>BSBM01000361.1:22330000-22930000 GCA_027924585.1 Larix kaempferi
TGTTTCGATCTACCTGAATATCCTACCGTGATTCTGGACAAGCCTGAGACATTGATTCACCCTGACGTGATTGATTTTGAGACACTGATTCATAATGTTGTGAGTGTGCTGTAGGTGGAAGTCATGGCTCAGCGGCCCTAAATGCATCTGGGAGAATTTTGACGACGTCAATCACGAGCATCGGAGGGCCGTGTTGTTTGGTGTGGGTGAAGAGACACTCGGGTCCATTGGGCCAGAAAATGATCTCGTATAGAATACACTCTACAGGGAATTGGTGTCTATGAATGCATTGGTGAGGACCCAAGTTGCAAAATTTGTTCTGTTTAATGGAAGGGCACATGCAGGATCTATGTTATTTGCATTCATGTCTCCTTCAATGTCCATCGGATCGGTGGTATATTTCACATCATTCTTGATTACTCAATTGAATTTCAGTGAAAATCTACAAGAAATCGCCACGATTATCGAGGATCCTTCTGGAACGAACAACATGCATCTGCCATTCCATAATGATAACCAGTAGCCGCCATCTTGGATCAATTGTCTTACTAAGCCGATTAAAACTGAGGCTGTGTGAATAACGTGTTGGGAAAACGAGAAGCCTTCAAAGAAGTGCTTGATCGGCCTTTTTTCATTATCGCGGGTATATTTATTAATTGTATCATGGTCAAGTAATAGAAGACAACAATCAATTAGGCATCGATATCTACAAAGATCTGGCGTGGGTGTTGAAATCCCCTAAAAGGATAACATCACTCAAAGTGGAGAAATCCCCTAAAAGGATAACATCACTCAAAGTGGAGAAGAGTAAGAGATATATGGGTACAAATCAAGGAATAGATCCCCATCAAAGCTATCACGGATTGCGAAGTGTGAGCAAGTTAGAGGGAAATATCAAACTGCAATGAAGACGTCCCAAAAGAGAGGGTCAAATCCTCAAATTCAGATTTACATCAGCCTATTATGGTCATTTGTATTAACCATTGAAGTCTTATTCTAGAGGGAACCCCAAATTAGACCAACAATGCAGCCCGAACCTTTGACACCCTGAATGAATATGTTGTTGTAAGGAGAAAGAGAGTTAACCTTCCTCATCATCCAGATCAATAGAACATGTAGACAACATATGGGCATGCAGAGCAATTATTAGTTGCATATGCAAAATCGCTAAAATATCCTCTAGGGAATTTAGTTTTTACTAATCCATCTCTCACCCCAAGTATGGACTGCCCCATCCAAATATTGTACTACCACATTCAATTTATCCTCCTATTAATGCATGTGTTTGTAATGAACATAAAGTATATTATTAGTTGACCTTAGGGTTTTGTCCATTTGCATGAACATGTCCCTTTGCACTACATAAGTATTCTTATTTACTACTTCCAATCATCATTGTATCATCCATTCTTATTAAATATTATTTTTGTCCTCTTGACATTATATTATGGGGTATTTCCTTTTTTATGTGATGGCTCAATTAATGACCCATATGGTTCATTACAATGGTACCAAAGAAATTTCAAAAGAAGCGGGCCAGGTGCCAAAACTCTTGCCATGAGGCAATAAAATTTCAAGCCAATAGGTCATCCATTTCCACTCCAATTTCCTATTCACTCTTTTGCTCCAATTTCTCCATTTCAATCTTCTCCTCATTCCCTGCCTACATACTATGTTCCACATCAACATTCTATTCACGTTCTATTCACTCCACTATCATAAATTAGAAAAATATAAAAAATAAGAACATTCTGTAAGGATTTGAAGAATTACCTAGCGAGCATAAGAGTAGAGGAAACTGTTGGAACTTGGCCCAATACCATTCAACCAACTAGATGTGAAAAGATCAACAAAGAAACTATCTAACAAAAGAAATTAAAAAAAAAAGAGAACACCAGGAGACTATAGGTGGCAGAGCCTGATGCAGTCGTTGTTTTAACCCATCACTTCCTAAGGAAATTCACCTTGCATGAATACGATCAAGCTAATAGAGACCATTTATCAAACACCATTCAATGTTAAAAGGAGGGTAGGAATAAAAATTTTAAAAATCCCAACAAACCACTACATATACTCACTTTTGGGATGGATGCAAGAAATTTTAATGGTTAACTACCATGCCGTCAATAATTGCAACCCATGGGCCTTCATTATCAATTTTCAAGAAGATTTAAGTATCGTAATTAAAAGAGTAGCAAACCAAATTTGAAGTCAAAAGGGACCTTAATCTAAAGTGAAGAATTATAAGTAATCATGTGGATGGTGCATTAATTCCAAGTGAACTTAAACTAAAGCTATATTTGACAAGGGATAAAACAAGTCAAAAGAAACCTACTAAATATCAAAAAATTTCAAAGGCGCATTTTATTGCAAGTAAAAGTATGGGCACCACTTAAAATTCCTAAAGGAGAAAATTTTACGAAAACAAATGGAGCTCGGTGATGAGAAAAGAGAAAGATTTCTAGATACTTCAAGAAAAAAATTGTTTCTATCTTGTTAAAAATAAAAATGACTATGAAAAGGAAAGATATTACTATTGTTATTGCTCCTTGCAAAATTAATAATTATATTAGCACAAAATTGGCTAATCAAGTATTGATTCTTGAGCCAAAAATAATTGAAAAGATAACTTTTTAAGACAAAAGGCAATATGAAATAAAGGACCTACAAAAAAGAATGGAATAATACATCTTATATTTACAATTAGAAAATCAAAAAGTAGAAGGGTATATACAATTAACTTCATAACTCTTTGAAGAGCTACTAAAGTAGAATAAAGGTAGAGTACTCTATGCAATCCAAAGATTGGGCATCTTTGATCAACAAAGATCCTTTTTCCAACAATTAATGATGAACTCGTCATTCCACATCGAACTAAAAGCAAACAAAGAACTAACCTTATGCAAACAAATTTACACAAGTTTCCACAAAACAAATATCACCACTATCCTCAACCAATGCCAAAGCCCAAAGGAAGCATCATGAACAAGAGAGCGGCCATCCCCAAACAACGTAGCTTGCCAATCAACCCCACCTTGAAGATGCACTGAGTGATGATCCTCAAACCAACTCTAACTGTGCCTGCAAACCGGGATTCCCAAAAGATATGCCTTGTTGTAGCTCAAACTAGTATGTGTGATTAAATCCCAAAAGAATGATGCTAGCCCAACCGCAACTTAGAGGGGTTGCCCACTATCACCTCAATAACTCCGTCTCTCAACTTAGGTTGGTTCTTTTCCAACTCAAGGGGGGCTTCCCTAGGATAGAATTGCTAAGGCTTAGACAAGAAAGCACAAGGTCATATGAAGACATAGCTTAACAAAACAGTTTGTTTTGTAGTATAGAGAAATAAAAGGGTGATGGAAGGACCAAGAAGACTAGTGCCAATCCAACAATGGAAAATGGGATCAAGGGGCTAGTCCAAGAGGGTGAGATCATGAAAGGTTAGAGCAACTAGGGTTGCATACACATACCATAAGGAAACCCTAACATGTTGTACAATGAATGTAGAAAATAGCTAGGAGGGCTCAAGAAGTACCACATCAAAATATTGTTATTAAGGTGTGTCTTATGCAATGAAACATCAAAGAGCAACAACTCTAGGAAGAAAATAGAAGCAAGTTAATATATTCATGCTTAAGACATCAAAGGGAAATAATGGAAATACGTCTCAATAAAACCCTTCCAATGAGGGGATATACCCTTTCATATGGTCGTAATCAAACACGTTCTAGTATTTCTACAATTCATTAGCAACATTGAGAAATAGGTGTAAATTTTAATCCAGAGATCATTACTCCCTCTAGATAGCCCTGAGATATCAAGTGGTGTGAGTCTCATAAATCAATAATGCTCTAAAGAAATAAAACTCAACAATTGTAGATCTCTTTACAACTCATAAACAAACAATCACACATATGACACTACATATACCTTGGAAACCCCAAACGGGGAAAACCAACAATCCTGTAGGGCTTTCTTCTATCTCGAGCCCAAAGCAATATATGAAAGAAAGACAAATACAATAATGTTACCTCAGATGTAACACTCAATCCTGAATGGGTCAAATCCTAGATCTGTATGCATCAACTGATGCATGCACTGGGGAAATGTACCCTAACTGTCAATCTGGATCTGATTCTCCTTGCAGGTAGCTCTGACTATGTTGCCTCACTCAATCCTCTGCTCTAATCTTCTCTACAACAGGAAAAGGCCAACTGCTAATCATGTGCTCCTCTGCATGGATAAGTGCGCCCTCCCTCAAGATAACAAATGCTTGTCCTGGATCAGTTCTCAGCAGATCTGAGCTCTAATCGTCACAGACCTTCCTCAAATGCTGAGGCAAGGCTACTCTGAAAGTCTCAGACACTCAATCGCTCAACCGGATGCGGTACGAGCTTCTCACTCCTCAAAGAATGCGCCCTCCTTCCCAAGGAAAGTCACCCACCTCTCAACTGGATCTATCTCAGATAAATTGGCTCGGTAATCATGACAAAAACCTTATGTCTCCAAAAACCTAAAACTGGGTGCATTCATCTGAGCATGCAAAACGTTTCTTGGCCTCCTGAGAACAACTTCCCTGGTTAACTTTTTAACACTCCCTCTAAACCAGGAAAGGATTCTAAACCACTCCCATCTTCTCCTTGAAGTAGTCAAACTTATTCCTCATCAAGGACTTTGTGAGAATATCTACAACCTGCTCATTCGTGGATATGTACTGGAGCTCAACTACTCCTCTCTGAACATGATCTCGAATGAAGTGATACCTGATCTCAATGTGTTTGGACCGATCATGAAAAACTGGATTCACAGAGAGTTTGATGCAACTCTGATTATCACAGTGAATCATCGTAGGCTTCAACTGCTGATCAAATAGACTTACCAACATTTTGCGAAGCCAAATGGCCTCACAATTAGCTAAACTAGCCGCCATATATTCTGCCTTTGCAGAACTCAATGCCACAGACTTTTGCTTCCTGTTAAACCATGACACGACTGCCGAACCCAAGCTGAAGAAACACCCGGAGGTGCTTTTCCTGTCACCTGCACTGCCTACCCAATCTGAATCTATAAAGCCAACAAGCTAAACTCCACCCTGCCTCACATAATTCAACCCATACTCTGTTGTTCCATTGATGTACCTCAGAACATGCTTTGCGGCCACCCAGTGCGCATCTCTAGGTTCTACCATGTACTAACTCAAGGTGTTGACCACAAAACTCAAATCTGGCCTGGTGTTGACCACAAAACTCAAATCTGGCCTGGTGTTGACCAAGTACATCAAGGAACCGATGAGCTATCGGTACCTGGTGGGATCAACCAACTTACTCACGGAAGCCACTTGCTTCTTCCAGTTAGTTGTCATAGGAGTAGTCATGGGCTTGCAATCTTGCATCTAAAATCTCTTCAGTATGTCCATTGCATACTTGCCCTGACTGAGAAAGATATGCCAATCCTCCTGCCAGACTTCCATGCCTAAGAAGTAATGCATCAATCCTATATCCTTCATTCCAAACTCAGAAGCAAGGTCCTTTTTGCAATCACTGATGAGTTTTTCTGCCCCTGTAATGAATAGGTCATCTACATATAGTACTAGAATAAGCGGATCTCCTTTCACTATGATGAAGTAGAGATTTGGATCAGCTTCTTTCTTCTGAAAACCTAACTGTTGCAAGTAGGTATCTATCCTAGAATACCAAGCTCTAGGTGCTTGCTTCAAGCCATATAGAGCTTTCTTTAGTCTTCATACATCAAACTCTCTCTCAAGTACCTCGAAGCCCTCTGGCTGCTCAATGTACACCTCCTCTTCTATGAGTCCATTGAGAAAGGTCGTCTTGACATCCATTTGGTGAATCTTCCATCCCATCTTTGCTGCTACAGAGATCACAGTCCTGATGGAAGAATACCTGGTTACCGGAGCAAAAGTCTCCTCATAGTCAACTCCCTCTATCTGTGAGAACCCTCTAGCCACAAACAGAGCTTTGTATTTCTCAATGCTGCCATCTGCAACATACTTAATCTTATAGAACCATCTGGAGGTGACTACTGACTTTCCTTCTGGTCTGGGTACAACTTCCCAAACATCATTCTTCATGATGGAAGCATACTCTTCCAACATGGCATCTCTCCAGGCCTACTCACCTGTTGCATGCTCAAATGAGGATGGCTCAGACTCACTAACACTGCTTACTAGAGCTAAGTAACTACAGAATCTCTGTGGAGCCTTCCTTTCTCTTACATCTTTCTTAGGAGTTCCTACTGTCCGAGCTTCCTTCAAGGTATCCTTAAGCCACTTGGGCTTCCTCTTCCCTGGAGTGACATCCTGTGAGGAGAACTCCTCATCCTCGTCCTAATAACCTGTATGAGAATGAGTACCTCCAATAGAGGTGCCTGCAGTCATCGATCCTGTAGCTCGAGAACCTGTAATCTGGGACCCTGATCCAAGTTGATCACCAACCTGAGATCCTGTGCCAATTCCTACTCCTGTGCATGTGGAACCCGTAACCTGGGCATCTGTCACTCCAGACACTTGGGACCTTGTTGGCTATGGAATGGTACTCTGACCTGTGTCATGCAGGGAAGTAGTAATCTGTTGTTTTCCCTTCTCCGACTCACATGACTTTCGGGTTTCTTTCCAGAGATATCAATGGGGACAGATGTTTCTTTCCAAAACTTTACGAGGGCTCCTGTTTTGTATATAAGCTGCAGTGTTACATGCCTCGGCCCAAAGAAAAAATGGAAAACCCCGATCATGCAACATAAATCTCGCAGCCCCAACAATAGCCCTGTTTTTCCTCTCAGCCACCCCATTCTGTTGAGGTGTATAGGGCACAGTTAACTGCCTCTTGATGCCCTCCTGAATGCAAAACTTGTTGAACTTGTTATCACATCCATGTTAGCTGGAGCTACCATACTGCAGATTGTGTGGCCAGGGACCATACTACATTTTTTTTTCCAAATCAGAGATCAGATGCCTTCAGAGGGGGCATGCATTGTGTTCAGATTGCCCCGAGCAGAGAAATCAGTGGGGACAGATGGTTATGTATTGGTCCAGACATGTTATACATCATTGCCTACAGGGTCACCCTTCCTTGCCAGACTTTGCATGATCCCATTTGAGATAGTTACTTAGCCATATTGTGATGAGAGCACTACAAAGTACTGTTGGTTTGCCACTTATTGCCCGGATTCAGTAGAGATCCAGTTTTAGAGACAACTTCAGCAGCAAGTATATGGTATGGCAGGTATAGCACTTTATGGTTTATTGCACAAGTTGTTGTTTAGACTTGTTTATTTATGTTAGTACACAGACTTGACATGTGATGTTTCATTATGGTGATCTTGTTCTTTATTATGATGTATATAGCCCTTGGTGATGTCAGTCCACCTCATTTAGGAGGCTCATGTATATGCACACTGGTTCCCATCCCCGTTACTGGTACAGACTTGGTCATTTCATCCTCCTAGGTAGCTAACTTTGGATAAACTTGTCACTTCCTTCCATCCATCTGACTCATTCATGATTGATTTCTCCCGACTTGGACCTTGATTTGTGACCTTAAGGATCCCTTTCCCCATTGACCTCTGAGTATGCCATGATTCCTTGTTCTTTGTGCCTCGACTCTTTAGTGTGTGAGATGCATTCTCAAACCTAGGATTTGCTCCTGTCGGTTGCCCCCGATGTTGCAATGTAGTATAGGATTGTGTAGCCTCACCGGGTGTTCCCCATTGATCATCGAAGCATGTGGACTTACCCCCATTACTTTGCAATATGAGCACCTTGATTATATCTATTCAGATATGTATGTAGCCCAAAAGGGCCTTGAAATGTAATGAAATGAAGAAATGTAAAAGAAGCCAAAAAGGCTATGTGAAATGTAAAATCAAGCCAAAAAAGGCTAAGTACGAAAGTCAATGTAAAAGTCCAAGCAATGTGTTTTTGAACACACATGGACACAGGTCAGCCATATGTATCAACATTGTAGTGGTTATTTCCAAACCTAGTCCTGCGGGGCAAGGAGGTTAGATGGAGTAAGGGACAGCTAATTCTAAGTGTCCCCTAGAGTCTCAAGTTACGGTTTGCCGGACACCCAGTTTGGCGGCTCTAGAAAAGATCCTCACAGAGTCTTCTTAAGGCACGGATGTGAGTTGTGAGGTATATGTTAGATGATCAGTGGCGGTTTCCCTTCACTATACCCATTTGTGAGGTACCACCCTTCCCTGTGTATTGTCATGGTATGCTTATGTCAACGGGTCCCGCTTTCCCTATTTACCCGAGAGGTTACATGGTCTTGATCCTTATCTTCACTTATCTTTCACCTTGTTTTTCCAGCTCACCCACAGTTAGCTAAGTGGTCAAGTCTGTAAGTTTTGCATAGCATTGAGTCTTTGTTGGAGGTGGTGGGCTCACCTCAACCGGGGCTTGTATTTATTGAGATATTTATGTTTTGATCACCATATCGGCATTCTATTGTTTTAAGTAATGTACTAACGTAAATAAGGAAGCCTTGATGCTTCATGTTGCTTACAAGTTTTCAGCCATTGCCATTTTGACCAGATTTGACTTGGTCAAACCAGGTTGACTAGGCCAAAAATGGGCCCGAAAAAATATTGCGATCAAGATTTCGATTTTGGTCATTTATTATCTCTTGGGGTCCCATATGAGCCTCCAAGTGTCAGAATCTGAAAAAGTTGAGGCAGCGATGAGATTTTTAATTATTATGGGTCACCAGTGACCTGTTTTAATTAAAAATCATAGATTTTGGGCAAACAGTGCCTAATTGATGGATCAGCGTCGTTCAAGTGACCATATCTACCATATTTGGGGTCTACGATCACATTGCAACAGACGGTTCGTCAATCCGGGCATTATAAGTGGGTCAAAAGCCCAAATTACATCTTCAACAATAAAAACCAGCAGTAAATTAAATGGAAAATCAAATATGGCAAAGGTAACTATGGAAAAATGGCAAATGCAAAGGTTGGCTAATACAAGGGTGAGTTCTAAGGTATTTTCATTATGTTTGGACATTATATTTGTGTTGTGGGGCCCTCACTTTGGCCAGCTCACCATGGGGGATGAATTTGCCCATAGGGGGCGTTTTTCCACTTAGTAAAAAACCATATTTTGTAAAATTATTGATGTGAGACCTGGGATGTATGAGTTAGCGGGCTAAAACATTACATAGACACCCCCTAACCTGTGATTTGCTTGTTATATGGGCCCCACGAGTTGGCCCCATCTCCACTTGGGCGTTTTTGAGGGTAATTCGCCCCCCCCTCTAGAGTTCATCCCATCCATCGATTTGGGCATTGAGAGACTAAATCTCAGCCCTTGGTTTTGGAGGGAGTAGGATTTGAGAGTGGTCTTTCTCTATAAGAGAAGACACTCACCCATTTTGTACTTCTTCTTGGCATTTTGCACTTGCACTTGATATAGAGAGAGACATCCCATTCGGTGACTTGAGACACTGTGTTGTGGAGTATTTTTGTAGTGATTGTAAGTTGGTTTATGGATGCATTGTTGAGATAACTTGTGTGGTATTCCTATCTTTCTTTGCTGGTTCGAATTGCAGCTCTGCTGGTCATTTGGAGGGAGGCGCAGTTTTGGGGTGTGATGCTCCACACTTGCTCCAAGCTTCAGAGAACTCAAAAGGGAAGTGAAATTTACATTTTGTACTTCATTTCTTTCATTATTTGCCATCTAGTTGTTGTGTTTAACTTGCAATTTGCTTCAGCTATTGATTTTGTCTTACTGTGGCAGGTTGTTGAGGGCGCACTTAGTGTCCAGCTGCTCTCCACGCTCAAGGAAACACGCTAGGCTTTCAGCATTAGATCTTCCGAGCTAGTCCTCACTCAAAGCACTCCATTTCACCGTTGTTTCAGGTATTCTTCATCATCTTGTCTTCTCATTGTCATTTTCACTGTCTTGCTAAGCTGGAAAACCATAAAATAAACCTTAAAAATACAAAACTCAAAATTTCACTGTTAGAATTTTGTTTCCTCTTCAAACCCGCTTTTGAAATGTTTTAAAACCTCTAAATCTCAAGTTTCAGCTTCTTTAGACTCCATTTACCCATAGAACTAGCACTGGTCCACTTGGCAAAAACCGCGTTTTTCTCTTTCTGTGTAGCTGGGTCGATTTGGGGTTGTGGGTGGTTTGGGTTTGGGTTTAAATCATTGTTTTATCATACCAAACCAAGCTCTCATTTGTTGGAAGTGAATTTAAACATTGTTTTAGCGCTGTCGTAGGTCCACTAATGCACTGTTTTCACCTCTTCCTTGGGCTGAATCATCTCATCTCTTCACTTCCAGTTTATTGTGCATCCTTAGCTTATTTTCAGCCACAAATCACTGATCTAATCTCGCTATCTCATCATGTTTGATTGTTGGTCACTTGCTCTTCACATACTCATTTTACACTTGTGTCCAACCAGTGGCTGAAATCCAACTTAGGATCTCACCAACACTCATCTCTTGTTTCTATCTCTTTATCTTTTGGGATTTGGGTGTCTTTTTTACTCTCAACCATCACTAGTTGAGAAGGGTCTCCCCCTGTATTAGGCTGCGTGCCCTATCCGAAGTGACAAACGCCCTGTCTTATGTGACTACCGTTCCTTGAGCGGTGAACTTGGCGTTTGCAGGTTACACCTACCTGGCTGCTCACCCTCTACCATCTCGGACGAGATACCTTTCATTAGCAGCTAGAGTTTGTGTGATAATAAAACTCTTTGGAGGTATACTCACCTCCATTATCAAATATGAAGATCATGATCTTCCTTTCTGTCTGTTTTTCCACAAGAGCCTTGGACTCTTGAAATTTCTTCAAAACTTCTTTGGATTCCTTACTCTTTAAGAAATAGATCCAGGTTTTCCTAGAGTAGTCATCAATGAAAGAAACATAGTACTTGTAGCCTTTCAAGGATGTAGTGGGCATAGGACCACAGAGGTCAGAGTCAATCAAATCAAGAGCTCCTGTAGCTCTGTTGTCACTCTTTGGAAAAACTGACTTGACGTACTTCCCGAGAGCACACCCTTTGCTCACATCATTGTGCTCTGTGCTAAACTCAGGTACTCCTGTCACAATCTCCCTCAGAATCTTCAGGGCAGGATGGTGTAGATGAGCCATCCTCCTGTACCAAAGCTCACAGTTGTCACAATCATCTTCTCGGCTACTATGACTTAGGGCATGATGAAGCTGAAAGTTTAGACTGTACAGTTTCCGCTATGGACTCCAATCCTCACACCTAAGGTATCACTAGATCCCTTAGGATGAACTAGAACATTTCCATCTCTAAACATCACCCATTATCCTCGATCTTCAATGGTAGACACGGACATCAAGTTCTTCTTAAGACCTAGGACATATGGAACATCACAAACTCTCATATGCTCTCTTGATTCCTTCTTAAAAGACATGGTTCCACGTCCTACTGCTTTGACAGTAGAGTTGTCTCCCAGTACAATCTCAAGATCTAGCCCATCCTCGGTTAGATCTGTAAAGTACCCACGAACACCTATCATATGGCTGGAAGCTCCGTTGTCTGTGTACCATATACTAGAAGTGGAAGCACTCAAAGATTGACCTGTGTTGAGAGCCATCTCTCTGTCAATCTCATCCGTAGCCATCTCTCTGTCAATCTCATCCGTAGAATACTCATCTATGTCCATAAAGGAGCAAGAAGTGCAAACAATTTGATCATCCCTCATACTTGTGGTCATGGTGATCTGAAGGCACAAATCTGACTCCTGCAACTGCAGATCTGAGGACCGATAGAGATCACCGCACAAATCTGGTATACAGCTTGCAGATCTGAGTGTGATTGCTCTCCCTAACCCTTACCAGGGCTCTGATACCATGTAAATTTTAATCCAGAGATCACTACTCCCTCTAGATAGCCCTGATATCTCAAGCAGTTTGAGTCTCATAAATTAATAATGCTCTAAAGAAATAAAACTCAACAACTATAGATCTCTTTACAACTCATAAACAAACAATCACACATATGACACTGCATATACCCTGGAAACCCCAAACGGGGGAAAACCAGCAATCTTGTGGGGCTTTCTTCTATCTCAAGCCCAGAGCAATATATGAAAGAAAGACAAATACAACAATGTTACCTCAGATGTAACACTCAATCCTGGACGGGTCAAATCCTAGATCTGCATGCATCAGCTGATGCATGCACTAGGGAAATGTACCTTAACTATCAATCTGGATCTGAGTCTACCTGGAGGTAGCTCTGACTACGTTGCCTCACTCAATCCTCTACTCTGATATGCTCTATAGCAGAAGAAGGCCAACTGCTAATCACGTCCTCCTCTACATGGACAAGTGCGCCCTCCCTCAAGAGAACAAATGCTTGTACTGGATCAGATCTCAGCAGATCTGAGCTTTGATCGTCACAGACCTTCCTCAAATGTTGAGTCAAGGCTACTCTGAAAGTCTTAGACACTCAATCGCTCAACCGGATGCGGTACGAGTTTTCTCACTCCTCAAAGAATGCACCCTCCTTCCCAAGGAATGCCGCCCACCTCTCAACTGGATCTATCTCAGATCAGTTGGCTCGGTAATCATGACAAACACCTTTTGTCTCCTTATATCAACTCACTAGAAAATTAGGTTTACCAAAAACCTAAAACTGGGTGCATGCAAAACGTTTCTTGCCCTCCTGAGAACAACTTCCCTGGTTAACTTTTTAACAATAGGAACAATAAACCCCACTTTGAGAGGAGAAGAAACCCTTACACTTCAAATTGCACCGTGAAAACAATAAGTCCATTAAGCTCCAAAAGATAGAGAACTCTCAGATTCCAACCACAGAAAATGAAAGAGGAAGGGACTACTCTTTATATAGAGTATAGCTCAACTTCCTTTACAATAAAATAATGATTTCCTCTCCTAGATCCACAATTTGCTCAACAAACTCTCCAAAAAGTGGTTAGATTAATAACATTAATAAAATCATCTTATCTTATCTTATCTCCAAGCAACATAATAAATTAATGCTAGTACATAACCAACTCATGATGTGAAGCCAACAATGAGTAAAATAATGAGGTGGTTTATGTAAAGTGTCTTCTCCAAGGTGGACCATCTCCTCCTTCAAGGGCATAAAACAAGAATAACCTCAAAATGGGACATCCAACTCATCTAGCAAAAGTGTACCACCTAAGTGGCACGTATTGTCAAAATGCAATGCGATTTTTTTAAACAACGGTTTTTGAAATTGCCAACTTCCTCAATATTTATTGGATTTTCTATTATAATGACTTTTTCAAAATCCCACGACCACTCTGCATCTAATGGTGTTGAGCTAGCAAAAATTATGGGCACTCTATCAAAAGATAACTACTCCCCAAGCTAGGATGCCCCTTAAAAGCATTAAGATCACAAGGGTCAAACCTCAACATATGTGCAATGATGTCTACATAATAACAAACTCAACTTCCAATGCCATCTCATCAATCCACATGTGGAAGATAGGTCTATGAAAGAAGGAGACCAGCAATCAACAAATAAACCATCAACCTCAAGAGCAATGTGTCCACAATAGATAATCAACCCATGTGGAAGGGGACAATCCCTTTTACAATCCACTAGAAAGCCACTATACGTGCCACAAGAGAGAAAAAAGGAGGGTGCTCAACCAGAAATGATGTCCAAGATGCCATCTATGTGCCAAGAATCAAGAATGGCTCTAAAGAAAGGCCTCCACATCACCCCATACAATCCATCCAAGTAATGAGCAACAAGGGCACTCCAAGGAAAGGTATGCCATATGCCATCAACCGTTTGCTACAATGGGGGCATTTCACGGAAAGTCAACAACAAGGCATCCTCAAGCATGAGATACACCATATGAGCAAGAGCACCAGGGAGGAAACTCTTCCACATGACACCATCTCATCCATATTAACCAACCAAGTGTTTAGGAGCAAAGGCATTCCAAGTAATATCCATCACAAGCTATCCATGTCATCGAATCATACAAAATAGACTAGGATGCTCAAAGGGAAATCAATAACCAAGCATCCATAAGTGCAAATCACCCCTCATGAGCTAGAGAGCGTCCATCACAATGTAAGTCCACATGATCTAGATGGCACACCTAACCAAGGGCACTAGGCCGCCCCTCAAGGAAGTGCTCCATGTGACACATGTGAATGAAATGCACCATCAAACCCTCATAAACAAACCATAATCATCCATATGAGAGTAACATCAATAGCCAAACATCATGAAAAGCCACATCCCATAGCTTCTAGCCCAAATATATCATGAACATTCATATGCTAGAGCATCATCAATACTAAGACATCATCACAACATGAAGCAAAAAACTAGCATCAAGGAACCTAGGCCATCCATAGCTCCATCAACATGTTACCCCCAGTTGAAAATGTGAAAAAAATCACATGTGGACACCCATGTCAAAATAGGGATAACAAGCCTAATTGTCTCTAGGCATTGATAAAAGAGACTAGCCATCCAACAAAACTAGTCTTGGCCAACCTTGCCTTAAATGAAATCCACAGATAAATGGCAAGACAAACAAACACTCTTCGGTTATAGGAAAGCCATATCAATGCTGTTGGGAGAGGGGAGCGGGAGCGAAAAGCGAAATTTTCAAAAGCTTCCGTTTCGGGAGCGTTTTCGGGAGCGTTTTTTTATATAATATATATTTTAATATAATTTGATGCATATAAATTAAGAAAAACATGTATTATGCCAAATTATCTATAGAAAACATCAAAACATAGAATCTAGATATTCATATAACCATTTAGTACACATTGATATAACATTAATGATTAATCATCTCGTCTTCTAGATTCTAGGAGCTATAACTTATAACATTTTCATTAAATGAGCATCATCAAATCATCAATCATCAATCATCAACAACATCAACCTTCAAATTTCAACATATAATATTTGCCATCAAACTAGGCCATAATGTTTACAAAATAGGGCCAACCGCCAAAATAAACATGAAAATGAAATACAAACTACAAACTACAAACTACAAAGTTACAAACTACAAAGTCAAACTACTATGAATCTACTAAGCTTTCCGCTTGCCACGAGTAACTTCCAATTTCTTTTCTCGTGTTCTAGGTAGAATAGGTTGCTGGTGGTGGAATAGGTGCTGGTGGAAGTGATCGTGGAACATAGAGTAGAAGATGAATGGCCCCCGCGGGCTGAAATTGGACGTTGTGAAGCTAAAGGCAAAACTCCTGCATCTGGAAAGCTGCTTCTGCTTGGGGGGTGGCATCTCTGTAGGGGTAGTCTGAATTCGATCATCATGATCACCCAATAGTTCAGCCTCCAAGCGCTCTAATGCTATGGCTCCATCCTCCACATTAGCCTCCTTTGGATTGTTGTCCCAAGTCAAAAATGTTCTATCATTCTTGGCCGCCTCACAATAATGGGACAACAACCTCAAGTTGTAGTGCACATAAACCAAGCTTTCTGCGTGATCTACATTCAGACTATTTCTCTTTACACTGTGGATGAAGTTGTAGGTGCTCCAACACCTCTCTGCAGAAGAGCTATTAACAACCTGTGATAGCACCCTCAGCGCCAATTTATGCAAATATGTGGCTCCAGAGCCATGCGTGTTCCACCAATGGAGTAGGATCCAATCTGTCTCGATCTTTGGTTGCAAACAACGAACCAAAGCGTCCATGCTCACTTATGTATATGCTCAATTCACTCCGTACTTGAGCACACTCTTCCTCATCAGGGACCAACTTTTCTAATGCAAGCATATACCCAGCAGCAACCTCTGGATCTGTGTGGGGGGTTTTTTTCCTGACTCCACCCCCAGGTGCAGGTTGGGCCAACCAAATTGGAGAATAGTATTTTGGGGTGAGGACATATGCAAGGGCATGGAGTGGAACATTTAGATTATCCCACCTTTAGACCACAAGTTTTATGAATATGGTCATACAAGACTGCATCTCTTTGCTCAACAATGTCTTTGATTTGACCAAGCATGCCTATCCATCTGCTCATATACCTCCCCAATCACCGGCTGATCTGTATCTGCAAAAACGAATCATGTTATAAACTGGCTTGGTGAACTGCAGAACATACCTAACCTGTGACCAAAAATGACCTTCAAGAACGGTGTCCTCCACCTCCTGAAAGTCACTTCTATCCGAGTGCACTTGCAACTCTGTCTTTCAATTCCTACCATGGATCACTTGATACCATACTAGCCAATGCCTCTCTTACCTTCAAAAGCCTCCTGAAGGTGAGGTAGTAGCTAGCAAATCTAGTCTTTGCAATCTTCAATAGCTCCAACTTAGAGTGATTGCGAAAAAATGTGGTGGGCCATGCTATGATTGGTAATAAATTTGATCATTTTCCTTACCTCTCTTGTACAAGGCACCAATCCATCGATAATTAGGGTCCCTTCATCTTAACAATATCACGCATCAAAAGGTTACAATGTGTGAACCAAACACCCTGACCAAAATATGTTGGGATACTTATCCATAATGATTGCTCCTGCTGCCTTACAATTAGCAGCGTTATCAGTGATAACTTGAATGACATTGTATGGCCCAATCTCCTGAATGGTTTTTAAGTAAAGGGTTGTGCAATATTAATAGCGGTCTTGTAGCGATCTGAGTAGTCATGGGCTGAAAGGAAGACCGCACCGCTAGCAGAGAAACGCCAAGAATATTTATCAACGGCCTGCCTTTAACATTTGTCCCACCCATCAGATACAATGGATACCCCCATAGTTGGACCAATCATTTGTGAACTTTCCAAGAGCACTATTGATTTTGGCCTTTTTCCTTGTCAAGTCCCACGATTCTAGCTTTGTCCATACTCAGGGCTTCTGTATCCTTGAGGGCCACCATTGATGGCTTGTACCATTTCATGCCAATAGGGGTGAGCGAAGGAGAACATTGAATGGGACACCACATGCATAGAGAAACCTATAAACTTTTGAATCCACATCATCTCTACAACCTTGGTCAAGGAAATCGGATAATGTTCTTCCTCGTATAGGCGAGACTCCCATGGGGAGATGAGGCTCCCGATCGAGCCGATGATGATCCAGGCAGCAGCTCCACTACCAAACATTCTCTGTGGGGATTCAGATCAACCCTCGATCTCTTGGACTTGTTTTGAGCGGCCTCTTCTTCCATCTTGTATTTGCTTCTCTCTTTAGCTCCCACTTTGTCACAAGTTATGACTCCATGAGACTTACCTACATCGCATGGCATAACCCCACACAAATGCTTTCTCACCCCGGGGTATATGAACCTGTGTATGTTTCCCCACAATGGGGGCATCCAAACTTTGTGGTTCCACCCCCTCTCCCTCCCCCTTGCCTTGTCACATACTTCCACAAAGGTGTTGTGTCTTTTAGTTTTTGCCCCACCTCACCCTCATCCTCATCATCATCCTCTTCCCCTTCCTCCTCTTCTCCTTGGTATGCATCACTCTCTACATCTTCCCCTTCCTCCTCTTCTCGGTATGCATCACTCTCTACCTCTTCCCCTTCCTCCTCTTCTCCTTGGTATGCATCACTCTCTACCTCTTCCCCCTCATCACTACCACCACCACATCTACTTCCCAACACCATCATAATGAGAAGAAGTGGAATGAAAAACCAAAACCACATACCCATCGTGTTTTCTTGATTCAAGATGAGAGTCACTTGTTCCCTGCAATAGAATGATGGAGAAGAAAGATATTGGAAAGAGTAGGAGAAGAGAACATTGCAAGCTTTCCATTTTTTAACATAGTGAAAAAAAATTTGCAAAAACAAACAAAGAAGAATTTATAGAGCCTACCTTTTAGCTCTTCAATGGTGGTTGAATGTCTCTATGAAAGCTTCAATCTCCCTTGCAAGCTCTCTCCCCTTCAATCTCCCCTTCAATCTCCCACTCAATGCTCAAAGCTCTCAAACTCTTCTCAATCAAACAAATGAGCAATGGAATGAGTCCAAATGGACTCATTCACCTTTTTATGGCCCAAAGTGACCTATCCCAACAAAAAAAACCCTAAAAAAAATTCCAAAACTCAATATTTTTTTTTCAAAAATCCGCCCGTCCGCGGAATCGGTCTCGGAATCGATTTTTTTTCTTCGGGTTCGATTGGGAATCGATCCGGGATCGACCCGGGGATCGACCTGGGAGCGACGATTCCCCAACGAATTACAATTTGGCAGGGATCTTTTTTTTGCCTTCAATTCGCGAACTGAAAAATTGATTCCTGACGGAATCGATCCCGATTCGCGCTTCCAAAATCGATCCCCTCATCGATTCCGTCTGGAGCGCGATTCAGGATCGATTCGAGGGGGGGGGATCGATTCCCAACTGCTTTGAGCCATATAGTCCAAACATTGTGCAGGTGCCTCAGCCAACACTCCTTTGGGTCTTTAGATACCCAAAGACTAATAAGAACCGAAGAAAAGAGGGCTTCTACATTGAAGAACTGGATACAAACAATGAGAGTTATATTGCAACAATGAACGACCAAAACTCCACCCTCAATCTCTCTAGAAGAGCCCAAGCATACGAATGTTCATCTTAAACCAGCCTTAGATCCAAATCCTAGGCTCTATCAAGTGCCGAGAGGGATCAAATCTCCCGAGGTGCAAACCTCTCCTTGAATAGCTCCTTGAGTGCAATACTTGAGCCACCTAATCCTAAGCTCTAAAGTCTCTAGTTTAAGTCTGATATTTACTTTTTAATTTGTATTATTCTTTTTTGTTTATGGTAATATTTATTACTTTTTACTTTGTATTATTATTTTTTGTTTACTTTGTATTATTTTGTTACTCGACAAACACTCTAAAGTCTCATATTTACTTTTTACTTTGTATTAAAAGTAAAAAGTAAAGTCCTCTAGTTTTAAGTCTCATATTTACTTTTTACTTTGTGTTATTGTTTTTTTGTTTATGACCGACATAATATTTACCACCTAATCCTAAGCTCTAAAGTCTCTAGTTTTAAGTATCATATTTACTTTTCACTTTGTATTATTCTTTTTTGTTTATGGCCAACATAATATTTATTACTTTTTACTTTGTATTATTCTTTTTTTTTACTTTGTATTATTTTGTTACTCGAGAAACACTCGACAAACACGACAAACGACACATGTTACAAGATCTCCCTCATATTGGGCTGTAGAGCGCCTCTCGGCGCAATAACTCGAACTCCAAAATGTGGGCATGCAACTCCATGATTGAGAGACAAACAATCATAAGAAACCCATACTCCTAAGTAAGCGACCTCCATAAATTCCAAGAGCACAAAAAATGATCACGTAAGTCCTACTAGGAGAAGATGCCCTTTTGTCTCAATCTATGCGCCTGAAATCACGACAGCTCCGCAATACAAAACCTACAATTAGCAATTGATGATTATAATTTCACAATCCCAATTCAACGGTAGGTCTATGTGTGAAAAAGACATTAATTATAGGATCAACCTAAATGGAAACATTGGGTAACTTTACCCTAAACATGAAAAAGAAATACTTGATATATTTTCATAAAAAGAAGATAATATCATACAACATTATGATGAAGTCCTGTATAAGAGTCTCTTCATCAAGAGATGTATCATATGGGTTGCTCAACACAATCAGGAAATCTCAACAAAAGAAACAAGATCAAAGAAAAAATTTGCAAGACTTTGACAAAGTTTTGACACAAAAAGATAAGAAAAATATCATGTCCAAAAATTTGAAATGGCACCTTGCTAAATGAAATTACAAATTTGAAAAAATGGAAAACAATGAAAATGGAAGTACAAGTGGTTGGCAAATAGACATCAATTGACCCAATTGAATCAGGGATACTTTTAGATGTTGAAGTACAAACTCTGGATACAAAACCTTAACAAAGCCAAGTGTCACTATTAATAAAATATTACCAACGACTGATAGAACTATTATCACACCATAGTAGCTAGGCTACTATTCTTGCTGAGCAGATATCTGCACATTTCAAAGCTTTGCTTTTACAGAGATCAGCTATGATGAGCTTGTTATTTGAGATCACTCATGGATCAGAGCAATAAATTGTATCAGACTTTTATTAGACCTTGTGCCAACGCTGAGCCTTGAGAGCTTAGATTTGATGACTGATGTGACCCTTTGTTCCATACAGTTTCAGTTCAGTGCCCAGTGATATTATTGCAGCAGTGTTTCAGAGGTTTATTGATGATTATTATGATGTGATGTGACCTACGGACTTCTGATTATTGACTTTGGATTACTATCTTGTTGTTTTAGTCATTTTCATAGCATCGACTTGGTATATGATTCATGATGTGGCAGTACTATTTAAAATAAAATGAAATATATTGGATGATGTTATAATTATAAAATGGATGTATTACTTGCACACTTAGGTTTTCTGACAATACTCATCGGTTTCATTACCCTCCTATGAGCATAGATATGGTCTTCCCTGACATCCTTGTCTGCTAGCTTAGGCACCATTTTCATTTGACTCCATCCATCCATAACCTTCCTGATTTGGCTTTCACCCTTGACTTGCCTTCTTGACTTCTTGATACTGAGGACTTTCCCATTTCTACCTCTGTGTTGGATCGCATCAATGTTTGTTTTGTGTCTTGGCTCTGAGTTGGTGACATAAGTTGCCTTTGGTGAGTTGGATTGTATGCCTAAATCATTCTGGTCGGTTGTCCCG
Organism: Larix kaempferi; assembly: GCA_027924585.1. Taxonomy (NCBI): domain Eukaryota; kingdom Viridiplantae; phylum Streptophyta; class Pinopsida; order Pinales; family Pinaceae; genus Larix; species Larix kaempferi. The sequence goes on from BSBM01000361.1 coordinate 22,350,697, forward strand.
ATGTTTGGCACTGTGCAAAAGTCCCCCTAGTCACTTGAGTTGTTGGCTAAAACTGAAAGCTCATGTACTACTTATATTGGAAATGTATTATGAAATCCTATGAACTAAAAATTCTAGAATGTGTTTTTCAAGACACGTGAATAAAGGCTATAGCAATGACCTGCTAAAATACCCCTCGAAGGGTATAGAAAGGGTCCAAAAAGCAATGGTTACTCAAAGTTATATCTATTATTGTTAACCGTGTATATATGAATATGCCCCGGATGCAAGCTGCGATTAGTTGTGCTTCTTAAACACATGTGAAATCCCAGAGGGGTCATATAGGCCAAAAAGGCCATGGAAATGAAATGAATGATCCTAACGAACCTGGATCAACTTGATGTAGACATGATGCCTAAGTTGAATAAACACTCTCTAAACAACTTATCCATTTGTGAGGCACAACCCTTCCTTTGTTATTTTGTCTAGCACAGAGTGTAGCTCCCCTTTTCCCCTTCCAAAGTATCACCTAGTTGAGTTTGGTCAAGTCATCCCTTTTGCCTAGCCTTGTCCTTAGCCTTCATCTTTAGCTAGCATTTAGGCCATGTCCAATGGGGTGAGTCTGTCATTGAAGCTTTTTGTGCAAGTAAAATATAAATAACATTAAATATATATATATACTATATATATATGTGTGTGTGTATTAACTGCCACGGAATGATGCTTATACTTTAAGTTAAGTTGTGAGTGTGATTAAAGGAAACATGTTCTTAATCTATTGTTGTAATCTTGTCATTGGTTATATTTTGACCTAGTCAAACATAGTTTGACCATGGTCATTCTTGGGATCCATGATGAGATGGACCGCTTATGCTTATGGATGATGATTGATGGTCCCACATACCCCTATTGATGGTTCCATATGATGGACATATGATTCCGATGATGATTGATGCAGTTGAGCAGTTTTATTATTATTTCCAGATCATCAGATTTTACACTGTCTAGGTATGGTGGACCCTACAGTTGACCCCTCAAGTCAACCCATGGTGTGTGAATACACATTTCTAGTAGATTTGGGTTTTTTGGATCCATCGAGAGACTTATCTTTTAGTTCCAGGCACTTCTGACGATGATAGATGAAGTTATCCACATGTTGACCAATTTCGGGCATGCTGATCCAGCCTGTCCAGCAGAGGCTTGGAGGCCAGTCATTGCCTAGGGTGCTGTGTAAGAATGGGGTGGTCCAGCCACTTGTTTTTACCATTATACCCCCCCTTCCAGACAGCCTGGTGCCCTCAGTTTGACAGCGCAGGCACCCTGGGGTGGCAGTTTCGGCAGTTTCAGTTTTTTTCAGGAGGATTAAAAATGGAATAAAAGGGTCATTGAGGAATTCGATTTGGGCAATTGAGGCAAGGTTTTGGCACTTGGTCTTCTCAGAGGTCTTCTAGGGTGAACCCCCCATCTTCCAGATAAATTGGCATCAGTCAATGGGGTCCCACAGTGGCCACAGGAGGCCTTTTATTGCATGTCTCTCTCAGTTTTGGAGACAAGATTTTGATCATTTGTGTTATTTGGACATGTCATGGTCCTATTATTTTATATTATTGTGCCATGGGGAACGAGCTAGTAAGGATTAATGCCTCCTAGCCCCCACCATGTGTGTCTTGAGTCATGTCCATGTCATATTAGGTGGGCCCATGTATATTTAGCCCTCTTTGAGGGATGATGTCACCCTCCTTAGTCTTTTTGAGGGATGACGTCACCCTCCCTTTGAGTGATCCATGTGTTATATTGTAGGCTCATCTTAGCCATTGATTATCTGGTTAGATCTTTTGATCTTAACCACTCATTTCAAAAAGTGGTTTTGTGGTTTAGGGTTTTGGTCTTTATTATCCTATATAAGGAGGAGACCCCCCTATTGTAAAAGCACCTTTGGGCTCTGGAAAACTTGGAATGAAAATATTATTTTGGAGATCTACTTCTTGGCTTTGATTGGGTTACTCTTGTATATGTTCTTGCATCTCTTGCTTCTAGACATTGTTTGCTTTTCAGGTGAAATCGACATCAAGAGAGGGAGCCGAATTGCTTGGAGCTAGAGCATGTTTTTGCTTGATGGGGAAGATTGTAGGGGTTGCTCACATCCCCCATGGGAAAAAACGTCTTCATCTTGAGGGAGTTTTTCAATTGTGCTTTGGTCCATTGATTGATTCTTTGACATGACATGCTTAGATCTCATTGATTTGTGGATCAAATCTAACTTGATGTAGTTTGATTTACAGGTTTCATAGGACATCTCTCCTCCTAGGGCTTGGACAATTTGGGTTGAAGACACTTGGATCAAGCTTGGAATTGTAACTAGGGCAAGAATCATCCATATGCTAAGAGGTCACAAGCTTTGAGGTAAAATCCACAAGGTACGTATCTATTTCGCTTGTTCTCCATCCTATTGGTCACAAAAACCATTAAAATCAAAACCCCTTGTTTTCATATTTTTCTAGATCTACTTGGATCTAGCTTGGCTTTGGGGATAATAAAAAGAAACCCATCTCTATAGCATCCACGACAATTCGGACCTATAGTTTGGTGGCAATTGGCCTTCATTTGACACACTTTCCAAAGCACCTAGCCCTCCTTGAGGCAATTCGCACTCCTTGAGGAAGACTACTTGGGCTAGATCCTGACATGGGTAGGTGAGATCCCACTTGATTTGCATAGATCCACCTTGATTACCTACCCTAGTGCTTCACCTTGTGGGCCCCATTCCTCAATTTGAGGGATTGAGCCCCACTTGGGTCACTTGGTAATGCATTTTTCATCTTAGATCTATGGAGATCTAGCTCACATTGGGGCATGCCATCTTAAACCCACCTTGATAATTGCCTTAACTACCCCGGATCTACGTTTTGGCATAATTTGGACTCCAATTTGCCCCCTCATCTCAAGGCACTAGTCTCCCTTGGGCAATTCGCACTCCTTGGGTTTAGTGGCCTTTTGCTAGATCCCATATGTAGGTGTTGTCCATCTCATCTTAGATCCATAGATCTACATAATCTCATCCACTTAGTGCCATCTCACCCCTAATCTAACCAAGTGGGCCCCATTTGGACCATTTTCCCACTTTTTAAGGAGTGGGCCCCACTTGTGCATTTTCATGGTACTAGATCTACCCATTTGAGCTTCATAAGTGGCCTTTGTCATTCATTGGTTGAAACACTTGTCACCTTTTAAGCCTCTTCAACCACATCTTAAACTCTTTGGTCCACTTAATCCTCACTCATTGGTTTCCGTAAGTCAATTTACACATTTCCCTAGGAACCTTTGGGTTAGCTAATCTTCATTGATTGGATAGGGTCTCCCCCTTGGTCTTGATTTATCTTGATCTAAAGTGAGGGTGCCTCGGTTATCGTGACTCCCAACTTGCATTGGGGAACCGTGGAATCTCTTGGGTCACTTCTTTAGTTGTCTATCTCCTCTACCGTCCCGGATGGGATACTTTTAGGGGACAACTACAAGTTGTGTGATAACAAGAACAACATGAGTATAAGATGAAGATGCGATACCTAAAGAAAATCATGGGAACACTAAAACTAAGATGAAGAAATCAAGTTACAAGGACACCTTATCAACGTCCTAATCAGAAGACCCGTCACTTTAACCAATCAACTTATCACATTGCTCTGAATAAAGACAATAATCCACCTACATTTTAGAGAATATCAGTTAAAATGCAACTTGTTCTCAAAACCCAAAATCATCCTTGGAATCACAATACAAGAAGTTCGGGCCAAGAACCCTATCAACAAATAGTGCCAAAGAAGATTGATTTAGGATGGATTGATTTGTCTGCAATGTGACAAACTATTCAAAACTTTGAAGATTTTTTTGTTGGGTTTCTCCGACTACTTCAAGGATGAAGCATTTCGAGAGGTGAGATGTAAAGAACATAAATTAGATTATTGATTATTTTAATGATTATGACCCAAGGGTTGCGTCCCTTGGCATGAACATGTCTCTTTGACATTATATAAGAAGTCTTCTCAACTACCTTCCAATCATCATTATATCATTCATTCTTATTAAATGTTATTTTTGTTCTCTAGACATTATATTATGGGCTCTTGTCCCTTTCTTATGTGATTTCTCAATGAATGAACCATTTGGTTCATTACAATGTTGCACCCTGAATGTTACCTTGACCTTTCTTAGCCATGCATGCACTTCCACTTCTTCGCTAAGGTTGTGTTGTGGAATCTTCATCTAAGATTAAAAATAGGTCTGCGATGGTTTTGTGTCACTGTTCATTTCTAAGGGGTATAACCTTCCATTCCAAAAGGGTTTAGCCCTCATGATTATAGAATGAAGACTCTAGGCCATGCTCTATGGAAACTTTGCTTCGCAACAACTGTCATTTCTTCTATAAATTTCATAAAAGTCTCTTCTAACTCTTAGTCGCATATTGGGATGGGGATCTAGTCAGTATTATTTTTTAATTTTCTTTTGTAAAAAAAAGTGACATGCAATGGGAGCAAAAATCCATTGATGTCCTGATACCGACTTGCAGTGTCCCAATACCTAGAATAGAACTGCAGCTATTGCTATGGAAAAAATTGAAACATAAAATAAAACTGAAGAGCCAAAAACAAGAAATGAGTGCAGGCACCTGCACAACCAGGGTTGGGTTGTACCTGCAAATCTGGGTAATGGAGGGAGACTTCTCCAATAACAACAATAAGTTGGTTGATTGCATTGATATTAAGATGTGAGATACATATGAGAGGGGGGGTGCCCTTATTTATACAAATAGAGAGATGAATCCCCCAACTTAAAGCTTAAGTCGCTAATGAGTAATTAGTCCCTTATCATATAAAAGTGACATTTATGTATATGATATTATTACAAAATTATGAACATAGGCACAAAATAGCTCACATACATAGCATCTAGTAACTACTAAGGATGTTACCGTTACAAAATCATGAACATAGACAAAAAATAGATAGCATACGTAGCATCTAATACCTACTAAAGATGCAACCATAAATACACAATGTTCCTTCCTTAATTTGACAGTGCCTTAGCATATTCAAAAGGCTACAATACAAGCCATGCAAAACAAGCCTGTGAATACAACAATTATACTTATAACTGCAATGAACAATTGCTATCAAGTAAGATACCTTTATACCCAAGAGCGTTGTATAAAGCAGAAAATTACAGCTTTCATCAAAAACTGCATTTAGTTGCGGTACATTTTCTGTTTTTTCTATTTCTTTCTCCACTGCCATCCGTCGTCCAAAATCTATTGCATCCAAGCGATATAATGGGGCATCACTTCTCTGTAAGTCTTGTGCAACCTATAAGACGATAAAAGAGAATAGACTTAAAACTAGATCTTCAAGATAGAACTTGCCACTCGTACTACATGATCCCAAAATTCAAAATCATATCAATACCTCAAGAGACTCGTCATATGTCCGTCTTAATTTCCCTGTAAGAAACCAAAAGACTCGAATACGTCGATCAGGTGATGTAGTCACAAATTGTTTACCATCAGGACTAACCTGCATAGACAAAAGCAATAAGTTTTATGTATGAAATTATGAATACATGACTTTAACATATAATCAAAGATGCATGTACACTAGTTGCAAGTTATAGCACAAAATATCACCTTTCAAAAATGTAGGAAAGCCAAAACAAGGCAATAAAACAAAAAGTGCATACAAGAAAAGAAATGGGGCAAGAAACAATATCGCTGAATATAATGATAGACTTTATAAAATTTGCTTGTTAGAGTAATTTTATATTGAACATGACAACTTTCCTTCTGTTGATCAAAGCTTTTACTCATACCAATGCATAATTGCTATATAATTGGACCAACCAAAAATACAATGAGTTAGGTGCTAAGGTGGATGCTTTTCCCTTTGTTCTCATGTTGGGAGAGGAAGTCAATTCTGTCATCACAGTGTCAATTAATGCTATTTTTTATGTAGTCGTATTGGTTTTATTGTCATATAAGATGCATGCAATTCAAAGAGCAAAAAGATAAAGCATATATGCAATCAAACCTCTTTACTATGGTCAGAACTTAGAAATGTTCCATCAATTAAAGAAACAGCACTGAATTTCTCCATCTGCTAAAACTTCAACAAACTTGTTCAAAGTCCAAGCATTTTCTACATGTTAACCCCCAATTGTGCTTGTGCTACTGAAGGGTTAAGATCCAATGAGATGCCATCAGGCTGGTTCCATTGTAGGTGTATGCAGACATGCACATTGATTTGAGTTCCTTCCAAAGCCAGCAGAGTCCAAGAGAACTGCTCCTCTTAGCAGTTTACCTTCTGCTGCTCCGCATGACAATCATCTTCATATATTCATGCTCACTGTAAAAAATTGAGTACAGTGAGACTACCTTTTGCATTTGATTTTTTTCTTTTTTACAGAAAATAGATTGATACTATCTCCCATCATGATCAGTCTTTCCCTTGTTCGTTTTCTGCCTTTAACTGTATGCTGGTTTAGTGCCAAGTTTTGGTGGTTTTCATTCCCAGTCGGTTATGCATAGACTGGGAACTACTTAATGCAACATTCATTAACAGTAAACACACAAATTAAAAGCAATTTACAGGCTGCAAACTAATCTATCAGCATTCACACATAAATTTGACACAGTAGTTTTTGGCCAAATCGAGCCTTGGAAAAACCCCCACGGGGAAAACCAGTTGAGAGAGAGAGTCAGTTTCTTATTGCTTCATATATCTTCAGTACATAAAATCATGGCAGAAATATTTTACGTATCTCTACAGTGAAATATCACCCAGCAGTTTTCTCGAATACTGTGCCAAAATCAGCAGCCCAGCAGTGCTGAAAGTGCCTCGAGAAACGTGTAGAAAGTACAGGCTCAGAATTGTATGGAGCACATGGAATAAACAGTGCTGAAGCAGTCTCAAAGCTGAGCCCAAAAATGATTCAGACAGGATGCAGCACCATGAGTCTGTGCTCAGATTACTCCTCAAATTAACGCTGAAACCCAAGGAGAATGTGCCCAGATTGTACTCGAACTGTGTGCAGAATGCCTGGGATAATGTGCTCAGATTCTATTGAGAAATGTGCCCAGAATTTATGGAAACTCGTGCCCAGATTGTCTGCTAACTCGTGCCCAGTTTATCTGCTAACTCGTGCCCTAACTCTGCTGTACCTTCATCCCTGGTTATGTACTGTAGCCACCTGCAATCTATTGGATAGTGCTGGTAGTATATGCCTGAAGCAACCCTCGATGTCTGAGCCAATGCTGAAGTCAGAATATAGAAACCCGTGCCCTGAAACTTGCAGTCAATTTTCAGTACCTGCGCCTCCTTCAAGCTCGACCTCCTTCTAGCTCTCGACCTCCTTCTCTCATTCACATCAAACACACTAATGAATAGGTATTTGCCTCCCTCTACCTTTTATTCAACCCTAAAAGGAATCTTTACACCAATGGCTCAGATTAGATCTAATCAATGGCCCAGATTAGATGTGAGTAAACTTTATTAATTAAATCACTTGAGTAATAATTACTCACTCATTTTTTAGACTTAGGATAAAAGGTGACATTAAAGTCTCATTAATTAAACACTTAATGTGAGGGTCCCACCACCCCATGCTTAGTGACTTAGGCTAAGTCACTAGGGGAACTCGACCAAGGTACAAAACTAACATCCCTATGTTATCGGCTTCGCAGGGGCAGTACAGGGATCCACGGATCCACAGTTCTGATCCAGATCTGGTTCCTGATCCGCCAGGATCCGCACTGGTATCGTGTACAAGACGGATCCCTGAAACAGAAACGGATCCTTGAACACAGATACAGATCCCGAAAAATAGATATGGATCCCTAAAAAACAGATACAAATCCCGATTTTTAAAGACTGATCCTGTGTGTAGAAGGCCCCACCTTGCAGAAATTTTGTGTCGTTTTAGGTTTTTTGTCATTTAGGTCGGCTCCACTCATTATAATACACCCCCCTACCCACTTCCAACACCACTGAGTGACTCTTCCAAGAACAGCGATTTGTTCATTGCTGAGCACTGAGCAGTGTCTGTCAGCCTGAGTCATTTCCGGTTTCCATGCAGGCATGGCATCAACCCAGCGGGCTAGCAGGATCATCGCGGCAAGCAAAGGAACAGTATTTGTTTGACTTGTATTTCTACTTACACACGTTCGTCGTTTAGTGTTTACTACAGTGTAGTGTTCATTGTTTAGTAGTTTACGGTTCACCTACATGCTACACTGCTACAGGCTTAAAACTAAAAACTTATGGATGGTAGGAACTGGTCATAGAGTAGATAGATAGCTTGAGGTTTGTATTGAGAATTGAATACAAACAGTAGACTAGCCCACTCATGTTTATACAGTATAACGTTTGTATTGAATATATATTAGACAAATTGAATATTGATTCTAACTAAAAGTTGAAACACAGTAACTGCTTTCAACAACTGACAAATAGAAGTCTCAGGTAGTAGACTGATAAGTAAATTAGCAGAGATTTCACTTCACCAACTAAGTCTACAGGTGAATATAAATAAAGGAACCTGCAGTGGAATTCAAGATAATTATATTAAGTACTCTATCTCATCCATCTTTTAAAGCTTGTTACAGTGTACTTGTCTCAGGAGCATCTCAGTTCACTCAAGAGCAGATCAAAATGACTTAAAACATTTTTTTTGCATTTATATGCCTACTGTAGCAGTCTGGTCCACTTTTTTTTGTGAGGGGGGGAGGGGGTTTACTGTTTGACATTTATTTTCCGTTCTCTCAGCCTGCTTCTCTAGAAGAATTCTGTCATTTTCCTAGCAGCATGCAGCTCAACAATGAAGCCTCCTTTCATCTTGAAATTGCCTGTAAGTAAATGGATCATGTTGGCCTGTATATTGGCTTTGCAATGTGCAGGATACAAGTGCCAGCATTTTATATTTAGTATCAATTTATCTCCCATGCTCTACGGTTTATTAATTATATCCTGACAAATTAAAGACTACATAACCACAAGAAAAGAAAATTTAGATATTACATCTAGGGAATCTACCTGAAAATTTGGATTCAATATGTCTTAGTAACCAAAGTACATATCTAAAACTTAATTGAATACACAGGTACAAAACCATCTAAAGCTCATATTTATACAATTTAAGGTTTGTATATAATGTAAACAATATATTATATTATCAGATAAATTTGAATATATACTATATACTATATACTAACACAAACCTATCTAAATTCTATACAGACAGCTTGAAAACATTGAATCTAAACAATATATTAGACGGATTGAACACATCTAAACCCAGGTCTACACGCCTCACGGTTGCACTGAATCTAAATAGCATATTAAATGAATTGAGAACTGTATCTAAACAATATTAAAAAGTTACAGCCTCTGTTACCGACAGGCTTACAGCCCTTGTTGCAGTGTGTACTGTACAGTGCTAAAAAAATCATCCCAAATGCTGACAGTGTAGAGGCTTATAGTTATACTGTTTAGTGTACACTTCAATGTTAAATCCAACATGCATCTCCCAAACTAGAACTCTCCAATTGGGCTGCATGCAATGGTCTTTCACAAATTTTCCCTTTTGAACCCTTCAAGTCCTATAGCAGTCGATTGGTAATGATGTTTATATTCTCAAAATCTTCTAAAAATTCATTTTAATGTTTAGTTATCCTTCTTTATAATTACCAAAGGACTCACTCATCTGCAGATGTCAACAAGGTAGTTATATCACTTTGACCTCTCAACATTTGGTTCATAAGTACGGTATTTAGAAAACAAATCTAGTGGCAACCAATAATGTTATACAACGCATGCCTATTTTAGGGAGCATGGCATTGAAATCTTTATTAACCATGCATATACATATTAGTATTTTGAAACTATGTAATAGCCTTATTGCTAGGGGCGACATTCCAATAGTCAACAATGTAATATGCTTTGGGTGTAGATCTAAATTCAATGTTGATCCTATTAGAATTTAGATTATGAATTTATGAAGCATCATAGAATTTAGCATGTGACAGTGTGTAATATTCCAACTGATATTTTCTGTCTATTTGTGAAGCTTCTGATGATGTTTGTTGCTTGCTTGTAGTTTTATGGCCCAATACTCAAAGGAAACAGGAATGCATGTAATGAACTATGCTTGCATCAGCATGCATGCAAATGCATGGGTTTGCCAACCCCTAAATAACCCAAATAATCATAAATGTTATAAAGTAGGGATAGAAATAATGCATGTACATACCAATAGCAGTAGTAGTAGATGTAGATCAGTATGGAACCAGCATGCAAGATATGTGCCAAGTATCGGGCAAGATATGAGGTGATCTTCCTCCAATAATGCACCCTTAGGATAAGTGCGCACTCTTCAGTATAGGAATGGATGCATGAGAGTCTGAGAGATCAATTGATGTCGGAATGCTCCCAGACGAAGGTGCTAGGATTAGAATCACTCTCTGATCAATATGGCATTGGCATGCAAGCCATGCAATAACTCTAGGCACAAAACGTGGAGATCCTCAAGGAAAGTCGCCCATGCATGAAAGAGCGCCCCTCAATTATTGATTTTGATGATAACTTGATCCAGAAGGTGAATGAGCCACCTGTAATTAGTAACTAGGCTAATAGTGATACTCTTGGAAGGATGGAAGCTGCATGCAGACAAAAAGATGATTGTATACTAAGATATGAAGATGCCTTGCTTTGTCCAAGTCACCCATGCAAAGATGGTGAGTCCTCCTGCTCTAGAATGTAGCTAGATCCTTGCAAAATGCTGAAGAATACTGTATGATGATAGTAGTAATCTTGAATCTGGATGATCCAACCCTGATAGTAACTAGGGCAGATAGATTTCACTGCCGAAATACACTTGAAGGTTGAGTGGTGTGCCCTCAACCCAAAATTGTCTCTTTGAGCTCTCCAAGTCGACTTCTCAACTCAATAATCAATAAGCAGACCTATTCATTCACTTTATCCTTCTTTTATAACTTTGACATTGCATGCCCTAACTTTTGCATGCCTAGGTCACTTTTCTCTTCTATTTTTCAGTTGGCTTGCATGCATTGCTTTCTGTGTGCATGAAGGATTAATTAAGGTATTTCTGTACATGCATCATGAAATATGGCCCACATGTTATGCATGCAGGTGGCCCCTAGTTCTTGTGGCCCTCTTTTATCTACTGATGATCTAATAACCATGATTAACATCTTCTTTTGGTCTAAATGGTATCAATCCTCAGTCAATTCCATTGTATGTTAAAAAGGGAACATTGCAGTCCTCCCTCGCCAAGATTGCTTGTCCTCAAGCAATACCAACACAACTCCATAATCAATCAAACCGAAACAACTGAATCCAGGGAAAATCCCTAGTCCCAAATCATCCTAGGAGATCTATAGCACCTTCTACTCAAAGTATTGTTCTGCGAGGTACAACAACATGAGACCTCCTAAAAGCATCCTCTAATAACCACTAAACTGCCCGTCACTGAAATTTCGGGTCCCAAATCAGTCTGAGAAATGCGAAGTACCTACTGCATCCACCACATCCCGGTGCAGTATCAACACAAGGAGCATCCTGTAGACTCCTAAGCATCCAAGCCAGTAAACGCTGTATCCATCCCTCATAAGGTCTCCTACCTAGGAAGCTAATCCACTACTCCATGTGGATAGGCCCTTGAAAGTGATAGTTGACTCTCGTCCTTATGCTAACTGTTGTACCATCCACTACTGCAATCTCAGGGTCCCCTACTACCCAAAAATAGAGACCATCATGCAGTCGTTGAGCCACTCTAATCATCATCAACTGTCTATCATGCTCTATCAACATCCACCTCTCCTGGAACTCCAAGCAGAAATATCTGTAAGAGCTAGCTCCCTCATTATGAATGGTGTAGTGTATAGGCAACCAGGTGAAGTCTACAATTCTGCTGTCATACTCGACCTCAAATACCGACAAAGGGAATCTACTCCAATCACTAATAACGACTCTGGTTTGCTCATGAGCTCTAATCATCTCCTCAAGGGACAGCTCTATCACTCGCGCTACCCTATACTCCAAGGAAATCACCGGACCTTGCAAGAACTCTGATAACCGGTGAGTCTCTACACATATATACTCTGCACCTTGCATCCTCGGTATAGCTGTGATGCAATCTAACAATAGGTTCCCCCATGGCTGCTCAAAATTTGTCAAAGGCTGCATCAGTGCAGGTCCCAACTTGCCCTGTTGACCCGACATAATATCCACCCAGTTTCTCCATGCAAACCTACCTTGAATCTTCCTGTAAAAGGTGAAGTCATTCGAGTCCCCCACTAGCCTAGGTGATGTGAAGCACTCTCTACCCCGAGCGTTGGTCTGTAGAGTGCTGACAACAGAATCCATCTGACTGCCCCTGAAGAACCAAGCAATCATAAGTTGCACAAACTCCTCAGATGACTGCTCTGTCATGCATCCAAACCTAAGCAACCCACTAATAAACACCTGAAAGCGAAAGCTTTCCATCTCCTTCATAGTGGCTCCACTGTCAATCTCAATCCTGAATACCAAGAAAGAAAGTCGGCTCTTCCATAAAGAAGTCTCAACCTCTCCTCCACTATCATCCCATAAATATAGCGGATCGATCACCCTCACAACTTTGTCGATCACCTCTACCATCTGAAACAATCCATCGTGCAAATGAATGCCTGGATCCCACCACCAGCTAAGGGGTCCACCAAACCCAACTCCAACGAACTCCTACCATACCATGCCGATAGTCATCAGAGTCTCCATGTAATCCTCTGGTAGAAACCAAGTACTAAGAACTGAATCCGCTCCTGCTAATCTAATCAACTCCCGCCAAACTGCATCTATACATCTGCTAACCCACTCACCGTCTATGTGCTCAAATAATCCATGGAGTCTAAGCCTCTCTCTGGAGAATAGCTCCGCCACCTACGGTGCCTCGTACCATGCAGATACCAAGAATAATCTACCAATAGCAAATCCTGAATAACCCTCATGATTCCCTCCCTATGTGAGGACTTAGGGTCTGTACATGGGTAATCTCTATAGGAGATGATGTCATTCCCTGTTCTCTCAACTGTAATCCCTGCAAAGCAATCTAATCTCCCATGTGCACTCAGTGTACCAATCCCATGGTCCAATTAAAGATCTCCATTGTGGCCAAGATGCCACTCACCTCGTCTAACTGTCTCGATGAACCTCCCAAGTCTTGCTGTGTAATAGCAATACATAGCTTTGCTCCTGTAAAAGCGACTGGGTAATGACTAGTGTGTTGGTCAACCTAAAGGGCATGACCACAATCCCAAAATTAGGTCTAGAAGTAGACCTGAGAGCATCATGCTCTCTGACCCTCATCGAATGATATCCACGACAAAAATAAGCTATCGAGGGATCTACTACCCTATGAAGCATGTCCTTCCCCTCATCGATCCTAGGGAAACCCAGTACAAGGGTATGCTAGTGATCTCTATTAGGTGGTCTCCCAGGAGGAAACACTCCAAAACTCCATGGGATCTCATCGTGTGCCCCTATGTACCCCTGTAGACTGTTGCATACTCCTATATCCTCCTGAACCATCTAGTATCCAGTATGCACTGCTATAGCTAATACTCCACTGATATCAATGGAGCCTGTAACATAGTGGGTCTTTATATCTGCCATATATATGTCCATCCAATCTCTGTATGCATATACTTCCATGTTCGTTGATCCACATGGAGCGTGCTCAACTATCTCCTCTATGGCTAGACCTCTACCCAACATAAGCGGCTCATGATCCCATGCCTAATCCAAACCCTCTGTGTCAAATCTCTCCTCTGGCACCTGCAACTTTGTGCGCTCTTCATGCAGAATCATCACCGGATGCTCTCCCCTCAAACCATGGGTGCCACTCATGCCCTCATGTGTTACTCTTGTCCTGCATCCTGTGTGGGCTGTAGTATCCTCCTGTGCACTCACTCTACTAGTGTCATTTGAGCCAAGATCCCACACATCTGTACTATACCCATCCCGGAAGATACAGAATGTGTCCATGTCACTATCAACTGGTCCCTGGAGTATGTCTCTCGTCAACATATCTACAACTACAACCGGAACCATTAATGGCCCCTCCACAAAAAGTGACTCATAACTTCCATATGGCCCCGTATGTATAGAGTCAACCATCTCCAAGTCATGTCTCTCCTCATGGATCTCTCCTGTCATGAGTGTCTTGACTATTGCTATAGATGATGAAGAGTGTACCTACTACCAACTCCAACTCGTCACACAACCTATCTACATGCATTTTGGATTCCTGAAGAGCCATCTGAGTGTTGTTCAAGGAATCTCTAGTAAACCTAGGCTTATAGGTGGGCTACTCTTCCTCTCCAATGTCCTGTACGCCCAAGTTACTCAATATCGAATCCATGTCACATCTAGGTGCTAACACCCCCTGATCCTCACAAGCACCACTACTAAGGTGAGATGATGAATCCTCGACTTTGGATGATCGGATAACTGCATCACATGTACTATCCTCCTCATGTAATGTTAACTCCATATTAAGTTTACCATCAACATGTACTTCATGCTCATCTTTCTCTACTCCACACACTATGTTTTTAAGGAGATCCTCATCCAAATCCTTGGGCCGGCTCTTGAACTGGATGGAGAAATAGTCTTGAAAGGACAATGTTGCACATACCTCATCCCCTAAGGCTAGATATTTCTAATATCGAGGCAAGTGTCGAAGTGTTGTTAACGTCCCCAAATTTCCATCCAAGATCCTTCTCAGTGGCTTCATGTGTTCATGGGTTGGCAAGAAACCTGTCCTCTGGTGTGCACTTCACCTAAAATTGCATGCACTGTCATGCATGGCACCAAAATTGTTATGCACTAATATGCACTCACATGCACTCGCATGCACTGACATGCATCCACATGCACTGCACCAAAACTGACATGCACCTGTTTATTCAACCTGCTTTAGCCTCATGCACCTGAAAACATCTGTTATTTCCCCACAGCTGGCGAGGAGCATGCTCTTATACCACTGTAATATTCCAACTGATATTTTCTGTCTATTTGTGAAGTTTCTGATGATGTTTGTTTCTTGCTTGTAGTTTTATGGCCCAATACTCAAAGGAAACATGAATGCATGTAATGAACTATGCTTGCATCAACATGCATGCAAAAGCATGGGTTTGCGAACCCCTAAATAACCCAAATAATCATAAATGTTATAAAGTAGGGATAGAAATAATGCATGTACATACCAATAGCAGTAGTAGTAGATGTAGATCAGTATGGAACCAGCGTGCGAGATATGTGCCAAGTATCGAGCAAGATATGAGGTGATCTTCCTCCGATAATGTGCCCTTTTGATAAATGCGCACTCTTCAGTATAGGAATGGATGCATGAGAGTTCAATTGATGTCGGAATGCTCCTGGATGAAGGTACTAGGATTAGAATCCCTCTTTGATCAATATGGCATTGGCATGCAAGCCATGCAATAACTCTAAGGCACAAAACGTGGAGATCCTCAAGGAAAGTCGCCCATGCATGAACAACCTGTATTCAGTAACTAGGCTAATAGTGATGCTCTCGGAAGGATGGAAGTTGCATGCAGACAAAAAGATGATTGTATACTAAGATATGAAGATGCCTTGCTTTGTCCAAGTCGCCCATGCAGAGATGGCGAAACCTCCTACTCTAGAAAGTAGCTAGATCCTTGCAAAATGCTGAAGAATACTGTATGATGATAGTAGTAATGTTGAATCTAGATGATCCCACCCTGATAGTCACTAGAGAAGATAGATTTCACTGCCGAAATACACTTGATGGTTGAGTGGTGTGCCTCAACCCAAAACTGGCTCTCTGAGCTCTCCAAGTCGACTTCTCAAATCAATAATCAATAAGCAGACCTAATCATTCACTTTATCCTTCCTTTATAACTTTGACATTGCATGCCCTAACTTTTGCATGCCTAGGTTGCTTTTCTCTTCTATTTTTCAATTGACTTGCATGCATTGCTTTCTGTGTGCATGAAGGCTTAAGTAAGGTATTTCTGTGCATGCATCATGAAATATGGCCCACATGTAATGCATGCAGGTGGCCCCTAGTTCCTGTGGCCCTCTTTTATCTACTGATGATCTAATAACCATGATTAAAATCTTCTTTTGGTCTGAATGTTATCAATCCTCAGTCAATTCCACTGTATGTTAAAAAGGGAACATTACACAGTTAGCATCATAGCAGGTGACAGTGACACATACAAGTTAGCACAGGAGCAGTATAAGGAACAATCAAAACGCCCCCAATAGTCGGAATCCGATAGATGAAAAATTGCCCAAATCGCAATTTTCGTTGCTCAAATAGCGATTTGGACGATTTGGGTAGTTTTAAAATCACAACATTTAATCTAGGACCGATCATCGTGATTGCTGAAATCGCAGCATTGCAGCAACTGTAATTTTCAGACCCGATTTAGACCGGACTCGATTAAAAAAGCCACCGAAAAAATGGGGCGTTTTAGTTTTTTGTTTTTATCCTACGCGGTTAGCAAACATCCTATATTTCTCATGTGTTAGTGTTAACTTGTTAAGTTAGCAACATCCCCTATCAATAATCATTTATCATGTGTTAGTAATGCTAACGTAGCATGTGACAATCAAAGTCCCCTATCCTGTCATTCTTTTTTGCTTGTTTGGAATCTTTCAATTTGTATGACACATGTGCACTCTTGTTTCCTCTCTTTTTTAAGTTTTAACTTTTATCTCCTTGATTATATACACAGCGCTGTAGACATGGCATCACATCAGCAGAGTTAAGGGGCAAATGTACCATGAGAATCCCTTCTCAATAAAGACCCAAAGTCTCCACTATGGCAGTATTGTGGAAATTCTTAGCAAAAATCATAGGGGTAGTTCATACAAATGGAAATGCAGTGAATGCAACGGCATCTGAAATGGCTCATACACTAGGGTGAAGGTGTAATATTCCAACTCATATTTTATGTTTTGTTTATGAAGTTTTTGATGATGTTGTTGCTTGCTTGTAGTTTTATGGTCCAATATTTAAAGAAAACATGAATGCATGTGATGAGCTATGCTTGCATGAGCATGCATGCAAATGCATGGGTTTGACAACCCCTAAATAACCCAAATAATTAGAAATGCCATAAAGTAGGGATAGAAATAATGCATGTACGTACCAATCGCAGTAGTAGTAGATGTAGATGAATATGGAACCAATATGCAAGATATGTGCCAAGTATCGAGCAAGATATGAGGTGATCTTCCTCCAATAATGCGCCCTTATGATAAATGCGCACTCTTCAGTATAGGAATGGATGCATGAGAGATCAATTTGTTAGATTATGGTAACTTCGGGATGTCCTCCATCGTTCAGATGCCTTAAATGGAGGTACATTAGCTGCATAGGCATCAGGATGGAGTAAAGGCACTCTACTCAGTAGCATGAGTCCAATGGGGACTGCATGCAGAGCTTCAAGGGAGATTGACCTTTGCATACATGAGTTTTGCATGACCTGTCAACATTCAGTGACTACATGCAAAAGTGACCTTTTGCATGTACCGGGAATCAGGGTTTAGCAGTAGATCCACTTGACAGAGGTCTTCAAAGTTGGTTACAGCAGCAGAGACTCAGAGGGAGTCTGAGTCTGAGTGCAGTGGCAGAGTCAGCAGTGATTGACAGGAGGGCTTCTTCTAAAGCCACACATATGGAGATTGATCAGAGTTCTTCAGGTCAGAGAGCAGTGACAGTGCTATGAATATTAAATATTGTATTAAATTAATCAGTAAATTATTAATTAGTTTAATTGAAGGGACGTAACCCTTCTTAAGAATGCTCAAACCTTATAAAAGGCGAGCTCTTGTAAAGCGTTAAGCATCTTATCAATTCAATAATATATATTTTATTCAATATGGATCTCGTGTCCTAGATTTTCTGCCGCATTTGGTATCATAGACGCGTTCGGCTAAGCTCCTGCACTTCACGATCCATCTCAGCTCCTGCACTCCACTCATCCTCAACTCTCATCACTCCATTTGTCCTTCACCAGCGTCCTCCACTCACCACCGCTGCTGCACTCTCCTTCCACCGTCATCTCCACGTCGTCCCATCTCCACCCGGTCACTCACCACCGCTGCTGCGCTCTCCTTCCATCCCATCTCCACGTCACCCATCTCCGCCCTGCACACCATTCCACCTCCCATCACATTCCCCACGCCTGTCCTGCCTCCTCGGCCCACATCCCTCCTCCCTGTGCTACATCCCTCCTCACCAGCGTCCTCCACTCACCGCCTCCTCCCCTCCACGCGTGCCCTACCTTTCACACTTCCCCCAACGCCTCCCCCAGCCGCCACCATTCCGCCGTCACTCTTCCGCTCCATCTCCCACGCAGACTCCATCTCAACGACCTGCACCCATCACATGCCCGCTAGCCTTATCCACGTATGCCCTACAAAAAAAACAAACCAAAATTAATAAAACAAATATTATTATAATAATATAATATTATTATATAATATTTTAATTTTATTAAAAATTTCTATTCTATAATAAATATTTAAATATAATATTTATTAATTTATTATAGTAATTATTATTGCTATAATAATTATTATTAAGTCACCATTTTCCAAGACCTTTTAATTGTTCTCACTATCCCATAAGCCAAAATTGGGTCCAATTATTCACCACCACACTTAAGAAGCATGACGACGGAGTTAAAAGCTCAAATTGTGAAAATAGAGAAGGATTTCCAAACTTTCAAGGAAATGATCACCAAGAGCCAGGAAGCGCTTAAGAAAGAAATTAAGGATGAAGTCATTCAGGTAATGGAGCAGAAAATAGACGACAAGTTCGACATTATGAGCAAGGAACAAAAAATGTTAGACCAAAAAGTGACTGAGAGCCAGAAAGGTATCCAGACGATATTACAAAAAATGGATGATAAGGAAAAACAACATAAACAACATGGTTCGGATATGTCGGTTACCCCATCTTCCAATTCTGAGTCACCAGAACGCAACAGGACAAAAGGTACTCAATACCAACCATTCGTAATGTACCCGCCGAGTGCAAAAATAGAAATGACGAAATATAACGGAGGAGAAGACCAATGCGTCGCTTGGTTGAATAAAGCAGAAGAGTATTTCGACATATATAACATTACAATGGACGAAGAAAAGGTCAAGTATGCTTCAATGCACCTTGAAGGATATGCCTACAACTGGTATATGTGGTGGAAGGGAGACAACTTCGCATACACTTGGAACTTATTCAAGAATGATTTCTTAAAAAGGTTTCAAGGAATCACAAAAGATGAATTCTTCTCAAAACTTACCAGATTACAACAAAGGGGAAGCATCGAAGAATTCACGCATCAATGGGAATCCCTCGCTACCAGAGTATTTGGGCTATCCGACAAACAACGGTTGGAAACCTACTTGGGAGGACTAAAACCATACATACAAAAAGAGTTAAAAATGCATGACATAACGAATGTCGAGGCAGCAAGACGAAAAGCAAAAGCAGCCGAGGCCAAATTTGACAGTTTCCAATCAAATAAAGGGAAGTCATACTCACAAAGAAACATCCAGTCGACTCCAGAGGATGATACAAACAAATACATCCCTCCGCCTAGAAGGGACGATAGGAAGAGCCTCGAGAATCAACGAATGAGGGAAGGAAAATGTCGACGATGTGGAGACAAATGGAATCCTAAACATAGGTGTCGCCCCGAGGACAGCTCAAAGAAATTATATACTTGTGAAGCAGAGGAGAATAGTGAATCAAAAGAAGAAGAAGAAGAAGAGCTAGAAGATGAAGAGGAGGAAACCGCAAATATGGTAGCCGGGAACGACGAGACCCCCAAAATCTCCCTAGCAGCCATGACAGGCATTAGTCAACCACGGACTCTCAAGTTAAAAGGGCATATAAAAAAATGAGAATGTTATAGTGCTAGTAGACACTGGAAGCACTCACAACTTTCTTGATATTAGAGTGGCACGAAAACTCAAGTTGTTCGTACATCCAGTTCCAGACATGAAGGTGATGGTTGCAGATGGCAAGAAGATCGAAAAAGTTGGAAAGTGCCACAAGGTGAGACTTCAAATACAAGACTTCGGACTGGAATCAAAACTCTACACCTCACCGTTGGGAGGAGTAGACATCGTTTTGGGAGTCCAATGGTTACAAACATTGGGAACATATTCTGCCAATCATCAAAAACATTTCATCAAGTTTAAGTGGCAAGGGCAAAATTGTAAGCTATATGGTTTTCATCCACCAAACACGCAAGTAGTTTCATCTCAGCATATGGAAAAACTCATTCGAAAAGGGGCATCAGCATACGTAATACAATGTCATCAACTAGAAGGAAAAGAGGAGGAACCAAATGAGTTCAAAAAGGAAATCCAAAAATTACTCCAGAAACATGAACACATATTTCAAGACTTACCCATGCAGTTACCACCAGAAAGGAGTATAGAACACATAATCGAGATTAAACCGGGGTCAAATCCTATCAAGGTTAAACCATATAGGTATCCCCACCACCACAAAACAGAAATAGAAAGGTTGGTTCAAGATCTACTGAATTGTGGTGTCATCACCAAGAGTAGAAACCCTTATGCAGCTCCAGTCATACTAGTACGGAAGAAGGATGGATCGTTTAGATTATGTATAGATTATAGAGGATTAAACAAAATAACAATTAAGAACAAGTTTCCAATCCCCTTCATCGATGACATGCTGGATGAACTTCATGACGCAAAATATTTTTCAAAACTCGATTTAAGGTCAGGGTACTATCAAATCAGGGTCAGATTAGAGGATATCGCAAAGACTGCTTTCCAAACTCATGAAGGACATTATGAATTCAAAGTAATGCCTTTTGGGTTAACTAATGCCCCTGCCACATTCCAGGCAACTATGAATGAACTATTTGAGCCATACCTAAGGAAATTTGTGTTAGTATTCTTCGATGACATCCTTATATATAGCAAGACATGGAAAGAACATTTGACGCATCTAGAAGACGTTCTATCTCTTCTGAAGGAAAACCAATTCTATGCAAAAAAGTCAAAATGCACATTTGGGAAGCAAGAAGTGGAGTATCTCGGTCATATAATCTCAAAGGAAGGAGTTAAGGTGGACCCAAAGAAGATCCAGGCGATGAAGGAGTGGCCCGAACCAAAGAATGTTTCAAAATTGCGAGGATTTTTGGGATTAACAGGTTACTATCGAAGGTTCATCAGGAACTATGCACACATCACTGCCCCACTAACAAATCTCCTAAAAAGAAATTCTTTTCAATGGGATGATGAAGCAAGAAGATGCTTTGAAACGTTGAAACAAATTATGTCTTCAACTCCCGTTTTGGCAACACCTGATTTTGCAAAACCATTCGTAATCGAATGTGATGCTTCAGGGTTTGGGATAGGAGCTGTGCTAATGCAAGAAGGTCATCCAATCGCTTTTGAAAGCAGGAAGTTGAACAAAAGAGAATACCTACAGTCTACATACAACAAGGAAATGCTTGCCATCATGCAAGCATTAACTAAATGGCGACAATACCTTTTGGGAAGTAAATTCCTAATCCCAATAGATTATAATAGTCTACAACACTTATTACAGCAGAAGACATTAACAACCGAACAACAAAAGTGGATAGAGAAAATCTCTACCTTCGATATGGAGATCCTACATAAAAGGGGGAAGGACAATGTAGTAGTTGATGCTTTATCAAGGAAAGATGAAGAGATACAAGTCTACGCTGTATCCATGGTGATCCCAGAATTTTTGGACGAAATTCGTAAGGAATATGCTAAGAATTCAGAGGTTTGCTCCATAATTAACAACATAAATCAGTATCCGAAGTTTGAATGGAAGAATGATCTCTTATGGTACAAAGGACCTATTTACTTAAGTTCCAATTCCAGTTTTAAGACCAATGCGCTTAAAGAGTCACATGACTGCCCAGCCGCTGGTCATGTAGGATTTTTTAAAACCTACTATAATGCAAGGCAATCATTCTTTTGGAAGGGTATGTATGCCGACATTCACAAGTATGTTGCAGATTGTGACATTTGTCAGCGGAATAAAACTGAGAATATCTCAAGTCCAGGGTTACTCCATCCGTTACATATTCCAAATAAAAAATGGGAGGAAATTTCAATGGATTTCATTGAAGGTCTACCCATATCAGATGGAAAAGACAAAATACTAGTTGTGATAGACAGGCTAACCAAATATGCACATTTTGTTGGAGTGAAGAAAACTGATTCGGCAAAAGAAACAGCTGAAGCTTTTTGTAAAAATGTCTACAAATTACATGGTTTTCCGAAGATTATAGTAAGTGATAGGGATGCCAAGTTTAAAGGGAAATTTTGGAGAGAGTTTTGCAAACAAATTGGAACGTCTCTTAACATGAGCTCAGCTTATCATCCCCAAATAGATGGACAAACAGAAGTTGTCAATAAATGCTTAGAAACCTACCTCCGTTGTTTTGTAACTGATAAGCAAAATAAATGGTTCCAATGGCTACATCTTGCGGAATGGTGGTATAATTCTACTTATCATACATCTGCAAGAATGACACCATTTCAAGCCCTATATGGATATGAACCCCCAAAATGGAAGGATTTCATTACCAACCAAGCAAGGGTCGCATCAGTAAATGACCATTTAGAAGAAAACCAAAAGGTTGTCCAAGTACTTAAAGAGAATTTGAATACTGCCAGGAATAGAATGAGACAACAAGAAGATCGACACCGAACATAACGAGAATTTGAAGTTGGAGATTGGGTATTTGTAAGACTACAACGAATTTGAAGTTGGAGATTGGGTATTTGTAAGACTACAACCCTATAAACAATTATCACTTAAACAAGGTGGAAAAAATAAATTGGCTCCACGTTTTTATGGCCCATATCAAAATCAATAAGAAGATTAGTCAGGTGGCATATGCGTTGGAATTGCCAACTACAAGTCGCATCCACAATGTTTTTCATGTTTCATGTTTGAAAAAGATGATAGGTCAACACCAGAAGGCACAAACAATACTTCCCTTGTTAGATGAAGAAGGAAGAATCATATTCAAGCCAGAATCTATCATTGCTACTAGAGAGAAGAGATTAAGAACGCGAGTCATTAAAGAATACCTCATAAAATGGAAAAATCTTCCCGAAGAAGATGCAACATGGGAATCAGAACAATTTCGACAGTTACATCCCTCATTACCATTGCTTTGAGGACAAAGCTCTTTAAAGGGAGTGGCAATGCTATGAATATTAAATATTGTATTAAATTAATCAGTAAATTATTAATTAGTTTAACTGAAGGGATGTAACCCTTCTTAAGAATGCTCAAACCTTATAAAAGGCGAGCTCTTGTAAAGCGTTAAGCATCTTATCAATTCAATAATATATATTTTATTCAATATGGATCTCGTGTCCTAGATTTTCTGCCGCAAACAGGCAGATCAATTAGATCAGTGTCAGCAGCAGTGGACTTGATGGATCTAGGCATCAGTGTCAGGACTTCCCTCGTTAAGAGGGAGTGTTAGATTATGGTAACTTCGGGATGTCCTCCATGGTTCAGATGCCTTACATGGAGGTACATTAGCTGCATAAGCATCATGATGGAGCAGAGGCACTCTACTCAGTAGCATGAGTCCAGTGGGGGCTGCATGCGGAGCTTCAAGGGAGATTGACCTTTGCATGCATGAGTTTTGCATGACCTGTCAGCATTCAGTGACTGCATGCAAAAGTGACCTTTTGCATGCATGCACGCAAAAGTGACTTTTTGCATGCACCGGGAATTAGGGTTTTGGATAACCTAATTCATCAGTGAGATTATTTATAGAGGCAGGGGGTCCCCAGATGAGGTTACTCAGCTGCATTGTCGGAGAGAGATACTGCTAGAGTGAGGAGGGCGTAGCTGCACATGTGGGGCGACTTTCTGAGATAGAGAGGAGTTGTTGCAGGAGCTAGGAAGGTCAGATCTGAGCTAGATCAGTGACCTTCAGTTCCAGAGAGGCTAGACACCCAGTACTGTGAGCTGAGAGAGCTCAAAAGTGTGATTTCTGTGGAGATTGGAGGAGGCCGAGTTCTATTGGAGGAGGACGTTTTTCCTGAGGGGGGAGAAGCTCGTTGTGAGCTGGATTGACTGATTCGGAGTTCTAGACTTCCAGGATAGCCTTGCCTCAGCATTGGAGGAAGGTTAGGGACGATCGGAGCTCAGATCTGTTGAGATCTGGACCAGTACGAGCATTTGACATCCAGAGGGGAGGGCGCACTTGTGCATGCAGAGGAAGCCGATTTCATCAGAGGGCAGTCTTCGGAGCGAGCAGATCAGAGCAGAGAGATATAGAGAGGGCAGATCAGTCAGAGGCACCGTCAGAGCACTCAGATCCAGTTTGGCAGTTAGGGCTTACTTCTTCAGTGCATGCATCAGCTGGATGAGTGCAAATTTAGAGTTTGTCCTGTTTCAGAGGGATTGAGTTACCAGCTGAGGTAATCCTGTATTGTATTTTCAATTATACATCTATATGCTCTGGGCTCGAGAGAGAAGATAGCCCCATAGTTAGCTGGTTTTTCCCGTAAGGGTTCCAGGGTACATCTGTTGTTTATGTGGTTGATTGCATTTATATTTCAATTGGTAAATGCAGATCTAGTTGTTTGATTCTATATTGTTTATGAGTATATACTGATATTGAGACTCATACCACTTGAGATCTCGGAGCGATTCAGAGGGAGTAGTGATCTTTGAATCAAATATTTACACAATTGATGTCGGAATGCTCTCGGGTGAAGGTACTAGGGTTAGAATCCCTCTCTGATCAATATGGCATTGGCATGCAAGCCATGCAATAACTCTAAGGCACAAAACATGGAGATCCTCAAGGAAATTCGCCCATGCATGAAAGGGCGCCCCTCATTTACTGATTTTGATGATAACTTGATCCAGAAGGTGAATGAGCAGCCTGTATTCAGTAACTAGGCTAATAGTGATGCTCTCAAAATAATGGAAGCTGCATACAAACAAAAAGATGACTGTATACTGAGATATGAAGATGCCTTGCTTTGTCCAAGTCGCACATGCAGAGATAGCGAGTCCTCCTACTCTAGAATGTAGCTAGATCCTTGCAAAATGCTGAAGAATATTGTATGATGATAGTAGTAATGTTGAATTTGGATGATCCAACCCTGATAGTGACTAGGGCAGATAGATTTCACTGCCGAAATACACTTGATGGTTGAGTGGTGTGCCCTCAACCCAAAACGGGCTCTCTGAGCTCTCCAAGTCGACTTCTCAAATCAATAATCAATAAGCAGGCCTTAATCATTCACTTTATCTTTCTTTTATAACTTTGACATTGCCTGACCTAAATTTTGCATGACTAAGTCGCTTTTCTCTTATAATTTCCAGTTGACTTGCATGCCTTGCTTTATGTGTGCATGAAGGCTTAATTAAGGTATTTATGTGCATGCATCATGAAATATGGCCCACATGTAATGCATGCAGGCAGCCCCTAGTTCCTGTGGCCCTCTTTTATCTACTGATGATCTAATAACCATGATTAAGATCTTCTTTTGGTCTGAATGGTATCAATCCTCAGTCAATTCCTCTGTTTGTTAAAAAGGGAATATTACAAAAGGACCATCTCACTGGACAAACTAACATAAGGGTGTTGATATGCACTGGTCCAAATGGTCCAAATGGCCAACCTGGATCAAGTTTGAGTCCCGCAAAACTTATGTTCTATGCATCTTTGCAAGATGTTGTTGATAGGAGACATGCTAATAAAGGAAAACTCCCTATGCAAAGCTATGCAACTAAACCTTCATTGCCATCTAGACCTGTTGCAAGTAATAAAAGGCCTAATCTAGGACCTCTTGAAGCACCATTTAATAACCAGGGTATAAAAGTAGTTGGTGAGCATGTAGCTCATTGCATCTTTGCAAATGGGCTAGCATTCAATTTGGTGCACTCCTCTTATTGGCAACAGATGATTAAGGCGGTCAATGAAGCACCGAAAGAGTACAAGAGCCCAAGTTAGAAAAAAGCTCTACACCACATTGTTGGCATCAAAAAGACAATCTGTGGATACATAGGCAGAAACATGGGTGTTCGTAGTTTTTGATGGATAGAGAGACCAAAGAAACCGCCCTTTAATCAATGTTATTGCAATATGCCCCCCAAGGGGCAATGTTTTTTAAGGCTATTGATTGCAGTGGAGTGGAGAAAGATGCAGCATTCATCTCCAATATTTAGATTGATGTAATAGAAAGTGTGGGGCCACTGAATGTTGTCCAAGTCATCATGGACAATGCACAGGTATGTAGAGTTGCAGGGTTGATTATAGAGGTCAATATGATCACATCTTTTGGACTCTATGTGCGATGCATTCTTTGAACCTTATCCTTGCCAAGATTGGGGAGATTGACTGGATCAATGAAATATATGTAGCATCGAAGGAGATCCAAATGTTCATCACCAATCATTCGATGTCCCAAGCCTATATAGGGGTTTTGCAAAGTTTTTCCAAGCCATATCCAACGTTGAGAGAGAATCTCATGATAGAGGCATGGCCACCCAATTGAATCTAGGGTGTAGTTCGAAGGTCACATGTACCCTAACTCTGGGTCTCTCTAGATCTAGTTCGTCTGTCAATTTGGCGATGCGTGATTTGTGGTCTAGAAAAGCAACTCCTCACATGCCTCAAAGATGTAAGTAAGCCACCCAAAGGAAGAGGTCATGAAGATACTTGAGAGGAGACCAGAGGCCTCACTAATCCGAGATCAAAAGTTATCCTAGACCTCAAACTGTCACTTGTTGCCCGATTAGACAGGGCAACTTCGAAGTAAGAAACTATCTTCTTGGAATCCTTAGGTCAAGATGGGACATGTAAAGATTGAGATTTGTATCTAAGCACTTTTGCCATGAAGAGAGCAAGGCACATCTAGTCATGGTATTGAAAGGAATAGAACATGGATCCCTCTAAATCCCGATAAAGGTAGTTGAAATGGTTGTGGATCTCATAATAGAAAGGTCATTCAAAAATGAGATGCAACTTTATCTACGATTTCTGTAGGTGGCAAAGATGGCAATTCCTATCCAAGCGTGGTATGTAGTGATCAGTTTCTATCCAAAGTCTATGGGACCTTACTCGAAATTGGCCTAAGGGGATCCTAAGAGCATCCATTTAATGTCTCTGTGTATAGGGCGTAGGTGATGAAGCCATCCTGCAACTCCAAGAAATGCTCCAAGTAAAAAGCCATATTTGTGTCAAGGTGCTCTAGTGGTGCCATCTACGTAGCCTAGATGTTCAGTCTATAGATGTCCTCTAAAATGGCTTGATTTAAATACTTCTTAAAAAGCAAGAGGTAGCCTATTGTTTCTAAAGAGTACATGAAAGGGGTAGGCAAGCTAGAGAGATTGCCACCAAGTGGAGAAGTTGGGATGCCTCTGCGTACCACTCATGGGCCCATCTAGAGGTACAAGCTCAAACAAAAACCTCAAAAGAGAAAATTATCGAGATGGGATACTTGTCTCTCCCAAGTGCTAAGTCCAGAATAGTCTAAACTCTATGTAGGAAAGAGACCAGAAGAAAGATAACCTCAAGGCAAAATTGATGGACCTTGAGCTTGCATCAGATGATGCGCCTAAGAAGAAGGATTTGGACTCTCTCAGATTTGACCTAGTCGCTCAGTAGAAAACTCAATTCCTAAATCTATGAACCATAGAGGATCATATGTTTGATGATCGAATCCAAGAGGTATAGCTTGGATGAGATGTCCTAGGACTAGTTCTAAAAACACTTGCATTTGAGGATGGTAGGGAGTCGTACCCCTTGTTGAGTCCTGGTTGGAGGGCCTTACACATGTTGAACGAATCCCCCCAAACTAGATCTTATTAGATGCTTATAGCACCACTAATACTATCGAAGGATCCACAAGATGTTTGAAGTTTGAACTCTACCCACCACAATCTTGTAAAGCCGCACTACATCAGACACTAGAAGATCAAGTACCCTCAAGGTGCAACGTCACTTAATGAGTAAATGTCTAGACAAAATGTCAAAGGCCTTTCAAAAGTCAACAAAGAAGCAGTAGACCTCCAAGGACCTTTGTTTAGCCTTCTGAATAACAACATAGAAAATGAATATGTAATCCACCATTTAGTAGTCTCTCCTGAAGTCAGCCCGGCTTCTAGCTCTCCATCCAATTGTCATAAAGCAAATATTTGGTCTAATCAATATTTTTTTTGAAACTTTGGACTTCAATGCTAAATTCAAGGTCCTGTCTATTTGGAAAGTCTCTCCTGAAGTCAACATGGCCTCTAGTTCTCCATCCTTGTCTCTCAAACCAATCGTACAAGTAAAGATCAAGCAAGGTGGAATAAATTTTAGCAAATGTAGACCAGCCATGATAGTCCTATAGTTATCGGAATCTTAAGCATCGCCAGACTTGTGTATACGAAGAATCCAGCATAGAAACTAGATGAGGCCAAGTGTTGTATAGATAGAACCATGAATTTAGCACAGAAGTTCAAAGCAAGGATAATTTTAGGGGCGAAATATAGCCCATGGGCTATTTTTCCATGTTTTTTTCCAAAAAACGATTCGCCAATTTGCATTTTTTGAAGCCCCATTTCGCCCAATTTTGATGGGGTAAAATTTTTTCACTCTAACAATCGCCAAATTATTATATAAACTATATAAAATCCTTAGAAATTGAAATAATTTTAGAAAAATATCACCAAACATTTTATAGTTGACATTTTAAGAATTGGTAAGATTCGCCAAGGTTTATACACTTTTAAATAAGTCTGGGTCCTTAAAATTATCCCCAGTTCAAAGTTTTAAAAAACATATAATTAGATCATGAAGTTGCTTTATGACAACTTAGTTTTCATGCCTTCCCACACATTGTTCCTACTTTTGAACTACAGCATAAAATTGGTTAACAGTTAACTTTTTGTCCTAACAATTTGGCCAATGATTTACTTTGTGTAAGAGGAAATGTAAATAGTCAAATACACAATGCAACATAAGAATATATTGTTGCCAAAAAAAAGGTAACTAATAGAAAGCTAGCCAGTATAAGAAAACCTACCAATAAAACTTTCACATTCCATAACTTGTATAAAGTAATATTTATCACTTATTCTGTACTGGTCAGTTAAACATATATGGTGTTCTGAAGAATAAATATCAAAAACATGATCTAATCTAGTACTCGCCCACAAATATGGCTGAATAGAAGAACAATTCCTCAAATAGACAAAAATTACACCATTTATTAGAAAGCCATTAAACATTGAATGTTTTATCTAGAAGTAGGGTATCTTGTTATTTTATGATTTCCAGTCCTAATTGAATTGTAAGTTCTATTTTTTATATGCATAAATTGCTCAGCATGCAATCATGCATTTTAGCTCTGTGCAGATTTCAGCACATGTATAAATTTTCACTTTGCAAGTTCATTTTTCAAAATGCTTGGATAAGATTCCAGCTAAAGCATGTACTGTTGAAGAACTCTGTTCCAAACAAACCTAAACCTACAAGAAGAGAGACAGACATGATGCACAGCCATGTTGGACTAGCCAACCTCTACTGCAATTAAATTATAACAAAGATTGTAAGTCCAAATCCAGAGAGATATCAAAAGAACAAGCAGTAAATGAAGCTTGTATGCAGAAAACAAAAAGCACTGTGGCAAGCACTAAGTACTCCAAATTTGACAAACCTCTAGCGCAGAAACAGTAGTCTTAGATTTTGCCAAATCGTAAAGGTTCGTCTCCGTCTTAAACTCAAACTCTACTCTGTGGGCAATCATATCAGAATAAGAAACAATCAGTATATGATTCAGTTCTAATCAGCAGGATTACTAACATGCTCATTACAGGTGAACCAAAAACTAGCAAGAACACCCAGGTTTTGTGCCATGGTTAGTACGTTATGATCATATAAATCTTTAAGATCATGGAAAAAATTTCAGACAAACATGATTTGTATAAAGCATTCCCAAGAGGAAATCAGTAGCCCCATAAAAATAATTATATTCAGTCAAGTTGATATGTCATTAACGATTAAATAAGATCAATGTCAGGTATTTTTGAAAAGAGATGGAAGCTAAGATTGTCACTGCAATAAGAGATGATGGATTTTCTGGAGTCCAACAGAACAAACTATTGATACATGACATGAAACCTTATCCTGTAAGTACATTGTTTCTGCTGAAAATATCAATGAGACTCATGGTTCAAGAAATGTGATTCTCTACTCGAAATAAGAAAAATATGCAAAATTCAATAATAATAACTACATATAATCAAGCGGATATCTTATCCATAATTACATACTATAAATATGTTAAAAGTATATTGAAATGTTAGGAATTGTAAGATGGGAAAAAGATAGAATGATGCATCGCATTGTTGACCAAATAAGGAATCTCCATTTTATGACGAAATAAAAAATGCACAAAATTTTTATCCATGAGAAAATTTCATAAAAGTTCCATGGCACCCAGAACACCTTAAAAAAACAAAAGCCATAACAACGACCATATCAATGCAAGACTAATAATACCA
This sequence comes from Larix kaempferi, assembly GCA_027924585.1. Taxonomy (NCBI): domain Eukaryota; kingdom Viridiplantae; phylum Streptophyta; class Pinopsida; order Pinales; family Pinaceae; genus Larix; species Larix kaempferi. The sequence continues at coordinate 22,381,333 of BSBM01000361.1, forward strand.
CTTCACAGAGGTAAGCATCTTATTACCTGGAAAGGAAGATGAACATTAGCAAGATGAGAACCAGCTCATGCAATCTACAATAGGAAACTGCAGATCGACTACCACTCAAACATCCTAGGAGAATAGAATATGGCATATGCAGAAATTGCAAACGAAACAGAATCGAAGACAAGCAAGACATGTCTGAGGTGCTTCACTACAAAAATATCTGTTACAGATTTCATATATCCAACAACTAATTTTAGTAGGCGAGCAATAGAAAACATCCTGTGTCACAGGACCACATAACAAACAATTAAGCAATAAACCATTGAATTAGGTCCAACACACCTCCTTGCTCTTGTGGGCAATAGCTTATTTAAAAACAAAATAGATAAATCAACTACAGAAAAAACAAACGTGAATTATGTTAAAACAAAAAATAATTGCACCAAATGATGAGCAATTGTTTCAAGTACCGAGATAATTGAGTTGGGGAGAGTCATGGCTAACCTCTCTGAGGACAGTGGACGGGAGTGACGGCTAAGCCCGGACGACTGCACAAGGGATTGCAGGGAATCAGGAGAGTGACAGCTGAGCAAAAAGATGGCAGGGAGCAGTGATGGGGGGGGCTTGTGACAGTACAGAATTGCATATGGAGGGTGCGACAGCTAGAGGAAAGGGTTTAGGATCTTCATTTGCAGGGAAATTTTTATCTGAGAACAGCAATGGAGGAGAAAAGAGGTTTGGCACTGGTCGTAACTTCCAGCTGTACAAGATGGACACAATCCATACAAGTACAGATTCAGTTGTCATTCAGTCAGATTTCCTGGTGGATCATGTTGGGTATAGGCAAGGGGTTTCGAATGTCAAGGGGGATGAGGAAACAGTAGGCTGTTAGAATTCCATACTTCTTGGATTGATAATGTGTACCAGCTTCGAAGCCACTCAAAGGTGTGAAATTCTATGTCACAGCAGATCTAAGAGCTGATGGATACCTCACAAAGAAAGAATGAGCAGAAAATTAGAATGAGTGAAAACTGCAGTAAAAAGGAGCAGAGGAATAATAATGCAGTATAACTTAGATAGGAGCAGAATAATGTCACATGTTCCAATAATCAGTATAATAAACAATGATGTTACAATGGAGAGAATTCGAATCATGCAGGAGAATTCGAACCTCAGTTGGTCTTGCATAGGGATTATCACCACTGGAGTGCTCCGGAAGACTCAAAGTCAACTGAACTGAACCTAAACTCAACTAACTGAAGTCACAATCAGTTAACTAACTAAGGAGGGCACAATAGTGAATCTATCATGCATGCCAGTCAGAAAAGGGCGCATGAGGCCATAATCAGTGCCATCCAGAGCTCTAATAGGGAACTGACTGAAGTGATCCTAAGATGATGCATGCAGGGCTTGGAAGGTGGTAGATGGATCCTGGATGACATCTGCACACCACTAGGAGGCAAATGACATCATCAACAACTAGGAAAAATAAATAATGGTAGGTAGGACAAGGATGGACTATTGAAATATCCTAACACCCCCCCTTAATCCATACGTTGCATCCTCGGCCCTGGTTACTATGACCAAAGGTCACCCATACAATCAAATATATGATAAAAATAAAAAACTGTGCATGAACCAAGGAAATGGGGAAAAACCTCGTGGGAAAAATACCCCCCCTCAAAAAGAACAGCAGTAGAGAACTCAAAGAACCTCCATACTAAGCAGAGAAGGAAAAAACTTTCCTCAGTGAAAGCCTTTGCAAAAATATTGGCAAGTTGCTCCTCTGTAGGATAGCAATGCGGGTGTTAGATCTGGATCTGCTTCTCTGATGTGCTTCCCACTGTGTGGAAGTTGTATTGACCAAAACAAGTCTTTCAGGAACCCTTCTTGCTACTGGAGAGAATGGCTCATTGTGGTCCAAATCATGAACCTTTGAGTACCTTTTGTCAGACAACTGAGATTGTTGTGTGGTTGTAGATCCCCCATGGCAAGTCTCTCCAAGAGATTGTGGATCAAACCCCACCATCATGCAACATCTCTCTGAGAGAAGTGGATCTGCATGACATAGTGCAAGTTTTGCATGATACTGAGATCTAGTGGTTCTATGGTCAGATGGATCCCCAACTGTGTTCCCAGCAACTACAAGGACTTTGTGAACCCATATTGGCCTTGGCCATAGATTGGGAGCATGTGTTTGTAGATTTTTCTGGATTTTACTGCTTGCTGGTTTATGTTATCTTTTCAGTGATTTTCACCAACAGCCGGTTTTGCATTGGCTGAAGGTTACTTACGAAAAATACCGTAACACTTAAACACATAGTAAAAACACAATGACAAGCTGAAAGTAAATATTAACACATGCACACCATAAAAAAGACACTCAGATTTTTCGGCAACTGTGCCCTGGAAAAACTCCCACGGGGAAAACCAGTAAGAGAGAGAGATATTTATTATTTCTTCAGCAGCAAAAATTAGAACAGTTACACAGTGAAAATAGAACTTATCTCCACTCAAAAGATGCACCCACAGAGCTGCTTCGAAATGTGTGCAGAGGCAGTCTCAAAATCTGTGCAAATATCGGTCTGAATTAATGTTGTACCCTTCTCGGTTTCTGTGCAGAATCAACCTCAAAATCTGTGCTGAACTGTTCCTCGATTTTTGTGCAGGAATCAACCTCGAAATCAGTGTTGAGAAGTGACAGTGGTACGGTCTGTACGGACCTGCAGTACCAGACTGTATCTCGAAAACTGTGCAGTCAAATAACTCGATTTATGTGCCAGTATACTTGAAAACCGAGCCTGGAATTAATGCCTCGATATGTGTGTCGAGAACCTTGAAAACCGTGCCCAGAAAACCCTAGAACTGCGTGCAGAAAATATGACTGTTGTACGGTCTTTCTCCTCGGGATATGTGCTGAAGATGACAACTACTTTCTAGAAATCCGTGCTGATAATAAATGCCAACTCCATGCCTCGATTTCAATGCCCAACTCGCTAAAGGTGCCTCGAAAATCGTGCAAGTGCCCTCGGTCTCTCTCTACTCTTCTCTCTTCACTTCAATCACAAAAGTGAGCTTCAATGTGCCTCCCTCATGCTTTTTGTCTAACCCTAAGTGGGTATCTAATCCGACGATGGAGATAGATCCAATCCAAGGGATAAGAATCAATGAGAGTAAAATTCTCTTTAATATAAATCACTTAAATAAATATTTACTCACCCACTTAACTTTAGCAAAAAATGACTTTAATGTTATAAAGTCTCATTAATGTGCATTTAATGTGAGGGTCACATTTTTCCCCCTTCTAAGTGACATTAGGCTATTGTCACTTGGGGAACACTTCCCTAGGTACAAAACTAACACTCCCTCTTACCGAGGAAGGTGTTCCGCACCACTCCCAACTTATCTCTAAAGAAGACAAACTTCCCCCTCCCCAAAGACTTCGTCAGGACATCTGCTACCTGCTCCACAGTGGAAATATACTGCAACTCAATTTCCCCTCTCTGGACGTAGTCCCGGATGAAATGGTACCTGATCTCAATGTGCTTCGACCTGTCATGGAACACCAGATTCTCAGAGAGCTGAATGCAACTTTGATTGTCGCAATAGATCACCGTAGGTCTCAGCTGTTGATCAAATAAATCTACCAATAACTTACGAAGCCATAGTGCTTCACAAGTCGCCTGACTGGCTGCCATATACTCAGCCTCAGCAGAACTCAATGCAACGGACTTCTGTTTTCTGCTGAACCACGACACTGTTGCCGAGCCCAAGCTGAAACAACAACCGAAAGTGCTCTTCCAATCCCTCACACAACCTGCCCAGTCTGAATCTGTGAACCCAACCAAGCTGACTCCACCCGAACTCCTATAGTCCAGACCATAATCCACTGTCCTTGCTAGGTATCTCAAGATGTGCTTTATGGCAGTCCAATGCACACTCCTAGGTTGCACCATGAACTAGCTAAGAGTGTTAACCGCAAAACACAAGTCTGGCCTGGTATTGACCAGATACATCAATGATCTGATGAGCTGACGATAGAGTGTGGTATCCACAACCTTACCCTCTGAAGCATGAAGTTGCTTCCAGTTGGTGATCATAGGTGTAGACATAGGCCTGCAGTCCTCCATCCGATAACTCTTCAGAATATCCACTGCATACTTCCCCTGTCCTAGGAAAATATGTCCAGGCTCTTGCCAAACCTCCATACCCAAATAGTAATGCATCAGCCCAATATCAGTCATCTCATACTCAACTGCAAGGTTTCTCTTGCACTGTGCAATAAGACGTTCATCTCCAGTGATAAATAAGTCATCAACATATAACAGAAGAATGAGAGGATCTCCACCAACCACAATGTAGTAAAGGTTGGGATTAGCCTCTCTTCTGAAATCCCATCGAAGTCAAATATGCATCGATCCTGGAGTACCAAGCTCTAGGAGCTTGCTTCAGACCGTACAAGGCTTTCCTAAGCCTGCACACATGAGAATCTCTCCCATGTATCTCGAATCCCTGTGGCTGCTCCAAATATACCTCCTCCTGTAGAAGACCATTGAGAAATGTGGTCTTCACATCCATCTGGTGGATCTTCCAACCCATCTCTGTTGCTATAGATATCACTACTCTGATGGAGGAATACCGAGCAACTGGAGCAAATGTCTCATCATAGTCAACTCCCTCAACATGTGAGAACCCCCTAGCCACAAACCGAGCCTTGAATTTCTCCACACTGCCATCTGCAGCATGCTTGATCTTGTAAAGCCACTTGGAAGTCACCACTGACTTCCCCTCAGGTCTCAGCACAATCTCCCAAGCATCATTCTTCATGATGGAATGGTACTCTTCCATCATGGCATCTCTCCATACCTGATGCTGAGAAGCCTCCTCAAATGTAGAGGGCACAGAGTCACGAAGACTCGCAACAAGGGCCATCCCATATCTGTCTGGCTCAACTACTAACCTGATCGCCTCCTGAGGTCTACCAAATGCTTCTGCTTCCTTCAAGGTGTCCTAAAGCCACTTAGGCTTCCTCTTCCTTGAAGGCTCCTCCCAAACTGGTCTATCCTCATCCAAGGAACTCCCAGAAGCAGAAGGTCCAACACCCCGAGGACCAGTGACTGATGAGTCAGTCCCTGAAGACCTTGTAACTTGTGAACCTGAACCTATACCTGTCCCTGAAGTACCTATCACCTGAACCACTGATCCTGTAGAAGTTGTGCCTGTACCCTGTGATCCAGTCACTCCAGAAACCTGCGGACCTGAAACCTGTATCGAAGAAGCTTGTGTCAATTGAGGTGTGGGAGCTGATGGCTCCCTGTGCTCCATCTCTCTCGACTTCCTCAAGGCCCTCTCCTCATCAAACTTCACTTCCCGCCTCACTACAACTCTCCTCTGGCCAGGAATGCAAAGTTGATATGCCTTCGAAGTCTCATCGTAACCCACAAAGATACCTCTCTCTGCAGTGGGCTCGAACTTCGTCCTCTTCTCAGAAGGGACGTGAGAGTAAGTCAGAGAGCCAAATATCTGAAAATGGCTCACCTCAGGCTTCTTGCCTAAATACATCTCCTCTGGAGTCATCCTCCCCAAAGCACAGTGAGGACCCCTATTCTGCAGATACACTGCAGTGTTGCATGCCTCTGCCCATAGAAAGAACGGTAACCCCTGATCATGAAGCATGGCTCTCGCTGCTCCAACAATCGAACTGTTCTTTCTCTCTGCTACTCCATTCTACTCAGGGGTGTAGGGAACTGTCAATTGTCTCTGAATACCCTCCTGACTGCAAAAAGCATTGAACTCCTTGGAGGTATACTCACCCCCATTGTCTGATCTCAACATCCTGATCTTCCTCCCCGTCTGCTTCTCCACATGGGCTTTGAACCCTTGGAAGGCACTCAACACTAATGGGGACTTCTTGTTCCTCAAGAAGTAGATCCAAGTCTTCCTGGAGTAGTCATCAATGAAGCTAATGTAGTACTCGTGACCAGTCAAAGATACTGAAGACATGGGACCGCAAATGTCAGAATGGATCAAGTCAAGCACTCCTGCTGCTCTCGTGTCACTGCTTGGAAAAGCAATCTTGGTGTACTTTCCCAAAGCACACCCTCTGCACACATCACTCTGCTCAGTGTCGAACTCAGGTAAACCTGTGACCATGCTCCTCAACAATCTCAGAGCTGGGTGATGTAAGTGGGCCATCCTCCTGTGCCATAGCTCACATAGCTCACTGTTGTTGCTGTGTGCTAGAGCATGCTGCGGCTGAAACAATAACTTGTACAGTCGTCCACATCTAACTCCAATATCCATGGGGGTAGATACACCTGTAGTCCTGGGGAACACCTGCACTCTCCCATCTGAGAAACACACCCCAAGACCCCTGTCCTCAATAGTGGAAACTGAAACAAGGTTCTTTTTCAGCCCAGGGACGTACAACACATCCCTCAAAGTCATGGGACTCATGGACTCCCTCTGAAATGTAATGGTCCCCTGACCAACTGCTCTAACAATGGTATTGTCACCAAGTACCACCTCCACATCTCTAACTGTCCGTGATAGCTCAGAGAACAACTCCCGAGTACCTGTCATGTGTCTCAAGGCTCCGCTATTAATGTACCACATACTAGTGGTGGATGGACCTGTCTGATGCCCTGTCAACAATGAATGCTCACTCTCCATATCCATATCTGTGCTGGTGGCTAAGGAGACTCCCTCTGAAACCTGTCACCAAAATCATCAACCTCTACTGAGGCTGCTGTCTGTTGTCCCTGTCCCTTCTTCTTCTTCTTGCTTGGACATTGTGAAGCATAGTGCCCAAACGCCTGACAACAATAGCACTTGATTTTACTCAAGTCCTTCTTTTGTCCACCCTGCGGTTGCTGCTGCTGCTACCTCTTGGCCCCACCCTTCTTGGGACCCTTCTTCTTCTTACCCTTGGTTGTCAGTGCCACGTTCTCCTCATCCACCCCACTCTGTGATGAACTGCCCTGTACGAGACCCCTCCTGGTCTCCTCCTGCACAAAGTTATCCCACAGTCTCTCCCAAGACGGTAGGTTCTCTCTACCCACTATGGCCTGCACAAATGCACTCCAGGACTTTGAAGCCCCATTCACTGTTGTACGTACAAGCTCAGTAGCAGATACCACTTCACCAACCGCTGCCAGTTCATCACGAACTGCAGAAATCCTAGTGAGGTATGCTGTGACTCCCTCTCCTCCATTCATCTTGATACTCTTGAGTTTCTCTTTGAGAACCATCTTTCTGTTCTCATTGGAACTCTCATACAAGCTGGTCAAGGCACTCCACATCTCATGTGCCCTAGTCTTACCAGAAATGTGAGGGATTATGTGGTCTTTAACTGCGTCAAGGATAATCCTCCTAGCCTTACAGTCCTTCTTGTTGAAGGCTGAAAGAGCTGCTGCATCTGTGCCATCTGGAATAACAATGGGGTTGGCTGTAGTACTTTTAACCGCCTCCACCCATAGTTCATTCTCCTCCAAAATCAACAAAATTCTAGCCTTCCAAGGCACAAACTTCTCAGTCCCATTCAACCTATCCTCTATCCTCAGACCTATAGCCATCTCAACTTCAACCCAACAGAATGTTGATCACTAACAGAAGAAAATCTCAAAAAATTTCTGAGTTCTGGAAATTTATGTGTGCTGCAAAAATACTACTGTTTTCTACCCCTGCACTCTGATACAATGTAGATTTTTCTGGATTTTACTGCTTGCTGGTTTATGTTATCTTTTCAGTGATTTTCACCAACAGCCGTCGGTTTTGCATTGGCTGAAGGTTACTTATGAAAAATACTGTAACACTTAAACACACAGTAAAAACACAATGACAAGTTGAAAGTAAATATTAACACATGCACACCATAAAAGAGACACTCAGATTTTTCGGCAACTATGCCCTGGAAAAACCCCCACGGGGAAAACCAGTAAGAGAGAGAGATATTTATTATTTCTTCAACAGCAAAAATTAGAACAGTTACACAGTGAAAATACAACTTATCTCCACTCAGAAGATGCACCCACAAAGCTACCTCGAAATGTGTGCAGAGACAGTCTCGAAATCTGTGCAAATATCAGTCTAAAATTAATGATGTACCCTTCTCGGTCAACCTCAAAATTTGTGTTGAACTGTTCCTCGATTTCTGTGCAGGAATCAACCTCGAAATCCGTGCTGAGAAGTGAGTGGTACGGTCTGTACAGACCTGCAGTACCAGACTGTATCTCGAAAACCGTGCAGTCAAATAACTCGATTTATGTGCCAGTATACTTGAAAACCGAACCTGGAATTAATGCCTCGATATGTGTGTCGAGAACCTTGAAAACCGTGCCCAGAAAACCCTCGAACTACATGCAGAAAATATGACTGTTGTACGGTCTTTCTCCTCGGGATATGTGCTGAAGATGACAGCTACTTTCTAGAAATCCGTGCTGATAATAAATGCCAACTCCATGCCTCGATTTTAGTGCCCAACTCGCTGAAGGTGCCTCGAAAATCATGCAAGTGCCCTCGGTCTCTCTCTACTCTTCTCTCTTCACTTCAATCACAAAATTGAGCTTCAATGTGCCTCCCTCATGCTTTTTGTCTAACCATAAGTAGGTATCTAATCCGACGGTGAAGATAGATCCAATCCAAGGGATAAGAATCAATGAGAGTAAAATTCTCTTTAATTTAAATCACTTAAATAAATATTTACTCACCCACTTAACTTTAGCAAAAAGTGACTTTAATGTTATAAAGTCTCATTAATGTGCATTTAATGTGAGGGTCACCTTTTTCCCCCTTCTAAGTGACATTAGGCTATTGTCACTTGGGGAACACTTCCCTAGGTACAAAACTAACAGTGTTGGATCTGGATCTGAATCTGAATCTTCTTGAACTTTATTCTCAACATCAAGATCTTGATCCTCATCTTCATTAGAAGAGGAATCACTTTGATCTTCATCAGATTTTGATGGGGTAGGCAAAGAGTATGGCAAAAAATGTGAGAATTCATATGCCTTGGAGCCATGGTTTGCAAACCCTTTCGCTATAATCTTCCCAGTGGAGATCTCTGCAATCTCAACTGTGTCAGGACCAAAGACCACTTTCTTCGGTGAACCTATGTGAGTCATCTGATATACAAACAACAAATTTGCCGACAAAGAAGGCACAAATAGAACATTCTTGAACTTGCCATGCTCCATATGTACTGTGCCCATACCTTCAGCAGAGATTTGAGAGTTGTCTCCAATGTGAATAATCAGACCATTTTTTAGATCTAGAGAAGAAAATGATTCTCTAGAGGCAACCATGTGGTTGGAGGCTCCTGAATCTATGAAGAGGGCTTGTGATTTCGAAAATCCATCCTTCAGTGCATGGCATCTCTCATGACCATCAGACTCACTTCCAGAATCAGTCTCTCTTGCACCTTTTGGGAGGGCAATGTTCTGTTGTTCATGAAGCTTGGTTAACTGATCTATCTTCTTCTGCATGCAAGATCTCTATGGGTGGTTTCCTTTCTTGCAATAGGAACACTTGGATTTCTCAAATCCCTTCTGTTTGTCCTTCTTAGAGCTGGAGGCTCCTTCTGATGGGACTTGACTTGGCATTCAGCTTGGGTTCAGATGGCCTCTTGTCCTTGCCTTTGTGCCTCCCTTTCCCATTCGCACTTTTTGCTTCTCCAGCGATAAGAGCTTGATCTTTCGAGGCCTTCAAGGCACCCATCTAGATCAACTTGTCTTGTTCTTGGATGAGAGATTCAGTGAAAACATCTAAGGAGGGCATCTTCCAACCAGGGATTGACATTCGCCTAGAATGGAAGGTAGAGACAAAGATGGAGAACTCAGGACCTAGCTTGCTCAGAATGGATAGCACCAGTTGCTCATCCTTCTTTTCAATGCCACACTGCTTGCATTACACAACCAAAGATTTGAATTTTGAAAAGAACTGCTGAATGGTCTCAAAATTGCTCGGTTGTAGAGCAATCAACTCATTTTCCAGAATATGGCCTCTTAGCTCATCTTGTTTGCCGAAGAGGGTCTCTAACTTCAACCATAACTCTTTTGGAGTCTTCAATCCTTCGATGTGGAAGAGTAGATCTCTGGAAATATGAATACACATGAAACCAAATGCTTCATCCAATCTATTTTAGATACTTGGTTTTCTCCACAACTGATGTTGGTTCGAGATCCTTCCCCATTGTCAGCCTGTACAATGATTTGTTTTGCAATACCATCTGCATATCAACCCTCCAACCAAGATAATTGAAGGGTGTCAGGATTCTAGGAGAAGAGGAGAGTTCGAATTGTCCATTACAACTGTTGGAGCGAATACAAGGTGAAACTGCTGCAACTGCAGAAAACTGTTGTAACTGTTGCAACTGCAGAAAACTGTTGCAACTGCTACTGCACTCAAAAACTTGAATAACATGCAAAAAACTCTCAATAATGGAGCTAGACTACTACTGAGCACTGCTTTTGGACAGTAGGCACTTTTATCTGGATCCTTCACACCTGCCTAGACCTCATTGGATTTCTCCAATGAATTCAATGCAATAGCACCAGGATTTGTTGTGGAAATCCAGAGGCTTCTAGTGCACTACCGAAAGCAGCTGCTCAACCTATTCGCTCAAAAGGCTTTGATACCATGTGAAATTCTATGTCACAGTAGATCTAAGAGCTGATGGATACCTCACAAAGAAAGAATGAGCAAAAAATTAAAATAAGAGTGAAAACTACAGTAAAAAGGAGCAAAGGAATAATAATGCAGTATAACTCAGATAGGAGCAGAATAATGTCACATGTTCTAATAATCAATATAATAAACAATGATGTTACAATGGAGAGAATTCAAATCATGCAAGAGAATTCGAACCTCAGTTGGTCTAGCATAGGGATTATCACCACTGGAGTGCTCCGAAAGACTCAAAGTCAATTGAACTGAACCTAAACTGAGTTAACTGAAGTCACAATCAGCTAACTAACTAAGGAGGGTGCAATAGTGAGTATGTCATGCATGCCAGTCAGAAAAGGGCGCATGAGGACACAATCAGTGGCATCCAGAGCTCTAACCCCCCACAAGAGTCAGATAACTCAGGTGGACTGCACCGGAACACTCAGTAGGTTCCTATAAAATAGGTAATTGACTAAAGTGGTCATAAAATGATGCATGCAGAGCTCGGAAGGTGGTAGATGGATCTTGGATGACATCTGCACACCACAAGGGGGCAAATGACATCATCAACAACTAGGAAAAATAAATAATGCTAGGTAGGACAAGGATGGAGTATTGAAATATGCTAACAAAAGGAGCATATACCCCCCGATTACATTCCAAGGAATCTAGGCTATGGTTTGTTCCTTAAATGCCAAATTCTCTAGTGTTGATAAGGGTTCCTTTCTTCCAATTGTTGAGAACAATATAAGCACCCAAATTTGTGAGCTTGTGATCAGTCTTAAGTGAAGACTCGCCAACTATGGTAGCCTCGATGCATATTGATGAGCTTCTTTCTATAGAAGGGGTCCCTGAGCAAAAGGAGGGCTTAGGGCTTGTGGTACCATCTAGGGATGTACTATGGTGCCAATGCAAGAGGATTTGTTGATAAGGGTTGAGAAGCTAGCTTCTAATGAGAAATCAAATCAACCTCATGTGATGCCTATGCCCAAGAAGACCAAGTTCCCCACTCAGCCTTCCGTTAGAAATAATGTTTTGTCCCCACCAGACCCTAATGACTTCAACTTCTTCCTTGCTGACAACAAGGAATATTTAGAGGGGTGCATGCATTTGAAGACCTGGATGTTATTTTGTTTTTTACACCGCATGACAAATGAAAAGGATTTCAAATTCAATCGATGGACTCTGTTGGACTAGAAGGCCAAGGGTATTTCCTTGAACTCTTAGTGGGGTTTGGGTTCAAAATACGTATGCCTTTTGTTTAACTCAGATATTGCAGCTCATCAAGTGTTACAATATGGTACTTGGAAGATTGTTGGGTCCCTTGCATATTTTCAGTCATGGAGGGTGGATTTTCATCCCAAAGACCATGGTCAAGCTAACTATCTGCTTTTATTAGAATTTCCTTCCCTTTCAACTGATATGTGTCCCTTTGTTGATCTGTTTGCACAAAGGTTTCGTAAAGTTTTTCTCCCTCACAGTTGACGTAACTCATTCAAAGAAAACCCACGAGTGTGTGGAGGTAGAATTGAAGTGGAAGCTTCCCTCATATATTTCAGTGTGCACTATTGATAGGGTCAAGCAACAGAAAGTTCGATATCTCAACCTATTGAATGTTTGTTTTGCTTGTGAGGCTCGGGATCATTTGATTCAAGATTGCCCTCTTCATGAACCCAACCTTAGGGAGTCTATGGGTACTAGTGCAAGTGTGATACCCACTCCTCATGGTGTCGAGCTCGGGGGTTCTTCTATGGCTTTGCAACTTGGTGTTGGTGGCTCTTCAGGGGATTCAGGCACCGGAGTAGGCGGTGGCATAGGTTCAGGTGTAGGTGGAGTGGTGGTAGGTGGTCCATGTGGAGGCAGTGGTGGTTGAGGCTCCGATGGGTTAGGCACAAGTGAAGGTGGTTTATCTTTTACAGGCGCTAGTGTTGCACAACCTTCTATTCAGGTGGTTCAGTTGTCAATTCCTAGTACTTCCTTGGTGTTGCCATGTTGGTGCACCTTGAGCCTTTGGTCCTTTATTGGGTCAAATGTTGAGTGTCTTATCTTACATATGCTGAGCCTTTGTGTCTTATCATTAGAGTGAACCTGGATGAGGGTTCCATTTGTTCATATTCTAAAGCATTGAGCCATTAGGATGGGTAAATTTGAAGAGAAATAGGAGAGTCTTGAGTCATCTTATGTCTTGTCTCTTCATTGCTTATCGTTGAGTCTTCTGCTTTGAGTCAGTCATCCCCCTCATCCAGCAGTAGGGACATGGTACCATGCATCTTATATCTTCTTGAGTTATCACTTCACACTGAGGGAAGAGTTTCATCATTGCTCTTCTTTTCAACAAATCATCCTGCATCAACTTCGACACATTATCTGTGGATGATCTAGAAGTAGAGCACCTTGATGGTCGTTAGCCTCAATGGCGGTTATTTCGCATCCAACAAGGCTGATCCTTGTCATTGTTCGAATTCAGAACATCTTTCACAGTGACAGGTTGTGCTCGTACCTTAGGACCCACTGACATTATTGGTGGGTTTCCTTCGCACTTGGTAGGTGTTTACATTATTGACATCTGACTAAGTGACTCTCTCCCGAGTGTACATTTCAACACATCTACCACAGGGAGGAGTGTACATGGTTGGTGGTTGCAGGTAGCAGTGGTGGATGAGCCCCCATTTTCAGCCAATCAGCCAGGGGGGCCATATTGTTTTGACTCCATTGCCAATTGAACAGGCTTTGGTATCACAAGTCAGTTTACAGAGCCATTTTCTTCCACACAGGTACAGGGGTCTATTGGTATGTTCCTTTAAAACTTTCATGGAGTATCATTTACAGTTTTCAGACACAGAGATTTGTGGGATTCTCGACATCCCGCAAGGGGATCTCATCCCCTTGAGCCGCCATTGTTAACCCCTGAAATTACTCCACAACTATCGGGGTTAAGGACCAATGAGATTCCATTAGGCTGGTCATATCAGTTCGTCAATGACATGCATGCTTAATTTTTTTGCCGAAAACTGTCATGGCACACCAAGATTATTAAAGAACAAGTTGAAGAATCATACTTGTGGCCAAAAACTCTTGAGATACCTGTTATAAATGACCCCAAAGCTGCGAAGAAGCATTTTGGTATGTTCTATGTGAAGGTTATTAGGGCAGCTAACTTGAAGAAGATGGATCTTCTGGGAAAATCTGATCCGTATGTAGAACTGAAACTGGCAGGAGACAGGTTACAATCAAAGAAAACAACTGTTAAAATGAGTAACATGAATCCTGAATGGAATGACGTGTTCACCTTTGCTGTGAACGATCCTAATTCTCAAGATCTTGAACTTCATGCCAATGATTGGGACAAGGTTGGTACACATGACGAACTGGGAATGAAAATTCCTTTTCTGAAATATGTTACAGCACATATACCAAAAATATTTACACTCGAACTGCTCCAGACTAAGCAAGTGAAGAAGAATAGGGATCCAAGATGGGAGCAAGATTTTGAATTTATGCTGGAAAAGCCACCAGTTGGTGAAAAGCTCCAAGTGAAGGTTTTAAGCCAGGGTTCAAGGTTTGGCTGGCATAGGAAGGTAGATCTAGGTGATGTTGAGTTGGAGGTTTATCCTACCTCCCATGACACTTCTCCATGCAGGCAGGGCCAAAGATTTCACATTTCAAGGCCTCTACAGCATGATACTAAGGGTGGATGGAGTGAAAGAGGTTTTCCAATCATACAGGTTAAAACTGGTAATATAATTGAAGGTAAAAGGACAGTTCTTTCTGTTGATATGAAGGTTTCCAATCACTAGGTTATGGCAATCAATCATGTAGAGATCAAAGGCTTTAAAGCTAGAAATGGCAATAGCACAAGAAGGACTGTCAAGGCTGTGGATGAGGTTTTTCATCTTTCCCAAATTTTTGGCACTCCTGCGACTGAACTTGGTCAAACTGCAGTGCTATTTTTTACAATCATTTCTAATCTGCTTAATGCAACAGCAAAAGATTGGGGCTCGCATGTGGGTTGAGAAACAGTGCATATTAACTGGTAGTACAGGGCATCCACAATAATGTCCAAACTGTCCAAAAATCAAATGAAAGGCTCCTGTAGGCGTGAATATGGATGTATATGTTCCTAGCTAAAAGTCTGAGATTGAAGGAACTACTCGAGATACCCTCGGTAACTGTTCACTCAATTCAAGTAACAAGACTCGCCCAATTTTTAATTAAAGGGTCACCATTCACCCAACGCGTGATGGATATCTCCTTGACATCTCAGTGAAATAAACTCGACGTGGAAGCTGCACCCAAACTGCGATTTCATTCGTGGCATGAAATCTTCAGATGGAAGGCACCTGCGTGTCTACACGATAGTTAAAAAGCCAAATCAATAATCAGACACAGTGGCAAATGAAGAGCAAGTCAAAGTGCATGAGATTTTTTTTTTTAATATTTAACTGAAGGCACCTCCATCAGTATGCACGATAAAAATGATTTGTGACCAGTAAAATTCCCCTGAATTGAGTGGTGAAGAAAGACTCATGTGAAATCCAAGACTGCAGTCGATCCCCTTGCATCAATGGCCTCCAAACTGTAATACACCAGAGATTTAAAAGGAGCGACTGCCTAGTGTATAGAAATATAAATTATGGTGCATGTGCGTCAATACAAGTTTTAATGAGCCAGATCACTCACACAAATCGTGGCATATACAGCAAAAGATAAAATCGCATGAGATTCTTTTTTGAAGGCGTCTCTATCTCTTGAAAAAGTGTACACGATAATAGCAAAAGAATATGCATGCGATAGAGTTGCAAGAGATATAACAAGCAGAAATAGATATACATACTGCTTCAAACTCCAGATCGAAAAGTCGATTATGCATGGAAGAGAAGACATCAGTCACAGTTGCGTGATGAGAAGATAAACAGCAAATTAAAAGCTATATCCAACAGTTATAAGATGCATGACAAAACGAAGAGGGCGCATTAGCTCGGGTTAATAGAGTCTATATATTGAAGTTCAAGGCTCATTGTAAAGGGTCGGATTTTCTTTGCAGCAGCGGCATCCATCTTTATTTCTTATCTCTTTCTTAGACTCGCTATTATTCATTTGAGAAAGGATAATTATTGTACCGGTTTTGGACTTGTCCATCGTGGCGCAATCAACCCTTTCGCAAGACTTTTAATAAAGAAGAATTGTGTTTGCTTCGAACCTCCCTTTTTGTTGGTATGGTGTTTCATTTTGCTCATAGCCTATTGTCATGATTAATTTCGATCTTTCAATAGGTATTTTTTCTATTGTTTCTCATCTTCTAACCCTGCAGGATTTGACCAAGCAAGTTTACTTAATTTTGTTCTAAAGGCTAATGGGATTACTCAACACCTACTTGTTCGGTAGGAGATGGCCAAAGGCATCCAGGGAGTACCTAAATGGCGGTAGCTTACCCATCAAGATGCCCACTCACTGGAATAGGTGTGTAACCTCATAAACCAACAATGGACTTGCTGAGAGGAACCGACAGAGGCAATGGAAATGGCATTCTAGGAGTGTTATACAAGATAAGAGTTCTAGTTTCTACCGACAGTCAAATCAGTGAAGTTTCCAACTCAATGAAGTAGTGAAACCAACCCAAAAATGCCCTCAACCTAAAAAGGGTGAGCTGCAATCTTAGCAGAGATAATGTGTTGGGGAACAGTCCTCTTGCATCGGATGATGCAACGAAGCAAGAGAACCCAAACCCTCTCCATCCTGGCCCAGTCCTCCTCTAATAAACTCTGTCTCCAGATCTCAGAGCTGTAAAAAACCATGAGGATCCCATCTAAATCCAGGCTGACTAAGAGTAGTCTGTCGGATGGCCTCTACCCAATGTGCCAGCGACCAGAGACCATCAAGTATATATTCTGGGAGCATCAGTTCACGAAGCATTGTTGGAGTTCATTCGATGATTAGCATTCTTCATTATTGCAAAGCAAGATTCATCAGCGTGTTGCTCTATTTGGGGATGGTTGCTTTCTTGTGCGTGACACCTTGGCTAGTTTCTGGCGTTGTCTGCAAATCACTGTGCTTTTTGTGCTTTGAAAGCTCAAGTGTAAGTTTGTGTTTGATAAGAGATAAGTTCTTTGACACACGTACCACGTTTATCAAATCCATTGATGAATCGGCACACGTAAAAGATGCAGCAATGTTATGTGAGTTGATGGATGGGATCCTCCAAGAGATAGGTTTGCACAATGTGGTGCAAATCATAACAGATAATGCAGCTAATTATGTGGCTGCTAGTAGATTGCTTTTGGAGAGGCACCCCTCACTGTTATGGACTCCATGTGCTGCACATTGTATTGATTTGATGTTGGAGGATGTGGGGAAAATTCCCTTCATCAAGGAGGTCATTGATCAGGCTAGGAGCGTCTCAAAATTCATATATAACCATGCTTTTGTTCTTAGCCTCATGAGGAGATGCACGAAAAACAAAGAGTTGATGCGTCCTAGAATCACACGTTTTGCCACTAACTTCATATCTCTTCAGTCATTTCTTCAATGTCAATTTGAGTTGAAGCAAATGTTTGTTTGTGATGAGTGGCATGATTGCATATAGCAGGAGAGAGGATGGGAGAGCCATTGCTAGATTGGTGTACACCGACTCCTTTTGGGAAGAAGTGGAAGAAGTGTGCACAATCATTGAACCTTTGGTAAAGGTTATGAAATTAGTTGACAGTGATAAGGCCACTATGGGCTATTTGTATGAGGCCATGGATAGGGCCAAAGAGACTATTTGGTCTTATTATGAGGGGATGAGTACCCCTGGATACAATAGACACATGATGCTATGGGATTTGATTGATAGTTGGTGGACTGGGATACTCCATCCACCCATTCATGCAGCAGCACTTCTCCTCAACCCCACATTTTCCTACAAGTGTAAATTTGATTTTGATGGCAAGGTGATGGAAGGACTTATCTCATGTCTTCATAGGATGGTACTTGATGCTGAGACTCGCCACAGTATTACTCGCGAGATGGAGATGTATCGGGAGGCTACTGGACTATTTGGATTTGCCAATGCTATTTGTGAAAGGAACATTTTGATGCCAAGTAAGTGATTACAAATTAGAATTTATAGCTTTAAATTTTCAAAAATTTAATTGTGTTTTACAATTTTATTTGAAAGTAATCCAATTCTCTTTCTTTCTTGTTTGTTGTAGGTGTTTGGTGGAGAACATATGGTACAAGGGCACCAAATTTTTAAAAAATTGCCATCTGAGTCCTCAACCAAACCTATAGCTCTTTAGGATGTGAGCACAATTGGAGTGTATTTGATACCCTCAAAGAAACGCAATAGGTTAGAACTTAAACAAAGAAATTAAATTCATTGTAATTTAAGACCCTCTAACATATTGTAATAGGTCAACACTCATTAAAAAATTTTATGACCCTCTTACGGGTTGGATTTCCCACGCCTGAATGACTTGGTGTATGTCCATTACATTCTCCGACTTTAGATGAAGAAAATGGAGCAAACACCCAATGTGGATGCCATTTCCTTGGATGATATTGATGTATTGTCCAAGTAAAGGGTGAAGACCGAGCTGCCTATCATTGAGGTGGCACCTGCATGGTTAGAGGAGGAGCAACGACAGCAGGACTAGGAGGAGGAGCAGCTTGAAGACTTCATGGAGGGTGATGTGCCTACATCAACACCACCTTCTACACCAGTTGATGTATCTAGTCCCACATTGGCACCCACTAGTCACTATTCGACATCTGGTGCAGGGATGGGACCTTCTACTGCTAGGGGAAAGCCTGGCAAACAGCCCATGATCTTTTCCCGTAAAAGGGGAAGAGGACATTGATATCAGAGACAGATAGTTAGCTGCTAGTTTTGTGTCTTTTTGTGATGTCATTTTGTATTGGTGGCTGTACACTATTGAGTACTATTGGATAGCTATCAGGGTTCAGGATTCAGTATCAACTTTGATGTATCATTTTTTATTTGGCATTCACTACATCATATATATCAGTGCTTTCTCCATATTTATGTGCCAATGTATTTATTCGATGTTGTTGTTGCCTTTTATGTTTAAAATTATGAAAAAAAATGCATATATTTTATGTTTTTTGATGTTTTCCGCGGTTTCCTGATTTTTTTTGCCGATGTTGCTGAAAAGTTGTATTCGCCTTCGGAGCCTATGCTGCAGATAAAAAATATGCTTCCTAGTTCAGAGAAGCTTAGAACCATGTAGTTGGTTAAGGAAAAGAAAGGCGTGCATAAACTGCTAACACCAATTAAATCAGCATGGCCCTCATCAGGTGTTTGTATTGTTTCTGATGGATGGACAGATCAAGCACGTCGTCACCTCATAAATTCCATGGTGTCATGAAAGAATAACATTAATAAATAGTACATATTAAATAACCTTTGAGTCCAGGAATTGGTGACAAGAAGCTTTCATAAATTATCCTAACCACAATACTACTGCACATTAGTCAATCGTATGTATCATATGAAAAATATTATACAATACATATTACATACCCTTTATCTGGAAACTTAAGTGTTGCAGGAGACCAGTACTCAATCAGCCCTTTAGCATCTGCAGAGATGACCATGTCAAAAGCATGGTTGTACTTCATAACTTTTACTGGACCACTGTGTATCTACAAATGAAAAATACACTTCAGAGAAGGCATAAACTACAAAAATCATCATTAATTAAAATATTCCCCTTATGCAACCAAAGTTTACATCAAGGGAGTTTCTTTTCATTATTTATTATCAAAATGGTTGTAATCCAAACTTAGGAAAAAAGAAGAAACACCAAAGTTCAAACAAATAACAATTCACTATAAAAATGTCCAGCAAGAAAACCTTATTTGAAATAATAGGCTCGCTGCTATCGGCGCGTGCATCATATATATGAACATCAGGAGAATTCCGATCACTGATTGCAAGCTTTGGTTTAACTTCTCCTTGTTTGAAGACCCATTCTATGGTGCCCGGAATAAATGGCAATCGGATCATTACCATCATATCATAGTTGACCACATCATAAATCTTTGCAGCCCGGTCATCGGAAATTGTGCAGCAAAGTAAACCATCTATGCTAACCTGTATCAGTGAATTACATTCCAGTTCAGTTGCAAAACAAGGCAAGATATCAAAAGCAAATTCAAAAGGGGGACATGTATCTTCAGAATGCAATAGTAGACCCTATAAAGAAAATAGAATATGGTATTTCCAAGAATTGACCATTCAAAGAAAACTTTCTAAACAAAATAGTCACTAGCATGAAAAGAGTCAATCTTGCAAACTATGCATCAAAAGGCATGCTGACATATTTTTTTATAAGTTTAAACCAAACCCTCCAAATCTGAATTTGATATGCTGTCATAGACTACAAATTAAAATGGCTTGGCTACATTGGCACACAACCTATCTCTGCATGGAGACAAGAACATGAGCTCTGTTATATAGCAGTTATGTTTCAAAAGATCTTTATAAAAGAAATCATATTCCTGACCACCTCTTAGATTCCATCCATGCTAAAGTGGGTAGAGCTCTTCTTCTCTTTTGGAGATACATCAATAAGAACCGATGAGCTCTATCTTGGGTTTACACCACCCCACATATTTCATGGATATGTTACAAACAACTTAAAACATGTGCAGTGCATTCCCGACAACTGGAAACCATGATTCTTAAAAAAAATAGTAGTAGTCAAATCACCACTGCCACTGCACCACCAAAAGAACTACACAGAGATGATATCAGACAAGCCTTAATGAACACCAACCAACATCTACAGCAGATATGCCAATTGTTTGAGCAAGACGAATGACAGGACCCCAACTTGGTGCCTAAGGTCTATTTCCAAGAACTATCAACTTCCACTTTGAATTGAAATTAAATTCAAAAGTACCCAATCACTTTCGTTGCGGCTCCAGAAGTTTTAATCAAGAAAGAACAGAAAAAAGAATATGAGAGAAAGCTTCTCACAAACTTCTAACATACTACATAAACCATCGGCTTAAACTTCTTAATGTACGTCAAAAGATAATGTTATCACTAAAATTGTCATCACTATAAGTAATGTAGCTATGAACATGTAATAAGAGTGATAATGGAATGAGGGCCATATTTATCAGGCATGAGGTAATTAGCAGGCTGGAGAACACAGGTATGTGTCATTAGTGTACATATTTGTGTTATTTGTGGTATGTGCCATTTGCAATGGTGAACTAGCACATTCCTAACATAGAGTCATAGAGTGTGTCATCACATGTGTGTCAACAGGCCCCAAAAAAACTGAATTGTATCATCACCACCAGCATGAAATAAATAGGAAGAGTGTTGAACACATTTCTTCGCACTACTTTGTGTTCATGTGTATGAAACTATGAGTAAGGAATATGTTACATCCACACAAACATTCTAACTAACTCTGTTCTTGTTTTTCATAAAGTCATAGGGTGTGTCACCACGTGTATATCAGGCCCCAAAAACACTGAATTGTATCATCACCACCAGCATGCAATACATAGGAACAGTGTTGAGCACATTCTTCGCGTTACTTTGTGTTCTTCTGTATGAAACTATGAGTGAGTAATGAATATGTTACATCAACAAACAGCATCTAACTAACTCTGTTCTTGCTTTTCCAATGTGTGTAACCTGGGTGGAGAAATTACTTTTAAACATTTGGTGTATGTTACGATGATACTAGCACCAATGCGCCTGTAGAGGTACCCCAGGGAGAGGGTGTCTTTTTTTCTGACCAGGAGGGGTGTTTAGCCAGCATATTCTGAGGTGGGGTTATGGCAAGACCCTCTGGTTTCTCCTCTGGAAGTACTATGGCTTAATGGCATCACTGACTGCCTCATGAAAGGGTTTGAAACCCTGAGGTTCGTGTCTGGGGCTTCCAGGGGTGGGTCACTGGGTCACATGACCCCGACCTTGTTCTATCACTCCAGTAGGCAGTTGCTTCAGCACTGAGACATGCTCTTATCTTCCAAAGCACCTCCAGCACCCTCCTGGCCTCTCCAGTCCAGCAGTGCCCTCTCTCTGGGGCCTCCTTCAGAGAATGACGTTATCCTCCTTGGCAGACTGTTTGCTTGCTAAATGGGGGGGGCGTTGAGGGTTTTCATAACTGTAGGGGTTAGTTGGGGCATGACGACCCCCCCCCCTTGTACAGTCTGGCCTTTCGTTTCGTCAAATTTGGCCTTGTTTGGCATATTTTAGCACCTACGGGGTAAAATACCCCAGGTAGCCTACAATAGGCCATCTTTAGATTATTTTATATTATTTTTGTTATATTTTTAAGTTAACATTTTTAAATATTAAATTGACCTTATTTTGTGTAAAGTGAGTGTGAGATCATATAAATAAGATCTCCTCACTTCATTTTTAGATATCAACTTTTGGGATAAGATCATTATGTCTGTTGTTTGCCCTAACTAGGGCTCTTTGAAGAAAGGCTCTCTTTGATGAAGGTTATTTTGCAAGTTTAAAGCATTTCTTGGAAGATTTACTATTGTTCATGCCATTGCTAAGGTGAGGCTAGAGTTGTTTGCTTAACACATGCACTTGGAGGTATCTATACTTTTTTGTTTGATGTCTCTTAGTCAACTTGTATGAAGGTGATGCTTGTTAGGGTTGGATGGAATCCATTTGCTTCATTTTGTCTTGATTTGCATTTCATTTTCATCATTGATCACCATTACATTCAAGCTTGAGATTTAGGTCTTCAAGTCTTGCTAAGCTAGTCTCCCTCTACGAATCTTAGAGATTGTTGAGGTGAGCCCTAGTTTGCTAAGCTTGCCAAGTACCATCTCAAGGAGGATTGCTCCTCTCATCGATGCCCTAGGTTTGGTGATTAGCTTTCATCTTGCAAACCCTAGTTGTTCATCTACTTTTAAAACCCTAATTTCTGAGTTATCTTGTAAATATTATGTTGGTTAAGCTGATTTATTTGAATTTTTGAGTTCGTCGGTTTAAATTACATGTCAAAAACCCCAAAAATCTATTTTTTGGCCATTTTAGGGCCTCCCAAAATTTTCGGGCCCTAAAATTTCAGCCCACCTCCTAAAGCTTCGCCCTCCTCACCATCTAATTCGGCCCTCTCTCCTCTACTCCATCACATCCTCGGCCTCTCCTCAAGCCCCCTCACTGGCCTCCTTTTTCCCTATCCGAGTTTCCAACCTGCTGCCCTGCTGCTCCTCCCACAGTCTGCAGTCCTGCCTCCATTTCTGCTCCCCTTCTCTTCCATTTCCAGCCTTCTCCCATCCCTTTGCTTTCAGACAGGCCTGCCCTCTAGGGCAGCCCTTGTGTGTCCCATCCTTATTCCCTGTACACATACAAACAGAAAACAAGTTGGCTTCAAAACCTAATCATTACTGGTTTATTTTTTGTGTTCCAAATGCCATGAAAAGTCATATTTATGATGTATTACAGACCTGGAAATGAGACTTTAGTGCTGATATGCAACTCAGTTAGTATTTGGTTATTTTGTGTTGTGCTTATTGAAGAGATATCATCAGGCTCTGCTCATTTGTTGAGCCTCTTTGAGGTGGTTTCCTATATAAACTAAAAGCAGAACTTCACATAAAATCTCTATGCTATTGATGCTGTTTGGAAAATAATCAAACCTTACCTACAGACCTGTAAACTACTTCATATTTTATTGCATACCTAATTGATATATCTAATCTGTTAAGTATTGTAAGGTTGAAACTTGAATCTTATCTCCATTAGACATTGACTAGTCACACTAGTTATTGATGAATGGTATTAATATACTACTGCTGCTGTTATAAATCAGTCCACTGTGGTTATATGCAGATCCGGTTTACTTTTGACAAGTTGAAATACATTTGATCTATTAGATGACAAATACCTATGAATGATATTAAACGATAAAACCGATATTTGTATTTACTTGGATAGGCATTGGCCAATGTGTGTGTTCTTTGCATCATTTCAACCATTTTCTGTTGCTACTACAATTGCTTTACATACAGATCTGAAATGTGTTAACACTAGTTATTAAACAACGTTGGATGCTGAAGTAATATTTAGACTGATTACATATTGCCCTTATTGAAGACATACATACCTGAATATTGCATTTGGAATACAGTCAATCTTTTAGATGTTATTATTGATGGTTGGTCAATGGTGGTTATTGGTGATAGCCTTCTACATATTCCATAATTGACTGGTAGAACTAATGCTGATTTTTAATTAGTGTACGCTGCTAATCAGTGGTTGGATGAATCTTATGCCTCATTGAATGGCCATCTTCTTGTGCATTACACTATACATATGAAATGTTGATTAATGATATAATTGGGTTGATCTTGGCCTGGGATTGAGTGTTCTTACATACCTAATTGATAAACATATCTACATATGATAAATGATATTCGTGTTCTTTTGATGATTTGATTATCTATCCATTTAATGCTAAATAGTTGGTGGGTGTTAAGCAAGGTCAAACCTCACTTTTCTACATTAAACAATTGAGCTTGTTATAAGGACTCTTACACTTCATTAGTTAGTAATCATAATTGGCCAAGAATCGTCATACTACATGCTTATTTCTGATTAGTGAATGACTTGGACAACTATCACTTAATATTTGGTCATTGGTTGAGGTCTACTAGCAATATAGTCTTTTGATCCAATATTGATTATTACATTACATGTGTACATGTTTCTTACATTTTTTATTGATAAATGATCTACATTTAGTGAATGGTTATTATCCCTTTGGTTCATTGTTGGCTTACACGCTTATATATTTCATTGAATGACCTGAGTGGATTATTGATTTTGATCATATCTTTGAACTCACTGGCATTGACCATTACATTATTGACTCCATTTAGACACTGGTCTAACTACAAGATTGCACAGAATATAGTTTGTTGGTTGTTCTAGTGTCTTACAGGATTCCATAAGGGCACTTCTCCTTGGAGGTTTCAACTTCCGAAGAAGTTAGAATGGTGACCGAGGTGACATTGGGTCACTTTTCTTATTTGTGCTTACTAGGAATTAGCCCTGCTAATTTTCCCGGTAACAGTGTCGTTGTTGGGTTTTGAATTAACAACATGATTGGTGACAGCAATTAGGTAACTTGACATAAAGTGGTGCATAGGAGAGTGGAGTGTGGAAGTGGTGTGTGTTGCACAGTAGAGTGGCATGTTGAAGTGAAAATACACAAGAGAGCAATTTACTTAGTGGCAGTAGTGATGAGAAGATATGGCCTTGGGACCAGAGGTGGTAATAGAGGTACTTGGACAGGAAGTCCAACTTCAACCAAGGCTTAGTGCACATGACTAGGAGGTTGTCAAAGCACACCACAGAAGTTTAGAAAGAACGAGAATTATCGTTTTGTATGAAGACGACAACCTCATAGTACAAGTTGATTTGCTTAATTATTGTATGCTTCATAGTATGGTCATTAACAGACATTGTAATCTCAATGGGTTCCATGTATATAGCAATATCTGTATATAGAAGGAGAAAATTTCCTTGTGAAATTTATGGTTATTTTCATAGATACAAGATCCCTTTCCTACTTTGCATTGTTGGGATAGCCATGAGTAAGGAAAGTGTTGTACCACCAATTGTATGGGGTGTTAAACCCTCATCTTTTCCAGAGCATATCAGACCTGGATCGGCTTTGTTGAATAGGGCAGTGTTGCAGAGCATTGATGCCTTGAAATTTCTGAGCTTGGGTATTGGTTGCCACTTGTATTATGCCTTATGATGGATCCTTGTATTTTAGTTTTATCAAATGCATGTCAAGAGGATGTTATTTATGGAATAAATGGTTTGTATTGACTGAGTGACTAGTTGTAAATTTTATCTTACACTTGTAATCTTTTGATGAGCATGGTGAGTAGGATTTTGTATAGCATGGCATTCAGAAGTAGTCTCTGTATTATATAAATACCTTCATTTGGCACAGCCTCTAGATCATATACCTTACTCCTAGTTCCATCTCTTGGCCTTTTCCACCTATCATCCATTCCACCCTTGCTTGTTGAACAAACCCATTGATCTGGATTTGACTAAGTGACTCAAGGAGCTCCCCCTCTATGACCTCTTTATTAGAAAGGACTCCAAGTTGTCCCCTAGTGTCTCGGCTCTGATGTGTGCAACAAAATTATCCGAAGTCTTAGCTTCTTTGGTCGGTTATCCCCAATGTTTGGTTCTAAACCTAGGAGAATTGATCTTTCGAAACCTTATGTTTCTTGTCAGTTAACCCCAATGATTGACTATGTGCCTAGGATTACCACCTTCTGACCCCATGTGTTTCCCTGGTCAGTGACCCCTGATGTTTGGTAATGAGGTAAGTTTGGCATAGTTGATCACAATTATGCTTAGGGAGTGTTTGGGCATTAATAGGTAGGGTGAATGGTGTGCAAACACCTATGATTTCCTAAGTTTTCTTTTATTTATCCCAAGCTCCTTTACATAAGCGCTTAATCATAATATAACCCTTGGTTTGGGTTGGGGAATCCCAGAGTCATTAGCACCTTTGGTCTAGACCTTAGTGTACACTTTCCAGTAGGATAATTTGCTTGATGGGTACATGAGGGGTCACATGTGAGTCTACTTATATCCCCTATTCCTTGCGATTTGGCATCCATTTCTCATAGTTATTTTGTCAATAATTTATTAGATTGTGAGTCTAAGATTTTAATTTTTTATAGGAGCCTCTTGAAGAATTAGGTTGCCTAACTTTGTTGATTATTGAGTTGAGCCTGTGAGAATTCTTACAGGAGTAGTTGGGTAGTGTTACCATGTTGTTATTATCAACATAGATTGATCTAGGACTGTGTTGAGTTGTGCTTGATCGATATTGTGGTTGAGTTGACCTAGATCTGTTAGTTCACCCTCCTGAGAGGGTTGGAAATTTTGTTTTCTATACATAAGACTGCATGGGAACAAAGAGGGCGCCAATAGGAATTCATTGATTGGGCAGCAATTGTCGTGCCAAACTCTTGTCATCCAAGATGGGTACACCACTGGGAGAGTGAGCTTCCTCATTCTTGGCTTTTGAGGCCAGGGTTTGGGTGTGCGTTGAAGCCTGGGGTGGGGGTGAGTTCGGAAACAACCTAGGAAATTAGAGAGAGAGAGAGAGATTGACAATCTCTCTCTCTCTCTCTCTCTCTCTCTCTCTCTATATATATATATATATATATATATATCCCCAAGGGTTAGCTCAATCAATTGGACCAACCACCACAGGTTCTAATCCAATCGAGTCCCTTGTGATTACCAGCCTCTCTTTTGTTTAGCAGTTGACACCATCCTCTATCCAGATATTCTAAGGACGATAAGGGAACTTCACAAAGTTTCTCTTCAAAGAAAAAAAAAAGAAAAATATATATATATAATTTATTTGTTTACAAGCGAAAAAAAAAGGTTATTAGACGCATTTAAAAATTTGAAAGGAAATTGCCCCAAAAAAATGGGAGGTTATTTTGACATTGCTATGCATGAAAAATGCAAATAGCTCAAGCTTATGTTTTTGAGTTTATGAAGCTTCAACACAAGAAACGCAACAGTAGGATAAGAAAATGTTTTTAAACAAAAAAAAAAGTAGAGGCCAAAACCAAGAAAGAACATGATTTATTTTATAGTTTACTCGGCTACAAATTGTATGGCCAAAAAAAAAAAAACTCATCATCTTCCAAATGGGACTAGGGTTTGTAGGACTTGAGGCCTGTTACCACCTAAGTTGTACTTAGGTGGACTCCTTGTGAACCTCAGAAGACTTGAACAACTCACCTTGTTCATTGCCAGAGTTCAGAAGTTCATCAAGCCAAATTCTTGGCCCTTTGTAAATTTTGCATATCTAGAACCCCATGGAGGAATTGTTATAAGTTGGTCTAAGCATGGTACTTTTGTAAAAGGCTTGGCCTACCTTAGGTTTAGCTATCAAGGGGATACTCTAGAGTGTTTTTTCCTTAGGAATTATGCGTTGTGCTTCAGTGGCATATAATTCATGAGTTTTTCACTCACACCTCCAAAGCTGGAGTACTTTCCATGGTGGTTGAACCTTAGGAGGTTATTAAAGCCTAGTTGTCAATGTATTTTTAACATGCTAGCCATCAATAATAAGTCGTATGGGCATGCACTAGGTCCCCTAGGAGTTTGAGTTCATTTCGGTAAAAATAATTTTTTCCGTAAAATTAGACCATTTTTAATGGTTTAATTGGAAAATTTCAAATTTGTAATAAAAGTATGGTCTGGAAGCAAAATTTGGCGCATGGGTGCTTGTTTTCATGCTCAAAGCGTCCTCTTTACCCCGGATCCCACTTTTCCTAGGTTTCGGGTGATTAAATTGTCACTTATGGCATTTTACCCTAAAGAGGCGACAAAATTACCATTAAATGCTAAAAGTGCTACAAAATGCACAAAGGACAAATTGTGAAAATAAAAATAAAAACATGTTTTAAACAATATGAATGAGGTGGCAACTTGTCACATGACGAAGGTGACTTAGTGAAGTAATTAAAGCATGTGTTTTAAAGTCAAATGACATGGCGGCATATTGCATGAGATTTAGTGAGTGCGCCCCTCTCATGTCTTCACGTGAGGAATATATTGCATATCTCAAAACATTGGCGATTTGAAGAGGTGGTATCATCTCGTTGAAGGGTGACAATTCCAAGAGAGGAGGCACATCTCTCCATGAGAGGTGGCGCCCTCCTCCATCAATCAACCAATCAAGATCCCATGTATTTAGGTCCTAGGATGTAACTCGCCCTCACTTAGATTTGGGCTGTCATTTGTAACAATTCGCCCTCCCTCCTTGATGCGCCCTCCTCTTCCTCATGTGCTATAAGTGCAAGAGCATTCCATCACTTTAGAGGAGGGATGCACAGAACCTCTGCCCATTGTAATCTTGATGCTATTTGATTAATGCAAGTTGAAGACTTTAGAGGTCCACTGTTGTGCCGATGTGATGCATGCTATTTTATACTATTTTATGAGGTGATATTGTGTTTAATTAAGCTTTTCTTGTTTCATTTTTGTTGGTAGATCTAGCTTGGTAGTTCTTGTTACCAACTTTTTGTACCATAGTTGGACTTCCAACGAGCCACCTTTCGATGAACATGATTTATGTTCATATCCAGTGTACCAGAAGTTCCAATTGTTGTGCCTAGCCAATTTTGGCTAGCCATTTTTATTTTTCTGCTGAAATGACCATGGCCCCACAGGGTTTGTAATAAGTGTGCTAGTAGGGTTTTGAGTGACTCGGTTCTCCAGGACTTGACTATCAACTAAGGCATTCCAGGGAGTTTTTTTCCCTTGTCAATTATGCTTTGCCTATAGCCAAGTAATAATCGACGAGGCTTTCTCCCGCTTCCTCCAAAGCTGGAATGCCCGATTTTGAAATTTGAGCCTTGGGGGGTTGTTAGAGTCCAATTGATGTATATGAACCTACTAGACACCATGTATGTCTTAGATGGTCATTTCCTAGGTCCCTCATCCATTAAAAACAATGTTCGAAAAAAATTTACCAGACGCGTTGGATAAGTTTTATTTTTTATTATTTTTCCAAATATTTAATTGGAAAAATCAAATTTGTAATATGTCGGTCGTTTGGGGGTGGATTTCAGAGATTGGAGGCTTAATTCCTAAACCAAAAAATCATACGTGAACCCCAAACCCACTTATCCTAAGTTTCGGATGTTCATTCAGCCTGATAATTAATAATTTCTCAAAAAATCAATAAAAGAGAAATTATTAATTAAAAATATTAAAAATGAATATTTTGGAGATAATCCAAATCTCTCCAAAATAAACCAAATTGAATAAAGTAAAAGGCTAAATGACATGGCACTGAGCATTTATTAAGATTCCAATAAACTCCAGATGCATTCAGTTCACTATCCAGTCACTGCAAGAGATATCGTTTGGGGGTGGATTTCAGAGATTGGAGGCTTAATTCCTAAGCCACAAATCATACATGAACCCCAAACCCACTTATCCTAAGTTTCGGATGTTCATTCAGCCTGATAATTAATAATTTCTCAAAAAATCAATAAAAGAGAAACTATTAATTAAAAATATTAAAAATGAATATTTTGGAGATAATCCAAATCTCTCCAAAATAAACCAAATTGAATAAAGTAAAAGGCTAAATGACATGGCATTGAGCATTTATGAAGATTCCAATCAACTCCAGAAGCATTCAGTTCACTATCCAGTCACTGCAAGAGATCTCCTTCAAGGAAATTCGCCCTCCTCTCCATGATCTACGAATTGGGTGAGATGGCAATTGATAAATGGTTTGTTGGGAGTACATTGATGATATGGTAGGCGCCCTCCTAAATTAGGGGCCACATCACAAGTTTCAATAAATACAAGCTCTAGTTTGCAACTACCATCAAACTCCAAGCCATCTCCTTCTTGACTCATGCATTCCTCTTCATGTTCAGGTGTTTGTGATGTGGCATTCACGTATTGGGATGGAAGAGTTTCCAAGGGGAGGATGGGAGGCGCCTTGCCAAGGTGGAGGCCACCTCCCCATCCACATTTACTTCAAAACTCGAGTTAGTGGTGGATCTAAGCTCCAAGCTTTGGATCATTGATTGGAATTCGATTTTGCTTGTGCCATTTGGCTCTCCATATGCCAAATTCGAATTAGGGTCTAGGTGTGTATTTTGTATAAAGAGGATGCCTTTGGGCACTCTTTGGGTGGCTATTTTGTGCAAGAAACCTCTGCCCATTGACATTGTAATATTTTTGCCTTTGTGCAACTTGGAATAAAGTTTGAGACTTTGGAGGTCAAATTGGTGCATGCATGTTTCATGGTGCCTTGTTGAGGTAATATAATTCAATTTTAATGCATGCTTATTGATTGGAGATTGGATCTAGCTTAGAAGGCTTGTTTTCTCAAGCACATAGGGCAAGTATTTGGGATCAATTTACTTGTTTATGATTGGTATTTAAATATTTCTTGAAGTAGCATGCTTTAGTTGGACTCAATACATGCTCTTTGGATTTGTTTTTGTACTAACATACTAAGATTTTCCTCTTCTTTTTAAGTGTGTTATTAACAAGTTTTAGGTAGATCTTGGAGTAAGGGATGAGCTAGTTTGCATTTTCCCCTTCTTCAAAGACTTCAAAGGCATCCTCATCCTTGAATGCACAATGGCTTTCAATTGATCTCATCTTTATCCAAAGATCTAAAAAGAAGGGCTTGGATTCTTCTCATCTCCACCGCAAAAATTAAATCAATCTTCTCTCCGGTTACCACAAGTGGATCTCAAGCATAAGGTTCTTATCTCTTCTATTTCCACTTTCTTTTGTAAAAGGTCTCAAGTCTTTAAAAGTCTAATTTCAAGCTTGTCTATCTTTTACTAAGGTAGATCTAGGCTTTCTAACCTTAGATCTATTTTCAAAACTAGATCTACTCCTTAAATTTCACATTTTAAAGATCTAGCTTCATTCCCAAAGCTTGTAAATCCATTTTTTAATATCTAGTTGTTTGTTCTTTTTTACCAAAGTTTTGCCATGAGAAGTACTTTGAGATTTGCTCTCAATTGACGCATTGTTTTGCATGCCACTTTTCTTTCTCCACTATCTCTTGCATATTTCCAGCTAGCTGGAAATTTCAAGACTAGTGTTAAAAGGTCACCTTTTTTGCCTTGGAAAGCGTGCATAATTTTTTTTGAAAAACGTGCATTTTTCAACTATTTTGCTTGCTGATTTTTCTAAGTTTTTCATCATTTTTCAATTCTGGAAATTCACTAAAAACAGTAAATGTTTCGAAAAATTTCAAAAAAAATATTTTTTAATTTTTTCTTCATTTTCTAGAAAAAACGTGCATTTTAAAGCTTGCTGGTTTTTTGTTTTTTTTTACTTTTTCTGCTATTTTCCAATTCTGGAAATTAGCCTAAAAATTAAAAAAAATCGAAAAATTTTCCAAAAAAAATATTTTTGTCATCATTTTCTCGAAAAGCATGCAATTTTAAGCTCGCTGATTTTTTGCTGATTTTTGGTAATTTTCTACTATTTTCTAATTCTAGAAATTAGCATAAAAATTCAAAAAAAAATTTCCTAAAAAAATTTTCAAGTCTTCTCCTCGAAAATCGTGCATTTTTCACCCTAAAAGGTGAGCTTTTCCCTTCATTTCCAAGATCTGATGTTTTGGCTTTATTTTCCTGTTTTGAGCTTTTTGTTTGTTTCATTTGGCATTTTTCATCCCATTTACTTTCATCTTTTCAAGTCATAGGTCAAATTTGTTTTTCTAACACTCTGATCAGCTGTTGTTTAGAGCTCTTATCTACAAGTGAACCAAAAGTAAATCAAGCAAAAAAAGAGCCAAAGGGCTAAGCAAAACCAAAGAAAACAAAACCTTTTTTGACAAGTTTCAAAAAACAAAGAAATGCATTGTAACTTATTAATAAAAGAGCAAGTGGGGTTTTTAAGCCCCCACATTCGACTTCCCCTATTTGGGGGAATCTTGTAGTGTTGTGACTTTCTGCGGCTTTAGCTTAGTTTCATTTTCAGTACTTAGATTAGTTTTGCTTTACTAGTTTAGTCTC
Organism: Larix kaempferi; assembly: GCA_027924585.1. Taxonomy (NCBI): domain Eukaryota; kingdom Viridiplantae; phylum Streptophyta; class Pinopsida; order Pinales; family Pinaceae; genus Larix; species Larix kaempferi. The sequence continues at coordinate 22,413,541 of BSBM01000361.1, forward strand.
ATTTTCCAAATAATTGCTAGTTGATGCATCATGTGCTTAAATAGTTTATCTTTTGATATAAAACTGTTTAAAGTAGAAATCTCTTGAATCTCACCAATAGTGGATCAAGAGTGCTCTCTGTCGGAGAGTTGTTTTTTTACTTTCGTTTTACTTACCCCCATGCTCTCCCGAGTACGGTCTTTGATCTAAAAGAGATTCTTGGGTAGATTAGATTTTACTTTCAGTACAGTACTTTAATTCCTTGCATCATAAGTCTCTTGATCCTCTATCATAAGACAAGTCAAGAGCGCTCTTTGTCGGAGAGTTTTTCTTGTGTTGTAATCAAATTCGCAACTCATCACTCCCCATAATAAAATTTGAATTTATTCGTTGTTTCCCTGCCAGAGTATGCTCTGACCAGCCCTAAAAGCTGGAGTATTCAGAAACGGTATTGGACTGATTAATCTTGCAAGATTCAAACATAATAAAACTTTTACCCATAACCAACGAACCGACGTTGATTCGATAAATACTCAGGTAGTGGGCAAATTCCAAGTGGGGGCGTCGGGCAACCCAACCTAGACACTCGCTGGTTAAATTCTCTGAACACCTAGCTTGTGAGCTAGGCAGGTCCGTCATGTCTTTGAACGAAGCCACTGAAAGTATTTCCAACTAGATTTCCACAAACACCTAAAACAAGATTACATAAAATTTACAATAAAATAAACCAAGAACAATTGCAAAACAATCTCACAAACATTACCACTTTCTGAACTCTTGTATCAAGCAACCCAAGCACTTCATTTTTTGACTCCATAAGGCACTGGTCCTTTTAATTGATTATCTGTTATCTATCTTATCTTTCAGTATCATATGGTTGTCTTGCTTTAAATTATCAAGTGGTTGTATCTTTCAAATCTTGTGATCTTGCAGTTATCTTGTGCTTATTTTATTTTCCATCACTATAAATTTGTAATCATAAAAAAACTCCTAAACAACACCCATCCGCATCACCTCACCTCAAAGCATCTTAAAAACACAAGAGCCTTAGAGACTCTTTGTAGGGTCTACCCCCCTTGGCTTCGTTAGGAGTTTGCCTAAATGAAGGAGCTGGGATTCAGGTGACAGTACCTGGCTCATTGCTTGCCCCCAAGGCCACACCTTCCCCACTCGTAGTGAGGGAACAGCTTTCGAAAGATTTCTGCTGACGGTGTGCATCTGGGCGGACAACAGTTCTTAGAGTAAGCATTTGCAGGTGTTAATTTGCTTACTTGTGTTTTGCTTTTGAAAAATTAGGAAGTAGCCAACTATACTCAGTTGTATTTAGGCTCTTTCATTTTTTCTTCTTCAAACACACTAGATCTAATTCATTGTGTGCAAGAAATTTTCTTAGTTGTGCAGATCACAAGCTTGAAGGGGGATTAGAACTCGGTTGTCTCTTCTCTTCTCTTCGGCACATTTTTTGAAGCTAATATTTGGTTTTTAGGGGTTTTCCAAGGCCAACACAAAAGATCAAGCTTGGGCTTGAAGAGTTTCATCCATCTTCTCAAACAAAAAGTCTTCCCTCTTTCAATTTTTGCTTTGCAAAGTGCTTAAGAAGTAGATCCACTTTATTTCATGCTTATTCTCTAGATCCATATTTCTTTAGCAAGCTTAATTAGTTAGATCTAAGTATTGTAAAAGGCCTTATCTTTCACTAGATCTAAGCTAAAAGTTTGTACTTACACTTAGCAATTTTTTCCAAGTACAAATTTTTTCAATTTTTTTTTGTTTCATCTTTCCCATCAAATTCTAACATATTAGCTTGCTGGTTTTTAGCAGGTCCAAGGAAAAAAAGAAAGAAGTTCTGGCCTTTTTTCGCCAAAAAGTGTCGAAAAGACATTTCGTGGACCCCTTTCTTCAAGCTTTTATTTCTAGAACTTTGTAAGTCTTTACATCCAAATTAAATGGACTAAGTGGCAATTTTTTTTGGTAAATATTGTAAAAGTATTAAACGAGAGCAAGTGAACTACACAGCGCCCACACTCCATCCCCCTTGGGGGGATTCGCAATGTCTTTTCGTGGAGTGATTTTTTCTAACCTTTGTTTTATTTTCTTAACACATGCACACAATCCGCTTTAACAGGCTGTGTACTTTAATTAAGTAGTTTCAAGTTTTTTGGTTGCTTTATTTTTTTTGCAAGTAACAAATAAAGTCAGTTTTGTCGCCACGAAGTATGCTCTCACCACCACCTAAAAGCATTGCCGATTAGTGGTGGTTGATCAGAAAGTGACACATAAACTTGGTGATCTATATCTTTCCTTTTTGCAAATTACTTTGTCAAGCACTTTGTTTATTTTTTACAAGCAAATCGAAATAAATATTTGGCCTACAACTCAAAGTATGCTCTTTCCCCTTGTGGTCATTTGCTTGGCCCTGTGGGAAATCAAAAAGAGTTGTAACCACTCTTTAAATTTTTACATTTTAATTAACAACTCATCTTAATAAAAGTAACAACACCTCACATAGTGACAATCCGGCACTAAGTTATTTGAGTTTTTGTGTGGGCAAATTTCTCAGAAGAAGCGGGAACAACTAGGAGGCAACCTCAGGGCACAATTAGGCTACACCCTTGTTGGTGTAGTGTTGAACAGCGCCCTAGAGACTCCATTCCATTCCACACGTCTTCATGAGGAGCCACCTTCACTCAATTACTGAACATAACTCCTCGTACCTCATGGTATCTCTGGAGTTTCCCCTCTTCCAGTAACAAATTTAAACCTTTAACAATTTAAAATCAACCAAGAGACATTTGCAAAACTTTCCATTTCAGCAACAACTTTCATGTATTGACTCCATTTGGCACTGGTCCACAACAACAATCATTTCATATTTTGCTTAATACCAATAAACTGTTGTTGTATCTTTATATATTGGTGGTCTTGTATTTTCCACTGTTGAAAACGTCTCTCTAAAACCATTTTGCAAACGAACTTGGACTTTGTAAATCGAACCCCCTAAAAACTCCTCAAAACAATCCATAATAAATTTACTGAAACATTCTAATTAACCTTAGAAACTTTCCATAGGGACTACCCCCCTTGGCTTCGGTTAGGAGTTGGCCTATACGGAGGAGTCAAGATCAGGTAACAGCCTTGACTCGAAACTTGCCCCCAAGGGCACACCGAGCAGTAGCATAGATTTCTACTGCGTTAACCAAGTGCGCGATCCGGCGGCAACAAGGCATATTTAGAATGGGTTGGGCTCAGATTTTTATCTTTTCCATTGTTTATGCTTTGGAAACAAACATTTGGTCTATATAATTCATAATCCAATTTTGCAGCATGAAAAGGACTGAAATGCATCTAGATTCTAGATCACAATGTTTCCCCTGAATGCTTTAAGGCAAAGATATAAAATATGGCCAGTAAAGAGGGAGTATTCCTCAAAAGTGAAAGAAACTAGTAATGAACAAGTAAAGACATGCAACAATTATTATTGACTTCAATTTATTGACAAACATCAAAATAAAACTGATATTCTATAGAGCTGCAAAGTGCTACTTGTATAGTCATAATCAAAACTCGAGAGTAACCTAAGTTAAAGAAAACTCACAGCTAAGCCTTCAATAGGACCAAGATGAGATCGGAAATGCTTCACAAATTCAATGCCTGATGGCTTCTTTTTCCAAAATTTCAAATGACCTGTAAGAACAGAAAACACCTGATTTGACTTCCTCAACATGCTTTATAAGAAAATACAATTAATAACTTCCCGCTAGTGCTTTATATAAGGACAAAGCAGATATTATCATGATTATGGCTCTTCAGAAAATGCACAGGATGTTGCAACTTGCCATAAATTACAGAAGTTTTGGTACAACTTTTCCCACTTCCAAAAGGAAAGGTCTTAACTTTAAAATGTACAATATTTACAAAAAAGAAATTAAGAATTTAAATGTAAATCATGCAATCATACAAGCACACACATAGGACTTTAAGTTTGGGCACATGCATAAAATGTATGCATGGCCACCAACTTATACTTTTTATAAACCCTGGGAGCTGTTATAGAATGCCTCAAGTTCCACTTCTTCAAAATTTCTATATTCAAAATTCATGATTAGTGTACCTATATAGGGCTCACTACAGTCTCAATAAGCTTTCATATAGAAAAGTATATACATGTGCACATGTGTTGGCCAACCTTGCAGGCACTTCCCTGTGTAACTGGCATAAGGCATTACCCTGCTGCCACTCAATAAATCTTCTCATCATTGCCTTATCCCTCATTACCCAGGCTACCAGCCAAGGGTCACCTAGACCACACCCATCTAAGCTTAATAAGTTAATGCTCAAAAACCCATACAATAAACAATCATGACAACCATATATAAACTTTGAAAGAATAGAAAAACAAATTGAAATTTTATTATAACAAGTCTGAAACACATATCAAGCAAGGGACGCAAGGAGTTTACACTTAAGAAACCCTGGCAAGGGCAATTCTATTCAATCATACCATTCCCGTGCATTGTTTTTACTCTACAGTTGGTCCTTCTATATAGCTTTAAGTGACCATAATAAATATCACATTATTAGATATCCAGTTCAACCATCCTATGTATGCTGTTGGGAGCGAGAAGCGGGAGCGGAGCGAAAAGCGAAATTTTCAAAAGCTCTCGTTTTGGGAGTGTTTTTTATATAGTATATATTTTGATATATTTTGATGGATTTATATCTAAAAAACATGTAGGGTGTTGAATTAGCTATAGAAAACATGGATTAAACCATATAACATCAATCATCTAGTAGTTATAAGTTATAACATTATCATCAAATGATCAACCATAACTACTTTTATATGAGCTTGGCAATGAAGGGAGGTACCATAACATTGTCATCAAATGATCAACCTAGTATAGGATCTTTTAGTATAGAAGAGGTAGGGAGCGCCTCAGGAGCGTGCTCCCAAAACTGGGAGTGTTTTGGGAGCGAGCTTCCGAAGGAAGCGAGCTTTGGGAGCGGTGCGAGGGGGTGGGGGGGAGCTCCCACGCAACAAAGCAACCATCTATATAAGTACCTCCAATAATATCTCCATGAATCACTCAACCAATACTATGAGATCTCCATCCCTAACTTCTCTCCTTGTCCTCATCTTTGATTCATAAGTAGACTTTTATGCAGTGTTACATGGGTACACATCCCCAAGGGTAGGAAACGTGCTTCCACACCCCCGCACGTCTCGGAAACTTGGAAACTCGATTGGAAACTTCCCCCCCACGTTCCCGTTTGAAGGAAACTCAAGGAAACACTAAAGGGAAACGTTTCCCTCCTCAAAATGGCATCCCCACGTTTCCTTTGATTGTTTTTTACCAAAAAATAAAAAATTATTAAAAATTAAATGATAAAGAGCCACATTGTCCACTATTTTCCTTCTCAGTAGCCTCAATATCATTTCGTTGTTCAATATGGTTGTAATTCCGAATTTGTTTTATCAGTTATAGCTTATGTATGATTGTATTTCATTTTATTTCACTTGATGCATGTTGTAAACTTGTATTAATCTTTAGATTATAAAGACTTTAATGACTTATGCTCCAACTTTCAATTTTTTTGTATTCGAATATAAATTTTGTAGTGTTCACAGTGGATTCCCCTATGTTGAAGTCCTCGACGTTTCCTAAAATTTGGGGGGGGTACTTCTGCATATGTTGTTTCTGCGTTTCCCCGCTCCCGCGTCCCCACGTTCCGGAAACTTGGGGTACATTGCTTTTATGCATAGTCTACTTCATTGCACCGAGAGTAGAGAGGTGCTGCACCTTACAACCTAGAATGGTGGAGATCTTGTCACGTTATGTTATGTAACGTAACGTTCCCAAAAATAAAAAGTAATTAAAAAACTTCATGTCGGCTCATAACTTATCAAAAATAAAAAGTAATTAAAAAAATCCATGTCAGCTCATAAAATTAAAACATTAAAACCAGCATAGATCCATCTTAAACACTGATCTATCTAATTTCTTGAGGTGTAAATTTTTTCAACTTAAAGTTTTTACACATCAAGCAAAAATTTACACCTCAAGAAATTGGATCCCTCTTGGTGCTTAATAGATCTAGGTTTTAGATGGATCTATGCTAGTTAAATATTACAATGTGTTACCCCCTCACATGTTTGAAGCGACTTGACCATCATTTCTCAGGTGATCTTCCATCACATCCAGCAGTTCCACAGACAAGATCTATGGTTTTCCCATAGACACTTTCAGCTAACTCAGAGATACTTCCAGTCTATTCAACTTGCCTTCCCACTTGATAGAGGCAAATTGGGGACATCCAATCGGTACCAATGTTATGACATATCCTCTCTATATGACTTATGGTAAAATGCTTTTTTATGTGTGGACATAACATTAGGAGGTCAAAAGTGTTATTTTATAATGGCTCATGCACCCACCTATTGTTTCAATAGCTTAGGGGCATCATAGTGTGGTTATAATTCTTATTTCCTCAATCAAATTAAGTGTATTACCTTATGGGATTAGGTGTGCTCCTAGGGATTTAAGCAAGCATGACCCTCATTCCATGTCATTTACAACATTTTACCTAGCCATTTTTCATATCATGCCATTTCACTAGCCACATCACCCATTTCCATCATGTCCCCCTTTCAAAGTTAACTAATTATTAGTGTTGCAATTATCTCTGGTTTCTCCCATTATTTTTTATTACTCTCGATTTTTTCAAGTTGTCGATTTTTTCGATATTTTCATAATTCTTCAAGTCCAAGTTTCTTCTTGCCAATATTTCCCCGATATTCTCAATAAATTCCTTTGCAGACCCTCGGCGATATATTCCCCAAAAATGATGTTTGCAACATTGCTAATTATGTGCCATGTTCTAAAGTTTCTACATAATATTCCTATGTGTAATGCCTAAATTAAAGTCAAAAGAGTCAAAGGGGAAATGAAATTAAATGATGAGTATGAGCTATGCCCCCTTGCAAAAAAGCCATGATCCTATGTCCCAACTTATTAAAGATAGATGAAAGAAAAGGAACTAATATTTGAATAATAATAATAATAAATAAGGATTGTAAAAAAGGCACAAGGAAAGGGCAACTCATGAAGAAATAATTCCCTTTCAGAGGGACACATATGGAGAAAAATCATTAATCCCTAGCTCTTGAAAGCTAAGGAGAAGACTTGGAACTTAGACACTCTCTCTCATGATAGTTAATTAGCGAACCCCTTTCCTTAATATTTCAATTAATGTCCATTGCATTCACTCAATTACCTTCACCTTGCACAGAAACATAGGAAATTTACTTAGTCTTAGGGGTGTAACGTGAAATCTGGATCAATTATGGTTGCACCATGATAGTTCTAAGGTTATTTGAGCAATTAATTAAATGAGTTATTAGAAAAGTGCACATAATAACCTTTTATGTTAATGTTTGCATTTAATTAAGTGTTTTCTTTAGTTATACTTTATGATGTCTAGACTCTTAACACTTTGTTGATTTTAATACTCACATGTTCTCTTCTCCTAGGTAGTGTGCCCCCTTCTTCACACACATGTGGGGTTTCATGAGGTGTATTCCATGATCATTAGAGAGCACCAACCCTTTTGGACTATTACCACCTAAAGTTGCACTTTAGTTGGACTTCAGTGAGCCGCCAGTATTGCACAATTACTTGTGCTCTTTCAAAGTTCAGAAGTTCCAAGTTTGGCCTATTCAGGGCCCCTTTTTTAATTTTTGTAGTGCATGACCATGCCCCACGGGGTTTGTAATAAAGTGTGCTAGCATGGTGGTTTCTGAGTGACTCGGTTCCCTAGGACTTGACAACCAAAGAAGGTATTCCAAGGAGTTTTTTCCGTTGTCGATTATGCTTTTCCTTTAGACGAGTATAATCGATGAGTTTTTCTCCTGCACCTCCAAAGCTGGAATGCCCAAAGTGGCAGTTAGGCCCTAGGGGGTTATTAGAGTCCATTTTGTAACATGTATGAATATGCTAAATGCTAGAATTTTATCATTTGGTCATGTACTAGGTCTCCTTGAAGTTTCAGTCAATTCCGAGAAAAATAATTTTTTTGCATTTTTAAGCCAGTTTTTAATGGTTTAAATGAAAAAATTCAAATGATGATAAAAGTGCGATCCGGAGTCGGAATTTGGCGCAGGGATGCTCGTTTTCAAGCTCAGAGCATCCTCTTTACCTTAGTACCCATTCTTCCTATGTTTCAGGCAACCAAAACGCCTCGTGGAGCATTTTTGCCTACCAGAGCTACAGAATGGCACTTTAAATGCTAAAAGTGCATAAAAATGCACCATGGTCAAAAATTAAAATTATTAAAAAAGAGAATTTGGCACATGCCAAATGACATGGCATAAGTGCTTAAAGGTTGGCGACTATGTGCAAAGGGTAAAGCATATGTTTGAGTTCGAATTTTTGAAAGGTTGGGCGAATTGTCATATTATTTACATGCTACGTAAAGAGCCTTCACGTGGGCCAGCCCTCTCCTATTCAGTAGCGTACGGTTGGATTGAAGCTGAGTTAGTTTGGTGGGCGCCTACCTTTGTGAGGTGGCACATCCACTTAGTTTGGCTCTTATTTAAAATCCAATCACAACCCAACCTCCAACGTGGCATGGATTTTTTTTTCAAACTCGTATTCATTTCATCCTTCACGTGGGCCGGCCGGTTGCTCCACTTAGCATGTGCGAATTGGTTTGAGGTTAAGGTTAAAGTGGGGGCGGCCACCATTGTGAGATGGCACAAAACATATGGAAATGTTTCCAACTCATTCAAGCCACCCAACCCACCATCCAACGAAAGTTTGGAAACATCAAGCTTTCGCCTTTCTATTCACACAACAGCTCCTTCAACTCGGCAGCTTCCATTTCAAGGTGATTTTGTCCAAGTGAAATGCTGCTTCTCCATTGGCTATGAGTTTGCTTGCTCTACAATCAGGGTGACTTGCTCCACAATCATGGAGCTTTGTCTCCTTAGGGTTTTGGCACCCCAGGCTGCTTGCCTTGTGCTATTTATTGATGAGCTGAGGTCCATTGTAAGAGATCAAAAGGTGAAACCTCTGCTGGCATCGTATTGTAATATTTTTATTGAGTTAATAAGAAGGCTTTGGAGGCTTACATTGTTGTTGTCCTTGGTTGAATTTGGTGTGCTTTGATAACATGAGGTAACCTGTATCTTTTCTATTTCATGCTTGCGATTGTTGGGATCCATTTGTCCTTTAAAGGGAAGTTATCTTTCATAAGGAATAGTGAATAATGCTTTATAGGTTGCTTACTTTTGTCGATGATATTAGGATGCTAGAAGTAGTATGATTTCTTGTTTGAATCTATTATTTCTCAAGTATTCTTTTGTTCATTTACACATATGCTTTTAATCCTCTTTGCTATTTGTGTTGTGATTCTACAGGTTGCTTAAGCTGGAGGATGTGGTGAGCATGTTAGCTTTATACTCCATCCAGTAGATCTGATCAAGACACTCGATTCCACTGGTGCATCAGGAAAGAGACTCCATTGCCCATCTCCAACGCTCAACCCCCATGGGTTCAAACTTCTTCTGATCCAAACTTCTTATGCTATCTTTGGTTACTGGTTACTTATGCTCGGATTTACATTATATAAAGAAAATCGGAAAGTGAATCTAAGTTATTATGTTAGATCATAGTTCTTTCAAAGCATAAATAATTAAGTCTTGATCTAATTACACAAGTCTCGTATATTTGGCTAATTTAAGAGCTTGCTATTGGCTGCCCCAAAAGAGCAAGCCAAGATCCCAAGAAACAAACTTTCTAGTTCGTGTTCTTGGTTCATTTTTGTAATGTCCCCATTCAACTAATTGCATAGCAAGACAATCCCATCAATCCTACTAGTTCCCTAGGTTGGATGGATAAATTTGGAATTGTAATAAGGGAGCTAATAAATGATGTTTAGACATTAGAATAGTTCATATATTAAAAAAATAGGTTGAATAAAGAAATTCTAGGTGGCAATTGGTTTTGAAGACATATGGAGGATGTGGGACCCACACTAGCTTGATTTTTCAATGCCACATGGCATCTCTCTCTTGCCATTTCAAATCCATGAGAAGGCAAACATTCTTGGATGAGTTGGTAGGCTCATACACATGGCATTTAGCATCATAGGTCGAATTTGGATGGAATGGTAACCTCCATGGAAGAGGAAGAGTCAAACTAGAAGTTTGTGGACACTTGGGCTAGATTCCCTAGCTCCTATGACAACAATGATGAAGAATCTATGACACCTATGACAAATTTCAAACCTGATTGCTGACATCTGACCAATATGACATGTCAGGCCCAAAAATAGGCTCCAAGGTGGCGCTCATGGGAGTTGAAGAAGCCAAAGAGACTCCTACTCGAATTGGGAGAAGGTGGAAGGTTGGGACCTTGGGAGACAAGTGGCATGATGTGGAATCTTTCCTAATTGGAAATCTCTAGAAGCTAATGGGAGGAATTCGAACCATAGGAGGCTAAGGTTGGTTATAAAAATTTAAAATACATGTATCAAGCATGAGAAGGGCTTTTGACCATTTTGAGAATTTGCATTTGTGAAGAGAGAGAGCTAGTGGAATACTAGTTTCTTGCCTTAGCCAATTTCGAGGGTGAAAGATTCCCATCCAAGTTGGTGTGTGGAAAGGCCATTCAGACCTTCAATGGAGCTTTAATGGAGTATTTATTTGCAGGTGTAAGCTACAGGGCAGCTCATGGTTTCTTCTAGTGCAGCTCACTCCTTCAACCATTTTCAGTTTTCATTGCATATTCTTGCTCCTTGAGGGATTGCGCTTTTGGTGAGCTCTTATATTCTTTGGGAGAGCTTCTAATGCCCCATTTATTTTGTATTGAGATGAATATACTTTGTTCTTCATGTTCAGAACTTTACCAGCTTGAGATTCCAAGTGATTGTACGTAAAATTGATTATTAATGAGCAAACAGTGACCATTTCCCCACTATAGTGATGTATACCAATGCAATGTTGATGAATTCGAATGGAGGATTGTTTCTCTGATGTATTTATGTTGAATGGACTGTCGTTAATGAGTAGCACAAGTTTCATGTTCAGTACTTAAGCATTTGGAGCCATCTTACTCAGTTTTATTGCATTTGGAGAAGATTTAATGCCATTTCCCCCAAGGTCAAACTAGTGATTTTGTACCTGTTTGGGAGAGGGTTATAACAGACTTAACAAACTGAATAATGGTGCACATAAGACCTTAATATTGTCCCTTAGACATCCCCTGCCTCTGTTCAGAAATTCGAGTGGGTTTCGAAGCATTTGGAGAGCCATATTCAGCATTTACCCTGGGGGGATTTGAACCTCAAATTGCTAGTTAAATTCCATACTTTGTCCATAATCTTAAAGGGGTTTGCAGAAATCTTTTGGTGGTCCTATATCATCCCTGAACATCATAATCAAGTCCTAACATCAATCATATACCTTCTTAGAAGATTTGGGAGCATTTGGAGCAAACTGGAAACCTAGACATCAAAACTAGTCAAAGGTCGAACTAGGGAAAAAAAGTGAAAAATTTGCCATTGTAATAAATTTCTTAAAAAGGGACATTACAATTTTTACTCGCTTTTCACTTACTAGTTTAGCTAGATTTCATTTTTGCAATTTGTAGCATTGTCATAACACTCTTAAAGTGTTATGATTATCATTTCTAATCAAATTTAGCTCGCTGGTCTATTTTATGTTCTTAGCAGGTTGGAGCTAAAAAACTCACAGAAAAGTCATCCTGAAGCTCCCAGAACCACCCTGTGAAGCAGCTGCTCAAGCACTATTTTACTTTTGCAATAATTTGTAAACTGTCTTGTTCCCTAAGTATAAAGGGCATGCAGTGTTTCATCTTGAGTTTCATGTTGTAATCGAAAGAATAAAAAGAGCATAGCAGGCAATTCCAGCGCCTGACCCCAATCCCCCAGGGGGATTCGCACTTTTTCAATTTTTTTATTTTCGCTACTTTTTCTAACTTTTTTCGTTTTAGATTAGTTTCATTTGAGCAGTAATAATTAAACAACTCACTCAAGCACACAACGTCCTCCGAGGACTCATTTATCATTTGGTTATATGCTTATGTGTTATGCTCAATCATACAATTGTTCTTAAAATCTAACTCTAAAATTAACCCCTTGCTCTACCGAAGTACTCCATCACTTTGTGGTGCAAGGAAAAGATATTCTTGGGTTGTAGTTTAGTTACTCATCCACTCACACATTTTAATAAAACGAACAACACCCCAAGCCCAAAGTATGCTCTTGGTCGCTGCAGCTTAGTCGGAACAGCTGGACCAATCAAAAACGGGTGCAAGGTACTTAGTTTTAATAGGAAAATCCATTAGAACCAAATTCTAAGAACTCGGCAAGTTGCATGGGCGAAAAATACAGAGTCAGCAGGCTACTATTAAGCAGGTTCATCCTCGCCTGGTTGGACACTCGGTAAAGCTGCTAAAGCATTTAGTTCCAAGGTTAGGTTTCTTTTGGGGCAAACCAAGAATTAACCCACTCCTTAATCCACTCATTTAATAATCTTAAAATTTACCAACTGAGACACTGCAATACTTTCACCGAGGCCACAGAAGCAACCCTCGCAAGCACTCCATTTTCATCGACACTTATCTTTAAATTTTTCTTTTGTTTAAGTTAATCTTTACAAATGTCATGAATGGTGTTGTATCTTAAAAGCTGTGGGTTTTAATTTCATATTGCAGAGACTTATGGTTTATTGTTAAGTGATTTCATCATAACTCCTAGAATAGACTTTTACTTATGTTATAGATTAAAAGCCTTAGTTTATTTTTCATAGGGACCACCCCGCTTGGCTTCGCTAGGAGTAATCCTAGACAGAGGAGTCAAGTAATCAGGTGACAGCACTTGACTCTCACTTGCCCCCAAGGACACACCGAGCGGCTTAAAGGTTTCCTACCGCATCCCCCCCAGGTGTGTATTAGGCAGCAACATGGACCATTTGGATGAGCTATCATGAGCTTTGACCACCTTCATGTTGATGTTTGCATTTAATTAAGTGTTTTCCTAAGTTATACTTTATGATGTCTAGACTCTTAACTCTTTGTTGATTTAATACTTACATGTTCTCTTCTCCTAGGTAGTGTGCCCCCTTCTTCACACACATGTGGGGTTTCATGAGGTGTATTCCATCATCATTAGAGAGCACCAACCCTTTTGGATCATTTGGATGAGCTATCATGAGCTTTGACCACCTTCTTGATGGCATTTGGACCTTTATTCTCACATGGACCATTCTAGGAGGGTGCATTCATCATTTTTAGACCAGCTAGCATGCATCACAAAAAGTACCATAGTCCTTCAAACTAGGATGTCACCTCCAAATGGCTCAAGATCCCAAGTGCCAACTCATCAAAGGATGTGCAAATGCTAGATCCATGGAATGAGCAATCAACCAATGAGGAAATAAGCATTGATCCACATGCAAGATCATCACAACACTAAACCAACTCCATGAGGAAAGGGATGACCTCATCCCTTTCATCAAATAAAATATCACCATGCATCAAAATGTGTGCCAAGAAGACAGAATCAAGGGGAGCGCTCTGCTATCGCTGAAAGCCTAAGTTGCATGAAACGTGGAAAAGTGTACAAGTTTCGGAAATGAGAACGCTTGGAAACGTGATCCACCCAAAATGGGCACGCAGTATATATATATATATATATATATATATAGTTTTTTGTAATAACACATTATCTCACAATAAAATAAGAATGAGAAGTTAATTTGGAAACGATTTAGAGGTTAATTTGTTTTCATTTTCCATAAACTAGGGTTTTTTAGATTTCCTATGGGTCCCAAGTTGCTCGTGAGCCCTTGGAGGTTTCCCAAAATTTTCCGAGCTTTCGTGAGTTTTCGGCACCAATACGTGAGCATTTTAGGAGTTTCGTGCAACATAGATGAAAGCCAACCATGTCAAGATACCATCCATCTACCGAGTGTCCCCATACAAGCAAAGGCATTACAAGCAATGAGCACAACAAGAGTGTTCCCTGGAGATACGTGACAACCCTTTCAAGCAATAGAAAATGTGCATGCCTCAAGATATGTTCTAGAAGAGTGGGCACTCCAACGAAAACCAAAGTTTATTTTGCAATTATCATCTTCCAAATGTGAAACAACTCCAAAGAGCTAGGGGGCTCTAGCAATTAGGCTACGATGTGGTCAAATAGAGTTAAACCAAGGACAAAAATCCCCCAAATCATCTCCAACATGTGTATCAAGGGGTGATCAATATGTCATGAGTGTTGGAAATAATGTAACTTCGGAAGTTATTCTTATTGTATTTTATTGTATCTTTATTATACCTCCTTCGGGAGCAATTATTAATGTAATTGATCATGTAAAAGATCATGAAAGAATCAGCGTAAACATTGGGTTGGAATTACCCAAAGAAAACATTTATTAAAAGCAATTTTTGTATTCCCCAAGTCAAGTCGACCCAGTGGGTAAATTGCCCCAAAACAATGGGCAAAACTGCACAGTCAGGTCGGCCCAGTTAGGGAAAGTCAGGTCGGCCCAGTAAGGGAAAAAGGCACCTTTTGATGTGTATAAATGGAGAGGTCGAACCTCTCATTTGGTCATTCACTCAAGACAAGTTCACTCTATTAAGAGAGGTTCGCTACTACAGCTAGGAGACTTATTTTTTGGGTTCTCCACTATTGGAGAAGTTTCTCTCGTGTTTTTCTTGGGTTTGTGCTACTACTATCTGGATGTACATCGTTCTTTATTAGAAGGTATGAGCTCGAGGGAGACAAATAGCTTTGTCTACGGTTGGGAGATGATTGTTCTTATCATCATGGTTAAAGGAGCTCCACACTCATTTTGTTGCTGTGCTTTGACATTCTTTTAGTGATCCTGGTTATGCTGCTATAAAATCTAAAATGGTTTCAGAGTAGTGCTAAATGAAGCCATTGCCGGAAACTAGGGCTTCATATCCCTAAGGATTCCCACCTCAATTTGGCTTGAAAAGAACATTAGAATTTCGCCCTAAGGCGAATCTTTTGGTGGAAGAAAATTTCAGTTCCGAGAATTTTCAAATTTTGACCTAATTCTGTAGATGCAGTAGTTTCTGCAGAAATTAGGGTTTCAAATTTCTAACCCTTTTGTTCACAGATTTGGCTCGATTTTACCTTTCCTCAACTCGCCTTGGTAGGGCACATTTATCTGTCGAAGCAGATTTCAAATCCAGAAATTTTCATTTATGACCTATTCTCTACCGGAATCGAGAAATTAGGGTTTCCAGTTTTGAGCTATTTTGTCCACGGATCTGGGAGAAAAGGAGGTTTTCTCAACTCTCCCTATGAGGGCGCATTTACCTGTGCAATCAGTTTTCCAAGAATCCTAACTTCAAAATTGACCTAGCTCCTGCCAGGGTTTCTGATCCAGTTGCAGTCAAGATGATTGGGATGAAGGTTGAGGATAGGTTGGATAGGGCTTCCAACTTCAGCTCTTGGAAGTCTCGAGTTCTTCTAATTCTTGAAGAAAATGACCTATTAAAGTTTGTAAATGAGAAGATTCCAGAACTAGAAGAAGAAACGGGAAAGAACTAGTGGAGAAAGAATGATGCTAGGGCAAGAAGGATCTTGGTAGATTCAGTAAGAGACCACTTGGTTCCTCAAATTTCTCAGAAGAAGTCAACCAGGAAGATGTTTAAAGTCTTGAAGAAGTTGTTCGAAAATAGCAGTAACAACCGTACCCTTGCCTTAAGACAACAACTCTCAAATCTCAATATGTCAAGGTCAGATTCAATTGCTACCGATTTCATGAAGGTCTTAGAACTCAGAGATCAGTTAAGCGTTATTGGAGAAGCAATTGAAGAAAAAGAACTTGTTATGTCAACCCTTAATGGTCTCCCTCCTTCTTGGGAATCATTTACTCAAAGTCTCAGTGGACAAACAAAATTGCCCAAGTTTGACAGATTATGGGCAGATTGCACTCAAGAAGAGACAAGACTTGCTACGAGAAGCAGACTGCATGGTATTCAACATGAAGAGACTCAAACCCTTACATCTCACACTAAGAAAGGAAAAGGTAAGGGAAAGAAGTTCCATGAAAAAAATGACAAAAGTGAAAGATCAAGTCCTAGACCAAATCACCAGAAGAAGAAGGATATGTCACAGATTCAGTGCTTCAAATGTCATAAGTACGGTCAGTATGCCATACATTTCCATGGCTCAAAGAAGAGAAAGTTCCAAGCCTCAACTGTTAATTGAGACGAACAAAGTTCGTTCTCTACACAAATAGCCACCTTAAATATAATATCCGTATCCAGATATTCTCATGTTGCAGTGATCGTGTCCGAATCACAATAAGACTATTCAAGTGAATAGTCAACCAATAGAAAATAACTCCATTTGGAAAGAATACATAATATTGAATATATATTGATGAGATATCTCTTCATCTTTTTCTAGTAAACTTTTGTCGACTTTCTTCTTGAAATGTTCATTTTCCCTTAGTAATTTATGATTGCGATACTTCTCATTTTTTAATTCCATGATTTGAGCGAGCAACTCCTTATTCTTCTTTTCTAGATAAAAATTTTGTTTCTTTTCTATCTTACATAGTATAGATTCACATTGGATAGATTCCATTTTTTTTATTTTGATAAAAATAAATATAGCTTGACTCTTCACTTCTTTTCTATGTTGCATGGGTACCCGTACCGGGGGGTCGGGTAACAAACCCGTACCGGGTACGCGTACAGGGTACTTGGGTACTTCAATGGTACGTTCCCAGCCGTACTCAGCCGTACCCAAATTCAAACTCGCGTACCGGGTACTTCACTTATGAAAACAGGGTACTTGCAAGGATTTTGGTATGCCATACCGCATTTTGGGTACGCGGGAGATACGACCGTTGAGAAATTTACCTTAGCTCGCTGGTCGAGGGGGGTTGATTTGCAATGTTTGATGTTTAAAATTTTAAAAATTAAAAATTAAAACACTCAAACACATGTTATGTGGGCACTTACCCCTTACCTAAACCTGCGCGGCACTCCATTTCTCACTGCTAGTGCTCCGTGCTCACTACTCCAGCAATGCCTATCTAGAGAGCTTGCTAACAAAGGACTTTAGTGATGCTGATGACATTGATCCTGAGGGCGTTGATGACATGGCTTGAGGAAGCCAAATCAACTATCTTGTTCATTATTCAATGTTTACTGTTTTAAACTTTCTTTTCATGTCTGGAAATGCCATTCAATCTTCCACTTGATATCTACTATGAGTCTATGTCATATGATTTATCAAATTTATTATTTTATGTTTCAAATTTTCAATGTGAATGTTCATATGAATCATTGAATTTAGAAATATCAAATATACATGTATGATGTGACTGTGATATGTTTTATTTTTATAAATTTTAATATATAAATATATATATATATATAGTACCCCCGACGTACCCAAGTACCCAGTTTCAAAAAGTGGCGTCCCCGTCCCCATCCCCGTCCCCGTACCCACGTTTCCTGGCAACTTAGCTTCTTTTATATAACTATTTCACTTAATATATGTACCCATTTATATTTTTACCTTAAAACTGAAAATAACTGGAAAAAAAAACTTGTCTTCCTTTTTTTATTATTTTTTTTTTTAACTTTAGATACTCTTTCGTTTTTATTGACTTAAATTAGTCTTTCCTTAAGTCACCTCTTTAATATTATAGAGAGAGAGAGAGAGAGGACCTTTAAAACCCTCTTTTTTTTAAATAACTTCCCAAGAGCTTTATCTTATGATCCTTTGTCACTTTTGTGCTCAAATATGTTGTTATTTTATTGAATAATCAATAATGATATATGTAAAACACGAGCTTTATCTTATGATCCTTTGTCACTTTTGTGCTCAAATACGTTGTGTTATTTTATTGAATAATCAATAATGATATATATAAAACACTCACTTGTATTACAAACTTCCCTTTATAAAAGAATTTATATGCTTTCCACGTATATTATAATTCTGTTTTTGAACTTATATAACTAGTATATTTCCACTTTAAAATGTCACCTTCTTAATATGGTGTGCAACCCTTGGACCTTAAAAAAAATATGATATAGCCTTGGTCTTGGAAACTTTATCTATGTTGCACAAGTTTCCAGAACGTGGGAATGTAGGGAACGTGGGTACAAGTATCGGATACGTCTAGAAGTTTCCCCCAAATTTGCAGGAAATGGCAAGGTGGGAACAACAATAATATATATTAAAAATATATAAAAATAAAATAATTAAAAAAATACATGAGAACCAGATGACTTCGCTTATTCCTTATATTACGGTTGTGATAGAATCTCTTAGTAGATGGAAATGGCAATAAAATCAAGATTAACATCCACGTCATTGATTATATAAGGTAGACTCTTTCTAAAGTGAAAAATTTTAGAAGTTATAGTCCCTATATTTGTGGTTATATGTATAGAGTAAGTTTTCGGTTTTGTGTCAACTATGATTAAAATGTATTAGAATATTATATGTTTACAATACATTCTATGCTAGGATATTTGCAAAGGTGTATAAATAATCAAATTTAAATTATTATAAAATAAAAATCAAGATAATTTTTATTTAAATGTAATATATGAATTTAGTTTTAAAGTAAGATTTAAAACTATTTTCAATTATTTAAAATTTTTTTGTAGTCACAAAGTAAATGGTAAAATATATAAATTTATTTGTTTTTATTTAATATATAAAAAGTCAAAATAGATTTACATTTATTATTGATTAGCGGTAATTGCAATTCAACGTAGGGACGAGTTAATACTCTAGCATGGGCAGTAGACAGAGATCAGTGCACCAACTCGACAAGGTACCACAAAATAGACTTTTATTGCAACTTAGTTTTCTAGAGGGAAAAGTTCTGAGTCAACCATGTAAAAGTATAGTCGCGAGGAAATAGGAATGTTGTTAACAACCTACGTGGCGATCATGAATGTGTGGAAGCTCCAGTGAAGGAAACGCGCAAAAAAGTTCCCAGTAAGTTCCCAACCATTCGGAACGGTTCCCGCTGGATTTGGAAAGTTTCCTACAATTTCCCAAGTTCCCTGGAACGTCGGAACTTTGGGAACGAGTTTCCTAAAAGCCGGGTGTGGTTCCCGTGCTACACTTATTTTTTCAATATTCCTTTTTCGTTTGCTTCTTAAAACCTTTAATGTGGTTAATCCCAAAGGCAAGCTTTTGGCTATAGGATGAGACGCGTCCTTTTGTTTTGATTTTTCCTTCATCGTAATATGGCGAAGTTTTTTGTGAACGGTTGTCGAGCTGTGTGAGAGGAGGGAGCGCAGATGGAGAAAGTGATGGATGCACGCTGCAAAATGGCGGAGCTTGGGAAGGAGTGAATGAAGTATGGAGTGTGGAATGAAGAGGGCACTAGAGTAGAAGGGCGCAAAATGGAGGATGGTGATGGTATGAGTTCGAGGGAACAGTGCTGGCCTGTGCGCCTTGCTAGTGGAGGGACTGGTTGACTACGCACAGTGGACGAGGGCAAGGTGCAGGGAGATTTGGAGGTGTGTGCGGTGGTGTGCCTACAATGGAGTGCGGTTGAGGAGGAACGCGTGGGTGAAACGTTGGTCAATTGGGCAGATGGAACACGTGATGCAGTGAGCATGATGCCAACGATTGGAGAGTGCAAGCAGCGTCGTAGGTGCGGGATCATGAAATAGAGGGCGTGGTGCGATGGCAGCGATGGCGTATGGGTGAGAAAAGCACACAGGTCGTGTGGCAATGCGGAGTGGATGCAACATTGAGTTGTGATGGACGAGGCAGGAAAAACACAGAGGAATGGCGAGTAGCATGTGGGTGGAGGTCGATGGGTAGGGATGGCAGTATGAGGGGGTGAGTTGTAATGGAGTGGGAAGTGGAGTGATGAAGCCATGTGAGAATAATTTCTTTTTCCTTCAGACAATTTATGAATATGGCCAAAGGCCTTAATTTGGTCAAAGACCTGAAAAATTCAAAGAATCTCTGGATGAATGGGTGTGGCCAACAACCGAGATCAGAATCGCTCTGATACCAAATGAGACGAACAAAGTTCATTCTCTACACAAATAGCCACCTTAAATAAGACAACCAACAGAATTCCATATAGAAAAAATATATAATAAATGTTTTATAAGATATGAGAGATGATTACAATGCAAGGAGAGGGCCCGTATAAATACAATCCTAAAGGGCGCCTTTGATGACTGTTGACAAGGGTTATGTCCCTTGGATAATTATTGTTAATTATTATTATTAATATTAGTATTTATTATTTATATATTTTAGGCTTGTTACATTAATGTTGATGAAGACACTTCACATAAGAGGCCAAAGAAGGATGATTCTGAGGTAGGAGCAGAAGACCGTCGAAAGGAGTTCTTCTTCTAGTACTGCCCATGATTGAGATGATGTGACTATCATGAAGATCCAAATTGTGATGGGCTTCCAACAAGAAGATGAAGATTAGAGGACTCTCATGACTCATACAAGGATACACTGGGAGCCCACCCACAAAATAATAAAAGATATGTATTTGGATTTATTGCTCTTGTAGATTAGATCTGTTGACTTTGAATATGTTTCCATAACAATTTGTATACAGATCCATATTCCTGGAATTAGGAAGGATGTAGAGCAATGTGATCTAGTTCCTTTATGATGAACTATAGGCTTATATAGTATTTGTTATGTATATGATTGTTTAAATAGCAGTAATGCTGCACAACTTTTATGAACCTATCTTGGATGATATATCCTTCTAACATGCTTAGAGCAGTACACACTCTTGATAGTATGTTCTAACGGAGTTACCGGACATCCAGATAGTTCCCCATATATGTTGTGCCGAAGCATTAGCTAAGATGCCTACATATTTGTGAACGATTGTTACTACATTGAAATATGACTTGATTAAATTTGATTATGCTATGTTGCTAACCATCTGACGATATTGGACTTGTAGGGAAAAGACCATATGATATGGCATACAAGAAAAGTATGGTGAGACTTGTTCCGATGAACAAGTGGTGGATACATGAATCCCATTGATGTTCATATTAATCAAAAGCAGGAAGTTTCTAGGAGCATGACTCTCATCCTAGAAGGATGACTCCTAGACAAAGAAGTTAGATGGAAGTCATGACTATACAGCAACGGACAAACGAGGACCTAATACATCCAGCTATATTTGATGCATGACCCACAGTGTTAGATTCTATGGCATCTCGGGATGTCCTCCATGGTTCAGATGCCTTGCATGGAGGTACATCAGCAGTATAGGCATCAGTATGGAGTAGAGGGTGAGATACACTCTACTCAGTGGCATGAGCCTAGTGGTGGCTGCATGCCGATCTTCAGGGGTGTTTTGACCTTTGCATGCATGAGTTTTGCATGACCTATCAGCGATCATAGGATGCATGCAAAAGTGACTTTTTGCATGCACCGAGATTAGGTTTTTGGTAAACCTAATTCATCGATGAGATTATTTATAGAGGCAGGGGGTCCCCGGATGAGGTTGCTCGGTTGACTTATCAGAGAGTGATAGCTCAAGAGTGAGGAGGGCGCATTAGTGCATGTAGGGTGACTTTCTGAGAGAGAGAGGAGTTGTTGTAGGAGCTAGGGTGGGTAGATATGAGCTGGATCAGTGACCATTAGCTCCAAAGGCACTTGGCACCTAGATTTGTGGACTGAGATAGTTCACTGAGGTGGTTTCTGCTGAGTTTGAGGAGGACGTGTTCCAAAGAGGAGGTGGGCGCATTACCTAAGGAGAGAGGAGCTCATTCAGAGCCTGATCGACCGATTCAGAGTCTGAGGCGTTCAGGATAGCCTTGTCTCAACATTCGAGGAGGGTTAGGGACGACCTGAGCTCAGATCTGTTGAGATCTCGCACAGTACAAGCATCAGACATCCAGAGGGGAGGGCGCATTTCTCCATGCAGAGGAAGGCGCATTTCTTCAGCTGAGCAGTTAGTTGTCTTCTGTTGCAGAGCAGAGTGGTAGAGAGAGGTAGAACAGTCAGGGGCACCTGTAGAGATTCTCAGATCCAGTTTGGCAGTTTGGGCACATTCTTCTAGTGCATGCATTAGCTGTCTAGAGTTTGTCCTGTTCAGGGATTGAGTTACTTCTAAGGTAACACTGTATTGTAATTGTTCTTTATATATATGCTCTGGGCTCGAGAGAGAAGATAGCCCCACAGGATTGTTGGTTTTCCCCAGTTGGGGTTTCCAGGGTATATGTAGTGTTATTTGTGTGATTCCATGTGTGTTAAAGTTGTAAAGAGATCTAATTGTTGAGTTTATGTTTTTATGAGTATATACTGACATACGAGACTCAAACCACTTGAGATCTCAGGGCTATCCAGAGGGAGTAGTGATCTCTGGATTAATTAAAATTTACATGGTATCAAAACCCTGGTAAGGGTCAGGAAGGGCAATCACATAGAGATCAGTGACGATGGAGACCAGATCTACCAGATCTGAGGAGCAGAGCTCAGATATGAGGTTGTAGAGGTCAAATCTATCAAATCTATGAGTTCAGTGGCTAGAATTGAGATAGATCTACCAAATCTGTGATGAGGAGAGAGTCTTGTTTCACCTTGGGTTACAGTATTTCAGTACAGAGAGTATGGCCACTAGCTTCAGAGTGGAGGACCGGTTGGATGGTGCCTCCGACTACGATGCATGGAGAGCACGGATTGCACTCTTACTGAGAGAGTGCGAACTGTGGGATGTTGTGAACAGTACAGTCACAAATCCAGTCACAGTTCCATCTGATGCTACTGCTAAAGCAGCATATGACAAAAAGAATGTGAAAGCTCAGAGGATCCTTCTTGATGCAATCAAGGATCATGTCATTCCACATGTCTCGACCAAAGACAATGTGTATGAGATGTGGGATGCATTGACTAGCTTGTACCAAAGTTCCAATGCCAATAGAAAGATGGTTCTCAGAGAGAGACTGAGAAGCATCAAGATGGGAAAAGATGAGAGCATGTCCACATACCTCACCAAGATCACTCAAGTGAGGGATGAGTTAGGAGTTGTGGGTGAGAAGGTTGAGGACAGCGAGTTGGTGAGACAAGCCCTAAATGGCGTGAATGTGCGATGGGCAGTATTTGTCCAGTCCATTATAGCTAGAGAGAACCTTCCCAAGTGGGATCATCTATGGGACGACTTCACCCAGGAGGAGATCCGCAAAGGATATATTCAGGGATCAGCTTCAACCATTCCAGAGGAGGAGGATGTGGCACTTGCTGCAAACGGGAAACAGAGGTTCAAGCAGAAGAAGGATCTGAGCAAGATCAAGTGTTTCGCCTGCAACGATTATGGACACTATGCGGGACAATGTCCGCATAAGAAGAAAGGGAAGCAGGCGAAGGATGAGCAGATAGTAGTAGCAGAGGAGGTTGATGAGTTTACCTCTCGGTTTGAGAGGGAGTTCTCATTAGCCTCATATCAGTCAAGGCATGACAGTAGTCAACCAAAGGATCAGGTTGATCAGAGATGGAGGATTGACTGTATGCACAACAGTCACATGCAGGGATGCGAGATGCATTCCTCATCCTAGAGCACACACCCAGGCAGATGGTTAGGGATGTGCAGGGGACTGATTACTTGGTCACCGGAGTGGGTAGAGTGAGATTTCTACTTGACCTTGGAGAGCTCCTGGAGGTATCAGGAGTTCTGTCCGTTAAGGACTGAGAGGGAGCATTCTCTCAGTGGCAGCCTTGGGAGCTGCTGGTTACTCAGTTGTGTTCCAACGGGATCAGATTTTCACCTATCCTAGAGGAGGTGACCTAGTCTTGATGGGTCACAGGATCAACGGTGAATACTTGGTTCGGGGACAACCCACTTCTGGCACATCAGGTTGGCTGAGTGCATCCTCTTCTAAATCAGATAAGGATAGTGAGCGAGATGCTCACAGCAGAGATGATGCCAGGAGGTATGAGTCCAGTCAACAGATGGGTGAGCGAGATGCTCACCATGATGATGAGGGTCAGAGGAGTGACTCTGGTGATGAGATGGGTGAGCGAGATGCTCATGATGACGATGATGAGATTCAGGGGATTGAGCCATTGGATTCAGAGCAAATGTATGAGCATGATGCTTATACAAGCACCAGTCGAGGGCTAAGCTGGTACAAGATGGTAGAGATGGACTTAGCTCAGGAGAGAGCTGAGTCAGCTCAGAGACAGAGGGATCCCACTTACATACCAGTGGATCCACTTGAAAGCAGTCCTCGGGACTGGTTACAGCAGAGATTCAGAGGGAGTCTGAAACAAAGTACAGTGATAGAGTCAGTGGCAGATCAGGGGGCTTCCTTGATGGAGCTAGATGAGGGCACTTCAGGGTAGAGGGCAGCAGTGACAGACAGGAAAGTTGGTTCAATGTCAGCAGTAGAGGACTTGTTGGATCTAGGCATCAGTGGTAGGACATCCCTCATTAAGAGGGAGTGTTAGATTCTATGGTATCTCGAGATATCCTCCATGGTTCAGATGTCTTGCATGGAGGTACATCAGCAGTATAGTCATCAGTATGGAGTAGAGGGTAAGATATACTCTACTCAATGGCATGAGCCTAGTGGTGGCTGCATGCGGACCTTTAGGGGTGTTTTGACCTTTGCATGTATGAGTTTTGCATGACCTATCAGCAATCATAGGATGCATGAAAAAGTGACTTTTTGCATGCACCAAGATTAGGTTTTTGGTAAACCTAATTCATCGGTGCGATTATTTATATAGGTAGGGTGTCCCCAAATGAGGTTGCTCAGTTGACTTACCAGAGAGTGATAGCTCAAGAGTGAGGAGGGCGCATTACTGCATGCAGGGCGACTTTCTGAGAGAGAGAGAGGAGCTACTGCAGGAGCTAGGGTGGTCAGATCTGAGCTGGATCAGTGACCATTAGCTCCAGAGGCACTTGGCACCTAGATCTGTGGATTGAGATAGTTCACTGAGGTGGTTTCTGCTGAGTTTGAGGAGGATGTGTTCCAGAGAGGAGGTGGGGGCATTACCTGAGGAGAGAGGAGCTCATTCAGAGCCTGATCGACCGATTCAGAGTCTGAGACGTTCAGGATAGCCTTACCTCAGCATTCGAGGAAGGTTAGGGAAGATCAGTTGAGATCCGACACAGTACGAGCATCAGACATCCAAAGAGGAGGGCACATTTCTCCATGCAGAGGAAGGCGCATTTCTTCAACTGAGCAGTTGGTTGTCTTTTGTTGCAGAGCAAATCAGAGCAAAGTGGTAGAGAGAGGCAGAACAGTCAAGGGCAGCTGCAAAGATTCTCAGATCCAGTTTAGCAGTTAGGGCACATTCTTCCAGTGCATGCATTAGATGATGCATGCAGATCTAGAGTTTGTCATGTTCAGGGATTGAGTTACTTCTGAGGTAACACTGTATTGTATTCGTTCATTTATATATATGCTATGGGCTCGAGAGAGAAGATTGCCCCACAAGATTGTTGGTTTTCCCTAGTTGGAGTTTCTACGGTATATGCAGTGTTATTTGTGTGATTGCATGTGTGTTAAAGTTGTAAAGAGATCTAGCTATTGAGATTATGTTTTTATGAGTATATACTGACATACGAGACTCAAACCGCTTAAGATCTCAGGGCTACCCAGAGGGAGTAGTGATCTTTGGATTAATTAAAATTTACACACAAGCCCAGAGGATCTCATCAAGCTTGAAAAAATCGCCGAAAAATCGCGCTTTTTTGCAAAAGTCGCGCGGTGAAACCCTTGCCGAAAAATCGGCGAGCAAAAATCGCGATTTTTTAAAAAATCTCCGACTCCCGACTTTTTCAAAAAATCGCCGACTTTTTCCAAAAACTTGCGAGTCGAAGGAAAAAAGCGCCCAGTCCATCACGGCCGCGGTTTAAAGGTCAAAAGTGAATTTTTTTGGTCATTTGTTTTATTTGACTGTTGGAGAAGGAGTGTGAAGGGCAAGAGGGCACCATCAACTACTTTGGAGGCATCCAAGACTCCAAACAACATCTAAGCTCACCATTGTGAATTTTTGTGGAGAAAGGGTTCAACTTCAAGAGTCAAAACTTTGCCAATCAACCAATTCGTCTCACAGGTATGTAGTGATTCATTTTCTTGTATTTGTTTTATGATTTTTTTGCATGTTTGCTTGCCTATATTCTTTTCTCTATTCTTTTTTTTTTTTGCCATTTTTCCAATGATTTCCATGTCCATAAATATCAAAAAGAGTCAAAATGTAAGGGGGTTTTAGAATGGATTAGCATGTTTTCTTTCTTAGATCTTTAGCCACCCTCTTGTTATCATTTTTCATGGCCAAAAATATAAATTTAGAGGTCTGATTTTTTAAGCCAAATTGTTGCAATTTTTTCAAATGGGGTTTAATTTCTTGTTTTTGTATTTTTGTGCCCTAGGTTTGCATTTTGAGGCTGCCATTCCATTTTCCAAGATGCCAAAGCCATTGGATCCGTTTTGGCAGTATGGTGAGCCCGAGGATGATGGAAACAGGCAAAATTTGAGTTGCAAATTGTGTGGGCATCACATGTCAGGAGGGGTTAACAGGTTGAAATACCATCTAGCTAAACTCCCTGGGCATGATGTTGGCATTTGTACTGCAGTGACCCCAGAGATCATGAGATCTGCCCATGACGCAATCCATGAAAAGAATAAAAAGAAGGATGAGATCGCCGCAAACAGAGCTGAGATTGCAGCTTTTGGCCTAGCAAGAAGTGTGGGGGCAACAGGATCTGCCACTTTCAGTGAGGGTAGTGCGAGGGGTTCCACAGCCACGGCGGGGGCCTCACACCATTTTGGTCCACGAACAGGAGGTGGATCACAACCTTCTATCAAGGCATTGATAAAGAAAAATGACAAGGTAGAAGTGGACAGGGTGATGGGGAGATGTCTTTACTGGAGTCACATACCTCTCAGCATCGTAAAAAACAATCCATTTTGGCAGCCGATGTGTGATGCCATTGCAGCATTTGGCTCGGGGTATAAAAGTGCCACCTTTGATGAGTTGCGAGGTCCAATCCTTCAAGCAGAAAAGGACATCGGTGCTAGGTTGGAGGAGCTCAAGCAGTCATGGGAGAGCACTGGATGCACAATCATGTCAGATGGTTGGTCAGATGGTAAGGGTAGATCCCTTATCAACTTTTTGGTACATTGTCCTAGAGGTACCTTGTTTGTGAAATCAGTCGATGCATCGGCATATGTAAAAGATGCAGCGCTCTTATGTGAGTTGTTAGATGGGTTCCTACAGGACATTGGGGTGCACAATGTTGTACAAGTTATTACGGATAATGCAACTAATTATGTGGCTGCTGGCAGGATGCTTATGGAGAGGCACCCCGCTTTGTTTTGGACTCCATGCGCTGCTCATTGTATTGATTTGATGCTGGAGGATATGGGGAAAATTCCCTTTATCAAGGTGGTGATTGATCAAGCTAAGAGCATCCCCAAATTCATTTACAACCATACTTTTGTTCTCAGCCTCATGAGGAGGCACACCAAAAACAGGGAGTTGAGGCGTCCCACAATCACGCGCTTTGCCACCACCTTCATTACTCTTCAGTCCTTGCTTCAATGTCAGTTTGAGTTGAAGCAAATGTTTGTTTCTGATGATTGGCGTGATTGTGCTTACAGCAGGAGAGAGGATGGGAGAACCATTGCCAAGTTGGTGTACACTGACTCCTTCTGGGAAGGAGTGGGGGAAGTGTGCTCGGTGAGTGAACCTTTGGTAAGGGTTTTGAGACTTGTTGATGGTGATAAGCCCGCAATGGGCTATTTGTATGAGGCCATGGATAGGGCCAAAGAGACCATCCGGAATTATTATGTGGGCAAGGGTACCCCGGGGCACGAGAGGCACATGTTGTTATGGGAGTTGATTGATAGTCGATGGACCAGGATGCTTCATAGACCCATTCATGCAACAGCACTCTTCCTCAACCCTGCATTTTCCTACAAATGCAAATTTGATTTTGATGGTGAGGTGTTGGAGGGGCTCTTCACTTGTATTCAGAGGATGGTACCTGATTATGAGACTCGCAATGCAATCAATCGCGAGTTAGAGGTGTATCAAGATGGTACTGGAGTATTTAGCTTTGCTGATGCTATTCGTGACAGGACCAATTTCATGCCAGGTAAGTTATTAAAGTGTTTAACTTTTATTTGCAAGTTGAAATTTGAAATTTTGAATTATGATTTATTTATTTCCTTATTTGTTGTGGCTACTTGGTGGCGAACCTATGGTGTAAGGACACCAAATTTACGGAAATTTGCCATCAAGATTCTTAGCCAAACATGTACCGCTTCAGGATGTGAGTGGAATTGGAGTGTGTTTGAAAAAGTACACGCAAAGAGACGCAGAAGGTTAGAGTCTTAGACTTTAAATTTTCAACAAATCAATTTCATTTAATATAATTTGTGAATCTATCATCCTCACATATTATAATTATATTTCATTAATTTTTTAAACTTGAACCTCTAGACTCATACAAAAAAATTATTTTCCTCTTACAGGATGGAGTTCACACATCTCAATGATTTGGTCTACGTCCATTATAATCTCCGCTTATGGATGACACAGATAAATAAAACACCAAATGCTGAGACTCCTATCATGGAGGAGGAACCTACATGGCTAGAGGGAGAGGAAGGGCAGGCGGAGGAGGAGGAGGAGGAGGTCAGAACCACCACGGAGGGTGATGTGTTAGCATCGCCACCACCGCCTACACCAATTGATACATCTAGTCCTCCATCCGTCACTCATCGTCCGATGTTAGATGCAGGGGCAGGGTCTTCTGCTACTACTTCTAGTGCTAGGGACAGGCCTGACAAACGGCCCATGACCTTTTCCCGTAAAAGGGGAAGAGGGCATTGATATTAGATAGATAGCTACTAGTTTTCTTGAGATACATTTATATATGTGATGTCATTTTGTATTGGTTGTCTACTTTTGAGTTTTGAGTCCTTGATTGGACAACTATGGTGTTTCAAACTTTCAGACTTTCAGGATTCAGTATCGACTTTGATGTATCATTTTATATTTGACATGACTACATGATGATGATATATATCAGTGCTTTCTCCATATTTATGTTCCAATGTGTTTATCTGATGTTATTGTTGCTTTATATGTTTAAAATTCTGAAAAAAATGAATGTATTTTGTATTTTTTAATGTTTGCCGACTTTTTCCGACTTTTCCCGATTTTTTCGCCGATGTTGCCGAGAAATTGTTTTCGGGACCGTTGCCGAGTCCAACTTTTTCAACGTTGGATCTCATATAGAGATTGGTGTTTATGGATGTCGGTCTCTCTCTATTGCAGATGTTTGGTTCTTGAATGATTATGGAAAGCAAAGACAGAAGGATTAGAGTATGCTAGTCCTGAAGGACGAGAGTTACTCAGGAGAGGGAGTTAGCACTTGAGATGAGGATCTTGGCCTATTGATGGTGTGGTAGAAACCTGATGAGATCTTCCTAGGTTAAGGAAGAACACAGTTGAGAACATGAGCAAATCCAACATGATGACTATGAGTACCTGGCTACATTGATGGCATTGTTGATTGGTTCAGACAGAAAGTTAAGAGGATCCTTGATGTACCTGGCCGTCACCAGGATGGATACTTACATTTTAGTAAGCAACTGTACTCATTTTCTCTATGAAAGTTGGTGCTCAGATCGACACCCGAAGTGATAGGCTAATAGACCTACCTGTGGATAGCTCCAGAGAGGGAGCAAGATGCTCAGATGCAGAGGGAGCAGGATGCTCCAACACAGAGGGAGATGTGATGAACATGATTGCAATATCATACAAGTGTTAGCCATATGTCTTGGCTAACAGTGAATATCCCGATGACAGTACCACATCTTCGCTCGGACACTCTAAGATGGAGTGTGAAGATCTCCCAGACACCCTGTGATGGGGTGGGGAGACTAGTCTCTCGATTCTCTTCCATACAGGTGCATGAATTTTGTCATGTGATTTGTTATTATTTCATTTGCATTTCATGACTAGAATAGGGTAGGACAGAAATGTCTGCCCTGATATATTTGATGCCTTTATTAGTTGATATCTGTGCAAGTATCTTCTCCCGATCACTCTGAGAGGGAGTGAGGAGATTGGTCCCATGATTGACTCCCTCGGTAAGAGGGAAGGATGACTTTACTCCCTGACACTCTGTGATGGAGTGGGGAGAGTGATTCCAAGATTATATCCCTTGCTAAGAGGGAAGGACGATGATACAAAGACCAAGCATTCTCCCGATCACTCCAAAAAGGAGTGAGGATATCTCTCAAACATCCTGAGATAGGGTAGAGAGGCCACTGCATTCTCCCGATCACTCCGAGATGGAGTTAGGAGATCTCTTAAACATTCTAAGATGGGATGGAGAGGCCACTACATTCTCCCGATCACTCTGAGATGGAGTGAGGAGATCTCTCAGACATCTTGAAAAGGATGGAGAGGCCAGCGCACACTACCGATCACTCCAAAATTAGTGAGGAGATATCCCATGGAGAGATTTAGTGCATTCTCCCGATCACTATCAAAAGAGTGAGAGATCTCTCAGACATCCTAAGACGAGATGGAGAGGCTGGTGCACACTGGCGCACACTAGTACTTATGTATGATGCTAATGACTTGTTACTGGGTTGGTGCCCAGCAACCCTTGTGGTTGGGAGACTTGTCACTGGGTTGATGCCCAGCAACCCTTGTGGTTGGGAGACTTGTCATTGGGTTGGTGCCCAACAACCCTTGTGGTTGGGAGAGTTATCACTAGGTTGGTGCCCAGCAACCCTCATGGTTGGGAGATTTATGGATTGTAGCTCATTG
Source organism: Larix kaempferi (assembly GCA_027924585.1). Taxonomy (NCBI): domain Eukaryota; kingdom Viridiplantae; phylum Streptophyta; class Pinopsida; order Pinales; family Pinaceae; genus Larix; species Larix kaempferi. Next base: position 22,444,366 of record BSBM01000361.1, read on the forward strand.
TCCCTTGAGGTTGTAGCCCATACGGACATGATGAAAGTCTCACATGAGGTTGTAGTCGTTGTGAGCCCACATGTGGTTGTAGCCCATGGTGTGATGATGACTCACTAGTGGTTGTAGCCCTAGTGAGTTCATTGAGCTTGTGAATGTTCCCCGATGTACTGGGTTGAGCTGAGGCACGTTGTTCTTGTGCATGTTCCCCGATGTACTGGGTTGAGCTGAGGCACGTTGTTCTTGTGCATGTTCCCCGATGGACTGGGTTGAGCTGAGGCACATTGTATTAGTGCATATTCCCCGATTGACAGGGTTGAGTTGAGGCACGAGTGACTCCCCTATGGATAGGGCAGAATCGTGGAGCTAGTGCATGTTCTCTGATGGACTAGATTGAGTTGATGCATGAAGATTGATTTGTTGACACTTCTCGACGGACTGAGATTGTGTTGAAAGACCTTCCTTATGATATAGAGAGGATAGAGATAACTGTGATGTACAAATGATAGCCAGATGTGTTCCAGTATGATAATATTGATGATGCCTCCCTAGCTAAGAGGGAGTGTTGGAGTAGTAGCTGCGTAAGGCATCACCTCATAAGTCGGCCCAAGAAAGAATAAAATTATGGGGGTGTCTAGAACATGCCTAGATGCTAAAATGTTGTCAAAATAAATGAGATAAATGATAATGAAAGAAAGGGAAGACCATGAGAAAATATTTTAATGTCCACTCATGACCAGAGAAAGCCTGAAGGTCCATGTTACTCAAGCCACAGTGGCTACAAATAGCAAAATAAAGAGTGCCCAACACATTATTGCAATATTAACCAAACATTATCTAGAAGACATCTCTGTTGCTTAATGGTATTGTACTAGCTTCAATGTCACTAATACTTCAAATCAATAAATCAATCAGGCTTCTATGTTATCAACGACAACTTATTAAGAAATCTGCTGCTACAACTGTAACATGAATGATAAGAAAGGATTTACTAGATCAGGACTTACATACCATCAGAGCTGCCTGTTATAAAGAAATCTGCTGCTGAGACTGCAACGTGACTGACCACATCGCGATGCATGTAACTTTTCTCATACCTGCCAATAGAAATATTTTATCACATAAAAAATCCTCAATGATGACACATAAAATAAACAAGTGTTCCAAAAATTTGAGAAATTAATCCAGCAAATTTCTATCCTCTTGAATTTATTGTCAGGCGTCCACAAATAATGCAAACTCTCCTTTCTTACTTATCGAGGCTTTGCAATGTATTGAAGAGACTCTGTCTAATGATATCAATTTTTTCCATTAAGTTAAAACACACTTTCTATTCCTTCATTTGTTTCAGTCTTTCTATTATATTTTGCATTTCATTTATGTTGAAGAGAGTTGAAGTTGCAAATGCTTTCCCTGAAAATCTTCCCGGGGTTTGCTACTGACAATAAGGATCATACTAATATTCCTCTTCACAAAATCCAAACAATGGCCAAGACTGTTAAATTTCAACATAGATGAAAAGAAAAGCACACACCATAAAGGTTTTTGAAACTGAAATGTTTCATTCCTCTATAATACCACAAAAATATATAATACAAAATCTATAATCATACCTTATGCAATCTAATCTTCACTAACTGTTGTGCATGTGCTTCAATCTAGTTTGCATGTATAGAATCAAGTCATCACTAATTTCAGTTCATGAAAGCTATGTGCATGCCTTATTTCATTGAGACTGCATAACTAGATCCACGTAACTGATTTGCTAAATTTTATCTTAGCATAAAGATGTGTCAGATACTAATATGGCATGGTTGGCAATGTTGAGGTGATGACCAATATACAAAATGGACACTAATTTCTCACACACACACACCCAATGACCAAATCGTTCCCTTTGACATGAAGCATCTCCCTGAAGTTTGAACCTTTCAAATTTGTCTTTACTTATAAGATTTGGTGAAAAACATCCGTTAATTGATCTTGATAGATGCAATAGATCAGTTCAATTTCCTTGTGCACTTGTTCTCTGATGTAGTGGTGGCAAACCTCAATGTGCTTGGTCTTGGCATAAAACACGGGATTCTTTATGACTAGCATCACACTTTGATTATCACAAAATAGAGGTGCGGCCTATGTTTGCTATAAGTTCAAATCACCAAGAATGTTGCAGACTGGTCTTCCCAACTTGAAACCATAGCACAGAAAAGCACCTGTTATAGATAATGTTAGTTAGCAAACGCAATTTCTAATGCAGAGCTAGGAGTATATCCCATCGGTTGACATGCCAAATAAACTACCTGGGTGAGGAATGAGTTATGTCATTCCCAGACCTCCCATCAGAGAACTCCCCCTAATGGTCAGTGCCACTTAAGCTGGTTGTCACTCTATAACCCACAGTGCTCACATGTGGCTCAACCCCTTCATCAAAATCTACAAGCACATGAGGTGTTTTCCTTAGCATTCCCAAGCCCCTGTTATCCATAGGTAAGAATAGCCATAATTGTTTCACTAGGACACCATGGGGTTATGTGTCAACATAAAAGAGGCTGTCCCTCCACCTGAACCTGATAGCATTCAAAAATCACCCAAGTCCATGACCATTGGAGTCGCACTAAGGAGAAATTTGACTAGAATTTGTGTAAGTATGGGTGCACAAATTTGGTCATTGTATCAGAGGTGCGGAATAGCATAGCAAAATCAGCAAAGACCACGCATTGTAGTCATCAACGCCTGGAATGAACTAGAGTGATTGACAGTGTTGTGTGGTAGTCGTGCTAATATTCAAGTCACAAGGTCCATAGTCACGACCTATTTGCACACAAAGAGAATTGGTCACGGTAATATTTTGCCACATAAGCTAGCATACTAACTTTGTCATAGACATGCACAATGGCAAGAACACAAAGTGCACTAGCCCAGTTGGATAGCTCAGCAAATAGGTGTGCACAAAATATCAACAGTCACGGGAGACCACCTTCTACAATTCTGTCCCTTACTCTTTAATTTTTGTAATATTTTTTTAATATGTAGAAAATGAACAAAGAGGATACACAATGCTTTGTCCTCCCTTAGCTAGACTATAAAAACTTCTTTTGACATTGTAAATTGTAATTGGGGTTACTTGGATTGCTTAGTTGGTGAAGCTTCATGCTGTCTATGTTCTTGTTGTACATTTTACTTTGTTTATGGAGTTGATTTTCTGCCTGATTAATTATGATAATGTCTATATGATGAATCCCTGATTATCTCTGAGTTGCTAAGATTAATCAGTCCCACCGGATTCATAAAATTGTACGATTAATTCAGCACTGTTATCTGTGTTATGGTTGTGCTAATTGCACTAACACAAGTGAATATCAATTGAATAGACCACTTACTAAGGCTTAGTCTGCAACTGGCATTGCAATTTGTACTATGCAGTACTAAGCCTTTGTCCCAAAGTTTTAAGTCAAAGAGACCATAAGTCACAAGTGGCAAACAGAAGACAGCATATCTTGAAGGCCCCAGGATGGAATACCCTTCTCCACACAATTCCAAACAATTCTGCCTGAGTAACCAGGTTTTCATCTGGAGCCTTTTCCCTGCCACCTTGGATGCTGGGAGTGACAGACTTCCCAGGATCATAGAGCCTAGCCCCATCAGCCCCAATCACTCCCCAGGGGATATCATCCAACAGATCAATGGTCAGAGAACATTGAGGAGGAGGATAAACTTTATTGGCCCCACTCTTGCGCATGGCAACCGGCACCATTCGGCCTTGACATCCTCTCTTGGCTCAACACCAATGCTTCGATCTCAGCTTCTATCACTTCAACATGTACTCTAGCATGTAGCAGCTATCTTCCTATATTTGTACCTACTACCTACATAGTTCTTTCTATTTTTTTTGTAGGAGATGCCTTGCACACTCCCACATTGTACTTTTCTTTGTTGGACATATTTTTTCGGTGTCATTGACCTACCCTTGTGGACATTTGCTGGACATTAATAAAATTATCTTGTTTTCTCTTTCTTGACCAACACCCATGAAATCACCAATAGGCAACGACTAAACCTTTCTTAACATATTTGTTCTATGGGCACATTAACTACTTATGCACTCCCATAGAACTGTCATGGGAGGACACAAAGATTTACCATGAATGTATGTGTACTTTCATTGCAACTTGGTCCAACAACTCATTTGTTGGATTTAATAAATTTATTCTAGCCTTTTGCTGCTTACCAATTTCATCTAGACAATAACCCAGACTTAGCTTAGAGTTGACAAACGATTCAGTTTACAAACTAGTTTACTAAAAAACACATAAATGGCAACCAGTGCAATACATATCCGAAACAAAATGCATAAACAGCAAGGCTCTCAATGAACTCCAGTGTCCAAAAATAACATGCTACAAGCTACTACCTAAGAAATAGGACATGTCCAAATGGTAGTCCATGTCGGTATCAGACAGACATTCTATGATAGACACAAACACACTAGGATAGGTGTTCGACACGTGTTTGGCATCCAACATGTGTTTCCCACATCTCATAGAACTCGACATGTGCCAAACACGTTTCCTAGACGTGTCCGACTCTAAAAAGCCATTTTTTATTGCATTTTCTCACTTTTAGCTATAGGGAAAGAGCTCTCATGGTCTCTCAATGTGCAAGTGAAGGGTAAAATCAAGATTTGAAGGGACTCCAAGTGAAGGGTAAAATCAAGATTTGAAGGGACATCCAACCTTCATCACAAGAAAATTATGCCAAAGAGAGAGGTGTGCATACCTTAGAAGCTCCAATAGACCAAGAGAAAAACTAACAAGATCATATTTGAACCCTTGTCTTGTTAGAAATGAGAGGGAGGTGCTCTTTATTTATATGGAGCAACCCAGCCTCTTTAACTTTAGAGCTTACCTTACTAAAATATAAAATATTTCAAAATTAGGGTTTGTCACCCACAAGTCGATGACTAAACCACAAAAAGACTAAAAATAATGATAAAGTGATGCAAATGGCTTCAACCAAGTGGAATGTTGAGCCTAAAGGAGGACGTCATGCACCCGAATGATGTGCATGTCCCTCAACGTCCTCATTTTTAGCAAGGTAAGGCTTTCTTCAAAGGATGACATCATCATGATTCTTGCACAAAAAACCAAGACGAGGGGTAATACATCGAAAGAGAGGTCCAAGTGGGCATAGATGAGGTGTGCTAAGAGCAAATATGACAACCCTTACAAGCGCAATCACCTCTACATAGCATAAACACAAGTGTGGCTAGGAGCACCTAAGCCATGTGTCCTAATGGATTTATTCCAAGGTGCACCAAACACCCACCCAAGGCATAAATGCCCAACATGATGGGGGACTTTCACCCATCAATGAGTGGTCAGCAGAGCCACTAGGCCAGCACTCCTTGAAATGAAAACCAAGAGCCTTGAAATGAAAACCAAGAGGACCTGCCATGGCCAGACCAAGGGTCTTGAGCCCCGCTAGACGAACACTTTTACATAAGAAAATCCAAACTTGGCCTTTTACAATGGCAAAAAAAACCCTCACTCTGGTGCATCTTGAAAGGTACGCTGCAGACAATCTGGGGCATAACACCACCTATCAATATTTATTATTTATTTGACTTGTCACCTAGAGATTAGTTAGAGGATCTCATTTTGTTTATGTTTTCCTAGGATAGATCTAAGGTTTCACATTGGATATAATTATTTTATGTAAAGAAGGTTGAGCTTGTTCTATATAAAAAGGAAGATCCCCCTATTGTAATGGTTGTTGAGAGTTCATGGAGACACTTGAGACCACTACCTAGGATATTTTGAATGTTGTTTTGAAGCTTCTGGCTTATGTGCTTGGACATTATTTGCTGAAGATGAATGTTGAAACTTGTTTTCTTTTAAGTGTGTCATGACTCATGAGGGCCTAATATGGAAACTTTGTTCCTTGTCTAGAAGAATTTGTTTGTAGCATTTTTCCCTCCTAAGTTCTTTATGTTTGTTGCTGGTAATGCCAATGAATATCATGTTTTTTTATTAGAACTTGCTAGAATTTACATCTTTTAAGTTGCAAGTATATCCTTAAGCATAATTGAGAGTTTTCCTTCATTAGGGCCATTGAAATCAGATTTCTATGCTCATAGACAGCCATATAAGATTGTCGTAGCTTGTTAATTCCAGTCATAGCATTGTCTCATTGTTTGAGAATAAAGCTCATAAGTCATAAGTCTTAGACTTATAGACTCCATATGCCCAATAGTGTTTTAGGCACTAATCTTGCTCTCAACCAACCCGAAAATTTAATAAATCAACTCTTCCTTTTGCTGTTCACAAATCTGAAATACATTCAAGCATAATAAAAGAATACAGATTTGTCCTCCTAAGTCTTGTTGTTATTCCTTGTGACTATCTTTGATTGGAATAGCTTTTATTAGGGATTCCTGCTTTGTAGTTTGTACCAAAGGAGAGTCAGCCTAAAGAGTTGGAGGGTGTTCTTGTGGAAAGATTGGACAACTCCTCCAAGTTCTTCTAAGGTTGTGTTTTAGGGCTTTAGCACAAGAAGTGCATGTTTGAGAGGTAACATTTTAGCATCGTTCCCGAGATAAAGTCCATTTCCTAAAATGTTGTATTCTTGCTACATTTGACTTGGTGAGTGAGTTATATTTGAAGATCTCTTGCTTACTTGGCAACTCCATGAAGGGATGAAGCCCTTGTTCCTTGAAGATTATTGAAGGTACTGCTGGTTGTAATGGTGAGGACATTCAACAAGTTTGAAGGCATTTGAAGGATGACCCTGGCGACTCCACTCCATTGGTATGAAGAGGTATGAATGTAATTTATTTTTCAAATTTCATATAACACTTGATTTGTAATTTTGTAAGGATGGCATCATGGTTTCAAGCAATCCTATGTATCCAAATAAGGCTCCTTCAAGATGGATTGCCTATGTCCCAAGCTTTCATGGGGGCATTCATCTTGCACCTAATTATATCACATTTTTTATGGATCATGTTTCAGAAATTAATGTTCATTACCGATCATGAAGATGTTATGATAAGATTATTTTATCATAGCTTGGTAAGAGAGGCAAGAAATTGGTTTGGATTTTTGGCAAGTATAAATGTTAATTTTTGTAGCATCGAACAAGTACTTCCACGGGTTTTGTGTCTAGCAGGTGAAAGTCATCATTAATCACTCTCGGGCTTAGGAGATTCACTTTAGTAAACTGAACTATTAAAGTGAATGTACTTTTGTAATTACTTTATGTAAAGTGATCTAGAGGGCTTTTTATGTAAAGTGATCTAGAGGGCCTATTACCAGGCAAACTAGCAGGGCTAGTTCCCGATAAGCACAAATAAGAAAAGTGATCCAATGTCACCTCGATCACAATTCTAACTTCTTCGGAGCATCGGAACCTCCAAGGAGAAGTACCCTTTTCTAACCTGTAGGACACTGAGACAACCAAAAGACTATACTTTCTACGCAATCGTTAGTTAGACCAGTGCCTAAATGGAGTCAATATGAAGATAACTTAACGTGAGTAGGTGCAGACTAGGCAAGGTAAGTATATGATCAAAGAATCACCAACTGCTATCATTCACCAAAGAACCTCAGATAGGTAATAAACATGTATCGTAGCAATGCATGACTAAACAGTTCGAGAGATCATTCATTAGTAAGTTAACCAATCACCAATCAAATATACCAGTTATATGTATCAGTTAAACTATGACCTTTCACCAATGTTTATTGAGTAGATGTGCATTCATACACCAGTTTAAATAGTAATAAACAAAGCCAAACTTTGATTGCAATGTAACTAGTCTAAAATCAATCCAAGTCTAAATTGCATTCAATAAATAATAACCAGTATTGATAGTATGGCTGCAGCAGTTTAAATATCAAGTTTATATGAATGAATAATTCAGAATTTAATTAGTTTGTCACGAAAAATACCATTACCAATCAATAACTCTGTATGCAAAAGAAAGTTTTCCAGATCTGCTGTAGGTAGAGTTCAGAATTATAATTACACTGTACAAAATAACCCTTGGCCTAACTTTATGAGGTATAATAAAAAGATCAATGTTTTCTTAACTCTGTTTTTGTTTTTGTGTGGGTGCAGGGAAAGGGAAAGACATTGGGTCTGCAAATTAAATTTGCAGACCTGTGTTAACTGAGATATAAGGGCTCGGATGGGTGAAAAGTAGAAGGAAGGTTGGAGAAAGGGGAGATGTAGGAGAGGAGATGGTCGTGGGTAAAGGAAGAAGGTTAGGGCTGCGGAGTGGAAAGGAAGGGAGCAGTGAGGGCTTGGGAAGGTAAGGAAGCAAAGGCGAGCAAGGAAATGAGAGGAGCGAAGGTGGTGGGAGAGGAAGGATAAGGAAGGAAGGCCGCGGGCTAGGGCAGAATAGAGAGGGAGCAGGGTTAGAGTTTGCAGGTTCATTGTTTTGAATAGGGATGTCAGCGAAGGAGGGAAAGGTAGGTCCGAGGGTGGAGTGAGGGATAAGGAAGGAGCCCGAGGAGCTGGGTGAAGGGAGCGAAGGGAAGAGAGGAGGGTAGGCCTAAACGTGAGGGCTGACGAGGTCTGTAGTTAGGGTTTTATGCAGCAATTAGTGCTCCCTTTTAGGTCAAAAAAAAACTTAGAAATTAGGTTTTTTAATATCTAAAATTAAGAAATCAGAGAATTAAGACTAATGTAACATAATATTTACAATTGATAATCAAACCTAAATTACAAGCACTAAATTAATAATTACAAATTTACAAACTCAGAAATTTAGGTTAGAAAGTGTAAAGGAACAACTCAGGGTTTCAAGAGAAATTTATCTACCCAACCCTAGGGCATCAATGAAAGAAGCTACCCTCCTTGAGATGGTACTTGGCAAGCTTGGCAACTAGGGCTGACCTCAACAATCTTTAGGATTTGTTGAGGAAACCTAGCTTTAGCAAAACTTGAAGACCTAAAGCTCAAGCTCGAATGCAATGGTGACTAAAGACAAAAACAAAATACTAATCAAGACAAAATGAAGCAACAATGGCTTCCATTCAACCCTAACAAGCATCACTTTCATACAATTTGACAAAGAGACGTCAAAACAAAAGTATGGATACCTCTATGTGCATGTGTTTAGCAAACAACTCTAACCTCACCTTAGCATTTGGCATGAACAATAGAAAAACTTCAAAAAAATGCTTCCAAACCAACAAATAACCTTTCTCAAGGAGTGTGCATTCCTTCAAAGAGCCCTAGTTAGGGCAAATAGCGAACATAATGATTTTATCCCAAAAAGTTGATGTGTAAAAATGAAGTGAGGAAAAGTTATTTATACCTTTTCACACTCACTTTACAAAAATAAAATAAAATCCAGGCCAACAAGCCTTTTTAAATGTCAAGTTGAAATTATAAATGTCAACTTAAAATTAAAACAAAAATTATATAAAATAAACAAAGTAGTGGGTAAATTGGAGTGTTTTCCCCAAATTTGACCCACATATGACTAAAATGGCTAAAAATGAGCAAATCGGTCCATTCTGAAGGCCAGACTGCGGAGGGGGGGGATCGTCATGCCCCAACTAACCCCAATAGAAGTGAATATCCCTCAACGCCCCCCCCCCCCCAACCTTATCAAGCATCACAGTCTGCCAAGAAGGATGACATCATCATCTGGAGGGCCCAGAGAGAGGGCGTTGGTGAACTGGAGGGCTAGGAGAGTGCTGGAGGTGACCTGGATGAGGAAGAGATGCCTCAATGTTGAAAGATCTATCACCGGAGTACTAAATCAGGGTTGGGGTCATGTGACCCAGTGATCCACCCCTGGAAGCCCCGGACACCAACCTTAGAGCTTCAAGCCCTTTCGTGAGGCAATCATCGATGCCACTGAGCCATAGTACTTCCAAGGGAGAAACCAAAGGGTCTGGCCATAAATCCTACCCAAAAAAAGCTGGATAAACACCCCTCCTGGCGAGAAAAATGACCTCTCTCCCTGGGGCACCTATACAGGTGTGCTGGTATTGGTACCATCGTAACAGGGCCCATGGTATTTTGTACCCCATGGTATTGGCCCAAGGTATTTGCATATTGTAATGTTATAAAAGGTAGCCTAGGTGAGAGGAGGTGACACAACAATCACACGGAGTGAATGGGATCTCATTGATTGGTTGGAGATGGACATTCAACCAAGTGTGCAAGGGCAAGGTCAAAGGAAACGAGCAAGGGGCAACCAAGGGTTAGCAACTAGCAAGATCAAAGGACTAATCTTGAGGTTTAAAGACTAGCATTTTGTCATTGTAATTCCTTAGTGGGCCATTTTCCTAAGGACGGAGCGCAAAATTTCTATCTTAATAAAAATCAATTGCCTATTGGTTTTTCCCCAATAGGGGTTTCTAAGTGTCAAATGTGTGTGATTTCCTATTTTTTTCCCCTACATAATTAGTTAGGAAAAACTTGGGGAAAAACCTGGGCTCAATTGCAGTAAATTATTCGAGACTGAAATCAAATCTGGGCTTTGTAAAAACTAACGTGGTATTAGAGTTGAGGGTTTCGCTCTGAGAGGAAATCATCGTTGGCATAGTTTACAAAGAAATTTTTAAAAAAAGGACTATACGACAATTGTCGTACAGCCGCAATTTAGCCTATGGGCTTGGGCTAAGTGAAGCCAACCGACAAGAGAGTGATCGAACACTAATGAAGTCAACCCACAGGGAGTGAAGCACAACGTCTCAGGCTACCAGTAGATGTGTTGAGCTGCAGCAGCATGCGGAGGAGTTGTCGCACCAGCACCTGGCCGCTGGAGCAAGAGATCACGAGCTCAAGGAGCTACAACGAACGGCACAGGCGTGAGGAGGCAGACGCAAAGTTATGGACTGTGCGGGTGTGCAAGGAAAATAGCAGAAGGAAGGACGTGTGGCAAGTTGTAGAAGATAGCAACGACACGACGGCGAATAGGGAGTTGCAAATGACGCTCGTGGGAACCAACACGGGAAGTGACGGCTGTAGGAGGAACTGCGGGCGCTAAAGCAGACAGGCCTGGGCGGAACCGGGCGCACGGAGTTGAAACCACCAACTAGAGAATCGAGCGACACAGCAGAAGCACAGACAGTTGGGTGTTGACAGCGGAGGTGGTGGCCAGCAGATTGGGCCAGTGTTAAGCGATGATGAAAGAAGAAGCCACCAACAAACTCAGGCATGTGAGCTAGGCAGCAGATCCAACCGCCAGGTGAATGGATCCGACAGCAAAGGGATCCAAGTGAAGAAGGAGTCAACGAAAGAGTTGGTAGCCGCCAACCGCCAAGGAAAAGAAGTAGTAGCTTGGGCAACTGTCGTAAGTTATACAATCATCGAGGAACAGCTATGGGCAGCCCCACGAAGTTCGAGCAAACTGCAGCAGACCCAAGGGCAGACCCAGGAATTCGAGGAGCTCTGAGCAAACTTTAGGCAACCCAAAAAATTTCAACCAACGTCCAAAAAAGTCTAGAAGCCCAAGACAGATTTCAGGTAGGCCAGAACAACCCTGAAATAGGATCGTGCAACGAGCAGGATGCTTGGGCAACCCAAAAAGGGGTTTGAGCAATGACCAAAAATTATGGGCAACGACCAAAAAGGCCTAGAAAGGAGCCTGGGAAGCAGTCGTAGGCTGCAGCAAGCTCAGGTAGCCCAAAAAAATTCCAAGTCCAAGCAGCAGTAAGCTGCAGATCCAAGCAGCGGGCAGCAGGTTCGAGCAGCAACAACAGCAAGTTGAAGATGGTTGTTGCAGGAATAAGGTATGAAGACAGGTTGGAGAGTGCCTCCAACTACAACCCTTGGAAGGTGCAAGTCATGCTAGTTCTCATGGAGAACAACCTATGGAAATCGCAAGCATAGGGGTGACCACACCGACAGATCCTAAGGACTTGGCAGATCACAACCTAAAAGATGTGAAGGCCAAGAGGATTATCTTGGACGCGGTGAAGGATCATTTGATCCCTCACATAGTTGAGAAGAGGTCAGCCAAGGAGATGTGGGATGCTCTAACAAGCTTATATCAGAGTAATAACCAAAACAGGAAGATGGTGCTAAAGGAAGAGCTCATAAGCACCAAGATGTCCAAGACTGATATTGTAGCTTCTTATCTCACCAGGATCACACAAGTTCCGATAAGTTGGCAGCAGTTGGGGAGACAATGGCAAATCCAAAGTTGGTGAGAATTGCCCTGAATGGCTTCATTAAGCCATGGGCACCCTTCACCAAAGGGATTGTTGCACGGGAGAAACTTCCTGACTGGAAGAGGTTATGGAATGACTTCATCTAAGAGGAGATTCGAGAGGAGTCTCTATCTAGAGGCCAATAGGAGGATGATGAGAAGAATGTTGCTCTTGCTAGTCAGGAAAAGAGAAGCATGAACGGTACAGGTAGATAGTCAACTTCACAGGGGGTGAAGAAGAAGGACATGAGCAAAGTCAAGTGCTTTGCGTGCCACAAATGTGGCCACTATGCTTCACGGTGTCTAGAACGGAAGAAAGAGAAGAGCAAGTCTCAGCAGGTAGCAGCAACTACAAAAGCTCAAGTTGATGAGTTTGTTGAGAAGTTCGAGAAAGAGTTCTCATTAAGCTCTTGTATTTCTGACACTTTTCAACAATTCATGGTTTGTGGATATTGGGGCTTCTTGTCATATGACAAGGACACATGAGTTGTTCACCAGGTTGTCAAGGGCAAACCCAGATTTGCATGTGGAGATTGGCACTCATGCCAAGTGTGTTGTGAAGGGAGTTGGAATAGTCAAGCTTCAGCTAGAGTCAAAAGGATCTCTGGAGGTGACAGACGTGTTGTAAGTACCAAAGCTCAAGATGAACTTTGCCTCAGTATCGACATTGGAGGATAGTGGATACGCCATCTCTTTTGAGAGGGGACAGGTTCTCATTTGACCGATGGGATCTGGCATAGACTCAGCACAAGTTCTTGCTGTCAAAGAGGGCAAAGCTTACATATTACAGGGCAAGCCTATAGTTGGATCCAGGGGGATCTTGGATCATGGATCGATGTCAGTGACAGAGATCAAAGATAAGAAGACTCTGAAGGGTGAGCAGAGTTCATAAACTTCCAGTATGGGGAGTAAACCTCCAAAGGGGATGAGGGAGTTGGCCCCTTCCAATTCTACTAGGAGACCTAGTTGGTACAAGATGACATTAACGAATACTCAAGAGCAGGAGGCTCCTAGGAGCACAGTGAAGAAGAGCAGACCTTTGACGAAGTTTTCGAACATCTTGGCACTGATGTGTAGCATGTGTAGAGTCATCGATTCTGTGTCTTCCAATAAACAAGGAGCAGCTAACTAGTAGGGTTGGAGGAATGTCACAGTGTAAGATGATGTCAACGACAGTGTGCCAAGGTCAGAGGGAGAACCAATTACAAATGGCTCTCGAAGAAGTACCTTCCTCGCTAAGAGGGAGTGTTGATTTTTGTAACATAGAACGAACAAGTACTTCCACAGGTTGTGTCTAACAAGTGGAAGTTGTCATTAATGACTCTCAAACCTAGGAGATTCACTTTAGTAAAGTGAACTATTAAAGTGAATGTGCTTTTGTAATTACTTTATGTAAAGTGATCTAAAGGGCCCATGGTATTGGCCCAAAGTATTTGCATATTGTAATGTTATAAAAGGCAACCTAGGTAGGGGGAGGTGACGCAACAATCACACGAAGTGAGTGGGATCTCATTAATTGGCTGGAGATGGACTTTCCACCAAGTGTGCAGGTGCAAGGGCAAGGTCATAGAAAACGAGCAAGGGGCAACCGAGGTTTAGCAACCAGCAAAATCAAAGGACTGATCTTGAGGTTCAAAAGCTAACATTCTGTCATTGTAATTCCTCGGTGGGCCATTTTCCCAGGAAGGGAGCCCAGGATTTTTATCTTAATAAAAATCAACTGTTTGTTGGTTTTTCCCCAGTAGGGGTTTTCCAGGGTAAATCTAAGTGTCAAATGTGTGTGATTTCCTGTGTTTTTTCCGCTGCGTAATTAGTTAGGATCTCAATGTATTTTCAGTTAATAATTGCAGCAAATTATTCGGGACTGAAAATTGGATCTGGGTTCAGTAAAAACTAACAATAAATATCTCTATTTGCATATTTGATCAATTTTTTTGTGAACATTGGGAAGTTGAAGAAGAACATGTTAAAGATCCACACAACTCCCATGCCATAAATGATGATGAATCCTTGGAGGGCCTAGATTCTTCTTCATTTCATGAACCCCTCATGCATGAGATTTCATATCTAGAAGAAGGCAAAGAAGATAATGATATGGAAGACCTTATTTTAGCTCCTCATGAAGAAGATATGGGTAAAGAAGGCACTAAAGCATCCATTTCATCCTCCTTGGAAGATAAGGGATTGGTAAACCATGTTCCTCTTCAAATTTTTGTTTTTGATGATGCATTATTTGATGATTTGGAAAGAGTTGTTTATGTAGAAGAGCCCAAGGGTTCCTGTGTGCCTATTTCCCCATGTGAAGAAGAGAAGGACAACATTGAATATGAAGTTATTGACACTGATTTTCAGATTAGTAATCATAGATGGGATGTAGGTAACTGGAATTTTTATGGAGATCCCATCTATGATACCAATGATAATGTTTCTAGGGTTCAAAGTGCAGATTTTTTGCCTCTTGGAGAGCCAAGCATAATGGGGTATGTCCAGAAAATCTTATGACAAATTTTCAGAGATGTGTTCCCGTTAATAATGCAGATTTGTTTCAGCCTAAAGGATATTGTTATGATAGATCCAATTCAGAATTTTCCAGCCATATTTGATTGTGAATAATACATAAAATTTCAGATTATGGGGTAAGTTGGGGAGTGTGAAAGTGCACAGTTTTTTCAGCCGTGTGTATTTTCATCTCTTGTTCATTTTCTGCATGAGAATTCAGTTGTAGGATGTGTTTCTGGGGCCGCTTTTTATATGGGACTGCAGCATTTTCAGTTTGGATTTTATTACAGAAATTTCCAAACACCAAAAAGAGGGCAGCAGACCCTAAATTTGGAGCCAAAATGTTTTCTTAAGTCTGAAATGTTGCAAGGAACCAAAGGTAATTTGTGCAGATTTTTATTGGAGCCACTCAACACTTTTTCCTTGAGGATATTATTGATGATGTGTCATGCTTGAAAGAGGGGCTATCCCATTTTAATTTTAGAGAAGGTGTTGAGATTTGTATCTCAAGATGTCCTTCATGTGATCATGCCTAGCATGAAGGGACATTAACTAAGTAGGCATGGATGTATTGTGTGAGAAACACTTTACCAGTCAGCATGGCTTCAGTGGTGGAAGCATGCAGAGAGTTCCATGACTTTTACCTTTTGCATGGGAGATATTTTTAATGCGGTGGTGTGATTTTTTAATGCGGAAGTGTGATTTTGCATGCAAAGCAAATTAGGGATTTGGATCCCTAATCAGTCACTAAAGCTTATAATAGAGAACAGAGGGGTAAAGGTAGGGGTACTCAAGACAGACTTCAGAGATTGAGGAGCCAAGGAGAGGGGGCGCACTTCTGAGATAGAGAGGCACAATTCTTGAGTGGGGGCGTACTTCTGAGAGAGGGAGAGGGAACACTTCTGGAAGCTGGGAGTGATGAGAGAAGAGAGGGGTCTTCCATTAGTAATTGAGGAGGACACAGTGAGGTCTCGACAGAGATTGACTGAGACAGAGAGAGGGGCACACTTCAAAGATTGAGGGGGTGCATTCTTCTTCAAAGCAAAGCAGGCTGAGAGCGCACTTCTACTGTTGGAGGATAGTAGAGGCAAAGGGCGCACTCCTTCAAAGAGAGAGAGGTAGTTACTTCTCCCAGAGATTGGCAGAGGCAATCCATCAAACATTTCAAACAGAGCAGAGCAGAGGACGCATTCCTTAGAGCAGTAGTTGCAGTTGTTGCAGATCTTTGGCTTATCCACCAGGTTTCTCTACTTGTATAAATTTCTGATTGTAAAACATTCCATAATTCTCTCTGGCTCGAGATTGAAGAAATTCCTAGTTGTTGGTTTTCCACATTGGGGTTTCCAGGGTAAATCATTGTTTTAAATTGTGTGTGATTGGTTTCCAGTTTCGCAACGCATTTTAGACAAGTTAAATGAGTTTATGTATTATTGCTTATACAAATCAAATCTGAGATTTCTTTCTGATGTATGTATCTGGGAATTGTATTCAAAGTAGTTAATCAGAGTTAAGCTCAGAGATAAAATTAACATGGTATCAGAGCCTTGTCTCTGAAATAAACTTAGGTTTTACACAGTGATATTACAGAGAGTGCACAATGATCGATAGATCAATTTGATTCAGGAGGGTTTGAATCACAATTTATCAGATCTGAAGAGCAGAAATCAGATCTGTGAGAACAGATACCAAATCTGAATAGCAGAGTTCAGATCTGTGAGAGCAGAGTCTAGATATGTGGCAAATCTATCAGATCTGTGAGAGATCACATCAGATCTATCAGATCTGTGTGAGCAGTGTTGCCAATTAAGTTGTACTTGGTTGGAATATAAAGCGAGCGGGCAAAGTTGAACATGTCAATGTTCATTTTCGATGATTTGATGTCCATCAGGCCATTAAAAGGGCCCCTTTTTTTAATTTTTTTTACCACGTGTCCATGACCCTGCGGGGTTTGTAATAAATGTACTAGCATGGTGTTTTGTAAAGGACTTGGTTCCCTAAGACTTTTTGGCTAAGTCAAGTATTCCAAGGAGTTTTTCCACCTATTAATTATGTCTTGCATTAGTGCATAACATAATTTTTAGGTTTTTCTCCTGCTCCTCCAAAGCTGGAATGCCTGGGGAGGTTAACGGGCCTTAGGGGATTGTTAAAGTCCATGGGTCAATGTATATGAACATGCTAGGCATTGTTTTTGAGTCATATGGGCATGTGCTAAGTCCCCTAGGTAGTTTTTTAATTTTCGGCGAAAGGTATTTTTTCCGTAAATGAGACATTTTTTAATGGTTTCATTAAAAAATATTGTAAATGGCATAAAAATGTCATCTAGGAGTCTTTTTTGCCTTAGGGGTGCTCGTTTTCCAACTCAAGGCACCCTCTTAACCCCTAAACCCACTTTTTCTAATGTTTGGATGTTTAATTTTTCATTTATGCTCAAAAAACCCAAAAAAGTCAAAAAAGTCATAAAAAAACAAAAAAGTGAAAAAATGACTTCAAAAAATTAAATAATTTTTTAGTGATTTAAGGGTCTAATTTGGATCAGCACCTTTTATGGAGCATATAGAGCTGATATGTAAGTGTTTTGGGCAACATAAGTCGTGGGTATGACATGCCCATTGAAATAGGCGTTTTCCTCTTGGAGCATGGGCGCATTTGGTAAGTTTGGGTGCCCACAAATTATGTAATGTGCAGCATGTTTAGTGCTGCTGTATGGGCACCTTTTGTGCTGCATTTTGGGCAGCTAGAGATGGGGAATGGAAGCCCCATTCACTCCCCCATCTCCTCCACCATTCCCCCACTCTCCTTTAGCAAGTGCGCCTCCCCTCCTTGACCATTTGTTCTATAAAAGGGCACTCATTCTCTCCTTTGTAGCTAGTTGGAGAGTGAGCAAAAATATGTTGTAAGCTTATGCTATTTTGTTTATGAATAAAAAGACTTTGGAGGTCCATATGTGTGATACTTTTGTGAGTGGTTTCATGGTCTCTTGATGTGGAGTAATTTGTAGCAAGTTCAAGTTTTGTGCATGTAATTTCCAACCATCAACTAGCCTGCTTGAAGGATTGGTAACGATTTTGTGGGAAGAAACAATTAATCTTGTTTGTTTTAATTTGTTCTTGCATTTGTCATATTGGTTAGAGATTCAAAGTTTATATGTTTCATTTGTCTATGCTCATACTATTTTGATTTCTAACCATGTGCATTTCTAGTTTGATGGTTTTTCTGTGAGTTTTGTTTGCTACAGGTTGACAGGTGTGAAGAGGAGGATAGCTTGTTTGCTCTCCATTTCTCCTTCTGTGGACATTTTGGTGGATCTCACCCTCGGTTTCCCACTTTCAAGCTTCCAAAGTCTTTGGTTTCAAAGGCCATTCTGTCTCTTCTCTCTTCCTCAGCTTATAAAATCAAAATTTTCTTGGTTACTGGTTACAATTGAAGAGTGATCCTTGATTTATTTTCTGATTGATATATTCTTAAGTAGATCTGATTCATTCTTAGAGTTCTAATCTAGTTGTTTAAAGCTTTACCTTCCATTAGATTAGATCTTTCATTATCTAGCATTACTTAATTTTTAAACTTGCAAAAAATTATAAAATCTTGACAAGTTTGATAAGTAGTGTTAGTTCTGATTTTAAAAGTATATCTAGCTGTTAAAAGAGCTTAGAATTTGCAGCTCTTAAAGCTTTGCAAAGATCCCAAGTAAACAAGCCTCATTGCTTGTCTTACTTGGTTAATTTTTGGCATTTTAAGTAGTTTTAACACTTAGAATTTTTGGGGTTTTTTAGGAGGTGTTCCAAAGACACTCTTAAAGTGTTTTTGGGCATCTTATACTAATATTTGCTTGCTGGTTTGCAGCAAAAGACAAACAGGTAGGAGGAGGTGCTGCCGAAATTTCAAGGATCCAGGCAATCCGGAGGACCAAAACTGATTTTTTTGTAAAACCGGTTATTTTTTCTTCAAAGTTGTAAGCCACCAAGTCACTTTAAGTAGACTGGGGCACTTCTCTGTCCATTGTAAAAGATTATTAAACGAGAGCAAGTGGGCTAACCAACGCCCACACCCCATCCCCCAGTAGTGGCCTGTGTCGTCTCTTTTCGTGGTGTGATTTTTAGAGTAATTTTATTTCTTTTATTTTCGGCATTTAATAAAACTAACTAGGGTTAAAATTTACCTTGTTGGTCCATTCCATTGGCGGGCCACAAGTTCACTCAGGACATAGATTTTTCTCATTTTTTTTACAATTTCAAAAACGCCCCCTTGCTTTCCCAAAGTAGGGTTTCAGGATAAGGGCTTGACCGAGTACTGGCCTGAAAAGAGACTCTTGGGTTTCTAAAAAGATAAAATTTTGGTTCTTAAAAAAAAACTTAAAAATTTCCAAGGTCTTCTCCCGTATGCTCTATGGCCAACTTGCAACTCAATCTAATCATGTTGGTACGCATCAAAAAGGGAAAGATGACTAGTAATAAGTTCTAACACCGCCCCAATAAACAAACCTTATTGTGAAAATCCAGCACAACACGAATATTTTGTTGTTGTGGGCAAATTTTTCAAAGGACTTGGGACAAAACTGGGTAGTGACCTCTTGGAAACCGTTAGGCTTTCCCTCGTTGGTACAGCATCTGAACACCTCCTTGAGACTCCGATCCAGCCCAAGTCTGAGTGAGAAACCACACCAGCCCTAATAAAAAAATCACTACCACATTAAAATTAAAATAAACCAAGAACATTTGCACAACATTTACCTTTTCAATTCAAGCATTTATTTTGACTCCATTCAGGCACTGGTTTATATTGCTTCATTTCAAGTTGTTGATGAATGTTGTAAATGATGATGATAATAATGGATATTTGCAAATGATGTATTGATGAATGATGTTTTGCTTTATATAAATGTATGTTGCATTATCTTGGTTTCAAAAATATTTCGAACTCCTAGATTAGACACCATAGTTTGTTTTCATTTTTAGGGTCCACCCCCCTTGGCTTCGCTAGGAAAGCCTAGACGGAGGAGTCGAGTTTTCAGGTGACAGCACTTGACTCTGACTTGCCCCCAAGGCCGCACCAGCAGCTTGAAGACTTCTGTTGTGTTTTCCCAGGTGTGGAACTAGGCGGCAACAAGCAGAATCCAAATCTGTGAGAGAAACACCCGATCTATGAGAGCAGAGACTAGATCTGTGAAAGAGAGAGTTAGTTTGCTCACCAAGACAAAGATCAGTTGAGGAGGTCATGGCGATAGGACTGAGATTTGTAGATCCAGTTGAGCCAGTGTTGATGGGTCATCGAGTGGATAGGGAGTATGGAGTGCGTGCGTCGTGGCCAACCTACATCAGGAGGATCTGGGTGGATATCAGATTCTACATTAGTGTCTGAGACAAACAAAGAGCGAGATGCTCCAAGGATTGAAGTGACGCAAAGTAGTCAATCCTCAGTTCAAGGGAGTCAGCGAGAGGCTACTTCTTCCAGTTCTAGCAAGAGGGTCAACTGGTACAATTTGACTATAATGGAGGCTCAGAATCGGGATGAGACATCTCGGAGCAAGAGAGTCAGGCACAAGTCTTCAAGATCAGTAGAGGGACAGCTTCCAAAGTCAGAGGGAGCTTCTACAGCACACAACATGATGCATCTAGAGAGGGATTATGGTGGAGGACTTGTCAGAAGGACTTCCCTCACTAAGAGGGATTGTTGAGATTTGTATCTCGGGATGTCTTTCATGTGGTCATGCCTAGCATGAAGGGACATTATCTGAGTAGGCATGGATGTATTGTGTGAGAAACACTTTACCAGTCAGCATGGCTTCAATGGTGGAAGCATGCAAAGAGTTTCATGACTTTTGCCTTTTGCATGCCAGATTTTTTTAATGCGGTGGTGTGATTTTGCATGCAAAGCACATTAGGAATTTGGAACCCTAATCAGCCACTGAAGCTTATAAAAGAGAGCAAAAGGGTAAAGGTAGGGGTACTCAAGACGGACTTTAGAGATTGAGGAGCCAAGGAGAGGGGTCACACTTCCAAGATAGAGAGGCGCAATACTTGAGTGGGGATGCACTTCTAAGAGAGAGAGAGGGCGCACATCTAAAAGCCGAGAGGGCTAAGAGAAGAGAGGGGTCTTCCGTCAATGATTGAGGAGGACATAGTGAGGTCTCATCAGAGATTGACTGAAAAAGAGAGAGGGGTAGAGAGAGAGAGGGCGCACTTCTAAAAGCTGAGAGGGCTAAGAGAAGAGAGGGGTCTTCCGTCAATGATTGAGGAGGACATAGTGAGGTCTCATCAGAGATTGACTGAAAAAGAGAGAGGGGCGCACTTCAGAGATTGAGGCGGCGCACTTCAGAGATTGAGGGGGCGCATTCTTCTTCAGTGCAAAGCAGGCTGAGGGCGCACTTCTACTATTGGAGGATAGTAGAGGCAAAGGGCGCACTCCTTCAGAAAGAGAGAGGCAGATACTTCTTCCAGATATTGGCAGAGGTAGCCCATCAGACATTTCAGACAAAGAATAGCAGAGGGCACATTCCTTAGACGTCAATTGCAGTTGTTGCAGATCTTGGGCTTGTCCCACCATGTTTCTCTACTTGTATAAATTTTTTATTGTAAACATTCCATAATTCTCTCTGGCTCGAGATTGAAGAAATCCCTAGTTGTTGGTTTTCCCCATTGGGGTTTCCAGGGTAAATCATTGTGTTAAATTGCGTCTGATTGGTTTCCAGTTCTGCTACGCATGTTAGACAAGTTAAATGAGTTTATGTATTGTTGCTTATACAAATCAGATCTGAGATTTCTTTTTGTGTATGTATCTGGGAATTGTATTTAAAGTAGTTAATCAGAGTTAAGCTCAGAGATAAAATTAACAGAAGGTGATTACATCAGTCCTATCCACCATTGGATAGAAGAGGCTTGCAGCAGTACATGCCAATCTTGGCAAGACTTTGGTCTTCTC
Source organism: Larix kaempferi (assembly GCA_027924585.1). Classification (NCBI taxonomy): domain Eukaryota; kingdom Viridiplantae; phylum Streptophyta; class Pinopsida; order Pinales; family Pinaceae; genus Larix; species Larix kaempferi. Next base: position 22,465,943 of record BSBM01000361.1, read on the forward strand.
TTTCATGATCATGAGCCTACTTCAGATTTTGGCCAAGCACTATGGGAGATTCCAGCATATGTTCTCCATATTTTTTATGTCTCCTTGTTTTCGTTTGTGACCAAACACAAAGGAAGAACTCATGTTGTTGATGAGTTCAGCAAATGGCTGCATTGGTTCTATGATTTTACTTGAGTCTTGCAATTTCTCCTTGTTAGAGTAAGGTAGGAGGAATAAGCTCTTGTGAGCACTAGAATAGGATGAATAAGCTCATATCAGCATTAGCAATAGTTGTGTTCTTTCATGTCTTATTTGACTTCATGGGCATTATGGTTATGTGAAATTTCAGAATGAGAGTATTGCACCTATCTTGCCACGTGTTCTCATCTATTCTTGGTGAACTATAGCAAGTATTTACTATTTACAGGTTCTAGTGTTATCATGCACTCTTTCTATCAAAGCACATGTCTCTATATGGAGCTAGTTATTACCCCTCATATTGTATGAGGCCCTATTTTTGTGATTTTCATCACAATTCTTGTGATTTTTATCACATACACATCAGTGATTTTCAGGTTGATGGAGCAATTGATTAACATGTTGGACATCATTGGTATATTTTGTTAGATGATATGTATGTTCTTCACGGTTGACTTATTGATCATGGCTTATGACTTTCCAAGATGGTATTTCATACATATGTTCATTTCCATGGTGGTCTATTCCCTTGATGGTTATCGCGTTATATTATTCATGTGTAGTGGGGGAGCACCATAAATGACTTGGCATTGATGTTGAGCTTGGTGTGTCAGTACCTTAGAGGATATGGGTATTTTGATGATCATCTATCGTTATCCTAGTGTGGACTTCTTGATGATGAGGAGCACTCCCTTTCTTTGGCATCCTTTCACATATATGGAGGAATGGGGTAATACATTGTATATTGTGTTCATTTACTTGACCTGTGGCATGGTTATGGAGAGGGATACCCATCGACTAAGGGTTTCCATAAGTATTATTGGTTAATTATTGCTCCTGGATATGGATTGGTTGTTTGGTATGTTCTGCATGGATTCCCAAAGTTTCACTTAGATCATTAATTCATTATTTTGATTAGTGGACCTTGAACTCATTTTGGATGAAGTTGTGAAAGCCCATGAGGATCTTGGCAGTGTGACAATGACATGGCATTCTATGATTGGTTGGTTGCTAGATGGAGTGGAGCACTCCCTTTGTATAGCATCTTTGGCACATATCTGGAGGCATGTGGACCACTATCTTGTAGGTGAGTGTATGCAGCGTTGTCTCTAGTGATGGCTTGCATGGGACAAGAGTAGTCAAAATGTAGGTGATTGTCAGGAACTCAAACAGCATAGACAACAATTAAACCACAGCTCTCATACTAGCAATGTATTGAAAGTGGAATCGATCCATACAGAGCAAGCCAACAATTTATCTCTTTAATGCTGAGAATCACAACCAATTGAAAAAAGAATGCTAATTTCTTTGATCTTTGTGCCATCAACTAGACTGGGAGTTCTTGTCGTTTCCACAGCTTAAACAAGATTTAAACTAGAGCATTCAATCACATAGCAATATAAACACAGTATAAGACAGATATTTTTTTACCCTAGAAACCCAAACAAGAAAACAAAATTTGTTGGGGATTTTATTCTTGCTCAAGAAATGGTTACAATGGTGAGCTCTGCACTCTCAACTGAGATTACGATGCATTCTTACTCACCGGCACGTTTTCGCAGATTGCTTTGGCTCAGAGACAAACTTCGATCTTCGAACAGGCAGAACAATATAAACACGGTATAAGACAGATTATTTTTACCCTAGAAACCCAAACAAGAAAACAAAATTTCATGGGGATTTCATTATTGCTCAATAAATGGTTACAATGATGAGCTCTGCACTCTCAATTGGGATTATGATGCATTCTTACCCACTGGCACTGGGCACATTTTCGCAGATTGTTTTGGCTCAGAGACAGACATCAATCTTTGAACAGGCTGCTTCTTCCAAGTCCCCCATGCTCTACCTTTGCCCTGATTCTTCATTTCCTCTCAAGTTCTCTTCTTCCTTATATGCCCTTCTTCTTCATAACCTTCATATTTAAATTTCATGGGTTGCTTTGGAAGGCCAACCATCACAATGGTTCATTTCATCTTCCAAGAATTTTTGGACCATTCACTGAACTTTGCAAAATAATTAGATGATTATTATAAAGTTTTACAAAGGAGATTTTAAATAGGATCCAATTGAATCATGTCATGTTCTTATTCTATTCAAGTTTGGAAGAAAGTGGAGGGTTTAATTGGATTAAGGAATGCATGGAATGGTTCTACGATTGACAAAGGGTTGCAAGCTTGGTGTGAGAATCAAAAAGTTAAAAGATATATGGCCCTTCTAGTGATAATAGCTTGGGGTTTCTAGCTAGCTAGAAATGCAACAAAGTTATTCTCCTTTGCGGTGTGCTTCACAGGGTATTCGTATTCTGAATGGTTTCAGCCAGTTTAAAAAGGAGAGGCCTATTAGACAGGTGGTTGAGGAGCACATTGATAAATCTGGTGCTTGGGCTTTTTTTGATGGTGCTTCTTAAGGTGATCCAAAGGTATGTGGAGCTGGGGAATTATATATCTGAAGGATGACCACTCTGAGAGGTTTATAGCAGGATTGGGATAAGGCATAAACAATCATGCAGAATTGATGGCTCTTAAGCTAACTCTTTCACTGGCAGCTGAAAAAGGTGTCTCAAAGAGTCAAATATTTGGGGTTCTCTTCTAGTGATTAAATGGATGAAGAGGAATGGGTATTACAAAATTTTATTCTGCAGTCTTTGCTAGAGGAAATTCAGGGTATTATTTATGTGTTTAATTCTATTTTCTTTCATCATGTATTTAGGGAAGAAACAGGATTGCAGATGCATTATCAAAATATTGTGCCCAGCAGGTTCGTGGTGAATGGAACATCCAGGAATATGTCAGTCAACAGCTTGATGAATATTCTCATGCTTCTTCCCAGATGCAGGTGGATACATGGAAGGCCAGCCACGTGTTCTGGGGGGCGTGGCTGACGAGGGGAGATGTCAAGTGTCAGAATAAGGCGAACAGCTGGGGGATGGAAGAAGCATTTAAAGAGGACAGGCGAAGAGCAAGGGAAGAGATGGCTGAGGTCGAAGCGAGGACAGAGCATTTAAACAAACTTGACAGGGAAGGTGATGACGGCAAGCAAGCGAAGGCTAGGATGGGGAGGCAGGTACAGGGAATGAATTACAGGAGCATCATCTTTTTGGAAACCCAGGCTGGCATGGTGATTGCAAGCCACCGGTTCATAATGGGAATTGAATCCCACATTAATCAAGCCGTGGGAACACTGAGGGATGATGTAAATGAAGAGGTCAAGAAGTTAATCGGGTATTTATTATAATTGAGCTAGGGGGAGCTCTGCCTTCGAAGTGGAGACCTCTGGAGAAAGCTCTAGTAGTGAGCAGAAAGATTAAGGCACTGGAGAATATGGCCCCAAGACAGAGAATGAGGAGTAAGCGAGGTGGACGTGGTGGCAAGGAGCCACGGCGAGTCAAAGAAGATACGGGACAAGGCATGATGGATGGAGTTCCATCCCACATTGACGACCTCATCTCCGTGATGGAGGATGAGGAGATGCAGAATCGGATGGACGAGCTGGGCACGGAGGCGGTTCTCAGCCCTTACTGGGTCATGCGCAAGCTTCTGGCTAAGACCCTACTGGAACGAGAAAGTTTTGGCGAATTGGTAAATCAAGTCATGGGGAATATGAAAGAGGATATGTTAAGGAGCTGGGTGGACTTGGAGAGCGTCATGGAACTAGCAACGCCCCCCTTCAGTCGTCCAAAACAACCCACAGAGACCCCAGCAACGGCACTTGCTCAGACGGAGGGAAATGCAGCAGGGACGGCGAATTCTCAGCAGGGACAGACGTCACAAGCGGAGGATGAGGAGAAAGCTAGAGCGGATCGGGTTGGCAAAGAAAAAATCCCTAACACAGGGGAGTTTGGGGATATGGGCGACGAGTAAGGAAGCTGGTCTGATTTTCTTCCAGTTTTTGTCTTTGTTTTGTAATGGCTTCAGAGCATGGGATTTTGGGTAATGGGGACTTGGTCTATTGTAATGGCTTTAAGCATAAGTTACCAAGATACGGATACGGATTCGGATCCAGATACGGATACGGATACGAATACAGATTCGGATCTGGATACGGATACGGATTCGACAGATTTTTTAAAACACAGGATCCGGATACGGCGGGGAAACGGCAAGTATAAAAAAATAAAAATAATAAATATTTAAATAATAAATAATAAAAAATAAAAAAAAATAGAGTGAAGAATCAAAACTATTCATGAAACACAAGAGTAGAACTATAAGTTATTGCCAAAAAAGAGAGTTCATGTACCATAACTAATGATTTGATGAGTTGTAAGCATGATTGATATTGATAATTTAAAAAACCATTTCAGCATGAACTTGAAGCAGGTCATAGTAGTGTTTTAAAGTTTTTGTGAGCCACATCCACATGTCCCTATCAGTAGGGATTCATGAATAAAGTGGGTTTCTTGAAGGCTATGGCAAGACTACATAACAATGTAGGTGAAGTGAGAAACAGCATAGCACATAAAGATAGATCAGCCTTTGACAGCAGACCTTGACCGTAAAGATAAATCAAATAAAAACATTGTGAGCAAAACTTGATATTGATATATCAGAGTTCAAGGGCAGATCTTGACATACGGATAGGTCAGACCTTGAGCAGGAATGGGTTTTACACTTTTAACGATTAGTTGTTTAGGGTTTTTTAAGTTTTTCATTAAAAAACATTTTTTTTTGGGGGGGGGGGGTCAATGGGTTATAGAAACACTGGACGTTTCAGGATCCGTTTGAAAATTTCAGGAATTGTTTGATTTTCAAAGGATCCGTTTCATAGGACCAGGATACATTTCTTTCTACAAGGGATACGTTTCCATGAAGGATCCTAGGCAGATCCAATCCAGATACGTATCGGATCCGTGGATCCGCGGATCCTACACACTGGGGTGGCGGATCCAGTAACATAGCTTTACGACAAGTTTATCAGTTTCGGGTGGTTGTAAGAGTCTTTTTGTGTTTTGGGCAACTAGTTGTTGGTCCTGCATGGGAACAGGCAACTCGGATAAACAGTGACAAGTGTGAATTCTGGTCTATTAAGTAGACTCTGCACTTTTTTGTATACTATGTACAGTTTTTTCTTTAGTTAATGAAAGGTTTTGTTCTTACTCAAAAAAAAAAAAAAAAAAATCTCATGCTTCTTTTATTTAATGTATAACTATGGGTCGCTGCTATGCTGGGTTAATATTTTTATTATGCTTTTGAGAATAGTAATATTCTGAGATACTATCTTGAATGGTATTAGAGGACTGTGTTGGATATTCATGCCTGGACTATATTTTAGTAAGGCGTTAAGCCCATATATACACGTGATCTTTAATCAGGGGATAATTATGTGTAAGTATATGGATAGGAAGATAATCTGTTCTACGGAATGCTAGAGATAGTTTTGGGGATAATGACATCCTTTTTGCTTACAAAGGTTATATGTGTGCTGAACGGCATCTAAGATATGTAATTTTGTCTTTTATGAATAAAATTATTGACTTTTTTTCGAGGAAAAAAAATCACTTTATAAGAGAGACCAAGAATATCACAAGATGAGATAATACAAATGAGAATTGTGGTGTATTTATACACAACTCAAGTTGGGTGCTACCCCCAAGAGTGGTTAATGAACTTACATGTACAAGTTTGACTAGATCAACCTTAACCACTCCCTAGTATTACAATAAATGATCAAAGGTTGGCCTTAGCCATGATTACAAATATATTAATGATACCTATGTGTCATAGAGTGTTGATGTATTTGTACCTTCGGAAGATATTCACTTGTATATTGTATGTATTACATTTGTACTTTATTGTATCCCCAACAGAGATGTATTATTCCTCCGATTGGAAGTGTCGTCAGTTGTACTTCCAAGTGTCGCAAGTTATATTGTAAGTGTTGCAACTTATATTTGATGGGTTATTAGGGTTATTAGACCACCTTGCTAGGATCGGCCCTGTATGAGTTGTGTGGGTCAAAGGGTTATTAGACCACCCTAGTGGGGTCAGCCCAGAGTCAGTATTATGTTATGTGATTAAGTTGGGGCCGACCTAGTTGAGTAAAGGTCAAGTGAAGGTAAAAGTATAAATAGAGAGTGTGACTCTCTCATTTGACACATTCTATTATTCCCTCACTTCACATTAGTGAGAGAGAGGAGGAGTGCGCACAAGTGGAGGAGGAGCATGCTACTGAAGTTATCTATCTCTTGGGTTTGATCATGGTGATCCTTGTATTGATGCTTATTCTATCTCTGAGGAAGTTGCGGGGTTTTTCACCTTCTTGGTTTTCCCCGGTGAAATGTTTTGTGTCTCTTATCTCTTGTCTCTTATGTTTGATATGTTGTACACTAAGTTGCACGAAACGTGGAAACATTTACAAGTTTCGGAAACGGGAACGCTTGGAAACGTGGACCTCCCAAAATGGATATGTCAACGGAAACGCTATATATATAGTTTTATATATAGTTTTTTTAATAACACATTATCTTAAAATAAATCATGAATAAGAGGTTAATTTGTAGGTAGGTTTAGAAATGATTTAGAGGTTAATTTGTTTTCATTTCATATAAACTCGGGTATTTTAGATTTCTTATGGGTCCCAAGCCACTCATGGACCCTTGGAGGTTTCCTAGAAGTTTCCAAGTTTCCGGGAGTTTCCGGTACCGATACGTGGGCATTTTAGGAGTTTCGTGCAACATAGGCTGTACATGTTATTCGTTCAGTTAAGATCCTAGATCTATTGAATTAAATGATGAAAAACTAACATGGTATCAAAGCTAGCCTGAAGGAAGGCATGATATGGCATTTATGAGACTTGTTGCAATTGCGACAAATTGCAAGCTAGGGCTTAATATAGCAAAAACCAGTCATCGTAGCACTTTTGCTATAAATCCATTTTGCGAAGGTTCAGGATCTGAAACTTCTACAGGTCGTAGATAACATCCCCATGTACCTTGTGTTCGAAGCACAGCATCTGATTCGTTGTACTTTGTGATTTATGATCCGTACAAGTCAGGGTTTCTGCCTCTTCCAGATCTCAGTCATAAACAGGTGACCTAGACAAAAAGGTCACAACTTGGGATAGGAAGCTCCAAATGAAATTTCGTAAAAAGTGACAGGTAGGGCATGGACTATACTTTCTCAGGTAAGCTTTTCAAAGGCCGAAATTGAACCAGTGACACGTGGTACTCCGTACAAGTTCACTCTCCTGTTTTATCCCATAAACAAGTCACGTTGCGACACTTGGCATAACTCTCTCTCAGAGAATCCAATTGAGGTCAGACCTGTGGGGTTGGAAAGATGATAGGCAGGCTACCACAGGCCGAAGTTTTAGACCTTGTGGATTCGTAATTTCAGAGATGCACCAAAAACAAACAGGTGCATATTTCTGTCAAAACAGATTTGGATTCTGAGCACCTTCATTCTTGGCTTATCACTGCTACGGGAATTTAGGGCTTCGGAGAAAGTTGGAATTTTTGGAATCGGAGACCACGGCTGAATGCTCCTCATCAAAATCGAAATTTAGAGACCAAGATCGAATTTTTTGCTTGGGCAAAAGGCCGGGCTTGATCAAACCCTAGTTTGGGATTTTGATCGGAAAGATGGAAAATTAGGGCTTCTGCAAAAGATGGAATTTTTTAAGTTTGTGACCAAGGCTGGAAGCTCCTCAGAAAAATCGAAGTTTAGAGCTTTGGATCGAACCTTTTGGTTGGGCAGAAGGATGGGCTTTATCAAACCCTAGTTCGAGGTCCTGTCCAATAAATCCGAAGGTTTCAAAGGCAATTTTGAGGGGTCAAATTTTGCAGTTTTTCAAAATTGAAGTATACCAGCTTAATCAACTCAGCAAGCCACATCTTTCCATCCATTTAGAAGTTTGAAATTCAAAGTTTGAATTTTTAGGGTTTCTCTGACAAACCATAATCCGGCTCCAGATCCAGTTTCAGCAAATCAAAGTGGATTGGATTAATCCTAGAAGAGGATGAATTGGTCACTTGCATAAGTGAAGAAGTTCCAGTTCCAGAGGAAGATGAGGCTAAGGCCTTACATAAGAAGACTACAAGCAATCTTGACAGGTATGACTTGAGGAGATACAGGTATGTGTTGAAATCTGTTCATGATTAAGTTTATGATATGTTTGTCTTCATATTATTGAGGTTAGTACAATCTTGATTAATCTTAGACTTGTCTTATCACCCTAGTAAAAGTATGAATGCATGTGAATGATAGAAGACATTCATTGATTAGGGTTATATGATTGTACTAATGCACTGTGGTGTTGTATGAGGTTGATGTTGTCCGCTAACATGAAAGGTACATCAAGAAAGACAAATCAAGTTCTAGATCAAGAACATATGACCATGGTGACATGAAGACATAGACTCATCCGTATAGCCATTATAGAAGCTCTACTTACGAGGTATGTATATTTTGGTTCTACAATGGTTAGCTTATGAGTTATGAAGGTTACTAAGCACAAGTCTTTGAAGAAGAACAGAAAGCCATTATATATGTTAGACATAACTAGCAAACGTGATAACCAGGTATATTTTTCCTATATAAAGTTAGAATCCTACCTTATGTTAGGATAAATGATAATGATTATTCTTGAAAGTTAGAAGTTTTAGTAATCAAGGGTTTATGCATATTATGTTTCTTACTTTGATTGATGATATGACTAACCAGAAGAGTCCTATGGTCAAATAAGAATATGCATGAGTAAAAGAAGTCTTCCCTAAAACCTTGAAACTAACGCTTATTACCGATGTATGAAATGATCATGATCATACTTATTTAAGATTATTTAGAATCATGATGTTTTGATAGTATTGAGATTATACTAATGCATGTATGATTATGTATGAGATCTTGAGGATGACACCAGTGCACACTTAAGCATGCATAGTGGTCCAGGATGGATATAAGCTCAAGGACAGGTAATCCATGAAGCAAAGATCAAGAGGGAGCACACTCCAAAAGTTCTTGCAAGAAAGCAAAGATCAAGAGGGAGCACACTCCAGTAGTTCCTGCAAAAAAGCAAAGATTGAGAGGGAGTCCACCCTACAACCAAACAAAAATAAATATTTGAATTGTCATTTCTTGTATATATGATTACTTAAATGATGTTGTCTAGTCATGTACATACTTATGTTCCTAGATTTAGGATATGTATTATGCATATTAGAAAAGTTGCATTAATGAACAAGATACTACTAATATGCAAGTAATGGGTAAGTGACATATGGTACTGTACAACATTCAATTGCTATTTATCTAGAATGAAACCTCTTTGCTAACATGTTTGTTAAAATTTCAGGTTATGTACGTTTTATCACATATAAAAACCTTGATGCAAGAACATGTAAACAAATGTACTGCATAATTTAAATTTAAACTGATTAAAACATAAATAACATAATTTTCATCTCTTTCAACTTAATGCTCCATTTAGTCACTGCATTAATGTTGGTCCTCGAGAATCATCAAATACTAAGTTCAGAAAAATAAAATAAATGAACTATAGTAAAATAAACATGAACTGCATTAAAGAATTAAAACAACCATTTGGATTCAACTTATACTCAGATAGTTTTGATCTTGTCACTGAAAGGACAAGTCAAACTAGATAAACCATATACGTACCTTAAGAGAGAGAAAGTTCAGGTAGAATAAAACAGACCTCAAGTTCTTCAATTAAAATGACAGTAGTAAGAAAGACACACAGATGCTGCAGACTACAAAGATCAAGAACGTAAGCAAACACTCACTCAGAGTTCAATTAGTGATGACTGCTTGACTGCTGAATGCTACAGCGAGAATAGAGAAGCTGTGAGTCAATCAAACGCTACAGCCAAAATAAAGAACCATAAGACAGTCACATGCTTCAGCCAAAATGGAGAAGCTGTGAGTCAATCAAATGACACAGCCAAAATAAAGAACCGTGAGACAATCACATGCTTCAGCCAAAAAATAGAAACGCTGTGAAGAAGATCACAGCCGTGAAGGAGAACACGGTGAGGATAAAGCTGTGGAGTGAAACAGCCAAAATAAAAAATGCTATATCAAAAAAATAGAAAGACCGTGAGAGCAACAGTCGTGAAGAAGGCAGGCCGTAAAGACAGCTGTGGAGAGAATAACCCGTGAGCTAAAGCCGTGAAGGAACAGACCGTAAAGACAGCCGCGGAAAGAGACCCCGTGAACTAAAGCCGTGAAGGAGCAGGCCGGGAGAGAAATCGTGAAGGTAGAACAGTGGAGAGACAGCCGTGAAAAGTCATACCCGAGGAGTGACAGTCATAAAAAAAAACGTGGAGAGAGACAGCCGAGAAGTAAAACTCGAAACCCCGGAATAGAAATGCGTGAAGAGGAAGCTGTAAACATAAACCCGTGGCAGAGAAACTGTGAAGCTAAGCCGTGAAGAAGACCCGTGAGGGCAAACCCGAGACAGAGATACCGTGAAGGTAAGCCGTGAACAAAACCCGTGACAGAATTATCGTGAAGAGAAAACCGTAGAGTAAAATTCAATGTAGGAGCAGACCCGACAATAATACCCGAGAGAAATAAAAGTGAAAATGTTAGCTCACGTAAGATATGTGAGAATCATAAGTTTGTAAGGTTTATATAGAATTAGATTTAGAAAACTTAGGAATAAAATAATAATGAAAACTTAGGATAAAAAAATAAATAAATAAATAAAAATAAAATAAGGAATAAGTAAATAATAAATAAAATAAAAGTAGGGACCAATGGTCCAAGGGTTAAAAACAAATAAATAATAAATAAAATAAAAGTAAGACTTTAAAATAAAATAAAATAAAACTTTATTAATAAAATCACAAATTCTTAATTAATAAAATCATAAAGATTTTATTAATAAGATTAAAATAAATAATCAATGAAATTATCATAAAGTGAAAAATCAAAGGTCCAACATAAAGTAACTAGACGAAAAAAATAAGTGGGACAAGGCCCTATATCAAAACATAATAATACATGGTCCAATGGTCTTTAATAAACCCTTAGGTCATCATAGTCAAAGGAGCACAAAAGTGAGAGTGCTAGGATCAAGTAAGAATAGGACCATGGGTCAACAACCACAAGATCAAAGTGGACAAGCAATCAAATAGAACCAACAAGACCAAAGACGTTTCTCTCTCTTAAGATACATAGTTTATATATTTTTTTCATCACTGTATAAGGGAGAAGATCCAAATGGATGGTGTAATCCTTTTGTCCTTAACGCTGCTCCTAAGGGTTAGGTACTAGAGACATCGCCAAGGGGTGGCCAGTCCCTTGAGAAGCAACCTAGCAATAACCGATTAGGAGAGGGGACAACAATATCTTCCATTCTCAATGAATGGCTTTCAGCTCAAGGCTGAACCTCAGTCCTAGACTGGGACATGTTGATCAACCATCTGGTCCATGACCAGGATCTCCATTCTCCCAGAGAATGTTCCTCAGCCTCAAGCTGAGCATTCAGTCCTAGGCTGAATGTTGATCAACCATCTGCAGGACCTAGGAAGTCTCTGTCTCAACCTGCAGGATCTGCTTGGTCATCATGACCAAGAAACCGTCTGGTTCTAGACCAGAATACCCTAGAGACAAATAGGGGCCCTAGCCACATGCTAGGGACTTTGCCATGGCATCAAACTGCTTGGTCCTAGACCAAGAACCCCAGGAGACAGCTGGGGGCCCTAGGGTACCTTCTAGGGTCTTACTTATACTCTGCCTGGTTTAACTTGACCAGGAACCCTAGTCAAATGACTAGGGTACCATTCTCTCTGAGAATGGGTCTCGCAGCTGCACTAAAAATCAACAATGTTGAGAGTTGTGCACACTCTTAACAAATGTTCTGGTAGAGATGGAAGGCATCTAGAAAGTTACGGAATATGAATAAATGTTGTATTCAAGCATTGGCTAAGATAATTGCATGACTGTATGGCATATGTCTTTATGCATAAGAATGTATTTTTGAAAAACTATGAAAAGTTTATAATCATGCAATTGAATTTGACTTGTAGGAAAGATCGTGTACAATCACCTACAAAAGGACTACATGAACATTTGTTCCAGCAACGAAGCTATCTATTGAAGATATTGAAGAATCTGAAGTTCCCAAGATTCGAGATGCAGTAATAGAAGGATGCCATGATCGAAGAATACCAGTCGATCATGAAGAATGATGTTTGGGATGTGGTCCCAAGACCTAAAGGGAACTCTGTTGTGACTTCCAAGTGGATCTACAAGATCAAGGATGCTGCAAATGGTAGCATAGAGAAATACAAGGCGAGGTTTGTAGCTCGTGGCTTCTCCCAGAAAGACGGAATAGACTATGAAGAGACTTTTGCTCCTGTAGCCAGGTACACTTCCATCAGAACAGTACTTGCTCTGGCTGCAGTGATGAAGTTGAAGATACATCAGATGGATATGGTGTAGTCAAAGAGGAAGTGTATGTGGAGCAACCACTCGGTTTTGAGACACATGACAGGGAGTCATATGTGTGCAGATTGAAGAAAGCCTTGTATGGCTTGAAGCAAGCTCCTAGGACTTGGTAGGATAGACAGCTTTCTATCCAGTTTGGGCTTTACCAAGAGTAAAGCGGATTCCAACCTTTACTACAAGGTTGAGGAAGGCAATCCAGTGATACTACTATTGTATGTGGATGACCTGTTTGTTACCGGTGAGGATAGATTGATTGTCGATACAGCTTGCTGCCGAGTTTGAGATGAAGGACTTGAGTATGATGCATTGCTAGGCATGGAGGTGTGGCAGAGTGCAGATGGAATCTTCCTTGGACAAGGGAAGTATGCAGTAGAGATCCTGAAGCGGTTCGAGATGATGGACTGCTAGGCCATGGCCACACCTATGGCATCGAACCTGAAGCTTCTGTGTGATGCTTCATCTGATCCAGTTGATGTCACGGTGTATCGTCAGATGATTGGGTCCTTGATGTACCTGACGAACACGAGACCAGATATTTGCTTTGCGGTGAACACATTGAGCCAGTTCCTGACGGATCCGCGAGGTGTTCACCTGGTTGCTGTAAAGCATATTCTGAGGTACCTAAAGGGTACGGTTGATTATGGGCTCAAGTATGATGCGAATCAAAAGTTAACCCGGAGGGTTATGTTGATTCAGATTGGGCAGGCAGTGCTGCAGATAGGAAGAGCACTTCAGGGTGCTGCTTCAGTATGGGATCAGGTGTGATCTCTTCGTTTAGCAGGAAGCAGTCCTGCATAGCACTGAGTACAGCCGAAGCAGAGTATGTCGCAGCTTGTTCGGCTAGTTGTGAGGCAGTATGGCTTAGGAAACTACTGTCTAAGTTATTTGATCTCCCGTTGGATGCTACTGGTATCTTTTGTGACAACCAGAGTTGTGTGGAGTTGTCTGAGAACCCGGTGTTCCATGACAGGTCGAAGCACATTGAGATCAAATATTACTATATCAGGGATATGGTGCAGAGAGTAGCAATGAAGCTCCTATATGTTGCGACGTATGAGCAAGTTGCAGATGTGTTGACGAAACCACTAGCCAGAGTGAAGTTTGAGTACTTCAAAGAGAGGCTTGGTGTTCTTCAGATTGAAGATACTTCAAGGAAGAAGTGATGGGACACATTTGCAGGAGCCATTCCAAGCATGGTGAGAGGAGGATCCTTCCCATGGCTGTGGATGTAAGCGCTGTGTAATGAGCATCAGGACGATGCTCCAGTTACTGCTTTGGATATGCATCAGTTGGATGCTTTGTATGATCAGTTGGATCATGTATATGTATATGCATTAGTTGGATGCTTTGTATGATCAGTTGGATCATGTATGATAACATGCATCAAGACGATGCAGTGACGATGATCAGGATGATCATGTGTAATGAGTATCAGGACGATGCTCTGGATAACATGCATCAGGACGATGCAATGACGATGATCAGGATGATCATGTGTGATGAGTATCAGGACGATGCTCTAGATGACATGCATCAGGACGATCCAGTGACATTGATCAGGATGATCATGTGTGATGAGTATCAGGACGATGCTCTGGATGATATGCATCAGGACGATGCTATGATGATGATCAGGATGATCATGTACATCAGAATGATGTATGGTGAGTATCAAGTTGATACTCTATGGCCGTGGACGGGTTGTGCAGATGAGCATGTAACTAGACCTGGGAGATCCGATAGGTTGAGCAGTACGCTCGTAATTAGTCTTGGGATACTCTTTCGAGGCATTGCTCTGGGAGGACATGTAACTAGACCTGGAAGATCCGATAGGTTGAGCAGTACGCTCGTAATCAGTCCTGGGATGCTTTTTCGAGGCTTTGTCCTATGGCATGTAACTAGACCTAGGAGATCCGATAGGTTGAGCAGTACGCTCATAATCAATCCTGAGATGCTCTTTCGAGGCTTTGCCATGACCACATGTAACTAGACCTGGGAGATCCGATAGGTTGAGCAGTACGCTCGTAATCAGTCCTGGGATGCTCTTTTGAGGCTTTGTGGTGGGAGTCACATGTAATACGTCCTGGAGATCCGGACAGGTTGTGCTAGTCACGTAAAAGGCCTCAGATGCTCTTTAGAGATCTTGCTAGGCAAGACACTCTTTTAAGGTTTTGTGACAGTCAAATGTAAGTGGACCTGGGAGATCTTGTCGATCGTGCTTCGGCACATAAAGGATCCTGGGATACTCTTTCGAGGCATTGTGATGCACGTAATAAGTCCTGAGAATTCCACAGTATGGCCAGTGTTGATGAAGACCTACAGGTGGTGGGCCTACATCCAGCATGAAAAAGGACTTGCTCTGTAGAACTTCCTATGACGAGCAAAATTCAGAGATAGCCCAGTGATCGAGATGTCGAGTACAGCAGCAGTGATGATGATGATGCTCCGTGATCCAGTGATGATGATCCAGCTCCAGAATTGAAGACTTGTGCCTATATGTATTGATGACTTGTGTCAAGAGAATACCTTCCTAGTTAAGAGAGAGTGTTGATGTATTTGTAACTTCGGAAGATATTCACTTGTATATTGTATGTATTACATTTGTACTTTATTGTATCCCCAACAGAGATGTATTATTCCTCCGATTGGAAATGTCGTCAGTTGTACTTGCAAGTGTCACAAGTTATATTGTAAGTGTCGCAACTTATATTTGATGGGTTATTAGACCACCTTGCTGGGGTCAGCCCTGTATGAGTTGTGTGGGTCAAAGGGTTATTAGATCACCCTAGTGGGGTCGGCCCAGAGTCAGTATTATGTTATGTGGTTAAGTTGAGGCCGACCTAGTTGAGTAAAGGTCAAGTGAAAGTAAAAGTATAAATAGAGAGTGTGACTCTCTCATTTGACACATTCTATTATTCACTCACTTCGCATTAGTGAGAGAGAGGAGGAGTGCGCACAAGTGGAGGAGGAGCATGCTTCTGAAGTTATCTATCTCTTGGGTTTGATCATGGTGGTCCTTGTATTGATGCTTATTCTATCTCTAAGGAAGTTGCGGGGTTTTTCACCTTCTTGGTTTTCCCCGGTGAAATGTTTTGTGTCTCTTGTCTCTTGTCTCTTATGCTTGATATGCTGTACATGTTATTCGTTCAGTTAAGATCCTAGATCTATTGAATTAAATGATGAAAAACTAACATAGAGTACATGCGAAGATTACACCTTACTCATAGAGTCATATATGTTGCTGGTTTTTCTTCTGCTGTTGCTGTTATATAATCTGCTATCAAATCTACTCCTGGAAAATTGCTGGAATTTCTGTTGTTAATGTTCACTCTATTGTTGCTTGGTTTTACAATCATTACTTCTGTTTGTTTTCTATTGTTTGCTGCTGTTAGCACTTATCAGTTTTCAGATTTTCAAAAAACAAAAACAAAAAAACAGATTCCATATTTCGGCTCATACAGCATTAGCAGAATTAGCATAACCAAAACACTAATTACAGTACTTAATTTATTTCATACACAATACTTAAAATTTATGGCATAACTAATTAACTTAAGCAAACCCATACACGCAGCACAGAAAGATTGGCACGTGGGCAGCAAATCAACTCTAAAATTTATATTAATTGAATAACTTGTACATCAGAATATGAACAGCATGAAGCAACAATCAAAGTAGCCAACTAATCAACCCCTTTACAATGTCAACATGCAGTATAAATAACTAGATAAGGGAAGACGAATCACTCCCATCTGTTCATATTACTTATGTTACAATATTTTACAAAAATTTCAAGGAAAATGTAGAGACAGAAATGGAGGAGGATCCATCATGATTGTTGGTATTTTGTGTGTGCCAATCCGTTGAGCAGCCAAACCATGCCAGCATGCCTGTGCTGTTCTGGTTTTCCTCTACAACGAAGTCAGCGCACCAGGTTGCACAAAAATCTTTACCACGACTGAGATTTTCTTCTGCGCAACAAGAATTTCAGGACATCCACAACGTAGTGTTGCCTGTCACTGTAACCTGCATCGAGGGTTGATCACTGCAGTGTGTACCTTGCATAAATTTTGTTGCACTATGCCAAACCTCTAATACAACAACTGAATCTGCATGACAGTGCCCATACTTAGACAATTTTCCAGTCAAACTTTTTTCAGCACAACTCCATCAATCATGGAATTAGTCAATTACTGAACTCCTCCGGGATCATAATGGTGGTATGTATCAGTTCTATGCACAAAGCAATACTCCAAAATATACATGCAAGTAAACAATTTTGCAAGAAAGTAGGCAACAGTCTATGGTGTCCAAATGGATTGTCGAGAAACCATTTTTTATAGAGATATAGAAAATATGACCTTTTGTTAAATTGAGAGAGATTTGGTAGAGTTGAAAACGATGAACACAGTGAAATCCAGGAACATATCACAACGATGAACTACTCAATTATTCGAACATAGTGTCCTTACTACTTTACTGAACACGGTGCCCTCATACTCTTTTTCCATTCATAGTATTTTTCCTTTCCTGGTAATTTCTGGAGTTTGCCAATTTATACTTCCCTGTGTGATGGTGTTTTTTAAGAATTTACTTATTTCTTATACAATGTTGGGGTTATATTTCTAAGTAAATTAAGCTGTATTTAATTGGAATTAGCCGAAGAAAGAAGTCAATTAACTTAGCACGATAATGGATAAAAATCAAAACTTGTTATAATAACATTAAAATGTAGGCAGGACAGGAAATAGGCCTATTTAAATCACCATTGAAACATGAGGATGAGGATACTAAGTGTGGGTAAGCCTGCTTGCCTTAACATAGAGATGCAAGTGCAACATGTATTTATCTAGGGTTCAGCTACATCCACGATGATGGGAAAAAGAGGACACAATGCTTTCATAGTCTTCGATAACTAGGTGAACGGTTCTCAACCAAGAGATTCCAACACAATGTAACATTATAACGTATTTCATATACGGACTATTTCTAATAATGACAACTTTCTGGTTCCATAATTAAAATTAGTAAGATTATTTTTTGGTTATAAGGTCTGTGTTGCCTATCAGCCCATCTTAAAATATGGCTTGCAGTTTGCTGTTATAAAAATACTCAGTTGGGCATGTACCACATTGTCAGTAATCTTGTTGGGGTCGCGAAGGGTAAGGGAATTATTAATCTGTAAAAAAATCTCAACACAACTATATGTCATTGTTGCAAGTAGAGAACTAACCACACGGCATGACACTAAAACCGCTGACTATATCGGTATTGGAACGAGAGAGAATAAATTGTTGAACAAATAGTTAATTGCATGGAATTTGTATCGAAGCTGTCACTCCGTTCATCGGAAAATACCATCTGTTCAAGCAGTGAATACAACTCGATAAACTTGATACATACATATAAAACAGTGAAACCTAATGCCATAGCTGATGGCTGGATGCCCGAGTCATGGCATATTTTGGCAGACATAAAAACGACAAATTTCATTGCGGTGAAGTTGGCAGGCCCGCCGCCTAAATGCCTGAATGGGTAGGTCCTCTAACACGAAGTGTTGAAGGCTCAATGGGCTTGAACATGGGAATAAAGAGGACAAATTTTACAGCAAATCCAAAAGCAAAAGCAAGAAAAAACTTACATATGAGCAGACGGCAGGGAGTCGAGATAGGCCTGCTCGAACTGAAGAGGACGCTTGGGCCGGGCAGGAGCGGCAAGAGCGGGCCCGGGCCCTATCATTCCTTCTTCTTCTAGTCCTCCTTCCATCTCCTCTGTCGCTCAAACACTTCCTTCCAAATAATCGAAGAATGCTTGGAATAATTTGTCTTGCAGAGACAGATGTTGTAGTTGTGTCCTGGTCGGGTGGGCAAACGCTTGACTGATAATGGTATGTTTTAATAGTTATGGTGCTTGACTGATAATGGTATGTTTTATTTAATAGTATGGTTTAATTCATTTTATAATAATAATAATAATAAAGTACTCTCGATTAAGTTTTATGTGTTTTTTATTAATAAAATTATTAAACACTTGCGTGCATGGCATTTCATAAAAATTAGCATACCCTCAAAGTGGGGAAATGAAATGCCGAGAATAACTTTAATAGGTTGTAAAATGAGAGAAAGGTGTGTAAGTAGACAATACAATTTTATAAAAGGGGCTAACTTAATATGGGTTGTTATCATTATAGAAGAAAGTAATAAAAGACAAATGATGGTGATCTTTTGAGCCTAAATGATCTGAGATAAGGTAGATTTTTTCCTCTATTTTGGTGCTTTGAAGGTGGTGAAATTGGATGAATTGGCTTGTAGGGTGTATTTTAGGGGTTGGGCTTACTTTGTAGATTTGGGTTCCAAAACCTTTTGAGACCCATTTGAGGGTTTAAACGATGTTTTTTGGGGTCAACATTTTATGGAAATCAATTATATATGAAAGGTGGCGTGGAAGGAAATTTGCAATTTGTGACCACTATACTTGTATTGTCCACCACGAGCGTTCCTAACCTGCAAAACTGGGCTAGCACGAGGAATGAGCATTTCTTCAATTTGAAAATGGATAGTACAATGGGTTTGTGACCATGGTCCATATTATTCCATTTTGAGAATCAATGACCATCATTTTCTCTATGGCATCGATTGCAAATGTGTTCATTGAGAGATGGATGAGTAAGAATGCTAGGATATGATTCCATACAAGTAGTACATGTATGCATGATAGAAAAAGGCATCAATCCGTTTGCAGAAAGACTGGGTAGCATGTGGATGGCCATGATATTGAAGAGTACTTATTGGAAAATGCAAAAGAGGTGGTTGTTTAGTATATATACATTGTGGTCTCTCGAAGTCTCTTTATTCAATCTTTCTTTGCAACATATCTTCTCCTACATATCTTTATAATGTAAGCATATTAAGGTTAGTGCTTCATATATAAGTTGTATCTTATTGTGGAGAATTTTAAATGCCCGTATGTCATGGCTTCTTTACACACATTTGTATTTTATTCTTCATAGTAGCATAAAAGTAGATGCCCATTTCCATCATCTTCAAAAGATACACCACTTCCATCATCTTCTTCACTTTCATCTTCAGAGGACCCACTGATTGACTTGGCCATTGAATCGTACTTTTCTTATGATGTTTCTTGAGCTCCACACAGCACTTTCTTGTTTATGGGTCCTACCTCTTTTATAATCCTACAAGGTAACTATCTATCCATTAAAAATGGTTTAGCTTTAAAAAAATACTATTAAACAAAAGTGTTAATTGTTAACTACTTTCCTAAACAATTTTAATAATATATACTTGCCCAAATCTCCAATTATAGCCTTTGTTTACATTAAACCTCCCACAAAAGACATAAAGTACTTTTTATTTAAAGATGAAATTAGTCGTCCACTTCTATGTGAAATATTTAAATTATATTTTATTTATTTTTATTTTATTTTATGGTATTCAAAAGGATATTGTTGAACTCTACATGGTGAAGAATATTAGGATGACTGGTGGAAGAGTTTTCTTTTAAGCGCTGTGTAATGAGCATCAGGACGATGCTCCAGTTACTGCTTTGGATATGCATCAGTTGGATGCTTTGTATGATCAGTTGGATCATGTATATGTATATGCATTAGTTGGATGCTTTGTATGATCAGTTGGATCATGTATGATAACATGCATCAAGACGATGCAGTGACGATGATCAGGATGATCATGTGTAATGAGTATCAGGACGATGCTCTGGATAACATGCATCAGGACGATGCAATGACGATGATCAGGATGATCATGTGTGATGAGTATCAGGACGATGCTCTAGATGACATGCATCAGGACGATCCAGTGACATTGATCAGGATGATCATGTGTGATGAGTATCAGGACGATGCTCTGGATGATATGCATCAGGACGATGCTATGATGATGATCAGGATGATCATGTACATCAGAATGATGTATGGTGAGTATCAAGTTGATACTCTATGGCCGTGGACGGGTTGTGCAGATGAGCATGTAACTAGACCTGGGAGATCCGATAGGTTGAGCAGTACGCTCGTAATTAGTCTTGGGATACTCTTTCGAGGCATTGCTCTGGGAGGACATGTAACTAGACCTGGAAGATCCGATAGGTTGAGCAGTACGCTCGTAATCAGTCCTGGGATGCTTTTTCGAGGCTTTGTCCTATGGCATGTAACTAGACCTAGGAGATCCGATAGGTTGAGCAGTACGCTCATAATCAATCCTGAGATGCTCTTTCGAGGCTTTGCCATGACCACATGTAACTAGACCTGGGAGATCCGATAGGTTGAGCAGTACGCTCGTAATCAGTCCTGGGATGCTCTTTTGAGGCTTTGTGGTGGGAGTCACATGTAATACGTCCTGGAGATCCGGACAGGTTGTGCTAGTCACGTAAAAGGCCTCAGATGCTCTTTAGAGATCTTGCTAGGCAAGACACTCTTTTAAGGTTTTGTGACAGTCAAATGTAAGTGGACCTGGGAGATCTTGTTGATCGTGCTTCGGCACATAAAGGATCCTGGGATACTCTTTCGAGGCATTGTGATGCACGTAATAAGTCCTGAGAATTCCACAGTATGGCCAGTGTTGATGAAGACCTACAGGTGGTGGGCCTACATCCAGCATGAAAAAGGACTTGCTCTGTAGAACTTCCTATGACGAGCAAAATTCAGAGATAGCCCAGTGATCGAGATGTCGAGTACAGCAGCAGTGATGATGATGATGCTCCGTGATCCAGTGATGATGATCCAGCTCCAGAATTGAAGACTTGTGCCTATATGTATTGATGACTTGTGTCAAGAGAATACCTTCCTAGTTAAGAGAGAGTGTTGATGTATTTGTAACTTCGGAAGATATTCACTTGTATATTGTATGTATTACATTTGTACTTTATTGTATCCCCAACAGAGATGTATTATTCCTCCGATTGGAAATGTCGTCAGTTGTACTTGCAAGTGTCACAAGTTATATTGTAAGTGTCGCAACTTATATTTGATGGGTTATTAGACCACCTTGCTGGGGTCAGCCCTGTATGAGTTGTGTGGGTCAAAGGGTTATTAGATCACCCTAGTGGGGTCGGCCCAGAGTCAGTATTATGTTATGTGGTTAAGTTGAGGCCGACCTAGTTGAGTAAAGGTCAAGTGAAAGTAAAAGTATAAATAGAGAGTGTGACTCTCTCATTTGACACATTCTATTATTCACTCACTTCGCATTAGTGAGAGAGAGGAGGAGTGCGCACAAGTGGAGGAGGAGCATGCTTCTGAAGTTATCTATCTCTTGGGTTTGATCATGGTGGTCCTTGTATTGATGCTTATTCTATCTCTAAGGAAGTTGCGGGGTTTTTCACCTTCTTGGTTTTCCCCGGTGAAATGTTTTGTGTCTCTTGTCTCTTGTCTCTTATGCTTGATATGCTGTACATGGGTTTGTGACCATGGTCCATATTATTCCATTTTGAGAATCAATGACCATCATTTTCTCTATGGCATCGATTGCAAATGTGTTCATTGAGAGATGGATGAGTAAGAATGCTAGGATATGATTCCATACAAGTAGTACATGTATGCATGATAGAAAAAGGCATCAATCCGTTTGCAGAAAGACTGGGTAGCATGTGGATGGCCATGATATTGAAGAGTACTTATTGGAAAATGCAAAAGAGGTGGTTGTTTAGTATATATACATTGTGGTCTCTCGAAGTCTCTTTATTCAATCTTTCTTTGCAACATATCTTCTCCTACATATCTTTATAATGTAAGCATATTAAGGTTAGTGCTTCATATATAAGTTGTATCTTATTGTGGAGAATTTTAAATGCCCGTATGTCATGGCTTCTTTACACACATTTGTATTTTATTCTTCATAGTAGCATAAAAGTAGATGCCCATTTCCATCATCTTCAAAAGATACACCACTTCCATCATCTTCTTCACTTTCATCTTCAGAGGACCCACTGATTGACTTGGCCATTGAATCGTACTTTTCTTATGATGTTTCTTGAGCTCCACACAGCACTTTCTTGTTTATGGGTCCTACCTCTTTTATAATCCTACAAGGTAACTATCTATCCATTAAAAATGGTTTAGCTTTAAAAAAATACTATTAAACAAAAGTGTTAATTGTTAACTACTTTCCTAAACAATTTTAATAATATATACTTGCCCAAATCTCCAATTATAGCCTTTGTTTACATTAAACCTCCCACAAAAGACATAAAGTACTTTTTATTTAAAGATGAAATTAGTCGTCCACTTCTATGTGAAATATTTAAATTATATTTTATTTATTTTTATTTTATTTTATGGTATTCAAAAGGATATTGTTGAACTCTACATGGTGAAGAATATTAGGATGACTGGTGGAAGAGTGTCAGGAAGGAAATAGGGAAGGAAAAGTTGGCTACTGCAGGTCTTCTTGCGGTTGCAAAGGTTTTGGAGAGATTTGAAACTGTTTTTTCCAACCGAAATGAGCGGCTCTTCATTCTAGACGCAATGTATAGGATGGCTCTATATCTTAAGCAGTGTAACGAAAGGGTCCAAGTTGTTGAAAAGGATGAATTTTAAAATGGAAGACAATATACAATTGATAGTGGCAAGTTCCAGCATGTGTTGTGCTCAAATGGATCCTTCCAAGTTTCTATTGACATGCGTATTACACACGATAATGATGAAAATTCTTAGAGAATGTAAACAACTTGTCAAACGTGTGTTATGAGTTATGAGTATGTGGGGCGGATTCTTTGTTTTTTTATAAGTAAAAGCATTTCGTATTAACATTTCTTCAAAGGGTACATAGCTTCAAAAAAACTCCGATGACCAACTACCTATTCTGCCTGAGAGATATGTCACAATAACTACCCTTTACAAAAGCCCAAAAAAGGGTCAGAATTCCCTTGTCTATCATCTACTGTTGTACCAATTACAAAAACCAGACTGTCTGCAAAAAGGAGTGTCTGGATAGTTAACCCTCCTACCCCAATTACATCTTAAACAACGATTAACATAAAAATAGACATAAGTCATAATTGCCAAAATAAACTGGAGACAACATAAGGCCGAAACAAAGAAGCACCGCGCCAGAGAGAAAGATTAGCATCCAGTCTACGGAGCAGGGCGGTCTGTCGTGCACTCGGGAGTGTTAGCAATGGCACCAGTTGGATCTCTAATCCCCATACCACGGTACACAGGACTTCTAGAGCTGCTTCCCGGGACTACAAGAGATTGGTTGAGAGGAGGATACAGTGGAATTCCCAGTTTCAAAGTGATGAGATCCACCTTCTTATTCATGATCCTACAGTCATTGTGATGTTCTCTCTACGCTTGCACAGGTTCAGCATCTCCTAGAGCCTTATTCCGGCAGTCCATCGGAATGTGGGCGAGCAAACCCTATGTGACCCAGTAGGTGTAGATAATGCGGTCATAAGCCGCTAGACGCCCCGTAGTGGTGCCAGGGTCTTGAACCCATTCCTCAACCTCATCGCGGATGCTCTGTAAATTCTCAGTCGTAAATTTCTCCCAGAGTTCCTTTTCCAAAACCTCTATTTCCTCACGGATCTGGAGGGGAATTCGCTTCCAGAAGAAATGAGCAGCTTGGGAAGCTTTGGCTTGCTCACGGGTGGTTTTCTTTGCTATGCGGGGGGCCTTGGAACAATTCCCAGCTTTGTGAGTCTTGGGAGTTTGCAGCTTAGGGGCCATGTTAGGGAATAGGACGTTGCAGGGGGGGATAAGGAACAGGGATTTCAGCTGGGATGGAAAAGCACGCGCAGAAGTGCACAAGAAAGACCAACTGAGGGGGGCGAGAGCAACCAGAAGGTGAAAGGGAAGGCAGACCAGAATAACAAAAAGAGAAACAGGAGCAAGCATGAGTGCTCGCAGCCGAGGGGTTTTCCATTTTATAGCACATTTCAGACGACTTGCTATCATCCCTCCGTCATACGCTGTATCAGATCGACGTACAACAGTGCTCAATCCACCATAGAAACCACTATTTCCAATCATTCTCTGCATTGAATACTCGGATGTTAAGGACATTTTGTCATCCCAATATCATCAAAACCCACTTCATGGCTTAACTTCTCCGGACAATCCTGATTGCCATTGTTATAATTCCCTCCTGTGTCACTTGTTGGGGCATGTTGTTGAGAGGTGGCAGATCGATCGACCTCGTGGGGGATTTCCGGAGGATCACAATTGGCTGAGGTGTCGTTCCCTCATTGCCTCCTGTCCCAGTCATCTTTATTAGCCAATTGAATACATTGTGAAGCCCAAGTTAAATTCATAAAGAGTGATAGGGGCCCTTCTCAGAGTTTGTGAGGGGAAGTGACTTCGACGTTTGCCAAGGTGTCAGCCACTTTATTCCCATCTCTCCTGATGTGGCTGAAATACCAAGCACGGGGGTTGTGAAGAATGGTTCCTAGTTCTTCCACCCTATACGCCAGTCTCCAACTATCTGTGACCTGTTCTGGGGGGCGCCCAAGTTGGAGTTTTTTAGCCATATGGATTATCAACTTCGAGTCCCCTTTTGCTATGAGTGGTTCCCAACTGCTAACTTCTGCTATCTTTAATCCCTGAAGAAGACCTTCTAGCTCGGTTGTGTTGTTCGTGTCTTGTCCGATATGGCCATGAAAAATATGTAGGATTTGGCCATTGTGGTTCCGAAAGACACCCCTGAATCCAGCAGATCCCGGGTTACCTTTGGAAGCTCCATCAAAGTTGAGCTTGAAGGAACCAACAGGGGGGTGACCAAAAGTTGGGCTTGTGAGGTTAGGGGATTGCTTTTGCTTGCGAGTACATCCGGGATCTGATTTCTTTAGACCAAGCTGCTCCAGAATCCTTGCTTCATGATCATTGGATTCCCAGTCCTTATCCACCCAGCGAGTGATCTTGATCGTTTCTTGAATATGATTTATAATTTTGTTCCAAATAACATGAGCAGAAGTTCTTTTTTCTCTAAATATTTGTTGGTTGCGCTCCTTCCATGTCTCCCATAATAGGAAACCGAGAAGCATGAACCACGCAGTATTAACAATGTTGTTGTTGAAAGCCTTAGTGTCCCAAGATTTTAAGTCTGATCAAGATTCCCCTGTTGCCTATTAGTGCGTCTGAACAATTCTGCTCCCCAATCCCATAAGGAGGAAGAGAATTGATAGGAATCCAGGATATGATTCATAGTTTCCTCGACATTGGAGCATAGGGGGCATTGGAGGGGCCAACTATTCCTCTTTTTTGGAGGCTTTCACTAGTGAGAATTCGACGATAGATGACTAACCATACAAAACAAGCCACCTTTGGCCAAGGATTTGATATCCATATTTTCTTCCATATATCGTCTTCCAAATCAGTCTCTCTTTTGCCCAAAGATCATAAGCTTCCTTGGTATTGAAGTTTCCTTTGGTTGAATATCCCCACCAAAGTTTATCATGTCCTCTCTGGATTTTTATGATTCTTTCCTGAAGGGTTTCTTCCATGTGGCGACTACCATCGGGAGTGCATCTTTGTAGCCACCAATCCAATTGTTGCCATTCCCTGTAAGTCACATCCTCCATTTCAGGTTTCCAAAAATGGGCCACTTTGGAAATATTAAGGGCACGACAGAGAGCCTGGCACTCTTGGGTGGGAAGGGAGGAAGCAATTTTTGGGCTTTGTTGCTAGGAATATTCCCAAAGATCCGCAGAGGTCCCATCGCGGACTTCCCAAAAGCTATGGTCTTGGATGATGCACTTGTTTTGGAAGGCAGTTTTCCAGATATGAGAGCCTTATAGCTCCTCATTAAATCTAATGAGTTCATGCTTTGATCTATCAGGTGCATATTTAGCATGCCATAGCTGAGCCCAACATTTTGAATTATGGTTGACCCATCTCCACCAGATTTTAGCTCCCAAAACTTCATTATTTATGTCAGGATCTCTCAAACCGAGGCCCCCATTAAGTTTGGGGAGACAAACTTTTTCCCAACTAACCAGAGCCCATTTCTGTTTCTCTGCATTGTCGCCCCATAAAAAGGTTCTTTGGATGGATCTAATTTCCTTAATCACAAATTTGGGAGCAGCAAGAACTGAAAATAGATAAATGGGCATTGCCTGGAGGACTGCTTTAATGAGAGTGAGTCTGCTTGCCAAGTTCAGGGGTCTAAGTGTCCAATTATTTAGCTTTTTCCACATTCTATCTAGAACATTAGTCCAAGACACGCGTCTGATAACACCATCTGCTAAGGGAGCACCGAGATATTTGGATGGAAGGGAGATCCCTTGGAAGCCAAGAATTCGAAGGATATTCCTTTGGGATATGTTGGGAGTGTTGAAAAAGTAGACTTGCGATTTTTCTATGTTAATCTCTAACTCGGAGGCCTTAGAGAAGGTATTAAGACATTTCTTGATGGCTTTTGCCTCTTGGATGGAGGCGTGTCCCATGAGCATCATATCATCCACAAACTGGTTGTGGGTTTGTTTGGCAGGATGTGGGTGAATGTTGAGGCCTCTCATTTCTCCGTTGATCACCATAGATTTGATAAGTCTGATGAGGCCTTCTGTCATCAAGATAAAGAGGAAGGGGGAGAGGGGATCACCTTGGTGGATACCTCTAGACGAACATAAGGTTCTAGTAGGGGTGCCATTAAGCAAAATGGAAAAGAAATTTGTCGAGGTCATACTCATAAGCCAATCAGTCCATTCCCCATTAAAGCCATAGGCTGTGAGCATTTCCCTCATGTATTGACAACTTAACTTATCATATGCTTTTACGATATCAAGTTTTAGCAGCATTCCTGGGATTCTGATGATCTTGAGGGAGTGAATAACTTCATGAATAAGAATCACCCCATCCAATATATGTCTTCCTTCTACAAATCTAGATTGCTTCGGGGCAATCAGATGGGGCAAAATGGGTTTTAGTTTGTTGGCCATGACTTTGATGATTATTTTGTAAATAACATTACATAGAGCAATGGGACGAAATATACCTGGAGTGTCTGCACCCTCCGCCTTTGGGATAAGAGTGAGGAAAGTGGCATTGAAATCATGTAACACCCCTCTGTTTCGTCTGGAGTCTTCAACAATTTTCCACACATCTTGCTTGATCATGTCCTAGAAGTGGTGGACAAAGTTAGTCGTGAAGCCGTCAGGGCCTGGGGCCTTGCCTTCCGCCATTTGATGGAGAACTTCTTCAACTTCTATGAGAGTCACAGGTTGCTTCAGGAGGTCATTCTATTCGGCAGTGACTGTGTGGGGGATAAGTTGGGTAATTCTGGAAATATGCTCGAAGCGGTTATCTTGGTCTTCCTTCATGATATCCCCAAAATATTGAGTCGGTTATGTTTCCATATCTTCTCTTGTTTCCTCATAGTGGCCAACTTCCGTCTTGATTTTATGAATCCTTTACTTTTGTCTGTTCTAGATGACTGAATGGTGGAAGAAAGTGGTGTTTCATTCACCATCTTGAAGCCATTGGTTCCTGGACTTCTGTCTCCAGTAAATCTCCTCCTGCTTTTCTCTGGCTTGCAGTTGCTCCATGATGATTTGTTCTTGTTTCTTCAAGTCTTCACTATATCCATTATTCATGCCTTCACGTTGGAGGCTTTCCAATTGTTCACTTAACTACTTTTTATCTTGGAATATGTTCCCAAATTCCTTTTTATTCCATGTGCGGATCTTGGCTTTTAAGACTTTCAGCTTTTGGTAGAATTGGTACATTCTTGTCCCTCCTGGGGGGACGATATCTTCTCACCATTGCTGGACCAATGATTTGAAGTTCTTGTGTTGCATCCAAAACTGTTCAAAACTAAATGGCTTCCTTCCACTAAGCCTTGTCCTATCCCAGAGAAGGCTGATAGGCCAATGATCAAATCCTACCGAGGGTAGAACAGAAGTGTTCAAATCACTACCCTCTGTAGTGAGATCTTCAGATATTAGAAATTTGTCAAACCGGTTGGCTACATGATGGTCCCCCCCTCTTCTATTATTCTATGTGAACCATCCGTTCCCGGTTTCCAGGTTCGCCAGCTTGCTGGATTCTATGAAGTCTTTGAAAGCTTCATTGGTTGGTTTAAGACTGCGTCTGCCTCCTTTCTTCTCTTCTAGGGAAGTGATCATATTGAAGTCCCCTCCGATAAGCCAGTGCTTCTCCCCAATCCAATTTTCCATCCAGGAGAGAGAATTCAGGAATGAATTCTTTTGAAGGTTGATGCTTGGGTCGTAAACGTTTGATATCACTCCTTTTGTTCTTGTCTCAGTGATTTTGTAGTTTGCTGAGAGCGTAAACTTGGTAGCCCATAAATTCCCCAGGGTGATCTCGTCCGATTTCCAGAGAATTGCAACCCCGCCAACAGACCCACGAGCTTCTATGGCTACCGTCTGGCTGCCTTTCCACACCTTGTTCCCTATTTCCTGCATTTTCTCCATACTGCATTTTGTTTCTTGGATGAAAATGATATCTGGTTTGTCCATCCTGATCTTGTTCTTCGGATTCTTTATTTTACGCGGGTGGTTCACCTCGCATATATTCCAAGTGATAATCTTCATTGACTAAATTCTATTGACTTATGTGAAGGCAACCTTGATGGTGGGCTAGTGCCCTAACTCAATGAGTTTGGTTCCTATCTCCGCAATCCTCTGTTTGTTCGATTTTTGTCCTCGCTTTTCACTTTCTTCCGGTTGCTTTCTTTTGCACCCTTTTTGGGGTTCCTTTGCAATTCCCAAACAGGGATTAGCCTTGGCCTTGAGAATCGCTTCCTGTAGGAGCTCTAAATGTCTTCGTGAGACATAGCCCTTACCTTTCTTATCGCATTCCTTGTCAATAGCATCTAGGTACAGCTCTCCCAGATCCATATCTTCTGCATCCTCCAGAGAGTCATCCTCCATATCCTCCGGGCCATCCACCAGTACTGCTTGGGTAGGGTTCACGACCTCCTGGATCAGATCTTTTCCATTATTCTTGTTCCCTAGATCCTCCAGGGAGTCCCCGACATTATTTAGTGTGTCAAAATGATTCAGAAGAGTGGGAGTCTTTACCTTAGGTTGATCATTCAACTAATGGTTGTTCTATCGTCTTCCCGATCTCTTCTGGCTAACCTAAGTGAAACCCTCGTTATCTTCCATTTTCCCCTTCACTGTAGCAACTGGGGAGGGATCGGGGCTTTTGGTGTTTTGCGGGCAATCCCGGTTGAGATGGCCATACTCGTGGCATCTGCAACAACGAAAGGGGAGGTGCTCATAGTCCAGAGGCTGGGTCCACTCTTCGTCATCCCACATCAGGTTGATATCTTCCGGGAGATCTTGTGCCAGATCCATGTACTCACAGATGCGAGCAAAAGAGGTGTAATGTCTCTAAAGAGTCTGCTCAGAAGCCTTAACAAATTTACCCAGCGCATTACCAATATCCTGCAGGATTTCAGGTTCCTAGTACTCACAAGGGAGGGAGTACAGCCTGATCCATACTGGGGCAATATTTAGATCCTCCTTGCCAGGGTTAAATCTCTCCTTCCATGGGCATAGATAAAGCCCAGCAGAAAAGAAGAAGTATGGCCCTCCTTCCAAAACCCGATCTCTGTCTTCTTGGTTAAAAAACACAATTATGAAAAAACCCTTGGCTGATAAATGTAGATCATAATGACCCTTAGGGCTCCATGTAGTCTTGATCCATTTGGTTAGGTCTTTTTCCTTGGGCCAGATGCCTATGAACTTCCCGATCAAGGCTTTCTCCTTCCATTGCTCCACACGTTCTTGCAATTTTTCCAATCTTATTTGCAAGGATGGGATCTCTTTGGCTCTGGGGAGACACCCCTCGTGGGTTTTCCCAGAGCTCTGATTAGCATGGTCGTTGCCATCTTTCTCTAGATCGCTTCCTCGTGTGTCTTCAGGATGATTCGGCATGGCCTGGGATGATGAGTTCACATGCCGGTGGGAAGAGGAGGAAGGGGATCCGCCCCTCTAGGAGTCGCCATTGGGCTGTAAACCCTCACAACGATAAAACCTAAAACCCTAGCAATCGCTCTGCCGGAGAAAATTTCACGTGGGGCAAATTCTTTGTTAAATACATGGATGGCCTTGTAAAAAAAATATATCATTGACCTTTTCCACTCAGATCAATATCGTATGAAGGATGCCATAAAAAGCAGGAAGAACAACCCTGTCAACTACAGAGATGCTTATGGGCTTGCCTTTGGGCCATTATGGATATTGGGAACCTTTGTAACAGAGCTCCGTGATGATCCAAACGCCAGATTGAACTGAATTTCCTGCTTATAAATATATATGTGCACTTGTATTTTTATGTTTTGGACCGAGAGAAAGCTAAACATTGTAGGGTTTCTCATTTCATAAATCCTAATCTAATAGGAGTTGCTGAGATACTTATTATTCTTATGCCCTTACCATAGAAATAAATTGTGTTGAGAGTGAGGGAAGTTGTAATAATTTTCTGTCTCCCTAATTCACATACACGGTTTGGATTTCTTGACTCGCCTGTAAATGAAATACAGATTCCATATTATATACATAGCCATAAGTGAAAATACCGGTAGTGCTGTAAATATTATTATTGCAAGCTTAGGCAGGCCGTCATGTTTTAGAAAAAAGAAGAAGGATCTGTAGATAGAGAAAAATTCATGAAAAAAAACACTAAATATGGACTAATTTCAAGATTGCATTATTTCTTCTCTTCTCATTGCACTCGTAATGAAACATCTCCTCCATATTCTTCGTTGTACGTACGAAATATGAATATGCATTTACAAGTGTTGCAAGTTGTTCCAATATAATCTGCTAAAATAAAAGGAAGTTGTCTAAATATTCGACGATTTGGTTCGGACGGGGGGCTCTTCGCCGGAATCCAATGTTTTTTATTTTGCAAAATCCGAATCTAACTATGTTTTAATCGTGATTTTGATGGTAGAAACCAATTCAACACCATACAAAACCCCATGGGGCACCCAAAATTTGAGAGTTAGACAATTGTAACCAAGATTTTTAAAAATTGACGACGGATTTTTTTTAAATCGTGCTGGAAAAACCAAATTTTTCTGTTCAAAATCGTCAAACTTTTAGACTACGCGAAATAAAAGACTTACTCTACAAGCTCTATTGAAACCTTTAATTATAATTGTGGAATGGGAATGCAACTATTGCACCAACCAATCAAACCCCAAATAATACAACTTAAATTGTAAATGCATGGTTATAACAAGAGCTACATGAAGCCCCAAGAGTTAGCTCGATCGGATGTGTTCTCGGAAGTTAGGCCTCCCAGCATGCAAGGTCACGGGATCCATTCTCATCGACTCTCTTGGGGTTAGGCACGCAGCGGCCGCAGGGTGGAAACCCCTTCGGGGCGGGTCCACCGGAAATTATTTCGTGGATGTAGCGGTCGGCTAAGCCGATTAAAGTGAACCACATGATGAAAAAAAAGAAAAAAAAAGAGCTACATGGTGGTAATGTCCCTGCACTATTTCCAAATAGGATTTTTAAAACAACGTCAAGTGTATAAGCTATTTGGGGAATTGCAAATTTTAGTGAAAGCAAGGAGAAAGTATCGTGTGTTTGCTTTGTGCATATTCAGTAGTTTAAAACATTATATCATAATGTCAATGAGTCAACTTTAGGATCTACAACAACGGAGATTTTAATTATTGTCACAACACAAAAGCAGGAAAATGACTAAATACTAAAATGGGTAAACTCTTTATAGTCATTTGATTAAACCAATGATCATTTATTGAGAAAGAGTGGATTTGCCTTTGCTTATAGGCATGTTAAAAAATAGCTAAGAAAAACTATAATTATGCAAAAATGAAATGTAGAGTAGAAAAAAATAAAGATGCAAATATAATATCAATTGAATAGACATGTTGGAAAAATGGAATTAATGCAAAAGATATTTGTTCACCAACTTAATCTTTCTTCATCTTCTTAGATAATGAAAAGAAAGCATCATGTTACATTCACACTCTATTTGACTTCCCCAATCTTTACCCATTTTTCCAATCTTTTTAATCTAAATTTTTATAATAAAAAAATTAAATGTAAATTTTTGCATTTACTACTTAATACATCTTATATAATTAAATACTAGCATTTGTCCCAAGAGGGGCAAAAGGAACGCCGAGAGGAAAAGAGCACAAGGAAATAATGTTAATTTGGGCAGATTATGGGCAATAGGTCATACCGACGTCATTGAAACAAAAAACAAAATCACAATTTAGTATGAATATTAGACTAACTATTAGAAGCACCTCCAAACATGATGTAAACAATTTCAAAGTAACCTTGAAAGCTAACAAGGTGAGGCAACTGAGAATCAAATACAAATAGGAGATATGTAACACTAGTTTTTGGAAGACATTTGAATCTTGGAATGGCCTATAGTTGTATTAGCTTTAGGTTTAGACAACAATCAATTGGGAAACATACCCTAAATAAATTTGTCCCTAAAATGGATCTGGGATGGGTATGTAGAATGAATGTGTTTTTTTTGTGAATCTCGTAATGTTGAGAAGTATGATTCCTTCGGTATCAAAAACCATCGCTATAAAGGCTAATGCAAAAGCCAGGAAATGAATACCACTAAGCTGTAAACAAGAAGACAAATTCATTTTTAAAAAGAGCAATCAGTTGGCTGAGCATTAAATCCTATGATAGCCATAACAATCTAGGGCTATTTGCATAGATAGAAGCCTCTATGCAAAGCAGAAAGGAAGCCTCTATGCAAATCAGAAAAGGTAACTACGGTATTATATTATAATACAGTTATTGTAACTATTCGGGCAAAAGATGAGAATGACATTTCTATTGCCTACATCAAAAGGATGGACACTTTAATTGTTATACATCAAGAGGGATTGACACTTTTAATTCACTTTTAACAAGATTAATCACTGAATGAAGCTCCTAGAACCTTCCACTTGATCACAAACAACATATGTTTTATCATTTATTTACAAAAACATATTTCAAACTTATGAAACATCCAAGTTTTATTATTATATGTGTATTATAATTAACAACCACTCCATAGATTTAGATTTGAAATGACCTCTCACCATAAATCTGTATGAATCATAGAACACTAACTTTATTCTCATATTAGGGTGCGATGCATAAAAAACAAAAGTACTTGGTATAACCGACAATAAAATTAATAAACAAAGAACCTTACCCTTCATTAGGGAAGGAAACATGCTTAAAATAAGTAGCAACCATAGTGACCCTAAAAAAAACTGATATATCTCGAATTTTTTTTATATTATATTTAAGGAAGCATCAATACCTTCGTGGTGTAAGTTATCCTTTGAATGTGTACGCATATAGGGATAGATATACCACTTAATAATTGCTTTGGTACTACTAATTATTTTATAAACTTAAACACCTAGTTATATTATCCAATGTTTTGAAACTCATGACTCTTTCCGCAATTGATCTACCAACTACCTTGTTTGTTTTATATATATATAATAATACTAATAATAATAATATTTATAATCATATTAATTATCTTATACCTAATAAGTTTTGAATGTTTATATATATTACATAGAATTAATAACGATTTTAATTATTTATTGATGTTTAAATATTATTTATATAAATCAATAATAAATGTGATAAATAAATATGCTTAATTATTTAAATTTACCCCCCATCGCTGGTGATCATGGATGATTTGGCCCTGGGCTGCCCGGCTACCAGCCCCGCCACAAGTCCAGCTACCCTGACCACCTGCCCTCCCTCCCGGATCTCGAGGCCGGCCACGTGACCATCTCCATCTGCCACGCGCCCCATGCTCTTCCTTAATAGCTCTGCCTGTCCCTGCGTCCGGAGCCTCTCCTCCTGGCCCTTCAGTCATCCTTCCTGCGTGTGCGACGTCCCATCGGCCCCTCCCGCTTGGCTCTATGATCTTACTATTATGGCGACCATTAATTTATGGGATAATCCCTGTCACCTCACCTTCATCACCTGCTTCAGCAATGATTTCCCGACTCCACGGCTCTTCATTCGAGTTTCGGTCTTCAAGGAGAAGGCTTGGCTTCAGGATTTAAATGCCCTGATTATCTCTGGCTCTGGAATTTTCTGGTTATCTCAGGGTCTGGTTCGGGCTCATCTACCCTCCTGATTCTTGCTGCTTTCAGTCCTTTACTCCCTGTAACCATGCCTCCCCGCACCCACAGCTTGACGCCGCATGGCATTCACACCCACCATGGCAGCTCCTCCTCCTCGCCCTCTCTGCGTGTAATGCGTGGTGTTATTAACAAAGCCCGACGCTTCAAGAAGGATATACCTATGGGGGCCCAAATGAAAATCTTGGACGTGGAAGAGGACGCCTGTGTGTCACGCAGGTGCTCCATGGATGAGGACATTCGTAGTGAGTTCGAATCCCTCGTCCCGGATCCTGGTAGCACCAGGGGCCGCCAGACCTTGTATCAGAAGAATTTGGATGCACTCTAGATGCAGAAGCTAGTGTTGGGCAAAGCACTCACAGACCGGAATGAAGCCTAAGTGGAAATTCTCATACAGTTGGATGAGATGATGGATTTTCAGAAACAAATCCTGTACAATCAACAACAATTTGCTCGTCAGTTTGGAATCACGCTCACTAAGGATCCAACCACCCAGCCCATTCAGGAGGAGTAGATGGACCACACCAGTATTTAGTTTTTTCTATCCCTTGGCTCTGTTTAGTTTTTGGTTTTGGCTCGCGAGCCCGTTTTCTGCTTCAGTAACACTGCAATGTTTCATTTTTTGTTTTTGCAAACTCAACTTTACTTAGACTGTTAGCAACTCTGGATACATACAATATTTTGAGGTCCTTTTTCTCATTCACGAGAGGGCCTGGTTACATACTTTTTCTGAGGTCTGTTTTCTCGGTCACGAGAGGGCCTGGTCACACTCTGTATATTTTTACGATGATAATATAAGGATTTATATCTAACTGATAAAAAAAAATTATTTAAATTTAGTTAAATAGTGATGTCAAAAATATTTATGTATATTTTTGAAAAAGAAAGTGTTATTAATTTAAAATATGAATACAAAACTTTCAACCAAAGTATTCCATAACTACATATACTTGATAAGTAATTTTTCAAATAACATGGAAAGTAACAATTTCAATAAAGTTTCAAACTCATGTTTAATTTAAATGACACATGTATTATACATTAGCAAAACAACCTCTTTCTAATGGATCTTACTAAAAAGAATATGATACCAAGAGAACCATACGAAACTTAAAGCCTTAGCACTCATGAGCAATAAAACAATTCCAAAATAGGCAACATAGAGTCTCAAGACCTAATCACAAAGTTGTTAAGTATCAATAGTGAAACCTAACACCTAACGTCAAGAGGCACTCCTTGAAAGGAAAGCTTTGGAAAACAAGAATCCATGCAAAAATCCATTATATGTAGGAGAGCCTAGAGGATCATACCGTGCAACCTTGATTTACCCACTTAGCCTCCTCATATTAAAGTCCCCGTCTTTTATTCAACTTCTCTTGGAAAAGGATGTGATTACTAAATGTAGATAAATCTATTTAGGCGTATAGATCTAAAAGGGTTCTCATACCTCCACCTCCATTCTCCCAAATATGCTTCAAAGTAAACACGCTATCTCATTAGCTAGAATCATCTATTAAATACTTTGAATGGTCAAATTATCATTTCACATCAAACGCATATTCACAGGAAAGATAGTGTGATATTTTCAATAGCCTAGCACCCTCATCATAGAGACATTTCCTTACATAAGTCACTTTATTAAAAAGTCTCTCATGGAATAATATGTTTAAATGGGTTAAAGTGAGAAGTTGTCACTTTTCAAAGCTAAACCGAATGACAGGACAAATCCAATGCTCTTATAATACCATTCCAATGCCAAGAAAGGGTCATAACTATCTTCTTCCAAGCTTCCCAAATACTTCCTAAAATAGAGGAGACATTAATTTTGAAGTCACACGAGGATGGAGTAGTATAGTCTGCCACAACCAAGAAACAATTAAGCCTGTGATGTGGAATTCAAAAAAGGATCGAATTTGTCATGCTAGTTTTACAAATGGATGTTGTATAGTCTGCCACAACCCAAAAACAATTAAGCCTGTGATGTGGAATTGCAAGAATTATAGGATGAATTGGGATTGTAATACTTCTGAATACAATACCCTTTTGATCGCTCCACTTCATTGGTAATGGATTGTTTTTGGGCTTGAGTGGGTAATTTAGTAGGCTAGCAAAAGTATGTGGGATGTGATCAGACTAATCAGAGCCTCCTTATGGAAGAATTGTTGCCATGCAATTTTTCAAGAGCCAACTATCATTTAACCTGGCAAAAGTTTCTACATTCAGATCAGATTTGGCTATTTGAATTTCGGACAGAGGGCACACCTTTTGGGAAAGATATCGATACTTTTCGAGATGGAGGCGAGTCAGATATGCTTTTTCTCCTTGTGTATGTAGGCAGGGGGGAAACTGGATCAACCACTTTGTGGAACCTGGATGTGTCACTGTTGTTACATATTGATTTCTACTATAATATATGATGCATTTTAAACAAATATATATATGGGACATATTTTGAATCAGTGGGGAATTTAATTGAACGCTTCATCAACCACAAACCAAGCAGAGTTTGATTTATGCATCGATATAGATAGGTGGCACCGAGAACACAATAGGGAGAAATAATGAGCTAGAAAAAACATTTAGACCAAAGTACCACAATGGTGATTAATAAAATTTTAAAAATAACAATTTTTGGCTCAGGAATTGTCTTCAATTTGATGGGTGGCACGATCATTAGTGTGTAATCTCCCTCTGTCCTTCCAAACATATGTGGTTTCTCACCACATTTATCTTCAAAACTCACCACCAAAATACGTATAAAAATTGCATGTCTTTACATCCTCTTCTATTTAAATCCTCATCGCATAGTCATAACTAAATATTATTATGCATGCACATCCTCACCTTATAATATCAATTGGGTCAAGGGGTAGAGGCAACCATAAATTATCAAATGTATCAAGACAGAAAGAGTAGGAGACAACTATAAGTAAGTCTTATATTAAATTTACCATATAAATCTTTAATTGGCACTCTCATATGAGATTTGACGCATTGGATTGTTTTTGATCTTCTTATGACTCCTTACCAATGTGATTGTAAGGCCTCTTTGATGGTGAAGTCCATAATTTTAAGTCATCTTCCTCATTCTCATGCGTTCTGGTAAGACAAAAAGGAGGGTAGTGGCCCACATCATCATGGAAAATAGTTTTGACATATATGTAGATAGATTAATTCTTTCATTTTATGCCCATGACTACGAATTCAACGAGCTCTTAATTACTCATGTATCTAGAGTTTTCACAAATTGATCCATTAACGAACTTATTTTGTTGTTCTGGTTCAATTTAAAAGGAAGACTGTCGAGACTCAAATGCAGTGAGTTGCAAGGCTCCAGTTGAATTAGGCTTGATTTCATTTCCCCTCCATCCCATACCTGTATGTTATTGCGACAAGTTCTGAAAACAAAATTTGATGCCCAGGCCCCTATGATGCTAGCATTGCTAACTTGCTTGGTATGGAGGAATTGTTTTTTAACGTTTTTTTGAGCTATGTATTATTTTTTCTTAGGGGCCTAATGCCCATCATTCTTACATCTCTAAAGCTTGGATGGTTTCCCTCTCTCTAATTTGAATTAAGGTTTTGGTTGGTTTTATATGTATATTTTGGTTATAGGTTTATTATAGCCTCATTTTGCTTAGTGGCTTCTTTTTGTACATAGTTAATGGTAAGTAATTTTCTCATGGTTCTAGTTTTATTCTAAGACTATATCTAGTTACAATGTCCTGCACTATGCATAAGATCGTGCAAAAGACCCAATATGGTTATTGCATAGTATAAGTAGTTTTTATGTATAATGAAGTGTTGTCTAACCCATATAAATACAACAAAATAGTTGTTATTTTAATGAACTGTAAAATTAATGTTACATATATGTCAAATTAATGTGTTCAAATTTGGTTTTATTGAAAAGATACCATTTTATCATGTAGATATTGAGCGCTCAATTGTTTAATATTGTAAAAATTTGGATAAGCAATATTTGTTTTTTGCATTTTCAGGGAAAAGGGTGTATGAATTAGTTAGGTTCATAAGGAGTTTCATTTGGAGGAATTAACAAGCTTCTACTATCTAATCATTAGGGAGGAACACATTAGGTGAATTAGTAAGCATCATCGGTTCATTCAATTCATTAACATAAAAGGCATTGTTTAGACAAGCATAACATGCGTCATTTAGTCTTATATACATTACACACATCACATACATCACATACATCACATACATCACATAAACTACAAGGATGCATCGTTTATAATCTGAATTCACAATTCTCCAGTGATAACTTACTTGGATTCATCGCATAAAATCATCATCGAGATGTTTCATATTTTAAGATTTCGCGCAACACTCGTTAAAAAAGTTATATATGTGTAGCAACAATTTGTAAATTTCATAAACCATTATTCATGTTATTTTTTGTTAATAAATATTGTAAACTTTTTTATTATACTGTTGTTCAAGTTTTCACAGGAAGATGTTTGAGATGAGTTCATATGGAGAGCCTGTGTGGGGTTTTTGTACTCTACGTACGTTTCGGACTGCTCAGTTGAGTCCATCATCAGGAGAATGTGTGGCTCATTATTAAATATGTGCTTAATGTCCTTTATTAATATTAGTTTTTAATTATTGCTATTAATTTTTAAATTTATTATTGAGACTAATGTCGGCTGTTTATTATTGTTTGCTGTTGTTTTTAATTTTTAATTTTTTGATAAAAAGTTTTTAAAATATTTATTGAGGCTTAATGTTGGCCGTCTTCTTGTTGTTGTTTTTTAGATGGTTTAGTATTGGTTTCCAAGATTCGCTGAGAATTAGTCCATCATCCCTGTTAAAATTTTTTGGTTGTTTTTCGATTTCCAAAGCTTCACGGATTCGTCTCTTATTGTAATGTTCCTCCACAGCTATGACTTTAGCCTTCTCTATGCAAATGTGGTGAAAATAAGTTTACCATTTTTTAGGCAGATTCAAATAAGGTAGAGTAAGGTCGGTTAGGCTCAAGCGAGGCAGGGTCAGCAGGTGGGGACCTAAGGTAGAATTGGATTACAAAGCTGGGGACTGTAAGAAAAACTCGAGTTACACAGTATAAGATAACGTATATAAGCAGCTACGTGTATAATAAGCACCACCCCAGTTAGCCACCTATCGGAGGTTCAATTGATTCAAAGGGTAATACTAAACCGTTTCCTCTGTACACCAACCGTAAGCCACAACCTGAACGTAAGTTCGCAAAGTATTCTACCACGTGGATACACCAGCCCTGAGCCACAACGTGGGTATATGATCCCTAAGCCACGACCGGAGGTAAGTTCCCAGAGTATTTTGCAACGTGGAACGCGACATGTAAATTTTAATTTGTAATGTGGAGAGAAACATACAACAAAATTTTCATGAGATCCAAGTTTAAGCTAATCCAATTCTTAAAATGATGTTGTCCACACCAACGATGGTTCCTCAGCACCTGCAACGTAGTTAGATGGAAGAAATGCAATTGATAATTTTAGCTCTCTCCTTATGTCCAGCTTCTGGCTAAGAATTTGCTAGTCACATGCGATAGTCCGAACTCTTTTTTTATTTCATGTGAATACAATTTTGTAGCATAAGTCAGGTTGGTTAATTCCAGCTTCTGGCTGACAATTTGCTGCATTTTTTGTTTTGCATGTGAATAAAATTCCGTAAAATTTTGTAGCGTAACTCAGACATTGTTGATTACATTTTAACTAAACTTCATTTCAATCCATTTTGTGATTTTCATGCTCAAGCCTTTCTCCTTAATGTTGCAGGTCAGAAAAGGCAGGACAAAGATGGCTTTAATTATCGAATTGCAAATATCTCATCATCGTGCAGTGAAAACCTTCTAGTAGAGGAGAGCCCATGCTTTGTTCTGGTAAATTGATCTAAGAAGAATATAAATTTCATATTAAGTTAAAAAAAATAGGGTTTGAATATTTCAAATACTTATTATGCAGAAGTAGTTATAAAAAGGAAGCACATAACCCACCAGCTTAGGGCGAAGAATGCATTGTGTGATTCAATGCAGTTGTGTTCATCCTTCAGCACCACAATGAGATCAAGCACCACCAAGTTGTGGGCAACACGTGCAGGTTGTGCTTGATGTTGTCATTGCATATTTTGTCCATGGGAGCTGAGATGAAGGGTGGGTTAAAGAGATGGGCTTCCAAAAACTGTCCCTCTTCAGCTATCCATCTGCCCACAAGCATTTCCACGATTGCCACAAGGGAATGGCTAGTGATCCACGCGTTCTGTCGCCCATTCACACACACACACTTCTTAACCGCGTCGAACGTCGTGTTGAACCGGGATGAAGGCTACCATGATCTTGGGCGTTCCAGATGGGTGAAATGGGGAGCTCAGTACCTTCCTGCTCCAGTCGTACAAGATGCTGAAGATGCTCCACTCGTACAAGATGTTGAAGATAGAGCCGCAGTCGGTTATGTCTACCATAGAGTAAAGGAGCTACAGGTACAATATCTACAACTCACTGGAGATTTCAAGATCAACAACTTCATAATTCTGCATATACCTTGACACGAACTTCAGAATTCTGTATGGGATCATGCCATCCACCTTATGCAAAGTTCAAGGTCCGTATTAGTTGTAATTCCTTCCCTGTTATCTGCCTAAATGCTCCAATTTTGTTTTCCAAGCATCCTTTGAATGTTTTCCTCTGCAAAATAAGTGAATTAGTGTGTTTACTGGATGTAATTTGATTTTTCCTGGGATCCATACAGTAGGTATCCATTGAATCATGGTTTAAGAGTACTGATTTCTCTTTATCAAGGTCTTAATAGAACAACTATTGGTTCTTGATTTTGGGGTTGTGCTGATTAACAGAACTCAAGTGCCTACACTAAACATGAAGCTTTGGTATGCCCCATATCTAGAGCTCCCATGTGGAATCGTTTTGAAGGGTGTGACCCTGGTCTCGATTCGCCCTTGTGAGTACCGAATCTGCAAGGAAACTGATGGATTTTTGGCTAGAGCATTTGAAGGACCAAGACTGCAGCCAACCTTCTTGCAAAGAGGAGGACAGATCTTTTGACATATCTTCTGGAGATGAATTCATTCTAGGCCTCAGAACATAGGTGGTTAGTTGTATTGTTCCAGGATTCTATATGAAGACAATTGAGTTCGTTTTCATACATTCAAGAAATCTGTGAATGAAATATCAGTTGACATCGGAGTAAAGAGATCATGAGCTGTGTGAGAATTGTGGGCCATTCATTGTTTCAGCTATTCTTTGGCAAAGAAGAGAGGACGCAGGTATGTTTCACACATCACAATCCCAATTATCCATAAACATCCAGTTCATCCATATTCAGCTAATAATCGGCTCAATTTCATAACAATTTGTTGCACAGAAGATGAGACTGACAACCTTATGGATGATCCTCCTGCCTTGGGCTGCCCTGTGCATGTTGTATAAGTTGAGAAATATGGAGCTTCTTATATGGTAAACGAAAAGAACATCAGCCAATCGGATTCTTATACTATTTGAGATTCGAAATGAGTGTCTTTTATTTTTTTAATAAAGAAAATAGGAATATGTGTATTTTGTATTGTTCACTTATTTTTTAAAAGTAAATATAAGGATGATTTAAATTTATTTTAACTTTAGATTTATAAATATTGAAAGTGATTAAATTTTTTAAGTGTATTTTTTTAAAATGCAAAAACTTGAGAAAATGTTTGTAAATAAATATATTTTATTTTTTGTCATATCGAATAGATTTGTGGTAAGATGGATATAGACATATTTATCTATATAATCAATTTAACTTACATTTTGATTATTTTTTATATTTAATTTTTTAATTGGTTAGTGTGTTGTATTAGTGTTACGAACATTTGTTACATTACACTTCTCCTTCACTTGCATTGTTGAATGTGCCTCTTGACTAAAAATTACACAACTTCACCTGCTAGGAGGATCGGTGGTGGGGACCAAGGATGTGCATTTGTATGTCACTCCCTAAGAGAATGGGTGGCGAGAGAGGCATTTGTGTATCACCCCCTCGAGGGTGGGTAGTTGCGGTGAAGGTATGCATCTATGTGTTACCTCGCAAGAGAGTGGGTAGTTGCGGTGAGGGTATGCATTTATGTGTTACCCCCCAAGAGGGTGGGTGAAGAGTGTGTGCATTTGTGCATCACCCTTAGGAGGGTGAGTAGGGGGGGCATGGGTTTCTGCGTCATATCACGTAAGGGTGAGTGGCAGGGGTGAATGTATGCATTTGTTACACACATATTCACCCATGGGAGGGTGAGTTGTAGGGAGGTAAGAGTGCACATTTGTGCATATTCCTAGGAGGATGGGTAACTATGTGGTGGGGGGTGAAGATGTGCATTTATGAAAAAATGTGGGAGATAAAAGTGTGCCTTTATAAAAAAATGTGGGAGATGAAGGTGTGCATGTGTGAGTTAGTTGCACACCTCCACCCTTAGGGAGTGAAGGTGGTTAAGGGAACAATTGCACACCTTCAACCCATCATCCTAATGGGTGAAGGTGTGTAGCAAACGCACCCTCACTACTTACACTCATGAGGGTGAAGGCATGCAACAAACACACATTTGTACACACATTTACCATGCATTTGTTGGAGGGTGGGTGTTGAGGGTGTGCACGGGTGCATTTGTTGGACACCTTCACCCCCACGAGAGTGGAGAGGGAGGGTGTGCAGGTGTGTTAGTTGCA
The DNA here is from genome assembly GCA_027924585.1 of Larix kaempferi. Taxonomy (NCBI): domain Eukaryota; kingdom Viridiplantae; phylum Streptophyta; class Pinopsida; order Pinales; family Pinaceae; genus Larix; species Larix kaempferi. The sequence goes on from BSBM01000361.1 coordinate 22,509,358, forward strand.
CACCTTCGATCCCTCACCATCACCCTCGCCACTTGTAGGTGTGTGTTTGTTGCACACCTTCACCCTTGGAAGTGAAGGTGCCCCTCACCACCCACCCTTTCAAGGGTGAAAGTGTGCAACAAACACACACTTTCACACTCTAGTGACCCTCACAACACATTTGTAAGAAAGTGAAGGTGTTTATTTGTCACCCTTACATACGTTCTCCATCCACTGCTCTAGGGGTGCAAGTGTGCATTTGTTACATCAAATACACACCTTCAGTCCCCCATTGCACAAATGCATATCCTCGATATTTATTTCTCATATTAGTTTATAAAGAATCTAGAGAGATTCTCACAAAGTTTATCTACAAGAGATACACCATCAAATGAGATTTTAAAATTGTAAATTCATTCATCTCTCATTTTTTTCCAAATATATGTCATGTTTTTTTAATTAATGAAAACAATTATTCTCATTATTTATTTGATCATGTTGTACACAGGGTAATCATATATTAGAAACTTTCTATTTTGTAAAAGCTTTGATAGTAGGTAGGTTTACAATATTTATGATAAGTTAGAATTTCTTTGTTTGAGAGTTTGGATGTGTGGGGTTGTCAAACTGAACTTAAAGGACGACTCAATCTTGTAACCTCGTATATATTTTATATTGGATAACACTTCATCCTACAACCATTACGACTAGACCAAATTAAAAAACAAAAAAATGCTATGCAAAAAGAAGTGTAAATTAAGACGTTGATCATACCTTATTTTGAGATTAGCATCATTAGAAATATTAATGTGCCTTTGCCTTATTAGCATTTTATGATTTGTGGCGGCTATTTGTATACTAAACATATAATAATATATTGTGTGTTCTCGTTTTGAAATGGTCATCATTAAAGGTTTTAGTGTTATATATTGTAGACATTCACTAACATATGGTTGTTATCTATGTGATATGCTATAAACAATTACTATAATAACTTGTTGTTTCATGCAAATTATAATTATTATACTATACGTATATAAATACAAATTGAATTATCACATATCTATATGTATTTTATATAGTATATGAAGGATTTTATAAATTAACATACTAAAATATTAAAAAAAAATATTAAATATAATTTTGTAGAGTAGATGTATGGCAACTATTAGGAATTGAAATGCTTTTTCCTCATTTTAAAAGAAAAGTCAAAACATTATTATGTTTAATCAAATGCCTTATGTTAGAAGCAAGTTTACTATTTTTTGTCAATTTGTATAATATGAAATTATTAAATATATAAAAACAACTGAAATAGATATAGCACCTTTGTAGTAGTTCTTGAATTATTGAGAGTGGACCTTGTACCATTCATAGAGTTGTTCTCATTGATTCTCCAACACATTTGGTTCACTTCTAGCATTCTCAATGTCATGGGGGAATGCTTTGCCAAAAAGATGGTTAGACATTTATGAAAGGAGGGAATGCTACCACAAGTTGTGCCCTCTACCCATGCATCTAAATGTCAACTTTCAAGGGCTCACCCTTGCAATCTCTAAGATAAAAAAACACCTAAAACTTAAATAAGGCAATGGGGAAATGATGGATGGGATCTTGTCATTCATGACCAATAGCTAACCAATGACGATTAGGGTCGACCTTGAAGGACCATGATGATCCTCCACTTGATGTGAAGCTTATTTTGTTGATGACTTTGATATATTGATCTTCTTATTTTGTGTGTGCCAAAATGTTAGTCTTTATGTTTATAGCATATGGACTTTTATTAGCCATATCGTATGTCCAAGTGACAATTTTATCTAAAGTGTTTATGTAATTGTTTGACAAATGGTTTTTCTTATAACAAGGTTAGAAAAATACTCTTTCCAATCTCGCAGTATTACAATGAAGTGTAATCCTCTTACAACATTCTAGAAAAGACCTTTGGTTTAGAAATTGTGGGTAAAAGTTTTTTTAATACGAAATCATCTTACACCTAGATCCAAGTCGAGCTTTGACTATAGTTTTAATATGACAGTGACTCAACCATTTTTTTACATACCCGACCACTTTTTGCTTCGGCTATAATTAATTTTCAACCTCCAACCCATTTTACATACCGACCAAGTGTGCTTCGACTTGAGTAAGAATCGACTATATTTTGGATCGACCATAGATGCTACCTCTCCAAGTATAACATCGACTACATATTAACTTTGACAACATTATGACTCAACCAAACATATTCTTAGTCGATACTAAACTTGACAAGCTCCAATTCATGAACATGTGGAACTTATATATTGTTATGAAACGACAAAGCAAGTCGGTTTTCCAAACACAAAAATAAAGAGAACCTTTAAGTTATTTTACAGGTGGTTGGCGGATCATGACAAAACTCCATTAAATTGCTTTTCCCATGTCTAATTGTCAACTGAGATAGTCAGTGTTCAATTGTGGCAGTCGGCACAAGGTTCTGTGAAACAATAACATCGATTGATTTCTCTACAATGACCAATTGCTTTGGAAGGAAGTTTGATCAGTTGTCAGAGTCATCTTTCTATCCACCAATCTCCAATTTTTATTTTTTTATTCTCGTCGGTGGACATATTGGTCATTGCAGTCATCGGCGTTAATGGGCTAATGAGTGTTATAGTCAGTTGGACTTCTTCGAGTCGACAGATTACTTGTGTTGATGAAATAACGATCGAGGGCCAGCAGCGACTAGTCTGGTCGACTTATTTTCCAACCACGACATCCTTGTAATAGATGCCCAACATTCACGTGTATATTGTGTATGAATTCATTGACCAAATTTACATACAATATCGACTTTTCTCACAACAACATCCCACTATGTTAATCCTTCAAACTGAATATTATAATGTGATGGAAAAGATCGACGAGTAGCAAATAATATACCGGTCGACGATAACGTGCAGTGTAGGTTAACGACCAATGCATTTCTATGCTTTTTAATATTCAAACTTACTGGTCGATGTTTCAAGCAATGGAATCCGGTCGCGGAAATAGTTGAGTTTGTTGGTCGGTGGGCACTCCATCAGACTTCTCTGGAAAAAAAATGCAGTCTATTCGGTGAGCATACATGGGATACTGACTCTAGGTGGACTCTTCAACCCACAGTTTTCTTTTAAACATGCATATAGTGAACAACAATTATCTTCTGAGAATATGATGGATTAGTGGCCCACACAATGACATATCTTTAACAATTGATCCTCGCCAAAATTCATTTGATGGAGACTTTGGCCAAGAGAATGATTGAAACATCTCACATGCTTTCTTTCTTTTGTAGCATCGACATCGCAGCATCAACCGCCAAGAGAAACAACACAAACAGGGTACATGAGCAAGAGACCTGCTATGGGGTTGGCGTCTGCTGCACTGTGCGTAGCCCTGCTTGCTTTATTGCCAATCAACCTTGACTCCTTCGCTTGAATTGAATAATACCAGGCACCCACTGATCGAACCACCCATCGGCAACTAAGGAATTATGTTTTCCACCTTCACGTCACGTGGTACTGGTCCTGCATTTGTCACTGTTGGCACCTCTTCTAACTCGGACATCCCAACAACACGTGTTGCGTGCTCCAAGCCACATATGCTCTTGTCGAAGGAATTGATCGTTTCACTGATCAATTCAATGAATATTATTCGAGACTCAACAATTGCATATCGACGCTACAAGCGATGTCGTGAAACTGTCGAAAGTAGCCAAACATGTCGAAGTGCAGCGCATGTGTCGAATTCAAAAGCCGTCGAGGTCATGTCGAACACAGAACCTGTCGGGTTGAGTTGTCGAAGTCGAGCTGCGACTGGTCAAAGAGGAACCTGTCGAGTTTGTTGGATTATCGAAGTTGAATCGAGACTTGTCGAAGGTGAACCTGTCGAGTTTGCAAGTTGTCTGAGCCAGAAACCATCGTGAAGACTGTCCTTATGATCGGCAACCGAGATAGATCTTGTCGAAGATCGACGGTGGCAAATCCATATTGTCGGGAGGTGGGAAGTGATAGGAAGTTAGCACGACGACAGAAAAATATGTAAAGTTGTTTATTGGGTCTAGAAAGTTCAGAAGCCGTCGAGGTCATGTCGAACCCAGAACCTCTCGGGGTTGAGTTGTCGAAGTCGAGCCGCGACTGGTCGAAGAGGAACCTGTCGAGTTTGTTGGATTGTCGAAGTTCTATGCATTTAATCGTCGACTTCTTTTGGTGGTCGGTCTTTTATCTCAAATGAAGCACTCTTTGTCGATTCTAATGCTGGTCAGATTCCATAGTTGGAGAGTAGGTTAGTCTCTTCCCTTCGATCTCTAACAGAATATTAATCTCGACCACTCTCACAAATAGAATAATCTGGCTCTCGATATGGAACCGTGGCTACTGGCTCTGCTGCATATGCTTTTGGGACTGGATATGTATGAATCTAGGGCAACCTAAACTCGGTTGATGGCCCTTGATTCAAATGTTTGCTGCTAAGCAGCAACCTAAACCTCCCAAAATGATAACGTGCAGTGCAGGTCAACGACCAATGCATTTCCATGCTTTTTAATATTCAAACTTATTGGGACTCCGGTCGCAGAAATAGTTGAGTTCGCTGGTCGGTGGGCACTCCATCAGACCTCTCTGGCGAAAAAATGCAGTCTATTTGGCAAGCATACATTGGATACTGACTCTAGGCGGACTCTTCAACCCACATTTTTCTTTTAAACATGCATATAGTGAACAACAATTATCTTATGAGAATATGACGGATTAGTGGCCTACGCAACGACATATCTTTAACAATTGATCCTCGCCAAAATTCATTTGACGGAGACTCTGGCTGAGAGAATGATTGAAACATCTCACATCCTTTCTTTCTTTTGCAACATCGACATCGCAGCATCAACCACCAAGAGAAACAACATAAACATGGTACACGAGCAAGAGACCTGCTATGGGGTTGGCATCTGCTGCATTGTGCGTAGCCCTGCTTGCTTTATTCCCAATCAACCTTGACTCATTCGCTTGAATTGAATAGTACCGGGCACCCACTGATCGAACCAACCATTGGTGAGTAAAGAATTATGTTTTCCACTTTCACGTCGCATGGTACTGGTCCTGCATTTGTCATTGCTGGCAGCTCTTCTAACTCGGACATCCTAGCAACATTTGTCGCGTGCTCCAAGCCACGTATTCTCTTGTCGGAGGAATTGATCGTTTCACTGATCAATTCAGTGAATATTATTTGAGACTCAACAGTTGCATATCGACGCTACAAGCGATGTCGTGAAACTGTCGAAAGTAGCCAAACATGTCGAAGTGTAGCGCATGTGTCGAATTCAGAAGCCATCGAGGTCATGTCGAACACAGAACCTGTTGGGGTTGAGTTGTCGAAGTCGAGCCACGACTGGTCGAAGAGGAACCTGTCGACTTTGTTGGATTGTCGAAGTTGAATTGAGACTTGTCGAAGGTGAACCTGTTGAGTTTGCAAGTTGTCGGAGCCAGAAGTAATCGTGAAGACTGTCCTTATGATCGGCAACTGAGATAGATCTTGCCGAAGATTGACGGTGGGAAATTCATATTGTCAGGAGGTGGGAAGTGATAGGAAGTTAGCACGCCGATAGAAAAATCTGTAAAGTTTTTGATTGGGTAGAGAAATTTCAGAAGCCATTGAGGTCATGTCGAACCCAGAACCTCTCGGGGTTGAGTTGTCGAAGTCGAGCCGCGATTGGTCGAAGAGGAACCTGTCGAGTTTGTTGGATTGTCGAAGTTCTATGCATTTAATCGTGGACTTCTTTTAGTGGTTGGTCTTTTTATCTCAAATGAAGCACTCTTAGTTGATTCTAATGCTGGTCGACTTCCATAGTTGGAGAGCAGGTTAGTCTCTTCCCTTCGATCTCTAACAGAATATTAATCTCGACCACTCTCACAAATAGAATAATCTGGCTCTCGATATGGAACCGTGGCTACTGGCTCTACTGCATCTGCTTTTGGGACTGGATATGTATGAATCTAGGGCAACCTAAACTCAGTTGATGGCCCTCGATTCAAATGTTTGCTACTGAGCAACAACCTAAACCGCCCAAAACGATAACGTGTAGTGCAGGTCAATGACCAATGCATTTCCATGCTTTTTAATATTCAAACTTATTGGGACTCCGGTCGCGGAAATAGTTGAGTTCGCTGGTCGGTGGGCACTCCATCAGACTTCTCTGGCAAAAAAATGCAGTATATTCGGTGAGAATACATGGGATACTGACTCTAGGCGGACTCTTCAACCCACAGTTTTCTTTTAAACATGCATATAGTGAACAACAATTATCTTCTAAGAATATGACAGATTAGTGGCCCACGCAACGACATATCTTTAACAATTGATCCTCGCCAAAATTCATTTGACGGAGACTCTGGCCGAGAGAATGATTGAAACATCTCGCATCCTTTCTTTCTTTTGCAGCATCGACATCGCAACATCAACTTCCAAGAGAAACAACATAAACAAGGTACACAGGTACACGAGCAAGAGACCTGCTATGGGGTTGGCGTCTACTGCACTGTGCATAGCCCTGCTTGCTTTATTTCCAATCAAACTTGACTGCTTCGATTGAATTGAATAATACCCGGCACCCACTGATCGAACCACCCATTGGCCCTCGACACCCTGAGAACCAACCACCCTCAAAACCAAACCACGAACCGAATAACTAGAGCGCCTCCTTATAAATGGAGCACGCATCCCTACAGCATCATCCGACATATGACATAATGGAAAACATGTCCTTGCAGCTGACTGGAGCCGAGCACAAAACTTAGCACTCAAGCCCTCGCGGCTAAAGAAGTAGCTGAGCATGCACAAAACCTCACGACGACATCATCCACGTGGCAACATTCCATTCACTCTATGAGCGAGGAATCTAGCCGACGTGGATGATGATGCTTCTCCGCGATGAAACACCTACGGCGTAATTAAAAAATTACACGAATCTTTTATTTTAAAAAATTGTGAGAATCTTTTATTTTTTAAATTTAGACATAAATGTTTATTCTAAATTATAAGTTAGAGACAAAATAATTTTAACTATAAGTTATATTTTTAACCATAAGTTTTAAGGGTTTCATTCTTGTGTAATTTTTAAGGTGCGATAGATGAGCGATTGAACCCAAAATTCAATTGAAATTCTTAGAAATATAAAGATAAGATAAATTGTTGAAATTGCACATCCATATATCTAATTTTAAACGTTCTAATTTATTTTGGATTGAAATTAGTTAATATATATCTAATTTCAAACATTCTATAGTCTTAACAATATTTCAAATTGAAGGAGCGCGCTAGGGTGCACGCGTTGGAGGATTTAGGGTTTATTGCAGGTTGCCGCCATGGTCGCCCCTAGGGATGGGGATCCCCCTCCCCTCCCATCAGCTGAGATGAACGCGTTCAGGAGATTGATCGCCAGCAGTGGTAAGAGAAATGCTCAGCCCTCGGTCCCAAAATTCATCAAAAAGCTAGCAGAAATCCTTGAAATCGCCTTGCCAGAGACGACATCGGTCAAGATTGCCCTTGCGTTATCAGAAAGAGGGCTTGTCGGCCAATTTATGGGGCTATGGCCCTCAGCAAAAACTACTGATGATTGGATCCAAAGAAATTGGAAGCCCCAGCTAAAGCAAGGAGTCACCTGCTATCCCCTGAGCAGTGGATACTTCCTGTTCGAATTCATAAATAAGGAGGACAAGGACCTCATCTTCAGAAACGGTCCATATTTTATGGGATCCCAGGGACTGTATTTGAACCGTTGGACGCCAGATTTCGATCCCTCAGTGGCTTTGCCCAAGGAAGTTCCAGTTTGGGTCAGGCTACCCAATTTACCGGTCCATTGTTGGAATTATGAAGCTCTGCAAATGATAGGAAATGGAATTGGGAAATTTATTGACAAAGCAGACAATAAATCAATCTACAACTGTGCTAGGATTTGTGTGGAAGTGGACCTGGAGGCAGGGCTGCCGGAGGCAGTTAAGCTATCGGTGGGCTCTTGGATTCACTATCAGAAAGTTGACTATGAACACCTCCCATTTAAATACAGAACTTGCCAAGAACACGGGCATTTCCAGAGAAATTGTCCAAAGAATCAAATCCCTGAGAAGGAAGAAGCTGAAGGATGGCAAAGGGTGAAGAAAAGCAAAGCAGCACAAAAAAACAAAGATCCAAAGCCTGCACAGTCGAAAGAACTTCCCCCTTCGAATATCAGCCTATCGAAGGAGCCTGTAACTGAAGCAGTTGTATTATCAAACGAACCTGAGAAAGAATACATAGAGGTAGTTTCCCAATCTACACATCCTTCAGAAAATCTGGCTAAGGATAAGAGCGACCTTTCAGAAAAAGAATCTTCAAAATCAGATGATGATCACACCACCAAAGGACCTGAACCTGTAGCTGACTCAGATGGGTGTGACACAGAGACCAGCAGTTCGATTGGAACCCCTGAAAAGAATCAAAGAGGAAGGAAACCAGAACGGAAAAAAAGAGAGGAAAAATCGTACAGGGATGTCACAGCAGGAGTCCAGCAAACCATTCCGGACATGATGGAAACCAGATCTTCAAAAAAAGGCAAGGCTTCGAAAGGAGCCACCCCCCTACCCTCCTGATCTTTATGCAGGTCATCTCCTGGAATTGCAGAGGTATTGGAAGCAAATTTAAAGAAGAAGCAATTAAAGATCTAGTAAGGATGAACTCCCCGGATATACTTCTGATCCAGGAGACGAAGATGGAGGAGCCTGAGACCATCCAGGCAAGTAGAAAGTTTTGGAAAAAGGGAGGATGTATAGCAGTCAGCGCTAGGGGAGCATCAGGAGGTCTAGCCACCTGCTGTAACTCCACTAATCTCGACCTGCTAGAAGATCATAAAACCATCCATTGGCTATTCACGAAGCTGCAACATCAAAATACAGGGCAGCAGATCAGCCTCTTTAATATCTACGCCCCTGTTCTTCTTTCGAAAAAAAGAGAGAGTTGGGATTCGTTGAACTCCTTCCTGTCCACTAACCGGCATGACAACATCGTCCTTGCAGGTGATATGAATGTAACTCTCACCCTATCTGAAAAAAAAGGAGGATCCCCGGTAAGAGACCCAGCAAGGGAGTGGGTTGAAGACATCATTATGGGCTGGGATCTGGAGGATATCAAGCCCAGCAAAGGTAAGTTCACCTGGACAAATAAAAGAGTGGGACCTGGACACATTGCGGCCCGGCTGGATCGTTTCCTTGTCCAGTCATCCTTCCTCACTCTTGGACTATTTGCAACTTCTGAAATACTCCAGGCGTGCACCTTTGATCACAAGCCAATATCTCTTTCATTGTCTACGGGAGAAAAACTGGGCCCTATCCCATTCCGATTCAGCCCTCTCTGGGTCTCCATGGATGGCTTCTACGAATTGGTCTCGGAATCCTGGCAAAAATCTGTTAGTGGTTCTCCGTTCTTTATATGGGAAGAAAAGTTGAGAAGGCTCAAAGCAGCCCTTAAAAGCTGGGCAAAAGTCATGACCTCTCCCATCGTTGAAAGGAAAGAAGCTGAAATGAATCTTGGCAATCACCAACTGCTAATGGAGAACGCCACAGTCACCCCAGAGCTGCTTGCTGTTGAATTCGAATTGCAAAAAGCCCTTCATAAGGCGTTGAGAATAGAGGAGCAGGATTGGCAAGTAAAGTCGAGATGTCATTGGCTCAAAGAGGGCGATAAAAATACATCATATTTCCATAAGAAAGCAGAAGCACGGAAGAATTACAACAGCATTAGAGAAATTCACTATCAAGATCAAAATTTCAACAAAATTGATGAGATAAAGTATGCTGCACACTTCTTCTTTAGAGATCTGTTCACTGAAGATTTGGAATCAGTTCCTAATTTGGATCGTTATCCTTTGAACGTTCTTCCCAAGCTAATCAATGAAGAAGACAATAGAAAGTTGACTTGCCCTATTAAGATTGAGGAAATAAGACAAGCACTGCATGGAATGAGCCCTGATAAAACTCCAGGACCTGACGGCTTCACGGTCAGATTCTTCATTGTATGCTGGGATATTATTCAGAAGGATTTGGTCAAGATGGTTAGGAAATCCCAGAACTGCAGCAAAATTGGAGGAAGCACTAACTCTTCATTCATTACGTTAATTCCCAAAGAGAAAGGTGCCCAAAGCTTCTCCAGATTTCGCCCTATCTCGCTCTGTAATACGGGGTACAAAATTATTACTAAAGTAATTGCAAACAGAATTAAGAATGTCCTTCCCAGGATCATTCCGGAGAACCAGGGGGGCTTCATTAAGAACAGAAATATTCAAGACAACATCATTCTGGTCCAAGAAGCTATTCACTCAAGCTGCCAACGGAAAGAGAAAGGTATGATAGTCAAACTGGACCTTACTAATGCTTTTGATAAAGTTCGGCTAAATTTTCTCTTTGCTGTAATGTTCAAACTAGGATTCCACCCCCAGTTAATCATCTGGATCAGAGCCTGTATCTCGGGTCCTTGGATAGCCCCCTTGGTAAATGGGAGACCAGCAAACTTCTTCCATGCCTCTCGGGGACTTAGGCAGGGATGTCCTCTATCCCCCTTGTTATATGTTATCCAAGCTTCGCTCCTAAGTTTCCAGTTGGAAAAGGGTCTTCAGCAACGTTCTCTAATGGGGATCACAATCACCCCTAGAGTGAAGAAAATAAATCATGCGCAATTTGCTGATGATACCCTTCTTCTGGGTCAGGCTAACCTCAATACTGCTAGATCTTTCAAAAAAGAGTTGGATGCTTACACGTATATTTCTGGAAGTGAAATCAGCTTAAGGAAAAGCAAAATCTATGGTTGGAATTGTACCCCCATTGAAATGACAGCTATATCAAGAATGCTGGAAATGGAAGGAACCTCCACATGGGAATCCATAAAATATCTTGGCATCCCGATTGTAAAAGCTACTCCTCGAAGGAGCCTTTGGCTGCCACTGGTAGACAAACTCAAGGATAAAATGTTGGCGTGGGGGGCTTCCTGGTTAAACAAAGCAGGAAAAACTATCCTCATTAATTCTGTTCTAACCTCACTTCCTCTCTACCAGGCCTCGATCCTGCTAGCCCCTAAAGGAATTGTGAAAGAAATAGACAAAATTTTGAGAAAATTCCTTTGGGAAGGGGGAAGGAATTCAGGAAGGAAACTGCATCAAGTCAGCTGGGATAAGGTCAAAGCCCCCAAGTTGGAAGGAGGGCTGCAAATCAGAGATGTGGCCATTCAGAATTTGGCCATGGGTGGCAAGATCTTGTGGAAAATGATAAGGGGCAAAACAAATTGGAGTGCAAAAGCTCTAAGGACAAAGTACTTCAGTGGGCACAAAGAGAGGTGCTTGGACAGCCCACCTATTACTAGGAAAGGCTCTCCTATTCTTGCTCTTTGTCTAAATTCTCTTGATATGTTAACCTCCAACCTCACTTGGATTCCGGGAAATGGCTCCAAGATTAAGTTCTGGGAGGATTCCATACTAGGGCAGACCCCTTTAAAAGAGCTGGAAGGACTGGAGAATATCAAAAATTGGCTACATTTAAACAGCAAATTCACCCTTTGGGATTTATCCTGCTGGAGTTCGGATGATTGCTGGTCCAAATGGGACCTGGGGGCTGTCCCGTATGCCTTGGATACTGAAGCTAGATCCCTTTTAGAGGCCCTGCAAGGACTCTCCCCTACTTCTGCTAAGATGAAGGACAAAAGAGGCTGGGGTTCCTCTACAGGCCTATACAATGCAGCTGAGGGATATGCCGCATTAAAAGCCATTCCTTGGGCATCTCCAAATCCTTCTAAGTGGAAAAACCTCTGGTTTCTTCCTTCCCTGCCCAAAATTGATCATTTATGCTGGTCCCTACTTCATGACAGCATTCTTACATGGGACAACCTTTTGAAAAGAGGATGGAAGGGGCCCTCAAGATGCCCTCTCTGTGCCTGCCATGAGGAGAACTCGACACATCTCTTTCTTCAGTGTAAATTTGCTATTGAACTCTGGAATATCCTTCTTGACCAGCTGAATATTGACCTTCCCCCTTCCATCTCTTCCTTGTTTGCTTCCTGGTTAGATGATGCTCCCTTTTCCTTCTCCAACCTGAATCTGCTAAAGCATTGCTGGATGTGGGTTCCAAAAATCTACTGCTGGAAATTGTGGCTTGAACGCAATAACAGAATTTTTAGGGACATGGCTGTCTCGCCAGCCCATGTTGCAATTAAAGTTAAGGCGCTGATAGGAGAGCTGGTAGCCTACACTAAAATTACTAATGAAGCTATCCCCGACAAAGAGGAATACAGCTGGTTTTACGGGCTTGACCCAGCCCTTCTAAACAGAACCAAGAACATTGATAAGCATTACTCTCAGTGGGAAATAAGGCTAGAGGAGCAAGAATTCATAAAATGGAGATCCTCTTTGAACAAGCACAGTCTGCATGTGGATGGGGCCTCGAAAGGGAATCCCGGACCTGCGGGAAGTGGAGGAGCCATTCTTGACAGGTCTGGGAAAATCATCCTTACCTTTGCCTGGGGGTTGGGCCAAAATTCTAACAATATTGCTGAAATTCTTGCTATTTGGCAAGGACTGATTCAAGCCAGAAGACTCTCCATTAACAATTTGGCAATCATCAGTGACTCCCGAATCATTATGCAAGCTCTAAATATGAAGAAAGAACTAAATGGGATGGGGTTGGCCCACTATCACCAGAAAATTATGGCTCAGCTGAAAGCTTTTGCAGAAGTAAAATGTTACCACGTCCTTCGAAATCTCAATAAAATTGCAAATCATGAAGCCAATACAGGTGCCTCCCTAAGCAAGGGAATTATAATAGTCAATGGTATCGAAAACCATGTGCCCATTCCCTAGTGAAATCGAAGAACTGGTGGTTAAGATTGCATTTGCAATAAACAAGTGAATTTCAGATTAGTGACAGATTCCTATTCGGACCATAGGGCAGATTGAGGCTTTCGAGGAGCAGATTGCATAAGACAAGATGGTTACATGAACAATGTCCTCACTTATCCAGGATGTAAAAAGATAATATGATCTCCAACGCTGATTTGTATCCAGCTAGCAGGAATGATGTAATCGAGTAGATTCAGGTTGAATCCTAAGACTCTGTAGATCTAAGCATCGGGTCTCGATTAGTTAGAATCCTCCAGTTTTCAACTCTGAAAAAGGAATAGAAGGCATTCAGAATTTTCCAATTTATCAGTCAGATCTAATTGGCAGATTGCTCGTTCTCAATTAATTAATGGGAACTAGTCGCTGGGAATATAATGGAGGACAACCTTCGACCAGCAGAAGGATCTGCATAATTCACAATTGAAACTGGGCACCGGCTGGCTGAGCTGGAAATGACGGTTGCTGAATTGATCAAGGAGCTTGTAAGATCCCAAAATCAGAGCGCATCAATCTCATGTATATGTTATATTGAAGTTCAATGTTTGCCCAGAATAGTTCCTATTTTTGTATAAGTGTTAGTGAGCATAGCCAAGGCTATATCTCTGGATTCGTTGCTCTTATGAGAACAGAATCTCTGACTGTAAATTTGTGGCTGCTGTTTAGCCAAAAGAATAATAACAAAGGCCTTTAACCGTTTTAGTAAAAAAAACAATATTTCGAATTGAAATTAGTTAATAGGATGTCACCTCCCTAATTTATTTAGATAACTATCCAATGATGTCATGACCTCCAATCTGCAATCATTTGAACCACGTCATGGGAAGTAATGGCTTTACCCATAAAGAGAGTAGTCTAAAATTCCACGTTTTGAACCACTTTTCGTTATAAAGAGTGTAATCTAAGTCTTTGCAATTTCGATGGCAATCTTTAAAGTTTAAATTAAGTGATAATGGTTAATGGAATTAGTTCACCTGTTCAAATAATTTTCCTCATGAAATTATCTCTTTTTTTAGTTTCGATGTCACGGTTGAAATTTTAATTCAGTGATGAAGGTTAATGGATTCAGTTCATGGGTTCAAATGTTTTTTCTAATGTACCTTCAGTTAGATGGTTTCAAACGCAATTACGGCCCATCGTCAATTTTCAATTTTGATGATCAACATTGAAATTTAAATTCAGTGATGATGGTTAATGTATTTAGTTCACCCACCAATATTTTGAGCACACTTGGGCAAAGATCACACTACCACAGAAGTTGACCTTCCTAACTTTACATGATTTCCGATGAAATTTAATAGACATTTTTAGGGATCCGTAATGAAAAAATATGAGATTGAGTGCAAAGTGAGGTTTCTTTAAAATTAAAGTGAGTTTGACTCGTAAATAGGTGTTTCCTTTAGTGTCACTTTGAACGAATGGCAAAGACTTATGTTGGTATGAAAGGTTAGGAAGATAACAAGACTTATATGAAGACATTAGAGTTTTGTTATAATTCTAAATCGAAGTACACGCAGCGATACACAACACACATTGGCCAGCAGGTGGGCGATGGGAATTTCATAATAGAACGTGTGAGCAACCAGGATATGGGAGTGTCATGATGCTATTTAATCAATCCAAAGAAACAATGACAAACTAAATGCATAAACTCCTGGAAATGTCATTATGCTTCAAAATGGTTATCACGAGCTAAAAAAAAATGCTTTATTAAAATTCACAATTATAAACCAGTATGTCAGCATTTCCAATAGGTGTGTTTTAGCCTAAAAATTGATACGAGAGCAAACATACACTAAGACTATAACAAAAACGTAAAGCTGGAATATTAATCCATTTCCCAATTGGATGGTTTTTTGAGTTTAATATAGCCAACATTATGATTTAAAAAAAAAAGAGTTGTATTAAAGGGAGGATGGTTAAGGTTTTAATGGAGTTTCTTGTTTTCATATTTTAACTCTCAATTTCCAGATTTAATGCTTGAATAAGATTGCTATTATAAACGTATAAATTCAAATTTTAAATATGTTTACAACAACAATTTAACATATGAAGTAAAAACAAAATCAAAGTGAGAAAGAAAGGAAAATTATTGGCTCGGTAATCTTTCTTTCAAAGCAACCACTAGTATATTCCCTATAGATCCAAGATGACATGCTTATATGAAGAAGAAATACATGAGAAAAATGGTATAATGTGAAGCAAGAAAGGGCTACTGCTGCAGTCTAGACAAGTTGATTCAGCTCGCTAAAAAGAAACTCTGGTAATTGTTAAGTTAAGTTATAATTTTAAAACATTTTTCCTTCACAAAACTGATAAAAGCTTGATTGTGAAATATTACACTTGAGATGGAATATCAGTTCAATTTATGCTACCCTAAATATTGAAGGAACTAAAGTTCCCACCAATAGAATAACAAGTACGAGTAACGTAAGAAAGCCATAAATGGCTAAGTAGTAATGTAAAATGGAATGTATGATAGATGATAATGGTTACATAGTTTGGGGCTTTTATAGGCCCGTCATGTACCTTTTCGACAAAAGCTCATGACTATTGATATTTGTTTAATTAATAAATTAATATTAATAGTTAATATTAATTTATTGTTATTTTGTTGTTACATTGCCTTCCCCTTAAGGGAAGCTTTGTCCTCAAAGCTGTATTGACAGCAATGTCTGATTTCCCTTGAATGATGGTCTCGAGATTCTTTGCGACACTTGATGAAATAAGACGATACGAGTTCTGGATTCCCCGGGAGAATTGTCACATCATATCTGTTGTGGTCCATCCCAAATCTATTTTGATCATACTTCTGAGATCGTTTTGGGGAATGGGTCGTTTCAATTGTTGCTTAGTATGTCGAACTGTTTTCCTGTCAACATAACTTTTTTGGGAATGTTCATTTTGACACCGTCGTTGGTCAAAATGGCGATTATAATTGGGATGTCTGTAAGGCATATGTGTTGTTTGTTTTTCTTTCTTTTGAACTGTAGTGAGGACTGCCTTCACTTCCTCGACTTGATTTTTGGATGCAGCTTCCTGGATTTGTGCTTCTTGGTTCTCTAGTAGATTTTTATGATTCTGAATCTTTTCGATTCTTTCATCTTGCGACTTTTTGTCAATTTCTAACTTCTTGATTTGATTCTCTAGTTCCTGATTACGATTCTTTAGACACTGGTTTTCTTCCTGCTTTTCCAGTGTTCTTCCTTCAAGGTCTTCACCAGAGTGTTCCCTCTTGCTACGGTTTTTTAATTTTTTAATCTTTGTAATCAGTGTTTTGTTATGATTTCGTAGTCGAAAAATCTCTTCAGTATTGCTTGATAACACATTGTTGACTTTTTTCAGTTCCATCTTATGTGTCTTCTTACTATCGTCATATTGCTGCTGAAGTTTTTCTTTTTGCTGTTGACGATGACATAACTCTGTTTCCTGATTTTCTAACTTTCTCTGGACATGCTCCAACTCACTATCTTTGTCCATGATGAGCTTGTTTAAAAGCTTTATTTGTTCTTCTAACTCTTCATATCGTCCATCAGTTGATTCTTCGTCTGTAGTTTGCGATAAGGGAACTATCACTGAGAAATCATGTAGTGTTATTTTCTTCTTCTCATGGAAGAAGGTGATGCACTTCTTTTTTGCATTGACGGAGAATGTTCCCAGTGTTTCCAACCAAGTATAACCCAACATTATGTCGATGAGATGGTCATCTATAGCTGCGACGGTGAAT
This sequence comes from Larix kaempferi, assembly GCA_027924585.1. NCBI lineage: Eukaryota > Viridiplantae > Streptophyta > Pinopsida > Pinales > Pinaceae > Larix > Larix kaempferi. Next base: position 22,525,989 of record BSBM01000361.1, read on the forward strand.
TGAGCTACAAAATGATAATTATCGATTTGTAATGGTACTTCTATCTGATCTTCGTTTGACTCATTCTTCATTGATTCTTGAACTTGCACTTGATTTGCGACATCAATATTTATAAAATTTTCCTTGTTGGATGGACAAATAGCGATGGCAATTGGACTTTCATCAAATATCCCATTAACTTTCAGCATGGCCATCAACACTTTTATCGGAACATTGAGAAATCTTTTCTCTGTTTTATTAAAATTTGTCTCTTTCATTTTTGCTTGTCTTCTTTCCTGATTTTTGGCTTCCTTCCCCTTTTTATAAAATAATTGTAATTAATTATTACTAACAATAATAATAAATATTATAATTTTTTGTGAATAGAAGGGGTATAGAGTTTTGAAACAATACAATATAAATATTATTATAAATAATAATAATATTATTGTAATTTTTGTTTGAATAAAAATAATAAGTATTATATTTAAATACTTTTATTATAAAGGTGGAGTAATAAGTTTCTAATAAAATTAAAATACTATATAATAATACTAATATTATTATAATAATATATAAAATTAAGAGTTGGTTTGATAAAACCGGTTTATAAAACCAAGGGCTCACAAAACCATGTGCACGGTCATAAAACCATATGCGGTTTCATGAATATTATTCTTACTTATTTTCTCTTCTTCTTCTTTTTTATCCTTTTTTATTTTTACTTCTTTTTATCACTATTTTCTTTTCTTTTTCTTTTTATTTTCTTCTTTATTTTCTTTTCTTCTTTTTATTTTTTATATTTTTTTTAACTTTTGTCTTTTTCTTTCTTCTCTTTTGTTTTTTTACTTTTTTGGAGTTGGAGAATGGATTTTGGCCAAGGGCCACTCTACGGTCAAAAACCACTTGACGGGAGAAACTCCCAATAATAGCCAATGGCTAGAATTGCCCAAGAAGGGGCTGTGATACCATTGAAGGAACTAAAGTTCCCATTAATAGAATAACAAGTACGAGTAACGTAAGAAAGCCATAAATGACTAAGTAGTAATGTAAAATGGAATGTATGATAGATGATAATGGTTACATAGTTTGGGGGTTTTATAGGCCCGTCATGTACCTTTTCGACAAAAAGTCATGACTATTGATATTTGTTTAATTAATAAATTAATATTGATTTATTATTATTTTGTTGTTACAAATATTCTTACAATGCAAAACTCAAGGAGGTCATAATAGAACATGTGAGCAGCTAGGAGCAACATGCAGACGAGCACACATCGCAACTAAGCGGAGGCACCACGTCATCCACACGGCTTGGCAAGCGATGTTAACAGGTGGATGAATATGGAAGTGGCATGGAAAATGAAGAAAAATACGGCAAATGGGACACAAAGAAAACGATCGAAATTTCCCACGTAGAGTACAATCGGCAGGTGCGCATGAGAAATGAAGGCAACCCATGCAACAGTTCAACATGTTGTTTGTCTTTGTCCGATCTTGACAAGTCCAACTTGGGAGCTTCAAGACTAAATCCATCCGCGGGACGAACGTCCGATTTAAGGTGAGTGGCATTCATCCTCCATTTTCAAGTACGTTTAATCTTGATGTATGAGTTTGATTTAGGATTTCAAGGGTGCATTCGGTGTATACTGTCTTAGATTAGGTGTGTTTAATCCCCGGTTTGATCTAAGAGAACCTCTTCTTATCTGTAGGAAGAAAGTTCTACCACAGAAATGGTGACTCCACTGGCTTAGATCCAGTTTTTATTATTTTTTTATTGTGAAATTTGGTTTTCATTTTCACTTAAATCCCTTGTTCTCTGCATATTTTCAATCATTGAACCTCTGACATTAAGTTGAACCTCGACACTTTGTCCCCTGGGTCTGCAAAACCCGAGAAAGATCAAATTTTTTTCTCAAAATTTGCCCTTCATTTCCCCATTGTGAATTTTCGTGCCCTACCCATACTCACCAATGCGAAAATTTTCTGATTTTCGTGCCCCAGCTACTCTTCAGAACACGAAAATTGCTTATTTTCGCGCCTGGGCTGCCTATAGACCCGGGAAAATTCCTTGGGAAAATTTTGGATTTGCTTAGTTCATTTTTTTTGGTTACTGACCCTCTGTCTCAGTTTTACCCTGCTGACAATAATCAGATTTCTGTGACCTACATGACTGCACTACACTGATTGCATTTTGTCTCTTTTTAGAACATTTGAAACCTTTGCTTGATTTTAAGGATTCCTTTGTAGACACCTTGAGCAATTAGTATCTAGGTCACTGTTTTCAGTGTTGCCTACACATTCATCACTCCTCGTACTTGGTCTGCACACTCACCCTGATATCCATAAGCAAGGATGCAAGTTGTCCTAGTTTGCGTCATTCATTCTTTAGGTTTGGATTTTATGAGTCTATGTGACATAGTTAATCGGTCATTTACCTTGTTGACATATTTGCAAATATTGGTCATTTCTAAATAGTCAAGGTCATTTTATCTTGTGCATTTGAACCCTTGATTACAATATTGAGAAAATTATATTGTTTTGAAAAGAGCATCTTTACATCTTTTTCATAAAATTGATATTGAAAAACTTTTTCAAAGCTTTCTTTCTCTTTTGTTGAAAAGATCAAAGTAGTTTTTGCATTTAGAAGGCATCTCTCCGTTCTTACTTGTCATGCATTTTGCTCGTTAGAAGTAGAGAAAGATTTGTTGGATTCATTTAGTTTGAAAGAGTATTTTTAGTTTGGCACATAAAAAACAAAAATTGAGTGGTTTTCATCTTTGAGAAAGTTTACATTTGCATTTGCTTTTAGGATCGAAAAAATCTCTCCTTATTGTAGCTAGCTATTCATTGAAAAGAAAGGCATATTTGATTCATTTGCATATGCATGGTTTGAGTCAAGTCACAACATCATCCAGTTGCACTTCCATTCACCTGGTTGAGTAAAACAACAAACCACTAAAATCTATCTCCCTAACTCAACACATCTTAACCTCACTTGAGGATACAAAATAATCTGTTAGTTAGGTAGGACTCCGGGGATAGGAATCCAAACAATTCCCCCTTGTCATTTTCATCTGAGACATAGTTGTTTTCCTCTAGGGTACTAAAATCCTCTTGTACTTATTGACACAATCTTCGACCAGTTTGTTAGGAGGGCCTCCCGTTCCAGGGGGTAAGCAGCGAGGACAGGTTCCGGATGGACTTTGTGGAATGCCGCACTCCACTTAGTGCCTAAGGACATCTATCCATTGTCTTCCCTGTATTTTTCGTATAGGTGATACGAGGGCTCAAAGGCAGAAGTTCCAGTTAACCTTCCCAGACGTGTCATGAACGAGGTAGCTTAGTGATTTTTCTTCTAGGGCTCTTTTACCCAGGATCCCTTTCGCTAGAGGGATATCCTTCCACTTTGGTCTCTCATTTCGAATTGTTTGACTTGGATTTCATCACCTTGCGAAGGATACGATCTGCTGAGGTCTCTAGATCCTAGTTAGGAAGTTTGCTTGCTATTTCATCCTTCAGAGGGTCTTTTTTATTTTTAGTGTTGCTTGTTGGCATTCTGGCCACTTTGTTATAGCTCCCTTACTGCGACACCGGTCCAAGTTAAGTTTTTTGGGCTTGTTCTTTTGGCCTATGAGCCTTTTCTTTTCTTAGCTCCCCTTTTGCACACTCGGTTTCTCTAAGGTTTTTGAGTTCTTTTTTCACGAGACTTTCCCTAAAACTCTTCATTTAGGTCCATGGCAGATCAACGAAAATCAGGGAGATAACAAGGGAGAAGTCTCGAGATAGTACCTTCGGTTATCTGATCTTCAACATCACGCATACCTACTCCCCCTACTAGCAGACTAGCTGGTCGGGCAACCGTTCGATCAACAACTAGTACAACACCACCAGCTGCTATGGTGCCCTTAACACACACCATAGTTCTCGCAACTAGTACTCTTCCAGTGACTATAACTAAAACTAGTGTACCACCTCAGTCCACTGCCGTGCCAAAAATAACCACCGTAGTGGAGACCACCTTAGCCCCTGACGTTAGTGTCTCACTTTCAACCACTGTTCTACCGGAAACTATTGTTCCTCCACAGACTAGCACCTCAGCGACGCTATTTGATGTCCCTGAAGGATACATTGAGATCATTGAAGAATCCGAACCCCTACCGCCTAGACAATTCCACTTAGCTACCGACTTTAGCCAACCTCCTCCACCATGGGGAACCCCAACTGTTATAACTTCTTCCCTGGGTATACATATCTATGACATTGGATCTTCTAGAAATCAACCTTTAGGAATGCCTTCTCCTAACCTCACTTCATTCAACGAAATTATGGCATCCCTACGAGTCGAAATTGTATGTCTAGCCAACGAACAAGTGGCAACGGAACAATTTAGAGATGAAGCGGCTCGGATACTGGCTACAGTCTCGCAATAACCTCCTGGGACCACTTCTCAAGCGGTCGACCCTCGTGATTCCCACATGCCCCGATCTTCCTCCCGTGATACTACTTATGGTGAGTCATTTGTAGGTCGGTCAGGACCCACATACTGGACCATTCCACACCCTGATGATTCAGGGACAAACATTTTTATTCCAGCCTCCTCACTATGGAACACATCTTTGGGCCAAGCCCTCGACGATTTTCGTACTCCTCCCATACCCATGCAACTGACGCCCGAAATTCCTCTCCAACCTTCCCCACTTCTATTTCCAAAGTAAATTTTTGGCACTTTTTGGGGAACACCTCTACTATGAGAATAAACCCTACTTTCTCGTCATCGTCTTTACCATATGGAACTAGTGCACCATCATCTTCACAAGTTGGCCCCGCTCGTGCAGTTACTCAATCTGTACAACCCAACCCTTCTAGTACGCCCGTTGGAAGACCATCGAATCCTACTGTTCGAACACCCAATGTAACTAGAGGTCAATCTTGAGCCACAATCTACACTATTTACGGAGGACAACCGTTCATTGGAAACACAGTTGGTACCAATAACCAAACTCCTCCGACTAGACCATCTAATATGTGGGACCTCACACTTTACTGTTTGGAGGACAACCATTTGTTGGTGCCCCAAGTGGGACTAACCAACAACCTCCTCCATCGACATCATCCGCTCCGTGGGGACCTCACACCTCATATTTGGGAGGAAAACCATTTGTTGGTCCCACGAGTGGAACTAATCACCAACCTCCCCCATTAGTATCCTCTGCTCCGTGGAGACAACACAATCAACCTGGCAGTGGACAATCTGTTGTCAGTACCCCAAGCGGGTCAAACACACGATTTCCCTCGTCAGGCCCAATTCCTTCTTTGGGACCGCAGATCCCACCCACTGGGGGGCACTCCATGATTGGAAACTAGAACCAAGTCGGGGGGAAACTTATTCAACATCAGTCCTACCTTACCCCTAACTTGAACTTTGGAATATCCTCTTCCGGTGCCCCGAATACTCAATGGAACCCACCTCCTCAAACTCATCCTCTCAACTAGAGCAGCACAAATAATCTATGGGCTCCATTTTATTCGACACCTCCCTAGTCAAGGTATGGGAAACCCATCCAACCAAGGATTTGGAAACATTCCCTGGACTCAACAACCCCAAGTTTCCACACCATTCATCCCCACTTAGTAGTGTGTCCAACAACCAACATCTAACTCGATTTCGAATCAATCCATCAATCCTTTGATTTCTAACCAACAACCGGTCAATCAGATGGTTCCTAATATGCAAAACTTCCAACAGTACCCCGCGGGTAATATGTTTGGATACAACATGCATCAATATGCGGTGCAGGGTCCCATAGGCATCCCAGTACCCCATCAGTACTACTCATTCCCGCAACCCAATCGACAATTTCCATTTCTAGCCACATTAGACTTACCCGACTTGTCTAGACTCATCAACTATCCTATTTGGAACGAACCTCACTGGCCACCCATCCTTGCCGAACTACCACCGAACATCCCAAAGTTCGATGCGAAATTTGGGGAAGATCCAAAAAATAATGTTATGACATTCCATCTTTGGTGTTCTTCGAACTCACTGATGGATTATTCTATTCGACTACAGCTCTTGCAACGTACACTCGCCGACACGGCAACAAACTGGTATATCGAGCTGCCTCAACACTCCTTCAGATATTTCAACACCCTATCTATGCAGTTCTTGACAAACTTCCAACTTCCCATCCGATATGAGACTGGAACAAACTTGTTAACTTCGCTGCACCAATCCACTGCCACACACATATCCGATCACATTCATGAGTTGCGCCGACGCTGAAGATTAATCAAAGCACCAATTCCAGACCAATTATTGGCTAATTGGTTCACCAAGTCATTTCTGCCACCCATTTCTAGGGATATTGCTATGGGCTGACCTATCACAGAGGAACAAGCAATTGCTCGTGCACAGTATATGGATTTGGTTTATACCCAATCCGAAACATTATACGAGATCATTCCTCACACCTCCCACCCCACCAATGATCCATCAAAGCCCGCTACTTAATCTCCTATCGATGGAATAGTTGGTTCTGTGAAGGCTTAGCCTGCAACCAAATCGAGTGGGCAACAAAATACTATTTCCCCACCTCAAACTCAGGCTACATCTAAAACATCTACTTCTCCTGCTCAGTCCTCCGAGGTGAATGCCGTTCAATACTCGTCACAACAATCCGGAGGGAAAGAAGAAGAACAATAAAGGAAAACGCAAGAAATCTTCTACTCAGCAGGACAATCCCAAACCTCAACATACCAATAATGACAACAAACCTAGACGGAAAGCAAAGTTTCCCTACCTCATATGTCAGGAAGATCATTACACGAGAGGTTGTCCTTACAATGAGGAAGTCAATAAATTTGTAAAAGGCTCTTCTTGCCTGGCAGTGTTAACCGACCCTTTTCCTTATCAACAACAACAAATGGTCACACATGATCCCCCGCAAGGGGGAAACCAAAACAACTCTTCTAGAGCTGAAACGTCCTCGAATCTCAGAATTCTCATGACAAGTAATGAGACGGTTCACATATCTACACGATCAAAGACATACGATTTTGTCCCAAGTTCGAACAAAACTGAGACTACCAAAGGCAAGTCTCCCACAAACGAACCCCCATCGATGCCTCCTTCTAATGGTCATCTCCATATTGAGAGGCCCGTCACTGATACCGTGTTGCGCCCACCCAAGGCCACTATTCGAAAGGCAACATTTAATCCAAACATGTGAGCGGCCCAAAACTATGACATCATTGAAGATCTATCTCAAGCACCTTTTGCCATGTCTACTCTCGAAGTTCTACAACACTGTCCTACATAGCGTAGAACCTTGTTATCATCACTTGGAACCATTGACCCGTATTCCTCAAACACAATTTTGTTCAACTTGGAATATTTCAAGCCAGGATTTCTCACCAGTTGGCATTCCAGATTCATACTAGGATTTGTGGAAACAACATCCATCGTACCGTTCTAGACGAAGGTGCTTCCACTTCCATTATGTCATTGACCTGTTGGATAGCTATAGGTTCTCCAGAAGCAACCTAGTCTCCAACCACCCTAAAAACATTTGATGGACGCGGTTTCCAACCATATGGACTCATCCCTTCACTTGCCGTGTAACTAGGGGGCAAGACTATATCTATTCATGTGGAAATTATTGATGCTCCGTTAGACTATAAAATCTTACTCGGTCGCAACTAGTTCTATGCCATGACCGCCGTAGCATCTTCCGTTTTTTGCTTAGTGCAATTTCCTCACCAAGGAAAGATTGTCACTATAGATCAGTTAGATTTTTGTACTCCGGACATACATCAAAATTCCACTAACAATGTCTCGTTGCTGGCACATTCCCAGCGTCACTTTGAAGACATTGGCATTGGTCTCTTGAAAGATTCCTCCATTATCGGAATGTTTTCGGAACTCCCACTGTAACATGCCCTTTTTGCTGAAGAACATTTTATGTTGGAAACATTATGTTAACTTTTATTGTAAAGTTTTTATGTTGGACAAGTGTCCAAGGATGGCTATAATTTGTGCAATATTTTATTAGTTAATAAATAAAATAGGAGACAAACACCTAAGGGGACTGTTGAAAGAGTGGTTACTGACCCACTAGGTGGAATGGAATCTGGGGTAGAAGGCAATGGACAAGTGGCAGCATCATGATGCAACTAACTAGCTGTTGGTATGGGGCAACTCCCTTGAAATGTGGTCATAGTGCCCTGGAAGGTGGGACTGGAGCTTGAGGCTCATTTATTCCAAACTGACCACTAAAGACCTAGGCAATCTATATAAGAGCCATCAAATTATGAACTGAGGTTTATCACTTTTCCTGACGAGGAAATTTACCTTGGGGTTTTGCTATGCCTGCACCCAAGAGATTTGATGAGGGGATATGCTAAGTTTTTGATCATGTTGTGAGTTTGCCTAATACTGCTGAGTGCAGAAGTTATAATGTTGAGTGCAAAAGGAATATTTTGAGTGCAGAAGTTATACTAATGAGTGGAGAAGTTATATTACTTAGTGCCTTGCTTCTACATAGATTCCATCTACTTAGTGGTTCAGTAAGCAGGCTTGGAGGTCCATAGGAAGCCAGCAGTTTGGCTGCTTCTTCTGGAAAAGGTTGGGAGGAACAGGCCTCCTTGGGTGTTTGTCGGCCTTATCTTCATCTATAGGTTCTATTTGTTTATCTGCCATTAAGTAGTTAAATTTGTTTATCTACAAGTATTTGATTCCTATTTACAGAATGTATTCTTGTTCAGATGCATCTATTTTTCAGTTTTCTAAACCTAATTAGGATTGTGAATAGTAATGATAAATTGAATAAAATATTCTCTGCATTTTTCCCCATGCTAATGGAGCTGCATTGTACTCTAGTACAGAGAATAAATTAAGATATATGAATTGATAGCAGATTTCCAAATGAATGAGAATACCAATGCCGTTGTATTTTACTAGTTTTCCTACCATTGATATTTCGTATCGAATAACATAATTCTACGTCTTTCTCTTATCATTCTTTCATTAGTTAAATGTTTCAGGTTCACTGTATTACCCCTCATTAAGATGTAGTGAATTTAACAGCTGAAAAAACATTCATTTCCTAAGTATACAGTACTATTACCCTTTACTGTTAGCAAGCATATTTATTGTGAAATAAATAGTTTTTACATATAAGTATAGAAATTATCTTTCAGTTGTATCGTAGTTAGGAAATCATATCAGCTGCAATTTAATATTATCAAATAGCATCATATTACATTCCTTCTCAAACATGCATAATTGTTTAAGTACTAATCCTTATGCATGGTTTTCATTTCTATTATACTATTTATTTATCACCAATAAAGAATCATTACGATATATAAACAAGGTATTGTTTTCAAACCTAAGATTTATGACAGGTTCATACCCTTCACTCATCAAACCTTATAATATCAACTATTACCTTTTAGTTAAGAGTTTAGTTAAGAAACTGGTCATGATTCTTTTCATAACTGAAATCAAAATGTTGGATCCTGGCTCATGGCCATTACACAAATCGACAGACATTAATAACGAGAAACATTCTCAACTTCAAAACATAGTTTCGAAAAAACACTTATCATACACATTCCTTAAGACTGAAAACAAGAACATCTCGGCATCATCCTGATTTTTCATTATCACATTTTAAATTGAAAACATAACGGTAAAACTATACGTATAGCTCACTGTAAACATCCACTTTCAGAAGTTTAAAAATATTGTTTTCATAACAGCAGAACCTTGCCGAGAACCACATTTATGAGTTAAACAATGTTTTCAGTAGCTAAAGAAGACTATTATACAAAAATAAGTATCATGGTTCGACTTCTAAGCTCAAGGCTAAAACCCTTGGCTTCCCTTTTTACTATCCACAAAAACACAATAGATAGGAAACGATAAGTTTCATTTTCCTTCATGCAAAATGGAGCAATGCCCACAGAACCATATTCACAACACTTGCCATGAAACAGAATTCTTTTTACACAAAATAACTCACAATATCAACCACACGAACACAGGTGGAATGAGAACATGAATCCTTTCATTACCGAGTGCAGAAGAAGGGTGAAACCCTCTTCTAAGTATTTTTCCTTACAGATTATACAATGGAAAATATTTCCTACTAGAATAACGATGAAAAGGGTCGAGAATTCATTCTCCCCAAGCTACGAACAGTTCACAGACTTTCGGTGAAGATCACTCTTAGAGCCCAAGAAAACACCAAGTCTTGGCAAAGAACACTTTGAAGGTTCACTATTCATCTAACCAGAGTGTCAAGGTAACCACCGAGGCTTACTGGTCTAAATCGCAATAGTCAACTCTCAAAAGCCTAAGTTGGTGCATCTATCAACGAAGAGACCTACCATTTGAAACAAGATGTGGTCAAAACAAGTTTTAAAAAGAAACATTACATACGAAATAACATTGTTGGATCTTTCAAAATAGAAAGGAATATTACAGGGTTCGAACCAGGGACTTTTACCTTTCAAGTTATCACCGGAGCAGAACTTCAAGGACTGTGCAAACTGGAACCATACTCCCCATCGAATGCAAAGAAGGGAGCACATCGACTCTGTGACTATCACCTAACAAACACAGAAGCCGAGTATCAAATAGCTACCACGAAGCATTGCCAATCACCCTGGAACTGTTAATGCCAACGACCACTATAAAAACCATGAGTGTATCAATTCTTAAGCCATCAACAGGTCGCGGTTTCGAACCGTGGGCACTCCACAACCCTGTAACAAAACCCCGAAGGCTCTCGGCCTGTCGGCCTCTTCTCAAGAGCCACTACACCGAATGCCAAGGAAACATTAACACCATAGAACATAGTGGAGGGTAGGGTTTGATCTCGATGTCCAAACCCTTGCTAGATCAACGATAGATATCATCACAGGGTTTTCACGAAGAACTAAGCATCAACCACATTTATGGCACCATTAATACTATAGCCACCGAGGAGGACAGCTAGGTCAAGCTTCGAACCAGAGCACTTACAGCTCGTCATAACATTGAACCATCACCATCTCATCACGTTCCTAACGCCATGGTGATATCCATGGAGACATTCCACTGTCTCGACAGTTGGATGTATTAATTGCAAAGGGAAATAGAAGTGCCTGCCAGCACGAAACCACATTAACATTATTTCGTAGCCATCCTTGTAATATATCGATACATTGGTAATATGCATGACTATGTTATGATATGCACCTTGGGTTATGGCAAGGTTTTATTCATTTCTTTACTAGGTTTCCATAGTTAAATAGGATCACGATTATGCACAGACATATATTTTAATATTTAAATGTATCGAACTTAGCACTTATGAAATTTCATATTGACATGGATTTCTAATAGGAATTTAGTATATAGTTCCTAGGTTAACATTTAAAGATAATTTTGTATATATTTCTAGGTTAACATTGAAATATGAATTGTACATATACTTCTAGCTTAGAATGGAAATAAGAATCGTATGTATTTCTTAGCATAGAATCGAAATGTGATTTGTATATATTCCCTAGACTAGAATTTGAAAATATGAATTGCATACAGTTTCTCTAGGATAGAATTCAAATAACAATTACATAAAATTGTTAGGTTCTAAGCATACAAAGGAATGCATATAGATTAGGCGCACTATTCATACTTAGCATTTACATATAGATATTGTCTATCTTTATAAGTTCTGCATCTTTAGAACTCATAATAAAAATATATGAAGGTAAGAATTCTGTTTATACGATCTCATTTAAATATTGGTACAAAGAAATAAAAGAGCTAGTATAGGATTATGTTTAGTTTAACCAAAGTTTCTCACCCGGTGGCATGTTCGATAAATTGTCTCTTAAACATTAATACAGGGGAGATTACCGAAAACTGTTTAAAAACTATTCGGTCATTTGTTGTAAACACTAGCTTTTACTTGTAAACTGCAACAAGTACGATTCAAATGCTTTAGCAGGAATGCTAAGTAAGCCTCGGGGTGTCCGTAGGACCCCTTCATCATCAGCAAAAGAACAATAATTAATATATTTAAAACATACATCTTTTCATAAAAAAAAAATAGAAGGATTGTAAAATACAGTTGAGTAAGCATGACATCGAAACATAGATATTAATCATCTAGACGCAAACTTTACACTTTTTACCAGCACAGTATTTAGTACAGCAAGACGACTATTAAGCATTATTATATTCCGCACAGTTAGAGTCTGCATTAATTGCTATATCAAAAATTTTAAAATTTTTGTGATTTTTGGGATGTTACACCCACTCCCCGTTTTGCCAATCAATATGATTTCAACGAGCACATCTCACTCCTACGAATCTGACAATTCCTGGGTGATACCGAGTCCTTCTAAGTTCAAAACCCTCAGCTCTTCCATGCCTTTGAACCATAACTTAGCAACCTACCAAGAGATTCAATCGGCTTCCGACTGGATTGACACAATTGACCACCATACGGTGGCACATCCTCCGCCTCACATCCCTTCATCTTTTCCATATACTGACTCCATTACACAGATTTTTCCCTCGGACGAATCTATTATGGAGATCATGAGCATTGATGAACCACCCTGGGAAGATAACCATCATCGGTCTTCTTTCCCTACGATTCAGGCGGTAGATCTTGATTCCAAATCCATTTTAACACCAGACAATGTCAACACTAAGACCCCCATACCTACACAAGACGTGTTTTCCAAAGGGAACTTAGAAAACATCACGGAAACCATTCCCATTGACATATCCGTGAAACTTGGTGTCATGGAACACATCCATCTGGGAAAAACATGCACACCTATCAAGGTAGAGTTCTATACTGCCCTATTCAAAGAATTCCGCGATGTTTTCACTTGGAGATATGAAGAAATGCCAAGAATAGACCCCTCCATTGTGGTTCATGAGGTACAAGTCTATCCTGGTTCCCGCCCAGTCCGGCAGAAACTCCGACCCGTGCATCCCCGTAAAACGACTGCCATAAAAGCGAAAGTTGAAAAACTTATTCATGCTGGTTTTATTTATCCTGTCCCATTGACAGATTGGGTGTCCAACATCCTTCCCCTCGCAAAGAAACAAGGTACGATTAGGGTCTGTGTCGATTATAGAGACTTTAACAAAGCTTGTCCAAAGGAAAACTACCCAACGCCTTTTATCGACTAGATTATCGACAACTATGACGGGAGTGTCATCTTTTCATTCATGGATGGCTTCTCTGGATATAATCAGATCGAGATACTCCCTTCCAATCACCACAAAACCGCTTTATCTTCCCATGGGGGACCTTTGCGTACCGCAAATTACCCTTTGGTCTTGTTTGTGTCAGAAATTGTTACTAAGGCTAAGGTAACAAGCCAACACAATCTCAAAATAAAAATCAATCCAAACTAGGTTTTTAGGGTTTTGTTTTGTAGGTTTTGGTTAGAAACTTCAAGAGCATAAGGGAATACATTCAACAGATAAGTAAAAACTAATTCATATACATATATCCATGAAGATGCATATATATCTCAGGAATCCAACAAAAGATTGCAATGAAGTTCATACAATAAAAGACAAGCACCACTGGAAATTATACCTAAAACCAGAAATGAATTTGTCAATCAAGAAACTGTATAAGTTTAAAATGAAGCCAACACATATCAGAAGTGGAATAAGGAGTTATATATTCATAGTTTCATCAAAAATGCAATATGAGAGTTTGCAATACTTAGCAGTGAACAAGTCTGGATGAAAGCACAGTTTGCAGACCTCCTCTAGCTCCAAAAATTCGAACCCTTACAATGTATTTTCTCCCTCTCTAAATAGTTTTTTATCTCCCAAAAACAGTTAGGGTATTTCCTACTAATCCTCCATCGAATGACTAGACTAGGTAAAATAGCATTTACATTTTTACAAATTACAATTTTGCTAAAAATAGCAAATCTTTAACAAAAAGTCTTAAATGAACCTAACTGCCTTAGATCTCTTTCGATGCCTCCACAAGCAAAGAGATGCCATCTTGAGGATATTTTCTTCACTCTTTTGTGCTTTTGCTCCAGCTCAGCTATCCTTTTGTGTAGGTGTTCATTTTCATGCTGCAAGGTTTGAACTGTCTTTTCTAATTCTGAGCAATTCCTGTCAGCAACCCTTTTTCTTCTGAGTGCCTCCTTTGCATCAATCACTAACTCCTGAAAATTGTCATGAGTATCTTGAAGATCTTCTCTCAATCTTCTATTTGCCATCATTAGACCATCATTAACTTCCTGCATGTAGCTCATTTGATGCTTGTACTGTTTGACAGTCTTCTTCAAATTCTCCTTGTCAGAATTAACCAGTTTTTCTATTGCAGCATCCTGATCTTCACTTGGTTTCCAGAACATGTCAAACTTCTTAAACATTAATTCCTCTGTCAATGGCTTTACAGCAGTATCTTCAATGATAGGGTTTGAAACACCTATTACCTGTGCTGATTTAATATCTTCTGTTAATAATTTTCCAGAATTGTTTTCAACAATGGATTTAGAGCTTTCTTCACCTGTTACATTTACAGACCCAAAATCCTCTCTTTTAACTGAATGCAATTCATTTTTCTTTGATTGCTCCTCCATGGATTCTTCATCAGAGATGGTCACCTTATCAGTCTTCAATTTTGGATTTAACAGCTTTTTCATGCTTAATCTTAATTTGTTTTTAGACCTAGTTTTAGGTCTCCATAAAGAAGCTGCCTCTGCCATCATTTTAAGTTTCTTCCCTTGATATTGGATAGATGCTAACTCTACCACTTCCAGCTTTTTGATCTTGCTCTTAAGCTTTGTGGTCTTATCCTTTCTAGCATGATTTTCTTTAATCTCAGTTTTAACCTCTATCTCAGGCCTAAACTGTTCTTCTTCTAACATATAGCCCTCATCATCTGAGAGGACTGTGATGGGGCTTCTTGGCTGGTTATGAACTTCTACTTTTGCTACAGGAATCACTTTGATATCAATTTTCTTCTCCTCCTGAAAATTTGCTATCGGAGATGACTTCTTTTCAAGAAATTCCTCTTCCTTTTTGTCATCAAACAATGAGAACTCGACCTTATTGTGCTCTGAAAATTCCTGAGGCTGACTGTCATTCTGTCCTTCATCTGCTACCTGCTTTGTTCCCTTCTTAACTTTAATTTCATGTTTCTTTGCAGCTTTAACTGAATGCCCTAATTTCTGTATCATTACTTTTCCCTTATCAGTTTGTCTTTTGGATTGTTGGTCTTCTCCTTTAGAATGAATCCCTGACCAAAACAAAAAGAAGTCCCAAGTTTTTTCCTCATGCTGCAACACTGTAGAAATGATTAACTTTATGAGACCATGATGAAACAATGATTGAGAAGTATGATCATCCTGCTGTTTTATTTTGCTTGACATTTTCTGCAGGCTTTTGAAGAAAAAGAATGGTAAATTCATTTTAGACACCCCTGCCATGTGCTGTAGGAACCTAAGATGGTATTTGAACACTAATGAATACCTCCCTTCACAAGTTACATAACTCTGAAGAATTCTTATAGGTTCAATCCATTCCCTCTGAAATTATGTATGAGAATACCTTTGTTCCAGTCAGGAATAACATTGGGCAATAAGTATCTTTGAGGATCAAACTCAAAAGGAGACTTCTTAAACCAGAGCTCGCCCTCATTACTAATTTCAGTGGCTTCTGAAATTAATTCCACAGTCAATTTAAATCTCAAAGGATCCATTATGATCATCTCATTCTTAAGTCCTTTGGCAAAATTACAGGTCACTTGAGCATTAAAACCATCTATCTTCTTGAAGAATTTCAACCAGCCTGCCTGTTGGAACAGCTCTGCACAATATGGAAGTTTTTGAATCCATGTCAAGTCTGTGGGTTCAGCCCTATTAACCTTACCACTTTTACTGCTTTTTCCCATATCTTTCTTTTCAGGGAATAGAAACAGTCTAGTTTTAGGTTTCAGAAATGTCTTATAAGCTGTTTTCTGAGCAAATAATTCTCCCGGTTATAACAATTTCAAGGATATTTAAATCACCTGCACCAATTAACAGACCTTCCTATGTAGGACCTTTACCAACTAGCAGACTCCCTGCTGTGTAAAAACTGAGTTCTACCAATAATTCTGTAATTCTTTTCGATGCCCTATTCTGTATATTCTAATGTTTTAAAAACATTAGGTCATGAGAGAAACCATCATGCAAAATCCTCCTAACGGGCTTCAGGTAACTATTTCAGTGGTGAATTCCTCATCTTTACGCTCTATTACATCTTCCTCAACAACCAATTTTTTCAGAAAAACACGCAGCAGCAGAAACCCAAATTCTCCAGCTATAAGGGTTATACGTAATACCTGTCAATTACTCCTCTGTCGTGACTTAATGTCTTCAATTTGGAGTGTCAATGATGTTCTTCTTCGAGCATAGGTGTCCTCCTAACGATTCTTTGGCTGCAAGTGAACGAATTCAAAAGCCCTAATTTATGCTGGCGCCAGAACACAGCTGTCTCCTTCCACGGTAACGTAATCCAACGTTCAACAGTGAAGTCTCCTCCTCAAACAATAACTCCTCAGTGATGATGCGTGTGACAAGAGAAAATTGACAGCTAAACCCGGAATTGACTGGGCTGGTCTCTGTGCAACTGAACCCGCATAACCTGTAATGATGCCCTTGTTTTCTCTTCGTGATTAACAACCAACTAACATCATGCTCAAAATGCTGCATACACGTGTTAAACACTTCACACAATGCGATTAGATACTTTCACTCTGCATAATGATTGAAATCAGATCAAGAATTTACAAAAAACTCATGCCACGATATTCCTGTAGCGCACTCTGTGTTAAACTTTGGTGTAGCGCTACAAGAATATCTTTTAACCAAAATTAGCAATTTTCTAACTTTTTGCCAACTTGTCGGAGATTTTGGTAGCTATTTGGTTTAGGACATTAGTTTAGCTACTCTCTAAAGTCATTAATGATTCTCCTTTTGAATATATAACTCTCATTGACCCACTTTTTAATATAAAAAAAATGACCAAAATCAAATGAAATCTGAAAGGAATGGGTTCAAACTTTATTCAATCATTCATAAGGTTCTTAAGAAGGCAAAAACCAAAACTGAAAACCAAAAATTAAATAATGGTAGACTCAAAAAACAAACCAAAAATTGGAGAGAATAACTAAAAATGCAGAAAAATTTACTGACTTAACATCTGGCTCCAGCTGCGGGATGAAGTCCTCCCTGTGAGGCTTCAAGAACCTGTAGACTAGTGCCTTCAGTCTTCCATTGGGCTATGGAGTCTTTATTCAGTCTCACTCACACCGGTATATACAATGAAAAGTGACCATGATCTTCATTTAACTGTAGAAATGCTTGAGGAATCGCCCATTAACAGGGCTGAGCAATTCCTCTCCTTCCAAAGACTGCAATATGAAAGTATTATTTTCCAAAACCTTAGCTATCAGAAAAGGGCCAAACCATAAATTATCAAATTTTCCATGTTTCCCCTTCTGTTCCTTTCTTGCATCCCATCTTAAAACCATCTCACCTTCTGAAAAAATGTGATCTTTGATATTTCTGTCAAACCTGGTTTTCATTTTAGCTCTATACAGCTGGGCTTCTTTGTCTACCTTTTCCCTGTTCTGCTGTAACTCAATCATTTCAAAAATTCTCCTTTGCAAATCATCTGGTTCCTCTTGAGAATTTTGGAGGAACTTCATTACTGGGATTCCCAATTGTACTGGAAATACTGCTTCTGTTCCATAAACCAGCTGAAAGGGTGAAGTACCAATGGCTTGTTTTACAGTAATCCTATCTGCCCATAATGCATATTTCAACATTGAATCCCAGGATTTTTTATTTTGTTTGAGCAATTTCTTGATGCACTGAATGATATTTTTGTTAGATGATTCAGCCTGACCATTTCCCTGAGGATAATAGGGAGTTGAGTGTTTTAGCATAATACCATTTTTCTCACAAAAGGCCACCATTGCCTTGGATTTGAATGCTTTGGCATTATCAGTAATCAATCTTTGTGGACAACCAAACCTGCTCAGAATATTATTTTCTATGAAATCCATAATTACCTTATCTGTGGCATTCCTTGTGGGGATAGCCTCCACCCACTTTGTAAAGAAATCTGTGGCAGTCAAAATCCAATGATGCTGGCCTGAAGATGCTGGGTTTATTTCTCCAATAAAATCCAGACCCCACTGCTGAAAAGGGGCATTGACTACAATAGGCTTCAAAGGTAAAGACAGCAACTTCTGTTTACCTGCAAACTTTTGACAAGGTATGCAAGCTCTTACAGTTTGATAAACATCTGTAAAAAGTGAAGGCCAATAGTAACCAGCTCTTAAAATTTTATAAGCTGTTGTTTTCCAGTATTTATGTCCTCCACAAGCTCCTTCATGAGATTCTGAAATCACTTCCTTTATTTCAGCTTGATCTAAACACCTTAATAAGATTCCTGCTGGATCTTTCCAAAACAATTGACCTTCTATCAGACAGTATTTGGTAGTTTTCAATTTCAAGGACCTGGCAGCTTTTCTGTCTAAGTGTTCTGGACATTGTAAAAATAACAGAAAATGGATAATGTCAGCATACCAATCTGAAGATGAATAAGAATCCATGCTTCTTTCTTTTTCCAGAATTATTTGATTTTCTTCAGGTGCTGATTCTTCTGTCATAGCATGTAATCCTAATGCCTGACAATTTGAGTCAGCCAGCAGTTTGGCCAATCCTTGTCCTTTGACCAGCTTAGTAGGTCTGATTTCCACTTCATATTCCATAATTTTGGCAATCCACCTTCCCCTCTTTCCTTCACTATCAGGCTGTGTCAAAACATCCTTCACTGCAGCATTTGGAACAAAGGAAACAACCTTGGAGTGTAAAATATAGATTCTGAAAATTTTTAAAGCCTTTACCAGAGCATAGGCTTGTTTCTCCAAGATACTGTATTTCAGCTCTGAATCTCTAAGTGTTTTGCTGAAAAAGGCAATTGGTTGTTCCAATCCCTCCTCATTCTTCTGAAGTAGGACAGCAGCAATGGTGTCTTCTGAAGCAAAAGAAAATGTAAGAAATTCTTTGTCAAAATTTGGACTCACCAGGACAGGTGCTTCAGTCAGTGCCACTTTAATCTTTTCAAAAGCTGCCTTTGCTTCAACAGTCCACCTGACTTCTTGGTCCTTTTTTAACATGGCTGTAATTTGCTTAATGGTTTCAGCAAAATTAGGAATAAACCATCGCAGAAAATTGATTTTGCCAATAAATGATTGCACATCCTTTTTACTCCTGGGCAAGCTAATCTTCAGTATTGCTTTGACTCTCTCAGGGTCAATTCTGATACCATCAGCTGATACCAAGTGGCCAAGCAACTTACCTTCTTGCACAGCAAAATGTGATTTTTTAGGGTTTAAAGATAAGCCAAATTTCCTGCATTTTATGAAGGTTTGTTCTAAATGCTTCAAATGTTCATCATCAGACTTTGAGAAGACAGTGATATCATCCAGATAAATAACCACAAACTTATCTTTTTCACCCACGAATGCAATATCCATGGCTCTCTGAAAGGTTGCTCCAGCATTCATCAAGCCAAAAGGCATCTTGTCATACATAAATGTCCCCCAGGGGGTTGTAAAAGCTGTTTTTTCTTTATCATCAGGGTGCATAGCAATCTGATTATACCTTGAGAAACCATCTAGCATTGAAATCCTTTGAGCTCCAACCACCTGCTGCAAAACCTGTTCAATCTTGGGGAGAGGATAGTTGTCTTTTAATGATGATCGATTCAAATTTCTGAAGTCAACACATAATCGAATCTCTCCATTCTTCTTTCTAACAGGAACCAAATTTGCCACCCAAGAAGAATACCTAAGAGGCACTATTATTTTTGCATCCAACAACTTCTTTAATTCTTTTTCAATTACAGGGAATAGTGCTGGATTGATTCTTCTTAATTTCTGCCTGAAAGGTTTAACATTAGGTTTCAAAGGAACTTTGTGCTGAATAACTGCTGTGTCATAGGTTTTCAGTTCCTTGTAAGACCAAGCAAATGCATCTATATATTTTCTCAACAGCTTAATATATCTACTCCTTTGCTCAGCTGTTAGGTTTTTAGACAATTTTACCATTCTGGGCTGTTCTGCTGAGCCAATATTGTAGTCCTCTACATTGTCTTCTGAAGACTGAATTACTGGTCTGGAAGGTGTATCATCCTTAGTGAATATTCTTTCCAGAGGTACTAGACCTTTCGGAATGAAATTAGTCTTCAATTCAATAATCTTATGCCCAACAATCTCTTCTGCAGTAAACTTATCTAACTGTTCATCCCTTTCATCTATCTCCTGATCAATTTGATTGTTTGAGAATTCATCTACAAGCTCAAGAAATTTTTTTATTTCAATGTCATCTTCAAAAACCCTCCAATGTTTCACATTATCTGGAACACATGGTCTATATCTCACTTCTATTGGATATCTTAATTGAGTGATTTTTGGAATTCTGAAATGTGTGGCAGCTAGGGCTAAAGAATCTGCAGTTTCATTATGATTTCTGGGAATATGAGTGATATTAAATGCTATAAAATAGTTTTCAAGCATATCCCATACCTCATTTCGATATACTTTCAACAAACCCTGCTTTACTTGATATTTGTTCTTCACTTGTTGAACAATTAGTTCGGAGTCGCCAAATGCAGAAATCTGTTGAATTCCAAAATCTTTTGCAGCCTTCAATCCCAGTAGCAAGGCCTCATACTCAGCAGTATTGTTGGTGGTAGCAAATTCTAATTTATACATAAGTTTCACCATTTCACCTCCGGGAGAAATCAATAAAACTCCAGCTCCAGCACCTTCTTTGCATGAAGACCCATCAAAATACAACTGCCACAATACATCCTGCTCTTCTTGACTGTATTTTACAGGCTGATCTTTTTGTACTTGTAACACACCAGCAGAATTCTCTTCTTCACTAAACTGTAGTATGCATGAACCAAGGTCTTTATCCACAGAATACATTGGGTGATTTGTAGGGTTTTTCTCATCTGTGACTATGTAAGCCAACTGTAGCTCTCTATAAAGTCTCCTGTTTTCTCCACCAAAAACAGGAATAGTTGCATAAGAGAGGTCCATCTGTAGTGTCCCTCCAACTTTCTTGGCCCATGACCTAGACAGAAGTAAGCCAAATTTTGGTGTGATGTCAGCTACCACAACATCCATTATTACACTTTTCATGGGTAACTGAGTAAGATTGACAACCATGTCTTTTATCACTCCTAGACATTTCACAGCTCGGGAGTCAAAAGCATATAGATCATGGTAAGGTTTAGTGACATTAAGGCCCAGGGCTTCCATCACAGATTTTGGCATCAAATTATGGGATGCTCCTGAATCTAACAGACAGTTATGAATCATCTGCTCATGCACAGTCAGAGTTATATAGAAAGGAGGAGAAGCACCAGCTTCATTTTCAGTCTTCTCAGCCAAAACTGATCCAATAAAGATTCTAGGGTTTTCCTCCTGCAGATTTACTGTATCTGAAACTGGCTGATTATTGGGCATATTCATTACTTTCAAAACTGTATTCTTGTATGATGGATTTTTTATAAGCTCAGAAAATGGCACAGGAATTTTAAGTTTTCCTAACTCATTTTCCAAACTAAAATTTTGACCTGACCTATTTACCTCTTCAATTTCTGTATTCTTCTTAGGTTTTTCTGCAGGTTGCTTCTTTTCTGCTACAGGATCAGCAGTTGGTTTATCAGGAATAACTGGAGCAGGAACAACAGCTTTCTTCTTAGGAGCTTGAACTACTTGTTTCGGTCCAGTTCTGAGATTAATAATTTTCTTAACTCCATTCTGATTGGTAGCAGCATTTACAGCAGTTTTTTCACATTCCAAATCATCTTCAACCTCATATAAATCAGCATCATAATATTCAGAATTTAGAAAATCTTCTTCAGTAACAAAGCCTGTAAACATTTTATCTCCAATGTGGTTCATGTCCTGATCAGTCTCAGTTTCTTCAAAAAGCAGCTGCTGATCAATTTCTTCTTCATCAACCAAATTATTTTGGAAAGGTGGGGGCACTTTCTGATCTTCATTTTCTCTCCTTTCTTGCTGGATGTCATTATTTCTTCGTTCCCTTGGCATGAATCTAGGTGCAAATTGTCTTCTAAACTGATTTTGATTGTTTGGATTCCTCTGAGCTTCTGGAGCAGGTTTAGCAGAATTCTTTTCAAGCTCTAGTTTATTCAACTTTGCAGTAAGGATCTTAACCATTTTGGCCATCTCATCTATCTTGGCCTCAGCAGATTGAGAAGCAGAGCCTGCTGTGACAGCTTCTTTCTTTCCCTTTCTTTCATACAGCTGCTGAGATGTTTCATTCTTAAGTCTATTTGAAGCTAACAAATTAGACTCTACCTCTAGGGCTGCATCTTGCATGTTCAGCAGGGTGATAGGTCTCCTCTCTCTGAGTAATAGAGAAAATTCATGATCAAAAGCATTGGCATAGGTCAACTTGGCTGATGTTTCAGTGGGTTTAATTTCTGCTGGAATTCTACTATACATCTTATTAAACCTCTTGGAAAAATCTGCAACAGTCTCATCTTTCTTTCTTCTGAGAGCTCCAAATTCGGTTATGTAATATGTGTGATCTTTCGTATCTCCCCATTGTCTCATGAAAAGCTCATGGAGTTCTTCAATAATAGTAATGGAGTTAGCAGGCAAATCTCTAAACCATTTTCTTACATCACCATCTAGACTCTGAACAAAAACCCTCATCCACACATCTTTAATTTCAATATTCTGATTGTCAGCATAACTCATAAAAGCCTCCCAATGTTCCTCAGCAGTATTTTCCCCTTGGCCATTAAATCTAGGCATATATTTCTGATAATCCCCTCCGGGCAAAGCATGTAGAGGCTGAGGTAAAACTAATGGTGCATACCTAGCTGCTACCATTCTGTCCATCATATCCATAGGTGGATTTTGGGCTACCATTGTGGACTGAAGTTTAGATTGAGGTTTCAAATTAGGTTTTGAAAAGGAAGAAATTTGACTGGACCCTTTTTGAAAAGTATTCTTTCCTAGCTTCAACTGAAAGATTGGTATTTTATCAGGGGAAGAAGTTTTAGCTTTCAAGAAACTTTGAGGATTAGTGAAAACCTGGAAAGTGTTCTCAGAGAGGATAGGTTTTGAACATGGTGAAATTTCAGCTGGGTCTAGTAATTCACCCAACTGATGAGAATCACAGAAAGTTGGCAAAGATTGAGATTTTCTGAGTTTGTTTGCTGTTTTCAAAATCTGCTCAGGGTCTGTCACACCCAGATTTAATGGAGAAACAGGCTTATTCCTGGTCCCAATCCCTTTAGAAGCCAGTGTGACTTTTATGGTGAAAATAGCCTTAAAAAATGCTGGTTCAAGTCCACCTCTTAAACCAGGAAAAATGATGAGTATCCCAGGGAAGATATGCTTCAGCTTCGTCCCCGGCAACGGCGCCAAAGATGTTTGTGTCAGAAATTGTTACTAAGGCTAAGGTAACAAGCCAACACAATCTCAAAATAAAAATCAATCCAAACTAGGTTTTTAGGGTTTTGTTTTGTAGGTTTTGGTTAGAAACTTCAAGAGCATAAGGGAATACATTCAACAGATAAGTAAAAACTAATTCATATACATATATCCATGAAGATGCATATATATCTCAGGAATCCAACAAAAGATTGCAATGAAGTTCATACAATAAAAGACAAGCACCACTGGAAATTATACCTAAAACCAGAAATGAATTTGTCAATCAAGAAACTGTATAAGTTTAAAATGAAGCCAACACATATCAGAAGTGGAATAAGGAGTTATATATTCATAGTTTCATCAAAAATGCAATATGAGAGTTTGCAATACTTAGCAGTGAACAAGTCTGGATGAAAGCACAGTTTGCAGACCTCCTCTAGCTCCAAAAATTCGAACCCTTACAATGTATTTTCTCCCTCTCTAAATAGTTTTTTATCTCCCAAAAACAGTTAGGGTATTTCCTACTAATCCTCCATCGAATGACTAGACTAGGTAAAATAGCATTTACATTTTTACAAATTACAATTTTGCTAAAAATAGCAAATCTTTAACAAAAAGTCTTAAATGAACCTAACTGCCTTAGATCTCTTTCGATGCCTCCACAAGCAAAGAGATGCCATTTGGACTTGAGGATCTTTTCTTCACTCTTTTGTGCTTTTGCTCCAGCTCAGCTATCCTTTTGTGTAGGTGTTCATTTTCATGCTGCAAGGTTTGAACTGTCTTTTCTAATTCTGAGCAATTCCTGTCAGCAACCCTTTTTCTTCTGAGTGCCTCCTTTGCATCAATCACTAACTCCTGAAAATTGTCATGAGTATCTTGAAGATCTTCTCTCAATCTTCTATTTGCCATCATTAGACCATCATTAACTTCCTGCATGTAGCTCATTTGATGCTTGTACTGTTTGACAGTCTTCTTCAAATTCTCCTTGTCAGAATTAACCAGTTTTTCTATTGCAGCATCCTGATCTTCACTTGGTTTCCAGAACATGTCAAACTTCTTAAACATTAATTCCTCTGTCAATGGCTTTACAGCAGTATCTTCAATGATAGGGTTTGAAACACCTATTACCTGTGCTGATTTAATATCTTATGTTAACAATTTTCCAGAATTGTTTTCAACAATGGATTTAGAGCTTTCTTCACCTGTTACATTTACAGACCCAAAATCCTCTCTTTTAACTGAATGCAATTCATTTTTCTTTGATTGCTCCTTCATGGATTCTTCATCAGAGATGGTCACCTTATCAGTCTTCAATTTTGGATTTAACAGCTTTTTCATGCTTAATCTTAATTTGTTTTTAGACCTAGTTTTAGGTCTCCATAAAGAAGCTGCCTCTGCCATCATTTTAAGTTTCTTCCCTTGATATTGGATAGATGCTAACTCTACCACTTCCAGCTTTTTGATCTTGCTCTTAAGCTTTGTGGTCTTATCCTTTCTAGCATGATTTTCTTTAATCTCAGTTTTAACCTCTATCTCAGGCCTAAACTGTTCTTCTTCTAACATATAGCCCTCATCATCTGAGAGGACTGTGATGGGGCTTCTTGGCTGGTTATGAACTTCTACTTTTGCTACAGGAATCACTTTGATATCAATTTTCTTCTCCTCCTGAAAATTTGCTATCGGAGATGACTTCTTTTCAAGAAATTCCTCTTCCTTTTTGTCATCAAACAATGAGAACTCGACCTTATTGTGCTCTGAAAATTTCTGAGGCTGACTGTCATTCTGTCCTTCATCTGCTACCTGCTTTGTTCCCTTCTTAACTTTAATTTCATGTTTCTTTGCAGCTTTAACTGAATGCCCTAATTTCTGTATCATTACTTTTCCCTTATCAGTTTGTCTTTTGGATTGTTGGTCTTCTCCTTTAGAATGAATCCCTGACCAAAACAAAAAGAAGTCCCAAGTTTTTTCCTCATGCTGCAACACTGTAGAAATGATTAACTTTATGAGACCATGATGAAACAATGATTGAGAAGTATGATCATCCTGCTGTTTTATTTTGCTTGACATTTTCTGTAGGCTTTTGAAGAAAAAGAATGGTAAATTCATTTTAGACACCCCTGCCATGTGCTGTAGGAACCTAAGATGGTATTTGAACACTAATGAATACCTCCCTTCACAAGTTACATAACTCTGAAGAATTCTTATAGGTTCAATCCATTCCCTCTTGAAATTATGTATGAGAATACCTTTGTTCCAGTCAGGAATAACATTGGGCAATAAGTATCTTTGAGGATCAAACTCAAAAGGAGACTTCTTAAACTAGAGCTCGCCCTCATTACTAATTTCAGTGGCTTCTGAAATTAATTCCACAGTCAATTTAAATCTCAAAGGATCCATTATGATCATCTCATTCTTAAGTCCTTTGGCAAAATTGCAGGTCACTTGAGCATTAAAACCATCTATCTTCTTGAAGAATTTCAACCAGCCTGCCTGTTGGAACAGCTCTGCACAATCTGGAAGTTTTTGAATCCATGTCAAGTCTGTGGGTTCAGGCCTATTAACCTTACCACTTTTACTGCTTTTTCCCATATCTTTCTTTTCAGGGAATAGAAACAGTCTAGTTTTAGGTTTCAGAAATGTCTTATAAGCTGTTTTCTGAGCAAATAATTCTCCCGGTTATAACAATTTCAAGGATATTTAAATCACCTGCACCAATTAACAGACCTTCCTGTGCAGGACCTTTACCAACTAGCAGACTCCCTGCTGTGTAAAAAATGAGTTCTACCAATAATTCTGTAATTCTTTTCGATGCCCTATTCTGTATATTCTAATGTTTTAAAAACATTAGGTCATGAGAGAAACCATCATGCAAAATCCTCCTAACGGGCTTCAGGTAACTATTTCAGTGGTGAATTCCTCATCTTTACGCTCTATTACATCTTCCTCAACAACCAATTTTTTTCAGAAAAACACGCAGCAGCAGAAACCCAAATTCTCCAGCTATAAGGGTTATACGTAATACCTGTCAATTACTCCTCTGTCGTGACTTAATGTATTCAATTTGGAGTGTCAATGATGTTCTTCTTCGAGCATAGGTGTCCTCCTAACGATTCTTTGGCTGCAAGTGAACGAATTCAAAAGCCCTAATTTATGCTGGCGCCAGAACACAGCTGTCTCCTTCCACGGTAACGTAATCCAACGTTCAACAGTGAAGTCTCCTCCTCAAACAATAACTCCTCAATGATGATGCGTGTGACAAGAGAAAATTGACAGCTAAACCCGGAATTGACTGGGCTGGTCTCTGTGCAACTGAACCCGCATAACCTGTAATGATGCCCTTGTTTTCTCTTCGTGATTAACAACCAACTAACATCATGCTCAAAATGCTGCATACACGTGTTAAACACTTCACACAATGCGATTAGATACTTTCACTCTGCATAATGATTGAAATCAGATCAAGAATTTACAAAAAACTCATGCCACGATATTCCTGTAGCGCACTCTGTGTTAAACTTTGGTGTAGCGCTACAAGAATATGTTTTAACCAAAATTTAGCAATTTTCTAACTTTTTGCCAACTTGTCGGAGATTTTGGCAGCTATTTGGTTTAGGACATTAGTTTAGCTACTCTCTAAAGTCATTAATGATTCTCCTTTTGAATATATAACTCTCATTGACCCACTTTTTAATATAAAAAAAATGACCAAAATCAAATGAAATCTGAAAGGACTGGGTTCAAACTTTATTCAATCATTCATAAGGTTCTTAAGAAGGCAAAAACCAAAACTGAAAACCAAAAATTAAATAATGGTAGACTCAAAAAACAAACCAAAAATTGGAGAGAATAACTAGAAATGCAGAAAAATTTACTGACTTAACAGGTATTAAGAACACTGGGGCCACTTTTCAACGGGCCATGTCCTATGCTTTTCACGATATCAAGCATGTTGTGGAATCTTATCTGGATGACCTACCCGCACATTCCAATTCACGAGAGGACCATTCAGACCATCTGAGTGCAATATTCTCACGATGTCGTCACTACAACATTCACCTGAATCCACACAAATGCGTATTATGTGTCGAAGCAGGTAGATTGTTAGGCTTCATTATCTCCAAGGATGGCATACGCCTTAACCTTGCAAAGGTAGAGGCCATCTCGGCCTTTCCTTCCCCATCCAATATTCCTGAACTCCAGAGTGCATGCAAACTTCTTACGTCGCTTTGTCTGTAACTTCGACGAGATCACTAAGGGCTACATGAGGCTTCTCAAAAAAGATATTCCTTTCATCTGGGATGACGAAGCCCAACGGTCTTTTGACAACTTAAAAAAGGCCCTTACCAACGCTCCCATGATCCAACCCCCCAACTACACACGAGACTATATTTTATATCTCATTGCCTCTACCACCACTGTTGGTATTGTGTTGGTTCAGGAAGACAACAACGAACAAGAACATGTTGTTCTAAGCAAGAGTCTTATGGACTCCAAGACACACTACTCACATGTGGAGAAGTTGGTACTATCTAAGCAAGAGTCTTATGGACTCCGAGACACACTACTCACATGTGGAGAAGTTGGCTTTGGCCACAGTTTTTGCGGTCTAGATATTTAGACACTACATTCTGCTTCACAAAACCACTGTTATTCTGAAATTCAACCCAATGTATTATGTCCTAACATGGCAAGTGCTAGGGGGCAAGTATTCTCGTTGGATTGTTGTTCTTCAAGAGTTCGATTTGTGCATTGCCCCGGCAAAATCCAAGAAATCCCTGGTCTTTGCAGAGATGATTTGTGCATTGCCCCGTGTCGATGACCAATCAGAGCCCACTGATTCATTTCCTGATGAATCTTTGTTCCTTATCGGCACGCCAAACTCATGGCATGGATACATCCTTATGTATCTCCAAACCCAACGCTTTCAACCTAATGTCAACCATGACGAACGTCACCGTATTCGACACACCACGCCAAGTATTATCTTATCATTAGTGATACATTGTATCGTCGTGGTATTGACTTTGTGCTACGTCGTTGCTTAACCCTAGACAAAGCCGAACATGTGTTGAATGACTGCCACTCTGGAGCATGTGGTGGTCACATTTCTCGGATGGCTACTGCCCAGAAGATTTTGCGAGCTGGGTACTTCTGGCCTTCAATCTTCAAGGACTGCGTCGAAGTGGTTAAGAAGTGCCCACCATGTCAATTTTTCCACTCCAAGAAATGCTCGCACCTTGCTCCTCTCTATCCCGTCATTTCCGTCGGCCCCTTTACAAAATGGGGTATTGATTTTATGCATTGTAAGCCCACTTCAGCCGGGGGCATAGTTATGTCATCATCTTTGTTGACTACTTTACTAAATGGGCTGAAGCTATGTCTACATACGCCGAAGACTGCAAAACCGCAGCATTGTTCATATTCAATCATATTATATCCAGGTTCGTAGTCCCTCAGTTCATCGTAACTGATCATGGTTCCCACTTCAAGAATCATATGATGGAAGAATTGAGTGCCAAGCTGGGTTTTCGCCACGAAAACTCAACCCCGTATTACCCACAAGCTAACGGACAAGTAGAGGCAATTAACAAAGTCTTGAAACGCATGATTCAACGCAATGCGGGCACACAAAAATCCAAATGGCACTTAGCCCTCTTTTCAACCCTTTGGGCTTACCGAACTTCAGTAAAAAATGCAATAGGGTTCACACCATTTCAACTGGTGTATGGCCTGGAAGTCATCCTACCGATTGAGTGTGAAATACCATCTTTGAAACTAGCAATAGAACTTTTACCTAACACCACCACCAAAGAGGAACGGTTTCTATATCTGGCCAAGCTAGATGAAACTCACTAAAACGTTGCACTCGCTAATGAAGTTCACAAAAAGTGCGTCAAAGCACACTACGATAAATCCGTTCAACCTAGGGTATTCAACGAGGGCGACCTAGTCCTTACCTATGATCAAATGCACGACAAACTAGGTAAAGGAAAATTGGAATATATGTGGTACAACCCCTATGTCATAAAATGTGTGTTAGAGAAAGGAGCTTACGAGCTTGTCGATGCCGATGGTATACCTTTGGGTCAGCCCCGTAATGGGTTCTACCTAAAGAGATTCTATGTGTAGGACTATCCTGCGTATAACATCTTGTACATAATGTATTTAGCATGTTTTTAGTTCACTTTTTGCATGTGAATATTTTATCTCATACACCGTTATTTATCTCGACTTGTGCTTGTATGCGTAGATGTCGGTGTACTATGGATTCGTGGATGGTGCGAGCCGACATACCTGGAACCTTGATTCCATAGCATGGGTTCTGTATTCCTCTGTTGGCAAGTTGATATCCTCGGGTGGCATCTGTCTAGGCCCCGCAACAAACAACATCTTGGAATACCATGCTCCTAACCGAAGTTGCTTCTCTCGGGATCTGCACCTTTCTAGTCTACCTGGACTCTCAACTCGTAGCATCTCAGTTGAATCGCGTCTACACCATTCATTATCCTACATTACTTCGATTTTACGGAAGAGTATGCCTCTTGGAAAGATCATTTGACTATATTTAGTACCAACATGTACCAAGAGAATTCAATATGGTCGCTGATTCATTAGCTAACTATATATTGGATTGGAATATGGCCCACATATGAACAAAACATCATAACAAACGCATACAAAAAATGTAAATACACAACTCGTAGTAAATAAACAAGCTATAGAGATAGGTCCATATATGTAAATATCATGTAAAAAGTGTTCTTTCCAAATAATAATAGTATGATGTGTCCAAAATACAAAATTGGGATCATGTCCCATACAAAATTGGCTCTTGGGACTACATATCGTGTACATGCCGCTAACAACACTACTACCTAAACACTAATCATCGGGTTCGTGGTGCTCGTGATAATATACAACTGCTCTCGCCACATGGCAGAGCAATCTACCAATACGCTCCGACACCCAAACAGTGTGCCTCTGGAGATGGAGAGGTATATCAGGCATCCTCATGGGAGGGACACCCATCGTCAAACCATGGAGGTTCCGCTCAACATCGCGGAGCCCCCCTACCTCCTCCTCCTCCTCCTCCTCCTCATCCTCGGCATGCTGCTGGATCCCTCCTTGACATAGTGGTGAATACCCCGCCGGTCTTCGTGGTCCGCGATCTGTGGCAGTACACGTACACATGTTAGATCTCTTTCATGCATTAAAAAACAACAAAATATATATATAATCAAAAATACCAAAAACACATATATGTGATGGTCACATACCTAAGTTGTCCCAATCATCATCTTCAAGAAATTCCAAATCAATATCCTCTTGGAAATCCACCCCCTCATAGGGATAGTCCTTGATCATGATAGTCTGCTCCTCGAGCCATGAGAAGAAATCCTCGCCAAAATCCAGGACCTGCGACTCGCCGAGCCATCCAGCATAGTCGCTCCATCTCCCCATCCGAGGCTCAGATGCGGGACAGATCGGTCTGTCTATTTGAGGGTGCAATAGTGGTACCTTCTCCAGGAAGAATGTGACCAGGATACTTCCATATCCGAACTGATGGATATCTTTGTTCCTGCACTTGGTCACCTGATCTTTGAGATTCACTAGGACCCCTTCACACCAATTGAACAGTGTTGGTGCCATGCATTCTACCGCATAGGTCATCTATGCCTTTGTTTCATGGTGGGCACCCACGCTACCTGTTACACATGCAATGGTATACAAAATGGTTCTCAATGGAGCATCTATCACATCCGCTATGAGCACCTTCCCGCTCTTCTTGCGGGACCCCTGTCTGCAATAACGGGAAATATACGTGTCCGTGGTCTCCTCTGAGGTCCTGTGCCCGCATAGATTGACCTGTGCTCCTCTCTTGGAGAGACCAGTCAAGAAGTAAATATCCTCGAGCTCTATCTCGAGGGTGTGCTCCCAAATCTGGAAAGCTTGGATATCGCTATCCCACATTTGAATGATATAATTTAATAGCTTCCCCTGTTTGTGGATGCCCTTTGTTTTGAAGAATTTCAGTAAACCACATTCTCGTAGTGCAGTTAGTGTGGCATTGTCTTGTAGAGTTATTCTATCATCATCTTCATGTTCTCTCTCCTTCCAATCAACCATCTTCACTCAAGTGAGTTGCAAACCCCTGCAAAATGTCAAAGAAACCATTTGAGAGAAGATGAAAAACCGATTTCATGCTGTGATAGAGAAACAAACTTGTATTTTTCTTGCTCTGCGTATTTTCATGCCTGGATAGGTTCCAGGTACGCAAAAATTGAGTATTTTCGCTCCCCTCCTTAAGCCCATAACGCGAAATTTCCTAGAATTTCACGCCTCTCGACATAGAGAGGGCGTGAAAATATCAAGGGTGAAAATGTTGCCCTAGAGCGTCTCCTAAATCAAAAAAAAAGAAAAAAAAAGAAAAAGAAATGGAAGCCGAGGTTGTGAAGATCTACTTGGATTGAACGACGTTCGAAATGGTGCCCCAGATCTCCCGATATCTTCAATTGAAGAATTGCCCTCCACAAGGTAAAAACTCTTCTTTGGGTAAAAAACAAACAAATGATAATGGGTAACTTCCCTTTTACCTTCTTTTATACATTTTAAATAGATGTTTTTACTCATTATTTTATTTTAAAAAATCCTTTTTTGGGTCAATTCTTCATTTTGATGAAGTAATGTTTGCTTCTAGGGTTTTTGACCATGTCCAACAGGTTTACACGCACTATTCACATTGGTATTCGATTTTGACCTTCATTCGAGCTCACTTTATCTTTTTCGTGCTCTGGACCTAACCTGAAAAAGATTCCAAGCGCTTTTCACATTTGTGTTGTGCTTGTCAAACCTAAGACAACCGGTGTCGAGCTTAGTCAACTTTACTCGTGCTCGTAAAACGATGAGGAAAGTATCATCTTAGTATTATTTTATTCCTTTTTTGGACTAAGACGATTAACTCACGAAAATGGACCTCAGGAGTTCTCTTTCTTTTCGGACTCCCTCGTTATGAAAAGATCTCCAAGTGTCTTGTCTCTTTCATACTTGTAAATGTATTTGAAAAGACGTCTATTCGGTGGTAGGTTACCCCTTTTTCGGGCTATCTAGACTATTTACGAGAAATGTATACCTCAGTCAACCTTTGACTGGGAGAGTTCTTCCAGATATCATTTTATAATTTTTCGGGTCTGGGGAGTAACCTATTACGAAAAAGTCGTTCCCGGAGTCTTCTTTAAGTTATTTCAGGCTCTCTAAATATGAAAAACTGCCGAGTTTGCCTTCTTTGGACTCGTCAAAACTCAAAATTGAAGGGCCCGCATTGGGACGAACCCCTCCTTTCTCAGGTTCATAAAACATGTGAGATTGGACTTATCCATAAGATGAGCTATACCGAGCATCTGTTATCCTCTTCAAGCTCGTTAAACCACAAAGAGGTACTCATCAGTTATGATGGGGGAAAATTGGGAAATGAGTCAAGTTTACCTTTTGGCAGCTTGTGAGTTGTCACCTTTGAACATGGCATGCATCTATATCTTGTCTCCTTTGGGTAGTCAGTCGCTCTGATGAGTTGTAACTATAGTCCTGCATCGTCTTCTTCACTATGAGTCTACTAGCCCTGTGGTTATTTATGCTAATTAATCCCAGCTGCCAAGTCCTGTCGCATGCCGTTATATGTTCAAAGGATTGATGTTACCTTGAATCCACTCTTTTGCTAGTTCGTCAATTCGCTAGTCTTGTGTCAGTACATGCTCTTTTAGTCCATTGTTCCACACCTCTTTCCTATATCAATTTCGTGTCGTTGATGTGGGATTCATTATGGCCCTCCTTCGACGAGTCTATTCCTGTCAACTTCGACTCATCATCCAGGAATTAGGCTTAAGAACCAACTTTAGTACCTTGGTACCTGCATGCCTCAATGGCAGGTTTCCTCGTGTTCGACAGTAGGTTCTTATCATTGACCTCTGATCGAATAATTCCACGAATGTTCAATGTCAAGACATCTATTCGCATTCAATGGACTGTACTGGAGATACATTGGGAATCATCGTCATCATTGGTGGTCTCCCTCGCACTTGTTAATGGTTCACATCATTGACCGGTAATCAAGTGGTTCCTATCATGTTCGACTTCAACACCTTGTAATCACATGATTAGGATCGTGTCGCTTCAGGATCGGGTAGAAGACCCCAGATGTTCTTGATATTACCCTTACATCTGGGCTACGATGGCGATTATTGAGTAGGTCTCTATACATACATCATGTTGGTGACCTCAATGATGTATTGTCGCACAGATCCACTTTGTATTGGTCGTGGCTGTGTCATTGTCATCTCATGGATCGATGATTGTTCATAGTAGCCATGATTCATCCACATTCTATATCATCTCAGTTCTCTCATGGATCTGCAATGTATTGGTCGACAGCCATGCTTCGAGTCAGTTGTTCCGAGCATGGGTATGCCCGCCTCGATGGTATTTGAAATTCTGTGTTCTTGTAGCTCCGCGCCGACTCCCTCGATGCTATCTCCGCACGATTTATTGGTAAAGTATTTCGGCCATCAGTTTCTTCTGACCTCACACTTTAGGGGGCATATGTTATACCTCAAAGTTACACTTCGAGCCTTAGTGTCGCATCTTCATGACATATGACCTAGCGACGCTTCCTCCTAATATGTGTTGTACCTTGTTGGTTCCCTCCTTGGTTTCATCTGGAAACCTAGGAAACAAATCCAACCTCTTCTGGTCGAGTGACAACTCAATGGGCCAAGTGTCACCATGATTGACCTTGTTTTACCCTAATTTTCGTGGCCTATATATAGCCCAAGACGCAAAAATCCCATATTTTCGTGCATTGCATAACCACCGGGGCACGAAAATGACAACATTTTCGTGCTATGCTCAGCTTCCAGGGCGCTAAAATACCATAACAGCCTTTGTGCATGGATCTTGGATCTTCAACCTCCGAGAGATTTCTTTAGGATTGGCTCACCTGAATCGATCTCAACCTATTCTCCTTGTTTAGCCTGATTGATCCACTAAACTCTCATTAGATCCACCTTCCTCTACCTATGGTTAGCTTCCCAAGTGCTATAAAGGGGAGGCCATCCATGAGCCATGGGGGACTACTTGGGGCATCAAACCTATGATCCTGAGATATTTGCAGAGATAGCTAAAGGGAGGAAGCTTTGGAGCTGGAAGTGACTTGGATATTAAGGAAATCTTTGTAAGTGTCTTCAAGTTTCTAATCAATAATAACTTGTCTTGTTTCCCACTTTGTGTGTATTATGTTTCAGTCATTGCTATGAAGTGTATTCAATAGAGTTTAGATCTAACTTGTATTTCAAGGTATTTAAGAGATCGTTTGTTTGTCTTTGTTTGATCTTAACAGATCCAACTTGGGAGCTTCAAGACTAAAGCCATCCGCAAGACGAACGTCCGATTTAAGGTGAGTGGCATTCATCCTCCATTTTCAAGTACGTTTAATCTTGATGTATGAGTTTGATTTAGGATTTCAAGGGTGCATTTTTTGTATACTATCTTAGATTAGGTGTGTTTAGTCCCGGTTTTATCTAAGAGAACCTCTTCTTATCCGTAGGAAGAAATTTTTACCACACAACAGAGTACTGCCACATGCCACTAGGGAAAATAAAACCGACAACATGCAAAATCTGTTCAACTTACCTCCCCACTCGGCACACCGAGCTCTCGAGCTTCAGGCTTATCGAAATAAAATACAGTGCACACCCATGCAAACGGGATAAGAAATACGCAGGCGAACGCTTATCCAACGTACATGGTAGATAACATGGGCGGTGCCATCATGCACAGACCCTTATAGCTGCATGGTGAAATGACAGTAGATTTATATTACGTACAGATTAGAAGGAGGAAGTGTGGTCATAAGAGAGAGCTGCGTCTTCGGCAGTGTTGAAAGTGCCCAGCCAAATTCGATCTTGCCATGAGCCCAACATCGATATTTCCATGAGCTCGTGGTGACGGGACATTGGGAACCGTTTATTTTCCCATTTCTTGGTGTCCGGGTCGTTGTCGGTGAGGCTTTTCATTCCATTGCATTCCCTCCATCAAGATAACGTAACTGCTAATGGTTGACGGTTTGTAGGAGTATGACAGGTGGCGGCTCCCCATAGGCCGTCAACAGATGACGAAAGCCTAAGAGGAGCCTACCCCTTAAAATACGCCTTTGGCGTAACAAGAGCTCTAAGTGGTAATGTCTATATAATCTTGTAGGAAAAATAATTAATAATAATGAAGAGCCATGAGGTGTAGGGAAGTTGGTTTGTGTGGGGTTTAGTCCTCATCATGTCATTAATTCAAATTTCATGGTGAGGGTTGAGGATGGGTGTTGCCACTTTCCCACAGGGTGATCCATCCAAATTTAGGCTAGCCCAAGCCCAAGTTAGTGTGGGGGAATTCCTAGATTTTAAAATAATAATAATGATGAAAGGTATAATGTCCTACAAATATTGCATCAAAAGCAATTTAATTCATGTTTTTGTGGCTATTATATTTGAATATTTTGTGACAATCCATGATTCTTAGTGTCATTTTTGCAAAGCAAATCACTCCTTGTAAAACACCTAATTGTCATATGCATATCTTGTATTGAAGTGGGTTTCCCAACATAGACTAAAGTAAATTAATACCCAATTGTGCACCAAGATAGATATTGCGCCTGACATCAAATAGTCATAGTCTATAATCACGACCATTAAGAGCAACATTTTCCTCAATAAATTTGTTAGGTCTAAAGGTCATTGGCTCCCTCCATACAGTGATATCCCAAGTGATGGCCTAGACATTTACATGTACATTGGCTCGTTCACATAGAACCCATTTATTTAAACATCATAAATTATTTTATTTAAGAAATTATACATACAACATTTTCCCTTAAAAACTATATCCTTACAAAATTATATAAAATTAAAAAATATATATAACCCATTAATCCATAAATCCTAGATAGCTCTTCAATTGTAAATTTAAATATATTTTGAATTTTATGAGTGCGCAGACATGGATTCACATGAGAGGAAGACTATGTTGTAGGAATTGGATTGGAAATTCAACGATAGGATGAAAAGATGGAGACTGAAACCCTAACTAGGTAAACTAAAGAAGTCCAATGTGTGGACTATTCAGAAGACCCCCCAGAAGGAATGAGGATTTTTTAGTACTGCAGTGAAAAAGGGATGGTGATTTACTATATGAAGGTCTAAGTATCCTAAGTGAAGTAGACAAGGGGGGAATTTCCTTAAGATCACTGAAGACTTTAGGGTAGTGTCGACAAAACGACTAAGGGCACAAATCATAACCCTTCTCAGGCATATGTCATAATTGATGCAACAATAGATCTTGTCAAGGATGTAAAGGTACTTTTATATGAAGGGAAGGGTCCAAGTGGTCCTTTGGAAGCCAAGCAAAGTAATGGTTTACATGGGCATATTGGAACCTCGACTACCTTACCATCACTTCACACTAGTGCAGTTAATCCATTGCGGGTTGTTGGAGTTGAGAAGTCTAGAATATTCAGATAAGAGGAGTGGGAGAGAATAATGCATGGTTACTCTAGTGAGGATAAACCCATTAATAACATAGTCTCAGGTAGCTTGGAGGAGGGACAATGTCCAAGGAAGGTGGTGGAGGAAGGGAATACTATAAAAAAAACCTGAGAAGACTCGAAAAGTGGTAAAAAGGAAGTTGGGTACTCTACGACTAGTCGTGGGAGAGGGTATTAGGTTCAATCAGATCCTAGATTACAATGATAAAACTTTGGTGGGGATATTTGTAGACCGACAAATTGCAGTTTCAACCCTGTATGATTAGATACAAACACACTCGTCTATAGTTATTGGCTGTGGACCTACTTTCCACACCCTACCACAAGAGTATAGAGGATTTGTTTGTCACTCTGTTGAAGATGTAGCTACCATTTTGGGATGCAATTAGTTTTGTTGCATGGGCTATCTCCAAATGAAGCCTTGGCATCTAGGTTTTGATCCCATATCAGAGACAATGCAAGGTTTCCTACCTAGGTCAAGTTCTTGGATTACCATTGAAATACTATACGAATGAATACTTTACAATTATGGGGAACCAACTTGGTAAGACTCTTGTAGTGGATGAAGAATACAAGAGGGATAATCAAAGGATAGTTGCATGAGCTTGAGTAGACATTGATTACAAGGATGGTATGTTTAGGGAATTAGAGATTGTCAAGGGCGATAGGAATCATTTCCAGATGATTGACTACATTGACTTTCCATTTCAATGCAATAGATGTCATGTTCATGGGCAAGTAGTGAGGGATTGCAACTTACCTTTCCAAAAGGCCATTTGGAAAAGGAAGGACGTAGTTAAAACAAGTGAGAATAAATTGGACGAGAAGATTGTAGGTGATGCAATACTTTTGTCAAGTTTCGAGATTCCTCAAGTGTAGGTTGAAGTAGGGAAAGGAAAAGAACATGCTCCAAACAACAATTCATCACAGAGGGAAGACAAGGTTGAATTTGAAACTTCACGTGTAGTCCCTAACTGAAACTACTTCAAGAGTGCATGACCAAAAGGAGTTCGAAGTGGGAGCAGAGACAAACTTGCTGATAAAAGTTGGTCCCGAGGTATATTTTAATGTAGAGTTGGACATTAAACTTACAGATAAGTAATCCAAGACTACTACTTTTTCTTGTCTCCACAATTTGGTGGTAGAAGAGAGGTTGTGGCTCACTCTAGCCAAGGTGAATATCGCATTGATGGACAGATTCAAACAAAAGAATGTCATAAAAAAGTTAAAAAGAGTTAAGTTCTTTTGAGAACATTTAAACATTTTCTATGAAGAACACTACTACTTTGGGCTTCACTAGGATGTTAGTTCAAGTTTAAATCCAGGGATGGTGGCATTGAAACCTTTGTCGGAGATTCACAAGCCTCTTGGGAAGGGTATTTACTATTTAAGACCCCAAAAATCTAAGATTGATCCAATAGGGGGTCCTTCATGTGGTTTAGGGAGCGACTGTGTGAAAGAATTACCTTATGCTCCAATAGGCGGGAAGTCCCTTCTCTTCCATGCACAAACTAAAGTTGTGAAAGAAGTCCAATAAGGCCGACAAAAACTCATAACCAGGGTTCCTAGAGAGCAAAACCCTTCAAATGGCTGTCCATGAAGATCTTCTCTACTAATGCTAGGGAACTAGCGAGTTTAATAAAAAGACTCTCACTTTGTATATTTTTAGAATTAGATAGGGCAGATATTATTATTTTGCAGGAAACAATGTCATTGGGAATTCCTATTATTGAGAAGTTAAAAAGTTTTTTAAAGGGTTGGGATTTTGATATTATTGATTCTATCGGGCTCTCGACAGGTTTAATCATTGGATGAAAAAATAGAATGGTTTTAAGTAACTATTATGCTTATGTTTCAAGTCTATGCATTGAACTATATAGTAAAAGTCTGGAAAAGGCTTTGTTGTTTTTAATGTGTATGGACCGTATGTGGATAAGTAAGCATTGTGGGGAAAACTCTTCAGGTTTTACGCATTAGTTGAAGGTAGGGCGATTGTCGAAGGAGATCTTAATTTCACTGTGAATTGTTCAAAGGTTTGGGGGGATACAACCAGGAATAATAGGTTGGTTGCTTATTTTACTCATCAATTAGAGGTAGTTGGTTTAGTTGATGTAGAACCTAGCACCATTAAGCCAACATGGTGGAATAAAAAAAGTGGTAGAGAGGTGATCTCCAAAAGACTAGATCGATGTCTGGTCTTAGCTACTTTCTTACAACAAATCGAATGCTACTGGTCTTGGACTTTGGAAGGCAGAATTTATGATCATTTCCTGGTAACGTTAGAATTGGAGCGTAATGAGAACAATCCTAGCTCTGCTTTTAAATTTAGTTCACATTGGTTGAAAGATGAATACTGCATGACTTTGGTAAGAGAGAGCTGGAAACAACTTAGGGTTGGAAAATGAACAATTTGCTCAAGTTCATTGGAGGATGTCAAAGAAAAGGTAGTTTTATGGGCTAGAGAGAGGACTCTCCTGGATGTTGAGGCAGAAATTGGCACGATACTAAAGGACAAGGATAGGAGTATTTTAAGCAAGGAGGCACTTACAAACCTCAATTTGTTGGAGGAGAAAAATGGAAATTTTTGGATGAAAAGGAGGAAAAGTGGCATTTGAAAATCTATGCCACTTGGCTAGATGTGGGGGATGATAAAAAGTATTTCCATATCTTCACACACCACGGGAATAACTACAATACAATCTGGGATCTCGAATGTAATGATGGCACAATGGCAAGAGGTTTCGATGTTTATCAACTTTAGGAGTAGAACATTTTGGGGTTGTCTACAAGGAGCTAGTAGGGGTAAACATAGCCAAGATCATTTAGATCTCTTCTTATTTTCCAAAACTAGTAACATAAGAAAATAACAAGGATTTATTTGAAGAAATATATTCAAAGGAACTACTTACAATAATCTCAAAGTTCCAAAAAGACAAGAGCCTAGGTGTTGATGGTTGGTTTGCAGATATTTACTTAGGTTGCTTCAACATATTAGGTGAAGACTTACCAGGGTTGTTCAAGAGCTTGTTCAATAAATCAAGACTTCTAGCAAGTTAATCAGGTCTTTCAACTCCACTTTTATAACATTAATCCCCAAAGTGAAAAACCAAGGACATTTAATGACTACAAACCCATATCTTTATGTAATTGTGTTTATAAGATAGCTTCAAAGGTACTTGATATAAGATTGAATAAATTACTCTCTGGTTTCATTTCACCGAAAAAATTTACTTTTTTTGGAGATAGACATATACATGAAGCAATCGATTGCGCTCAAGAAGTATTGCACACAATTAAGAAAGAAACTATCCACGGTACTAAAATTGGATTTTTCCAAGGCTTACGACTGGACCCATGGTTATACATGAGGTTACTTTTAATACATATTGGTTTTAACCTTTTGGTGGCGAATTAGATCATGGCATGCATTTCTTTAGTCTCATTTGGTGTACTAATAAATGGAGAAACCTCCATTTTTTTAAACCAACTATGTGTCTGTGGCAGGTTTTCCCCTTTCACCCTATTTATTTATATTGTTGGCCAAAGGACTCTGTAGATCCATATTGGAAGCTGGGAGATTTGGGCTACTGAGAGGGATTATCATTGGAGGAAGAGAGTGTTTAACACACCTACTTTTCATTAATGATGTACTCTTGTTTACCAATGGATTGGTGGAAGAGGGAGGATCATTACATAGGATACTATAAATTTAATGCAAAGCAACCAGGATTGAGATTAATCTACATAAATCCACTATTAGTTTCAATGAAGTCACTCCATAACAACAAACTAAGCTACTCCATATGTTCCCATACAAACTGGTGAAGTTGGACTATTGACTCAAGTACTTAGGATTTCATTTGAAACCAAATGGGTATACCAAGAATGATTGGCCATGGTTGTTGGGTAGGACTGAGAAGAGAGTTTCCTTCTAGTGCAATTGTTGGCTTTAGCGAGGTGAAAGGCTAACATTGATTAAATATGTACTTGAGGGGATATTGTATTGGCATACACTCTCACATATTCCCAAAGGGATACTTAAGAAATTTAGAAAGCCGTGTTATATTTTTTTATGGAAGGGGCGGTTTGTTCACGGGGGTGCTCATTTGGAAAGGTGGCAAGTTTTGGCACAACCCAAGAGTGCTGGGGGATGGGGTCTCAAACATCTTCAGGATTTTGTTTAGGTGTTAGCAAGTAAGAGCCTTTGGAATTTTATCACAAGGGATAGTTTTTTAAGGAGAATTATAACACAAAAATATATTACTCCTGGCTCATTAATGAATTGGATACGCAGTGACATGAAAAATCATAAAAATGCTTCCAATCATTAGAAGGCATTAACCTTAGCCTTTCTAGTGGGGGGAAGGCATTTAGCTTGGAGAGTGGGAGATGGGTATCAGGTATGGATCAGGGTAGATGCGATTTTAAGGTGTGGAAACAACATTTTTCTTCCAACATACTAATCCAATCTCGTCACGATCATGATATATATACACTAAATCATGTGGTATATTTAGACACAATGACTATTTGGCATCAGGGTTGGAAGACATACAGATGGTTGGGTTTATAGGAAGAGTATGCAATTTTGTGGGATAACTTCATAGAGGAACTCAAGAAGGGGCACATATGACTAAATGAAAAAAATGATGAATCATGCCTTTCCTTTAATAAGACTAGAGGCAATAATTCTGCTAAATTGGGCTATAAGCCTTTGAGAATTGGTGATCCGTGAAATGTGAAGTGGTGGTGGCTCAAATTTTGGAAAGTTAAAGTCTCGAAGAAAATGGCACTTGACATGTGGTTGCCTTTGAATAATAGGGTTCAAACCTGGGAACTAATCCATAAATGACAAACTCAAGGGTTGGGTAGATGCATATTGTGTATAATTTCCGAAGAGACAACTTCTCATACCTTCATATTTTTCCCATTTTTAATAAATTTATGGAAGGATATCTCTTCTTGGGTGGCATTAGGAAACGTGTGGTCTGGAAATACCATTGAGGATTGCCTCTAACCTTGGTTTAGTAGACTATAACTTAAGGAATTAAAATCTTTGCCTTATTTGGTACTGTGGGGCTATTAGTTGGATAGGAATTCTTTATTATTTGAAGATAGAATGATCTCTACATTCCATGTCACAACACAAGTGACTGCAATCTTCAACTTATAAAACATAAAACTAAGTGCAAGAGACCCCTCTAAAGAGGTGAATTGGTGATTAACAAGAGTACACCTTGGGGATTTTTCAATGGAGCCTATTAAGGGGTCGAGAAAAGATGCAGAATAGGAGGTTTATTACACATTTCAGATCGACATTGGTATAAGTTCAAATCTAGCATGGGCATGGTGTCCAACAATTGTGTAGAAATGATGGTAGTTCGAACATTACCTATGGTAACATAGACTGCATGGGTTAGGAGACTTCAGGTGTTCGGGGATTCCTCATTGGATAAATCAACAACTCATTATACAAAAACTTACAAGCTTTGGCATAACAAGTGTTAAATAACAAGGAACACATTGAAGAGGTCACTCTCTCACTCATCTTTTGAGAACATAATACATAAACATATGCACTTTCAAAACAAGCTCTAGCACTAGAGACAAGTTCACTACAACTATAAGAGATATTGGAAGGGGTCACAATTGTAACTCTTCATAGGCTATAATTATTTATCCTTCTTGATAGTTGTGATTTTGTTACTCAACAAGAGTATCTAGGAACATGTATTTTGATTAGTTTTTAGTAAATTGTGATATGTCAATTTGAATGACAAAACCGAATGGACTTTCTAGGAGGATTAGGGTGATCTATATTATGGGTATGATAGGGCTACTAGGGTCATTAGGTTGTGTAGAGTGATGGGACTCTAAAGTATGTATTTTTATAGTTTTTGTGACATGTCATGATATGAACCAAGGGGGGCATATATGGGGTTAAATGTATATGATATGAACCCGTGGGGGGCATATATGGGGTTAAATGACCCCAAGGAGAGCATATATGGGGTTAAATGCTAGTAAGAATTTAACCCCATATATGCCCCTTGCCTTATATCATGCAACAAACCCATTAATATTGGGTAGTCATGTCCCTATGGACAAATTTGCCTTGCGTGCCTTGGCACTAAGGAATGTGTTATGTATTTCTCTATGAATATAAAGTACAATTTTTTCTTTGGAAAAAAAATTACATGGATTCACATATAAAATTCAAATTAAAAAAAAAATTCAATTGTATTTGAATCCAGTATGACAACATGATTTTACAATAAATACATAAAGGCATGAAATGTAATAACCAAATGCTAGAATACCGATGAACTTCACTCCATATAATTAAATATGTGATCTTAAATGTTCTCTTTTAGACTTGGGTACCCTGATATCTTATGCAAGTAGAGAAATTCTAATGTGAACACAATCAATTATGTTGCACCCTTTTGGACAACCCATACCCTCCTTATAATTGCTATATGAGTTAGTACGATGTTTAAACACACAAAAAATGTATGAAAGTTATCCAAACCCTAGATAATACAACTTATGGACCATCTATATCATTGATAAATGAAAGGCCATTTTCAATAGCCTCAAAATTATGTTGTCCCTTCTCTTGGGCTTAAAGTAGTTGTACCTAAATAAGACCATTTTTATAAGGTGTATTAATTGACATAAACATGCATATAATTACAACATTGACCATTACTTTTACATAATAAAACCCATCAATATTTATATTTAATGAAAGGACCTAGGTTCTTTGCAAGAGGGAAGTCCTGTAATTCAAATCTTTACAATTGATATCTATTGCTTGAAAATGACAGCTTATACATGGTAGTGAAAATCCCCATATCAGACAAGTGGTGATGATTAACTTGATGGACATGCACATCGTTCTCATAAAAAAGTCCACTCAACAATTGCAATACAATGGAATGGATTTTCATAAAACCTTCATTGTTATAATACACATTACACAAAATTTTTACTAAACCTCCAAACACTAAATCTCCCATTGAGTTTTCTCCAACAATGTCAAGCAATCCTAGGCTAGTGATTTCAATTACCCTCACAATTTCCTTATAAACATTTAAAGTGGCTTCCTTGATCTTCATTTCTTCTTCGATGTCGTTGTTTGTTGAATCATTGTCAAGAAGTGCATGTGTTTGAATATTGAGTTTGTACAAATATCTAAGGTTGTTTAAAGCTCTGAATGTTTCTATGTTATCATTGTGTTACTAACAATACAACCACATTAGATTGATTTTCTTCCACATCCTTACCCAATATTGTTTTCGTAAACCCAAACTCTCTAAAACA
Organism: Larix kaempferi; assembly: GCA_027924585.1. NCBI lineage: Eukaryota > Viridiplantae > Streptophyta > Pinopsida > Pinales > Pinaceae > Larix > Larix kaempferi. The sequence continues at coordinate 22,570,413 of BSBM01000361.1, forward strand.
CCGTCATGTAACATGTTCAAATGTTGATTTATTTATCCCTTCTCTATAATTTTTGTATAATCCGCAATTATATCAAACTCTGCACCATATGCTGAAAATTCCTTACGTTTAACATACTAGTGCATTTCTACCCCCTGGTCTACATGTGGGGTGCCACTTTTAATGTGGAATTGTATGAGATTGTATTAACAACTAGGCAAATGGAAATGACATAGGCTCATTGACCCCTTACTGGAATATAACCCTTGCCACCTTTATAACACCAATCAATTGCTAAATAATCATATTTCCAACAAATAGGCAAAATAAATTGAATCACAACTTAATATGAGTTTAGCACCGAGAAAAAAATAGGCTTAGTACAAACAAACAAATGCTTCAAGGTGATTAAAAGCTAATGATGTTTTTTTATTTTATAAAAATAGAAAAAAATTGTCATATTAAGTATAAGAAAATTAATATTGCCCAAATAAGAGAAAACTCTATGTCAAACTTCATAGTAAAACTTAGAGGTGGACTAGATCTAAAACATCCTCAAAATAAATAATTTATAAAGTTTGCAATTTTAACAAGGTAGAAAGAAATAATTTATAAAGTTTGCAATTTTAACAAGGTAGAAGATGAAAAACATTTTCTCTTGGAGTGCACAACACACATAAAGATTGTATCTCATTTTCAAAACTTTTGTAATACCATTGATATTTATAATATATCAACCAATGAAAACCAAAGTTAGCTCAATGATCTTATTTGGGAGCTATTTTATCTTAAACACAACATAATGAACAAAACAATTAACTTTTCTTTGTCTAGGTTTGTTAGATTAATGTTGGTCTTAATGGATGATAACATAATCATTATCATCATCATGTATACAGAGGAAAAACGACTTTAAATATTGAGATATTAATCGTGAAGAATGGTCAAGAAGAATGACTTGAAATGTGGATATACAAAAACATGCAAATGCTAAGTATTGGGGAAAACACTAATACATTGGTAATTTAAACCAAATAGTTCATGCGAAAAAACTCTACCCTTTAGGCAGATGAAAAACTATGTAAATTTCCATGAAAGCATAGAAAACAATAGAGAGAGTCTCAGCAAGAAACCATGTATTCTACATATCACATTATATCAAACATATAAATCATACATGAGATGGTACAAATAGAACCTTAGGATGGAGTTCCATTGGAGGCAAACTCTAGGTCATGTATAATCATCTCCCAACCATCATTACCATGCTCAAGTTCTTGAGGTTTTTCATACTCTAATATAGAAAGAGAAAGTGTATAGAATTTATAATTTGTCATTATATATAGGGGAATCGACAACTAGGACCAAGCTCGTACTTGCGTGACACAAGGTCAATTCCAATCCACTACCACTATACTCCTAGAATTACCAACATTGCCCCACGCACATGGCATGTAAGGCTTGGTCAAGGTTTGAACCCATGATGACACAAGGAGTGCCTTAATAGTGCACCCTATCGCCAACTGGTCTACATTCAAAGGGTGAATTTGTAATTGTATTACAAAGGTGGCAAGTCCCAATCGTGTCATTACTCTTGTCTCTCCCCCACATCATGACCAACTTGGTGGCCATACTTTCCATGTTGGGACTATCTAGATCTAACATGATAGATAACAAAGGTAACAGATGACACTCTACTCATAGTGCATGAGGCGCACCCCAAAAATCTAAGAGATGGCACAAGGGATAATGACATTTTATAGTTTTATATTATTTTGTTAAGAGACACATTCTACAAGGTAGTATGAGGGAGATGTGCAACATAACGTAACGTTAGCATGGCACAAGTCAACAAAAAAATCATTTGAATAAAATAAATATACTAATAATAAAATTAAATAACAGAGTAATCATAACTTAATATTAAATTATGGGATTCAACCTCTGCGGTCTTCAGGGGGGTTGGAGATCTTCAATGGATTTTGTTTTGGAGGTCATTAGAGTTCTCTCCTTCACGTGTCTATGTGATAGGGATAAGTTTTTTTGTTTTTTTTTGGGCCCATTTTCTATCAATGTCCTTTCCTCCGACAATTTTTCAAGCACCCATAATTATGGAAGAGGAGGAGCTGGACTACTGGGACTCGTGCCCCAGTCCACTCCAAATCTTCCAATCCAATAAGGAATTTAAAGATGCCAGACGCTTGGAGCATGCATCCTCCTTTCAAATCCTAGCATGTGATACTACGACAGAGATAGGGTGAGGTGTCCTGTTGGCTGCTTTCTGGACAGACCTGGATTTTCAGGATGCACAGCAACAAACACCCATTGGCGCACTGGCCCTTTCGGCAACGAGCTGCGCAAGCAGCCCGAGGTATCACCCGAAGTGGCTATGGGGGGCTAAGGAATCAGGTTTCCTTAACCAGGGCGGTGTGGAATCCACAGTCTTCTCTTCCTTCCTTCTTCAGTAACTTCTGAACGGAGCGTCTGATTCTTTCACAGGTTATACAGCGCAACAGCGCTGGAGCTTACTCGCCTTAGCCTAGCTACGCAGCACCTCCGCACCTGCGCATGAGGCGGTTACCCGCTACGTCCACTACACGTCGTATTACTTCTGCGCTCACGCCACAACGCACAACGAACTCCTTACGCGCCACGACAATAGTGCTCTTACCGACTCCTTCGATAGTGCGCGAATATAACTTCTAAGGGATCTTCGAGGACTTGCTTTATATACTCATTCATAAGACAACAAAACATTCATGTAAACTCAGATAGTAAACATAAACATGCATTCACACAACACAACATCATAACAACAAGAATTATATAGTTTGCCTCCACGGGGAAATCACATTCACTGGAACTGTATCTTATATTATCTCAAAATGGGAATTACACAATCCTGCTGCGCACATAGCTGCAGCCTTAGATCTTTCCAGGAAACTCCACGCACACAGCTAGGAGCCCTTCTCCTAGATCTACTCTCTTCTTCTACAGAGATTACAATGACTCAGACTTCGACTGAGACGGTCTGCAACTCAGTGACTAGCGCTACAGCTATCACCTCTCTAACTTCTCTAACATCTAATATCTTCTAACGTCCTTACGTCTAAAACATCTAACCTTTTCCCTTTACAATTACACATATATATAGGTGGCCCTGAAGGTCGCACCTTTACAAAACTATGGGCCTTTCCCAGCAGTAATCCCCAAAAACCCTAACCACGGACATGGCTAGGTGTACTGTAGGCGCCGCTTGTAGTCATGTCGCCGCTTGTAGTCATGTCGCCGCTTCCTGCAGACTCCGTGATTTCCGGCGCAGATTGCGAGTATGGGCGCCGCTTCATCGTTCACTGCTCCTTGTCCTTCGCCTTCAATTCTTTGGTCCGTTGCTCTTCTTTGGTCAGAGCAACCATAACTTTTGTACTTAGCCTTAATGAGGGTAGATGAGCCCTCTATTCCATCGCTTCATTTATTGTGGTAGCTGAGCTTTCTACTCGGCCACATTCACTCTCCTTTGACGTGTACGCGCGAGCTCCGCGATTTTCGGTTCGTGATCTGCGCTGAGCTCGTACATCTGGCGCCGTACTGCACACCGTTCACTTCTGCCAAAAATTGGTGCTTACTCAAAATTAGCACTTTCCCCTCAACACTTAGTGCTTTTTCCTCAAAATTCGTAGCTTTACCATAACTGCGGCCTATGCTCCAACAGGTCCCTAAAACTTACTTGTGGCTCGTCCTCGAGCCACTCGCACTAGGATGTGGTCTCTTTAGTTGTGTGTCTGCGTTTTCTTGGGTCGCAGCAAATGCTTTCTTCCACTGCGCAATAGTGGAGTCCATTTCATGCACGCACTCCGCAGCTGTCTGCACCATATCTGAACTGGCTTCTTCTTCAGTTATGCCATCAACCAACTGTTGAGATTCAGAAAATTCTTTGATCTTTGCCTCGGCTTGGGAAGCAAGTTCAGCATATTCATCCATAAATGGCTGAATGCTGTTGGTCAGATTAACATCTTCATTTCTGAGCTTCTGCAGTTGTTGTTTTACTCTGCGCACTTCGCTCATTTTCCTCATTTTTGCTAAGCCTTCTAAGGCCTTAGCTTCTTCACTCATAACAGTTAGGGACTGTTCTGCTGCTTGTACTTGTTCCAAAAGGCCAACTTTGAAAGGGAGCTTCTCAAGCTCAGCCCAAGCCTCCATAGCTTGCGTCATGAGGTTCTGGGATTCATCTGCTCTGCACTTCATTTGCGTGGAAGCTATGTGTAGTGCTTCAAATTGTTCCTGCCTTTCATCTGTAGGAGGCGCTGCGACACGAGCTTCCAACTTGGTGATCTGCGTTTTATGGTCCTCAGCCATAGCAACTATTTCCTGCTCTAGGGATTTCACCCTTCCGCCAATAATTTGCACTTTCTCAACCAGAGGAAGGTCTGGTTGAATCTGGCAGGCCGGCAGCTCCTGGGCGATTTCATCAACTACGTTTCTTATCCCAGTGTCTTGTGCCTCGTAAAGTGCAAGCTGCTCAGAGATGTTCTTATAGCCTACCTTCAGCTCTATTTCCTACGATTGCAGTCTTTGGTTTGCATGGAATGTGGAGAGCTCTCTAGCTCTCAGTTCAATAGAGACTTTCTCTTGTACTAACTGCAAAGTTTCTATCGGAATCAATGACAAATTTATCTCAATAGGGCCAACCGTATTTACCTGGGTTGCAGCCAAAGGATCCGGGAATGTCATACTGGTAGGCGGGATGTGAACGACAGTATGCCTCTCTGCAAGTAGTTCAACCCGCTCGGTGCTTGTAGATGTCTGCGGTGCCTACGAAGCGGATGCTGGAGCATGGGTCTGCGCAACTCTTCATGTGAGACCTTTCAACTCCACGAGCTGCAGGTCCAGAGCACTTCTGATGTGAGCCTGCGAGGTCCGCAGCTCACGAAATTGCTCCTTCAAGTACTGGTCGAACCCCGCGGCAAGGGTCTCAGACGGATCTCCTGTCGCTTCTGCGGGGTGCGACAACTTCTGCTTCTTTAGAGGTGGTCCTGCCGGACCTTCATCAGTCTTCTCCGCGGCCTTTTCCTTTCCTTTATCTTTCTCTTGCAAAGAAGGGGGTGGCATCGCGGATGCGACTTCAGCGGCCTGCCTCCATTCATCTGGCCAAGACTTCACAGTTTCTACGACATCCGCAGTAGTCATACGGTAGAGGCCTACGGCCCATTCTTCCTAAATTTCGCAAGAGCGGAAGTAAATTTCATGTAAGTTGGCAGAAAAGACCAACTTCGTTCCATATATTTGTGCTGTCTCCTCACTCAGTCTCGGAATTTCCTGAATGGTATCTTTGAGGAGATGGTAATATTCAAAGAACACGGCGTGGTTCATCTTGCGCTTCGCGGGATTGCTAGAATCCCAGAGGTTGACGTAGCGCATCCTTGCAACCTCTCCTGCGCGGCGCGGAAGAAACTGAGTGTTGGGGGGCTCCTTCCACCCGAAAAAGGCGCATAGAATCAAAAGCCAAGAAAAATGGAACAAATGACCGGCGGTGTCCTGAACGTTCCGGCAGTCTTCCAAGAAGGAATTCAGGAGGAAGAGAGACCAGTTATACTGCTCTCCCTCCGCAGCTGCGATTGCGAGCTCTACAACAGCTCCAATGACTTCTTTAGGTCTGCACTTCGTTAGAATTCTGCCTGCAAGCAGACTACCTGTGAATCTAAGTGCTTCATCTTCAACTATAGTGAGGTCATAAGCTCGACCTCCTCTTGTTAATTTGTATTTCTGCACCAGCTGTGCAACCAACTTTCGGTCCTTATCCTTACCAACAAAATGAACATTGGGGTCCTTACCAACCTTAGATAGGCCGGTAATACGATGAATCAAGTCCACATTCAAATTTATTGGCCTCCCCAGCCAAAGATAACCACCATGAACACAGGATAGCAGGGCCTTAACAACTGCATTGACTTCATTGCTACGCCCGAAGTGCGGTAGCTTCAACAGGTTCAACAGTCCAGGCCTCTCGAGATTTGCTGCAAATTCCTTGGGGATGAATTCATCAACCTTTCTAGCAGGATTATGGACTACCGTCAGATAGCGATCCAGCGTGAACTGAGGATACGTTCTGTAGTCTCCCAAGTTGAAGTCAGAAAACTTAACCAGTGGAAGGTGTCCAAGCAGGGACCCTTCTTCTCGCACGATTTCCGCCATTGGAGGCAGCAAAATCGGATACTTCGCATTCTTCGGAATATGCACCTCGGGTGCATCATCTTGACGCGGAGGAATGTAATTAACCATAGTGGCCAAAGGCTCTGAAACGGGTTCATCCGGCTGCTGCTGTTGAGACGCCCTTGTGCCCAGAGATTGTTTGGGATCAGACCAACCAGGATGCGTGTAAGCCGAGGTCGTCACCGGGGTAGTCATACCGAAATCTAAGCCTCTGCGCTTAAATTGACGAACAACTTCTTCAGTTGATAGGTTCTCCGTCGTGAATCAGTATAGACAACAAGCACTTGAACAGACAAATGGCGGAACAACGTAGGATATGAACGCTGAAAACAAAGGGAGCAGTCTGCACGACACAGCTCTGAAAACAATAACTTAGATTCTCAAACAAGACACTATGCAACTCGAGAAAAGTAACCCGAACATATACAAGTGCGGGGTATTTATAGCGAAAGGTGGTAGTAAATGCGGACAAGTGGGGCTAATAACCATAGGCGCCTATGCATGAGTTGACAACCCCCCTACGCCCGCGCCTCTGCGGTGCATTAATGGCGATGGAGGGGCTCTGACTGCGTTTCGGGAGATGAGCTTAGGCTTTCGGCTCATTGCTTAAATGCGAATCTTAGGGAGATCAAGCCGAATCTGTCAGAGCAAATACAATTAAATGGCGATCTTATCCTTCATTAATATTCAGACGCGGTTATAGAGCTACCGTAATTCAAATTTTCGGCGGGTCACTTCAGCATAGGTAACTGTGCACATGGAGGGCTCCACGGCGAGGAGAACTCCTCAAGCGACAAATTGGCAACAGGGGACTCCGCAAGAGCGACGGTTTGACAACACGGGGAAAAACTTCGCAAGAGCGCAAAATAGGCTCCCTCCAAACAGGCTTTATTGACATGAGCGGATGTTTCAAGGAACTGCACGGGAAGCCGGAGACTGAAAGTGTCTCGCGATTTTAGTGTAGACTGTGATAAGTGTGATGCGTCTTTCAACTACACTGAGCATCTGCACTTCTTTAACAATTCATTAAGTCGACAGGGCGGAGTGGCCGTCACGATAAAGCTTGAGCCAACTCCCGTTAATCATTGTGGGCAGCAATTCTCCATTAAGCTTCGCAAGCTAGACTGCTCCTCCTTCTGTTATCTTCGTCACCTGAAAAGGGCCTAACCAATGTACACGAAACTTGCCTGGAAACTTGATGAATTTACTATCATAGAGGAGTACCAAGTCTCCTTCATGAAAGACTTTATTCTTAATATGCCTGTCATGCCAAGCCTTCTGTCTTGCCTTCTGCACTTGTTGATGGAATCTGGCTAAAAGTCTATCTTCTTCTAAGGCAAGCAATTGTGAGAGTCTTTCACTCATAGTATCAGTATCTGCCATTTCTGTAATTTGCGCAATTCTGAGACTGGGAACAATGTATTCCATGGGCATAACTGCTTCTTGTCCATACACCAAACTGAAAGGTGTGTGACCTGTTAGTTTCTTGCATGTGGTTCTGTAAGCCCATAACACAGCTGTGACTCTAAGGTCCCAATCATCTCTTTGTTGATTACAGATCTTGGTCATGGCATTCTCGAGAATCTTGTTAAATGCCTCCACCGTACCATTAGCTTGAGGGTGGTAGGGTGTACTCTTATGGTGACTAATGTGGAATTCTTCAGTAAGGGTCTCTATAGTCTCATTCAGGAAATGTGTGCCCTGATCACTCATTAGAATCAATGGACACCCAAATCTAGTGACAATGTTCTCAAAAATGAACTGCGCGGCAGTGGCAGCGTCGCAGTTCTTAACTGGCTTCGCCTCAGCCCATTTGGTGAGGTATTCAGTAGATGTGATGATGTATCTTGCACCGGTTCTCTTTCCTAGTGGGTTGATAGGTCCCACGAAATCAATGGCCCACTTATCAAAAGCACGCAGTGTTATCTGGGGTCTTAGCGGCATTTAATCTCTTCTTGAAGGTTTTCCTGTTCGCTGGCACACATCGCAACATTTGCAGAATTCCTTAGTATCCTTGTGCAATGTTGGCCACCAAAGTCCTGCGGCTAAGATCTTCTGCGCAGTCGGCTTTCCTGCGAAATGGCCTCGTGCGGTTCCTGAGTATGCTTCTGCGATGATGGAGTTCTTCTCATGCGGTAAAATGCATCTGCGCAAGACTTCATCAGGGCCCAACTTATAGAGCTGGCCTGCTATCAAAGTGAAGTCTACGGATTTGACAACAAGTTTCTTCTTCTGCTGGATTGTAAACTCAACTCGCACTTGCCCTGTAGTGAGAAACTCAAGAATATCGGAATAATATTCATCTGCTGCTTGAATAGAAAACAGCTGCGCATCAGGCAGATTGTCCTCCAAATTTGTAGGTTCCTCCCCTGACTCTATCCTAGATAAATGGTCAGGTCCTGCATTCAATCTACCTGGCTTCACAATAACCTCAAAATCATACTCCTGGAAGAGCAAGAGCCATCTGCAAATTCTTCCCCCTAACACTGGCTTATTGACCAAGTACTTCAAAGTAGAATGGTCAGTATACATTTTAAAATGAGCACCCAATAGATAGTGTTTGAACTTCTGTAAGGCATACACCATAGCTAGTCCTTCTCTTTCTGTAGTGGTATAGTTCTTCTCAGCTGTTGACAGCTTTGTGCTAGAGTAATCAATGGGGTGGTCGATACCTCCTTCTCCCGGTTGTGTAAGCACAACCCCCAATGCTATGGAAGAAGCATCTACATGAACATGAAAGGGTTTTCTCCAGTCTGGGAAAACTAGAATAGGCGCAGTGATCATCTTTTCTTTAAGTATATCCAAGCTCTGTTGGCATTCATCTGTCCATTGGAATTTCGAATCCTTTTTCAACAATCTTTCCATAGGCGCGGTTATCTTTGCATAACCCTTGATAAATTTCCTGTAGTACCCTGTATGTCCCAATGTAGTGTGCAATTGTTTGACTGAGTTGGGCGTAGGTAAGTTAGCAATGATGGCAACCTTCGCAGGATCCATCAGGAGTCCTTGTCTGCATACAATATGACCCAACAGAATACCAAAAGGAGCATAGAAGATACATTTTTTCAAGTTAAGGGAAATCTGATACTGTCTACATTTTTCTAACATCATGCGCAGGTTCCCTATATGGTTCTTTAGTAAACCAAACACAGTCCAGTCATCAAAATAGACTTCTATAAACTTATGAATGAATTCTTTAAAAACAGTAACAACGACTCTAGAGAAGATAGCAGGAGCGTTTTTAAGACCAAAGGGCATTACCGTATACTGGAATGAGCCCCATTCAGTCGCAAAAGTGGTCTTATGGCGGTCTTCTTGATGGATTCTAATCTGGTGGTATCCTGAAAAGCCATCAGTGAAGGAGTAAGCCTCTTGTCCTCCAACATTATCAAGCACTTCATCTGTAAAGGGCGTAGGAAATGGATCATGCGCTGATGCGTCGTTCAGCTTGCGTAAGTCCACGCAGATTCTTATTTCACCTTTTGCCTTTTTGTCTTGTACCACCATAGGACTAATCCAATCACTTTCCTCTACTGGCTCAATAATACCTGCTGCGAGCATCTTATCAATTTCTTCTCTAACCTTTTCTTTATATCGCGGGTTCAACTTGTACGGGCGCTGTTTTACTGGCTTGGCGTCTGCTTTTAGAGGTATGCGCATAAGTCCTAAATCTCCTAAGATGCCTTTCATTTCTGTAAACTTGGTGGGAAAGATATCTTGGTAGTTACGTAGTAAATCTGCAATATTGTCAACAGTTTCATCATCCCAATAATCTCCTATAGAAGCAAACTTGGGTTCAGCTTCTGTACCAATGTTAATCTTCTTGAGCTTGATGTGTTCTGTAATGGCAGGGATATCAAGCTGAGGGCCTTCGACCTTGTGCGTCCCTTCTGATTCTGGAATATTTATGTTGCGAGGATCGTCATCCTCTTCTCCAACAATGAAATTATAGCATTTGAGGGCATGTTCCATCTGGACAACCCAATCTGGTTGAGAATATTCTAGTAACGGACATGGTTCAAATACCTTCTTTTTAATACATTTTAAAGCCTGATCAATGCTCGGATGTTTTGACTCAAATCTGAAAGTGAGTTGAAAACTTTCTATCATGAGAGGCAAAGTGATAGTGCCTCTACGCAATTGTGTTTTAGTGTACCAGTTCCTTGGAACTGTATCTAACGTGTGGATGAATAGGTGAACCCACTCATCGTCTGGAATATCTGACCATTGCTGAATACATGCTTCAACGTGTGACCTGGGGTCACTCTGTCCATCATATTTGCGCAACACTTCTGCTGTAGTTTCCTGAAATCCGCGCAGTATCAATCTGCGACAGTTTTTCCATGTGTCAATAATTTTTTTATGCGCACCCCACCATCTTGCAGGTGTAGCGCGCAGTGCTACATCCAATGCTTGTATGCGCTGCTCTTCTGGGATTTCTTGTTCATATGTATGTATGAATTCACTTACTTTAGTTAACCCATCAAAGGTTGGAATGTTATTCAATTCTGTGCCAATCCATCGAATGGATTTAGTCATCATGGCGCAACGCCTTGCAGAAACCTCATGTAAGCGATTCTGCCAGTTTTCCAGTCCTGCTTCTGAATCTGATGTGCACGAGCTATCGCATCGCCAGCTGATATGGCCGTCTGCTGTGGGATTGACATAATCATTATGATTAGCAGTCATCTGGTACAAACTTTCCATATGGCACGCTTCTTCTTCTGCTCGAATGGGTTCAATATACCGTGGTCCTTGAATGGGATCAAGTGGTGCAATGACCCTGATTTGCTCATCTTCAAAGGTCATCTGTCTTTTCTTCAAATTAATGACAACAAAATTATCAAATGCCCAGTCTATGCCTAAAAGTGCTTGGTAAGGTCTACTGTCATCCAGGATTTTGATTACTTCAAAGTCTGCAGAACTTCTTACTCCCTCAATATCAATAGGTACATTGGGTAGTCTACCCAATGGAGAAACTCGTTGCTGATTTGCAAGTCTTAGCTGGATAGGAGATCTGGTAAGCTGAGGACTACCCATCTGTTCCCATGTCTGCATGGTGAGAACATTAAATTCTGAGCCTAAATCCAAAATGACTTCGTCCATCTCAAATGCTCCAATTTGCGCTGTGAGTCTCATCTCTCTTCCAGTTCTAGTATGACTCCCAATCTGATGAACAGCACGCTGCGGTGTATTCATCGAAGCAGATTGCTGACACTGATCCAACAGGTGTTGGATTTCCATAGTTGCTTTTTCATTGCGCAACAACTTTAAGCAGTTTCTCAAGAAAGCATGAACACTGCCTAGTGCATCCTCCTCATCAGGCCTTCCAGATGTAGTGGCCTGCTCTTGTACCCAGTTCTCTTGATGCGGCACATGTGGTCTGATATCAGTATGCGGAATTGCTACAGAACTCGAAGCTCGCGGATCTGAGAAGTACTCTTGAGCTTGCTTGAATGCTTCTTTTTGCTTCTGCAGGTCGAGCGGAGATGGTTTAATATTAGCGCGGCGCACCCATTGCGTCGTTGGTTTTCTAGTTCCCGACTCTGGCGCACCAGTGGTTGCTCCACTGCGCGTCACTATATTAACTGTAGGATCTGATTCTCTTTTTTCTGCTGCAATCAAATGAATATTCTGGTTAACTTGTGGCTTCTTTTCTTGCATCTTGGCCATCAATTGAGGGCATTCTTCAATGATATGATCATAAGATTTACAGTATCTGCAGATGGTTGTGGGATTTTGGCAATCCCTTGCATAATGACCTTGAGCTCTGCAGTTATAGCAAGTGATCTGTCCTTGTCCACGACCAAAACCTGCTGCGCGTCCTCGGCCCCTATAATTTCCTCCTCGGCCTTCGCGAGTTTGGTCATACTGTGGACCTGCTGTGGGTCCTTGTGGTTCTGATTGTACTCTATAAACATCATGTTTTCTTTCGATCATGAGCTCATATGCTCTACAATTGTTCTCATCATGGCCTACTGATTTATAGAAATTACAATATAGATTCTTTGGAGTTTGTACATATTTCTGTAACAAGTGACACTCTTGTGGTCTGTGACCTCTAGTTCTACAGATTTCACACCAAGGCCCCTGTGCTTGTGGTAAAGGGTTAGGTGCTCCAGTCGCAATATACTCTATGAAAACGGGACAATGGTCCTTTGAATGACCTTGTGCTCTACATTTAGTACACCAAATTTCTTCTTTAACATCCTTTCCTTTCTTAATATCATGCACTTGCAAGGTTAGGTTTGCTAACTGGTTATGCAACTGTGCAACATTGTTGCTTGTTCCAGCAATTGGTGAAGCTTCTAGTTTCATAGCCATCTCTAGAGATTGTTCTTGTGTAGTGAGATTCTGTTGCATCAAAGGAAGTCTAATGTGAGGAAGCAGTGCAGCAATGAACCATTCCTTATGTTGCTGCGGTGCAAACTCAAAGCTTACTTGATCTATCAAGGCTTTGAACTTCTAGTCAAAGTCCCATACTGACTCTGTGGGTAACTATTTTATGTCTTTGAGCTCGGTTATGAACTGTGATTTTGATTTAGGTTTCTTGAATTCTCTAATCATAGCATTTCTTACATCAGCAAGCGTCCTATTCTGTGCTGCTGAGTATTTCATGAACCAGGTTAAGGCTTTTTCTCTTAGTGTGGTTGCTAACTGAACCAGCTTAACAACATCATCATTAATTTGCTTAATCGTCCAAATGGCTTCACACAAGAACCAGTGCTGCTCAGGGTTTTCTAGCCCTGTTCCCCTAAAAGTTGGTAGCTTCATGTCATCACCCATCCTTCTTGCGCTAGGTTGACGTGGAGGTGTTGTAGCACTGCCTCCGGGATGGTTAAAAAAAGGTGGAGCTGAGGTACTAGAAATACCGTGCGGGCTACTAGAAGGTGTTACTGTGGCGTTATACTGAGCCCTGTCTGGCTTTTGCGGTGTAAAAGGGTGATAAGGGATATGAGCACTCCCTTGTCTCTCTATATGACTCACTCTAGGAGCTCGACTATCTTCTGGGCTAGACTCAAAAGAATGTTGGTCAAGGCCTACTTTATACCGTTTTCCACTATGAGTGCAACCAATATCTTCAAGATCACTATCAGAATCTGCGGACATTACTTGTCTATGCTATTCATCGGAAGCTATGCATAGTTTTCCTTTTTCGTATAAGATCATTTTAATCGACAAGTTCAGAGAATTTAAGAACTTACAAATGTAGGATTTGAAGAAGCTCCTCTCAGCTTCGCTGAAGCTCTTTCTGGTATCTACCGAAAACTCGGTAATGAAGCCTTCCAGCAGACTATTCAACCAAAAATCTACTGCGCGGGACACAGGATTATCTACCCGCTTCAAAATGCTAACTAGCTCAGGCGTCCAAACGACGGGTTGATCAACATGCGCAGTGGGTCTAGTATCTGCTAGCTTGGCTACCCACGCATGCAACTCAAGTGCAAATGTTACGAAGAAAATTTCGTGAAGGTCAGTATAAATATGCTTCTGCAACCAGTCTTCTATCTGAAGCCTAGAGCTTCTATTTTCTCGTTCAGCGAACTCTCCAGCCTTTGAATCAAACCACTCTTGAATTTCTTTAGCTGTAGGATTCCAGCACCACATTGCCTTCAAAATAATAGGGTTGAAGCCGACGACGGAACCATTTGTTGGCTGAGCAAGTCTCAAGGCAACAAGTCGCAAGGCAACGGAACCATTTGTTGGCTCCCTTTTTCTCTACGTTGCGCATCAATCTCGCACGTCGACGGGATAACAAGTCTCAAGGAAACGAGTCGCAAGGCAACGGAACCATTTGTTGGCTGCTTTCTGGACAGACCCGGGTTTTCAGGATGCATAGCAACAAACACCCATTGGTGCACTGGCCCTTTCGACAACGAGCTTTGCAAGCAGCCCGAGGTCTCACCCGAAGTGGCTATGGGGGGCTAAGGAATCAGGTTTCCTTAACCAAGGCGGTGTGGAATCCACAGTCTTCTCTTCCTTCCTTCTTCAGTAACTTCTGAACGGAGCGTCTGATTCTTTCACAGGTTATACAGCGCAACAGCGCTGGAGCTTACTCGCCTTAGCCTAGCTGTGCAGCACCTCCGCACCTGCGCACGAGGTGGTTACCCGCTACGTCCGCTACACGCTGTATTACTTCTGCGCTCACGCCATAGCGCACAAGGAACTCCTTACGCGCCACGAAAATAGTGCTCTTACCGACTCCTTCGATAGTGCACGAATATAACTTCTAAGGGAGCTTTGAGGACTTGCTTTATATACTCATTCATAAGACAACGAAACATTCATGTAAACTTAGATAGTAAACATAAACATGCATTCACACAACACAACATCATAACAACAAGAATTATATAGTTCACCTCCGCGGGGAAATCACATTCACTGGAACTGTATCTTATATTATCTCAAAATGGCAATTACACAATCCTGCTGCGCACACAACTGCAGCCTTATATCTTTCCAGGAAACTCCACGCACACAGCTGGGAGCCCTTCTCCTAGATCTAATCTCTTCTTCTACAGAGATGACAATGACTTAGACTTCGACTGAGACGGTCTGCAACTCAGTGACTAGCGCTACAACTATCACCTCTCTAACTCCTCTAACATCTAATATCTTCTAACGTCCTTACGTCTAAAACATCTAACCTTTTCCCTTTACAATTACACATATATATAGGTGGCCCTGAAGGTCGCACCTTTACAAAACTGTGGGCCTTTCCCAGCAGTAATCCCCAAAAACCCTAACCACGAACATGGCTAGGTGTACTGTAGGTGCCGCTTGCAGTCATGTCGCCGTTTTCTGCAGACTCCGTGATTTCCGACACAGATTGCGGGTATGGGCGCCGCTTCATCGTTCACTGCTCCTTGTCCTTCGCCTTCATTACTTTGGTCCGTTGCTCTTCCTTGGTCAGAGAAACCATAACTTCTGTACTTAGCCTTAATGAGGGTAGCTGAGCCCTCTATTCCATCGCTTAATTTATTGTGGTAGCTGAGCTTTCTACTCGGCCACATTCACTCTCCTTTGACGTGTACGCGCGAGCTCCGCGATTTTCGGTCCGTGATCTGCGCTGAGCTCGTCCATCTGGCACCGTCTGCACACCGTTCACTTCTGCCCAAAATTGGTGCTTACTCAAAATTAGCACTTTCCCCTCAACACTTAGTGCTTTTCCTCAAAATTCGTAGCTTTACCATAGCTGCGGCCTATGCTCCAACATGTCTTGACGTTAAATCAAGCGATCTAAATGCTCTTGGGATAGGTGGAGGGAAATTTGTTTGTCCTTTTCTTGAAAGATCAAGTCGAGAACACTTTCTTCGAAATTGGAATCCATGTAAACTTTCTAGTAATTGGTTTAATCTCTCATATGAAAGGTGGCTCCAGTCCTCCCTAGTTTATGTGGAAAGCACAAACGGGTTGTGCAGACATGCCCCTTGCCACTTGTCTTACATCCAAATTTTCTTCTGAGACTCTAGGTTCCGAGTTGGAAGGTCCCATTCTCCATAGGAAGTATCCCAATAAATGTAATTGAGCTAAACAATGTAGAATTTAGATGGTGGTGGGTAAAGATGTTGATTTGGGATCTATCCCTGACTATCTGGGTAGAACGCTAGTTGATTGTTTCTGTGGAAAAACTGTAAGGTAGGAATGCTTAAAAGAATGGATAAATGACTCATGGATTCCCTGTCTTGTTTATATGTCGGGTTTCCATGTTTTAGCTAGAGGATGGCCTGGTTTCCTTTTTAGATATCCATAATATGTGGAAAGGGTTCTTGCTCATAATTGGAAATGGGTTCTTTTTGACCCACAACGGTGGAGTGTGTATTTTCACCCCTTAAGAGAGCCTCATGACCTTCATAAGGTACGTGCTATTCTCCTAGTTCTATCATTGACGTTCTGGCGAGAAGAAGCTCTAAAGGCTATAGGAAATAAGATTGGTCGCTTTGTTAGTCTGGAGGAAAGTTGGGAGGCGAAAGTGGATAGAAGGTGGGATTGGATTTAGATCAAATTGGACTTGAGAGAAGGGCTTCACGAAGACATTGAATTGGTGGTTGGGGGGATTCCTTGGATTCAGAAAATCGATTATTGGAGGCTTCCCTTTAGATGCTTTGCATACCATGAAGTGGGGCATGTTTAGGTTGACTGCACAAAATTTAATCCCAGGGTTCCGTTAAAAAAAATTGATTTGAATTTTTTATGGGTTTGACTCGTGATCCCTCAGACTCCAACAAGAAGGCACCCTCAGTTGTGATTAAAGGTACAAATATGGGAATATATTCCCCTTTTGAAGATGGCAAAGAGGATAATGTCCATGAGGAAATTGGTAAGCTTGAATCATTTCATTGTCCCCTTTCTTCTATTCCTAATTCTTTTGTTGTAAACTCTATAAAAGATTCTTTGAATGATCATACACCTTGACCAACGTTGGAAGCTCCCCAATTTAAAAATCCCATGGGATCTCTCATTCATTCTGCCTCCTACTTATCTTCTCCCGTTTCCTCCTTCCTCGTTCGAATCCCCGTTCCCCGTATCAGAATTGATAATATCCCTGTGGCTCTCCCATCAGGAAATAAATATATCTTTGCTCATCCTAATATGGTCTTAGCCTCGTCTTCTAAAGCTTATAATCTATGGTCTTTTGCTAATATTAAATAATCGGTCTCCTCATAAGGAGGCTTATCCCTTGACCTTGTTTGTGTATCACAATTGGTAGAAATTTATTCATCTCGAAATCCCAACATAAAGGAATTGTGGACATCTAGCATGGAAATCAGTGCACTATTTTTGGGGCCCTTGAGTGGGTAAATCCCCTAAAAGGGTGTCAACATGATTTGTTTACCATTCAACACTAGAGGCATTGGGGGCACCCAAAAGTAGTTATCCCTCAAAAGGATCCTTAGAGTCGTTAATCCATAAATTGTTTTGATACAAGAAACCATGATTGCGGGCTAGAAGGAACGTGAAATTTTTGAACCTTGGTTAAGAGGTTGGTCCTTCGCTACGTTGAATACGGAGGGGTTATCAGGTGGATTGCTCACTACATGGAATCCCTTGTTGAAATCTGAAGTGACGTCTCTTTTTCCTTCGACAATTTTAGTAGATTTGGAGGTGAAATATTTGGGGTTTTGTTTCAATGTTTTAATCGTTTATAGTCCCTATGTAAACATAAAATATTTTTGGGAATCTTTAGAAGAGTCGGGAGCCATGGATTCTCAGCCTCTCCTTCTTGGAGGAGATTCGAATTTCACCTTCTCAACCCACGAGGTTTGGGGAACAAGTCCTAACCCAAATCCTCTTGTAAATTTCTTCTCATTCTTCTTTGAGAAGCACAAATTGATTAAAATTGCTATGATCGAACTCTCTCCAACCTGACAGAACTTCAGAAAAGGTGAGGATACGGTATCAAAAAGGTTGGAACAATTTTTTGTTTCAGAAAATCAACAGGGAGGATCCTTCCTGCTAAAATATTGGGTGGATTCAGGTAGGATTTCAGATCCTCTCTCTATATGTTTAAATATTGAAGGTGATTCTCGGAAGCTGATGGCACCCCTTAAATTCAATCATGCCTGGTTTCTTGAGGAGGATTATAAAAAACTGGTGGAAGATACTTGGGTGCCTCTCCTCCAAGATCTGTCCCAATCATATATGACTCAGTTGCAGAGAATATTTCAAACACTACAAGGAAAATACCTTGTAGTGGAGGTTATAGTAGAGGTTTTTAGTGTTACAAGATTTTCCAAAATTGTCCCAAAAAGCCTCCTCTACAACCTCTGCCAATGGTACTAGATGGTTTGGAAGAGGTTTTTATGGAAACTTATTAGTGGTTGGAGGCTTTTTCATTGATGCGCTTTATTGATATAAGTGCATCGGTACTAACAAACACAAAACAAATCGGTGCTAAGAAATACAAATAAACACCGGTGCATACCCGAATTTTAATGGCACCGATGCTTTATAACACTATATGCACCAGTGATTTATAAGAAATATAGCATCGTTGCTTATGAACTCTTATAGCGCATCGTTGCTATAAGGGAATGAAAACACACTAGTGAAGTTGACTAAGAAATTGACGTTTGTTGCATTTTTACATTGAGCAGTGCAGTTATAATATATTGGAGCACCAGTGTGCTTATATATAGAAATCACTAGGGCGTAATAATAAAAATTCATTGGGGCATGCAATGAGTAGTTTATTGCACCGGTGCGCTTTTGTTTTAAATGCACTGGTGCTACTTTTACTTAAACGCACCGGTGCAATTAAAATGATCAAAAACATTGGTAATTATTTTATCTTGGTGAACAATGAACGATGATCATGCAATGAAATATCTATAGTTTATTTTTGTTTTTTTAATTCCATTATTCATCATAAATTGAAATATTTTTTATAATAGTTCTAATTTTAATTATTGTGTTTGGAATAATTTGTTATGTCATTAGTTTTCGCATCTATTGTAATTTTTTTTCATGTGGTTCATGGCACCGGATATTGGTGCTGGCTACATCCACGGAAACCCCCCTGAAATCTGGAGAACATGGGGAATCTAGTCCTTTCTACGAGGTAAACTACTGATTCAGATTACAGAGCCTAACACGGAGGGGGCATCAAGTGAGGCCCTAATACAATCTATACATAAACACCTGGGGATTTGACCCTGAGACCTCTTGCTTGCAAGAAACAACTCTCAACCACTTGAGCTAACCCACTGGGCTAAAAGAAATTCACATCTACTATAATATCTAATCATCCATACAATTAATCGGCGATATAACATTTCACAACAAAATTGGACAATGCAATAGAATAAGAAACTTTATTTTATTATATATGAATAAGAGGCCCTTTGTCATACAAGATGGGAGAACATAAAGGTCCACAATAATCAAAATGCCAATATGTAATTGTTACGCATATTGGTAACCATTGTCTTTCAATTCGGACACTATGTCTAGTACATTATACAAAATGTCTGCTTTTCATGGACAATTATTTCAAAATATACAACAACTTTGCATTAACATCCAACTATATTGATCATCATTCTTCGTTGGAATTATTGTTAGTGCTCGAGATACTCGCATGACTTGGGTTATTTGGCCAAATGTTTCATTGATTTCCTCAATTGTGTTCCTCATATTCAAATTCCATCTACAAACATAAAAATAAAGTGTAATGAGTGTATCTACATTGGTGGGAATAATGAAAATTAAAATAGATAATATACATGGATGTAAATTGAAAAGCATACCATAGAAAGAATTGAGTCATGAATGATACATTCTTTCAAAACCAAATTGCATTTCATCTCTCAACAACCCTTATGTTGGCTCCACTCCACCCTTTGTTACCTACAAGTTTTATAACCCATCACAAATCATAGATTTAATATAAAATATTTTTGTTGTTTCATTAATTATAAAATGAGAAGTAAAACAACATAGATAGTTACAAATTCCACAATTAATTTTTGATATGCCAACATATACTCACAACCCATACTTAACCCAATGTCAATCATTTCTTCAGATGGCTTTTCTTTGTATGTTACAACATGTTTGAAGACCTTGAAGGATGACTGATGTAAAAAAGTTTAAAATATAAATATCACAACCAATATGAAATCTTAAGCTGTTATAAAGAAATTACAATTACTCACAAACTTTGCTATCAACACTTTTTTTCCTTGTCGTCCTGTCTTATGTGCTGAATGGGTTCCATTTTTGTTTTTTTTTATGCAACAAAATAATTGAAAATTAATTTTTAATGCTAAATCAATTAATTATATGTACATAATAGAAAATTTCAATGATTACATACATTTGAAGCACGTTGTTGTTGAGATGGCTCCTCTTGCGATGCAATTATGTCCATTTCGTTGACCATATCCTTGTATATTTTTTTGTACATCCCTATTGACATATTTTGGATATCACCTCTTTCATCCTTTGGGATTTGCATAATCTTCCCGAAAAATTAAAATGACATTAAACTATTTTTATATTGAGATGAAAAGTAAATATAGCATAATTAATATTAATAAAGGAATGTTTTGTAGTAGTATATACATATTCTATAAAAGCATGTTGAGGAATGTCTCTTTTTGAATGATTCTTTTTTAGTGTTTTATGTTTTTTCTAATGCAAGTTTGGCAGGTCTCATTGACCATTTCTTTGGAAACGCCCCTTATTGTTTAGATATAACTTGATTCTTGGAATCATTGGATTGATTTTTGTACTCCAAGTGGAAAGTACGTCTATATG
This sequence comes from Larix kaempferi, assembly GCA_027924585.1. Classification (NCBI taxonomy): domain Eukaryota; kingdom Viridiplantae; phylum Streptophyta; class Pinopsida; order Pinales; family Pinaceae; genus Larix; species Larix kaempferi. The sequence continues at coordinate 22,590,867 of BSBM01000361.1, forward strand.
TTCTTTCCACTATATCCCTCATAGTTTTATAATAACAAAATCCCCCTTTCATTAACTTTCAACACCACTCCAGATGAGCTAAGGACCAATTCATCATCATTTACATCTTCCATAATTTTTTTCTTATGATGACATTCCCTTTGCTGTTGTCAATTCTTGAAGAACATTCAACATATGTAAAATAGATTGTTTGAAACATGTTAGTGAATATTCTTAAGTACATTATTACTTAAAATTCAAGAAAAAAATCATATTGATTACTTTTTGATTTACCGAATTCATCCCTCTGCAACTTTTGCATCAAGGTTATATGCTTTTCTGCACTTAGATTGCAAATAATCTTATCGAGCTTCCTCATTTTTGGCTTTGCATGACACATATTAACCAATACATATTAGTTAAGCTTACATATAATTCAAACATATTAATTTAATACATAAATTACAAAGAACTTGCTTTCTTTGGTTTTTTGGATGTGCTCCCATTGTGCCGATTAGAATCATTGTTCCTTGAACTCTTATCTTACATTTTCTACCAATAAACAACCTGGACCATTAAATAGAGAAGATATTAAATATATTATAGAAATAAATTACATAAGTTCCAGCTAAAAAAATAGTCTTCCATATCGGTGCGTTTTATGAGTACAAACGCCCTGGTACATTTACATCATGTATGCATTTGTGCATCATAATTAAATGCATCAATAACTAAATTAAAATTAAAATACTAAGCGATGTTTTTTTTGGCATGATATATTTAATTTAAAGCACCGGTGTGACATATTATCCACAACGCATTAGATATTCCCTAAAACTTTTTAAAATAATTAATAGTCGAACAATTTGTTTTTATTACAAGCGCACCAGTGCGTTGTATGAAAAGGACTGCACCAAAAACTGCGGAAGCGTTTTTTAGAAAGAAAAAAAAATTGACAGCGATAGGATTTGGGATCCGTTGCAATAACTGGTCCCATTGCACCGAATGCCTTATATATAGAACCACAAGCCCATTCAATCTAAAATGCCTAAAAAAAAAAAAAAAAACTCGAATTGTGAAATAATAGAGGGAGTTAAACCCTAATGTGAAATTTTGCAGCCACATAAAACAAAAGGAAGCAACAAGAAAGCAAGGGTTCCAGTGTTGAACATATTTATGAAATCTTTTATTATTATTATTATTTTCTAAATTTATTTTAAATCTTAATAGGAACATAAATAAATCATGCATTGAGATCAATAATTAGAATTTACATACTTGTAATTTCTACTATGCAGAGTTTTGTGTGATTCACCATACCTTACAAATTATGATCTTCAGGATAATCCGGTTGCTCCAAACTCCTCCCCTGTAAGTCTCACTTGCACAACTCTCCCCTCGAAATTTCAACAAAACAATGAAATAGTGATTAGTTTTTTTTAAACACTTAAAGAAATTATTTTTTTGAAAAATAAATTCTCGCTCATCTTTTAGCTCATGGGAAAAAAAACTCGTGTGTTTTTATTTTTATTTTCCGCATATCAATGTACTTATATATATCGATGCACTGTTAGGATGTAATAGACATTGCATCGTTCCCATATAACTTCATTTAACTTTTTCCGGAAAACTGATGCAACTGTATGTTATGAGTGCACCAGTGCGCTATATGTTCTAAAGCACACCGTATTGGCTTACAGTAGAAGTATAAACATATAAAAAAAGAAGTTTTTTGTTGCGATCTATTATTATTGGTGCGCCTTCATTATATTAATGCACCAGTGTGACATAGTTTGCAAATATCACCGGGTAGGCATAAAATTGAAAACTTTATAGGTATTTAAAATCAATAAATTTGTAGTGTGTTTTCATTCACCGGTGCATATGAGAAATGTGATTGCAGTGGTGCGCTTATATTTACTAAGCACATCAATGACAATAATATTGAAAAATGCATACTTAAATATTCACTATCAAATATAGCGGATATTTTCTTTTACAGATGTTTAAAGATGGTGTGGAAGTGTTTTATATGCAATGGTGCATTTAGTTATTCAGAACACACAGGTGCACTTGTATTATTAAAGTGCATCGGAGTAGTTAAAAAACCCTATGAATGTATGTTGGAACTTAGAATAGTGTATTCATCTTAAATGTTCTTTTAGGACACAACCACATCAATGACAATACTTCATAGTATACATATGTTGCTTAAACTCACCTTATTCCTAAAAAATGGTTTCAAAACTATATTAGAAGTTAGATTGTGATATGGTTCTCAAAATTTTAGGAATGTAGACACGTATTGATTGTTGATTTGTCTCAAATGTAGGGAGAAAAAGTTATAATATCAAATGGCTAATTCTTCAAATTCCAGCTCATTCCTTATTGTTCAAAGTTCATCAAGTTCTCCTTTTCCATCTCTTGTAAGTTCATAATTTATTTATATTTTGATTATATAATTGAATTCAGTTATTTATCCATGTGAATTTAAATAACAACGTATTCAATTTTGCAAGATCTTGATTTGGGATCAAGTTTGGATGCACAAAATATTCCACCAATTGAAAAACCTTGCAAGCTCTATTCAGGAACAAGATGTCGTAAGTAGTTGGTAGATGAAAATGGACAGCCGCTTTACCCCGCCAATTGTAACATGCCATCTTCCAACCACAATCCTGGGTCATTGAGGGCAATTCATCATGAGTTGGATCTATTTTATAACACCCCAACAGTATGTGGTTGTTCAAAACGTCAAGGGTTGAAGGAGAACCCTCGGTGTGTCACACTCATCCAATATATTAATGATTGACTACCCAATGTTGATGCTCTAATACCTCCCACTGCGATAAAAAATCCAATACCTATTATAGAAAAGAAACGTAGGAACACTTCCTTATGCTCATTTTTTGAAATGTTAATGGAAGCCAAAACAACTATGTTTTGTCCTAAATTGACCAACCCCTATGCTTCTGTTGAGTCAACTGAAAGTTCTAGTGATCCAAAGTATGATATTAATACCACCCAAAACATCTATACTAGGAGATCCAAAAAGTTGTATGGGTTGAGACCAAAATTGTCCAAGTACACACCAAGGTAGGTCCAACTGTTGGAGGGTAGCGATGTCTTCTCTCTTCCCGTGCGTTTACAAAGTAAATACCAAACTTGTTACAACCGCACTTTGTATGGCGGTTGGTCGTCTTCTCTACTTGTTCCTGATGTTGGAATTGAATTCTCTTTTTGTGGTAATAATTTTATGATTTCCAAGTCCAAGATAGATGCTGCAAATCTTGGGTTGTTTATCCTTTCACATATACTCGCTCCTCCCAAACAATCAGTATCACTTATGCCATTTTGTAGTCCTATATATTGTTGGTATGATTACTTAAATATTGTTAAATACAAACATAGCATTTCCATGTATAGTATGTGCATGGACGATTATGCTTCTAGAAACTTTAACAGGAAGAACCTGTTATATATTGATGGTCATACACACACTCATGGGAACATTGCAGGGTTCATAAATAATTCTAGGTGCTCTTTTTTTTGGTAAATTGTTCATTTTAGGAACACTTCAATGACCAGGAGTTCTTTATGAAAAGGAAAGCGTCAAGATTTGTTGTGCATGCAATATGTATTTTGTCTCCTGGTGATGAGTTGTTAATAGACTATAGAATTCATAAGCCACCAACCGCTCATCAAAGATGCCTTGCACTGGGACTACCTTTTTACGTCCCCTTGGGGCGTAAGACAAAAATCATTGATTATTTTTTTTTCAATGGGATTAATGGAAATGTATTGCTCAATTTGAACTTTTGTTTTATAAATTTCTCTTGGTTGGACATTTACTATTGGAAAAAATTATCATGCTTCTATAATAATTGTTTGGTATAATGTTTGAACAAACCAAATGCATTGTGCTTACTAATATCATCGACGTAATGTTCAATTTTTTTGAAATCAGGATTCTGATGATGAGCGACCTGTCTACCATTTTCCATTGCACCCCACTACAATGTCAAATCGAGAGAGGGTTGCAAAAAGAGCGCAACTCGGAGAGAAAGCATACCAAGCATGGTTGAATCAACCACCTATTCAATTCCCACTATGTCCAGATTCACCAATCAGGAATGTCTACAATAACAATAGTTCTTCACATGTTGGCAATGGGGGCAATGAAATAGAGGTTGGTATAGATGATTTCTTACGAGATACAGATGCCATGAAGGGAATGTTGTTATATTCATTCCAGGATGATGATCTAGGGGATGGTGCTCATATCACTGATACCTTCTTCAAAAGCCTTAAATCTGCTTCCACCACTCCTCTCTTTAGACCTGGCTGGTCAAAGTCTACCCAAATGGGGACAACAATGTTACTATACAACTTGAAAGCAATGTATGGCAGGTCAAACATGTGTTTCTCAACGCTTTTGAGGTAACTAACCATTAAGTCCCTTATATTTTGAGGAATCTTGTCACACAATCCACATTGAAAATGGTCGATTTTATGAACATTAAATGACATTGTACATTTATATTTCCCAATAACTAAAATGATTCAAAGTTAAGATATTTTCGAGTGATAATATCTTGCTCGACAACTGCGAAGAGTCAAAGCAAATGTTGAAAATGTTGGTTGTTGAGTACATATCATATCATGCATGTTCAAATGTTTGTATTCTATATAGAGGCGAATATGCATACAAAGAGCTATGTTCAAAATGTGGGCATGATAGGTACCATAAATTAAAAACAAGGGTAAAACACATGGTCCTCCTCATAAGATATTGAGGCACATGCCTATAACCCCAAGGATTCAAAGGCTCTTTCATTGCAAAGAATTAGCTATGTTGTAGGGATGACATGCCTCACACGGAAGTGAGTTAGGAGTTATGTGAATCCCAATAGATTCAATAGCCATGAAACATATCCGATAAATTCAAGGATGAAGTACAGAGCCTTCGATTGAGCATTTCCATGGACGATGTCAATCCATGTTACCTCCAAAACTCCAATTATTCTATTTGGCTTGTAGTAGTGATCAATAACAATATCCCCCATGGTTGTTCGTGAAGAATGAACATCTTATGTTGGCTCTTATAGTCCATGGTAGAAGACAAGTGAAGAATATGAATGTTTACCTACAACCATTGATCGATGAATTGAAGGAATTATGGGAAGGGATAGTAGTATATGATGTATCGAGACCCATCCCAACAGAGAACGATGTGCACAATTATTTAGAGCGCACCACAATCAGTGAAAATCTGTGTAAATATACCACAAAATGAGTTGAAAAAATATTTTTTCAAATGCCACGTCGTTGTGTATGTTAAGCATAAGTGAAATTCTATGAGAACTGTGTTTATGGAAAATAGAAGAGAGTAAGATTTACCAGGGTTGGGAAACAGAAGAAGAGTGAAAATTTAGAGCTTGTACATACAGATGTATGGGGATCGACTCAGGTACAATATCTTGGTGGTTCTCATTATTATGTTACTTTTATTGGTGATGCAACCAAAAAAACTTGGGCTTATTGCATTAGACAAAAATCTGATGTGTTTGCTACTTTTAAGAAATGGAAAGCTTTGGTTGAGAATGAGATAGGAAAAAGTTTGAAGTGAATTAGATCTGATAATGGAGGTGAATACTGCAGCAAGGATTTTGATAGTTACTGTTCATACCATGGGATTCATAGAGAGAAGACAATCCCAGGAACACCATAAGAAAATGTTGTGTCAAAAAGGATGGACAGAACAATCATGGAGCGTGTAAGGTGTATGAGATTGCATGCAGGGTTGCCCTTACAGTTTTGGGAAGATACTGTTGTTTACTTAATAAACAGAGGGCCTTCAAGTGTTTTGGATGGTGGTATTCCAGAGGAGTCATGGACAGGTAAAAAGCTAAACTACTCTTTTCTAATAACTTTTGGTTGTGAAGCATTTGTCCATATTGATAAAGAAAAGAGAACAAAACTTGAGGCTAAATCCAAGAAATGTGCCTTTATTGGATATAGGGTTGATGATTTTGGTCATCGCTTATGTGATTATGAAAATAAAAAAATCATTAGGAGTAGAGATGTGGTATTCAATGAAAAGTTCATGTATAAAGATCAGTTGCAAGGAAATAAACAGGAAAAGGAAAACACAGAGTACATAGTGCTTGATGAAATCAAAGAAAATGAAGTTCCAAAGGTGCCGACAAATCAAGAACAACAGCAGGTACCTCAAACTCATGCAAGTGTTAGAATATCTACCAGGTTAAGTAGAACCCCTAAACGATTCTCTCCTTCAGTGTATTATTTATTGATGACTGATTCTGGTGAACCAGAATGTTATGAAGAAGCAATGCAGGTGGAAACTAGAAAGAAGTGGGAGCAAGGCATGAATGAGGAGATGGACTCATTAGTAATAAATCAAACTTGGGATTTGGTTCAGTTGCCTGCAGGTAAAAGATAATTGCAAAATAAATAGGTTTACAAGTTGAAGGAAGAAGATGGAGGAAAGAAGCGAAAGGCTAGACTTGTTGTAAAGGGGTTTGCATAGAAGAAAGGTATATATTTTGATGAAATATTTTCTCCTGTTGTTAAAATGACTTCAATTAGAACTATTTTAAGTCTAGTGGCGGTAGAAAATTTGCATCTTGAATAGTTAGATGTAAAAACAACCTTTCTCCATGGAGATTTGGAGGAAGAGATTTATATGAAGTAGCCACAAGGGTATGAGGTCAAAGCGAAGGAGAATTTGGTATGTAGGTTGAAGAAGAGCTTGTATGGCCTGAAGCAAGCTCCAAGGTAGTGGTATTTGAAATTTGACAGGTTTATGACATAACAAGGTTATAATAGATGTCATTCTGACCACTGTGTTTATTTCAAGAGGCTAGATAATGGAAGATATATATCTTGTTATTGTTTGTGGATGGCATGCTTGTTGCAGGATCTAACATGCAGTATATAAATGTGCTCAAAAGGAAGTTAGCTAATTCATTTGCGATGAAGAATTTGGGTGCTGCAAAGCAAATCCTTGGTATGAGAATAACAAGAGACAAGAAAAATCGCAATTTGACATTGTCTCATGATGAGTACATACAAAAGGTGTTGGAGAGGTTTAGAATGCGGAATGAAAAACCAATTAGTGCACCTTTGGCTAGTCATTTCAAACTAAGTAAGGAGATGTGTCCCAAGACATAGGAAGATATAGATTACATGTCCAAGGTTCCCTATTCATCAGGAGTTGACAACTTGATGTATGCCATGGTGTGCACAAGACCAGATATTGCACACACAGTGGGAGTTGTGAGCATGTATACGAACAATCTAGGTAAAGAACATTGGAAGGCAGTACAATGGATTCTCAGGTATTTGAGAGGTACTACCACTCATGCATTATGTTTTGGAGGTTCAGACACTGTTGTTTATCCATATATGGAAGGTGATAAAGATAGCAGGAGGAGCACCATAGGGTATGTATTTACTGTAGGTGGAATGACAGTAAGTTGGATTTTGAAGCTGCAAAAGGTTGCTGCACTTTCAAGAATGGAAGCGGAGTATGTTGCTACTACAGAGGCTAGTAAAGAGATGATTTGGTTACAGAGGTTCATGGAGGAATTGGGTAAGAAGCATGAGAATAGCAGGTTGTACAGTGACAGCCAGAATGCCATTCATATTGCAAAGAACTCATCCTTACATTCTAAGACTAAACATATACAGCTCAAGTACTATTTCATACGGTCTGTTCTGGAAGATGAACTGTTGAAGCTGGAAAAGATACACACTAGCCAGAATCCTGCAAACATGTCGACATAGGTAGTAACCAGAGAGAAACTGAGTTCCTGCTCAGTTTCAGTTGGCCTTCAAGAATGAAGGTGAAGATGAGAAATTTTCTAGATCCAAGGTTCAGAGCATAGTCCAACAAGTGCAACATCGGTGGAGTTGTTGTGTTCAATCTCCAAGTGGAAGATTGTTGGTTGTGGAGCCTGATCTTCCTTATTCATAGGTCTTGTTTCAGTCGTGTCTGGATCCTATCCCAAGACGAGGGGGTTTGGGGGGGCTCCCCCCCCAAAATAGTCGCCATGGGGGGTCTAGGGGGGGCAGCGACTAGTTTTGGAGCCCCCCCTGGCGGGGGTTCAGGGGTAGCTATTTGACGGACAATCCACTCGAGCGGACGCGAGCTAGATCTCCCTAGATCAAAGTGAGTCTAGAACAAATAATACAGACTACAAACGACTTTCCTAGATCTACTTAAGGATCAAGTACTAGATGCCTTACCTTAACTTTGCGATCCTTTCTCCTGAGTGCTGCTCCACGTCCCGCAGTCGTAAGATCTCAGCTGCAAAACCTGTCAAGACATATAGAACAATGCAAATGAGTAAGGATCATCTATACAATAAGAGATCTAAGTAAATAGTTAAGCAGGTAAACTACACAATATCATCACACGTAAACAATATTGGTGGAAAGCGTTTATATTACTATAAATCAGGAAAGTACATAGATAAGAATAGACTACAACCAAGGCTTAACGTAGTAGCCCTTCTCCATCCAAGCCAATTGCCATCCTTCCAAGGAAGTGTGAGTCTCTCAATGGATGAGTTAGAGATCTCTCCAATGTGATTTCACCAGCATGTAGACACTATAAACTTCCTCCCTTTGGAGAGGGGTAGAGCTTGACTTATATAGGGATAAGTGGATAGGGTATGGATAGGGTAGGTTGATATATGGTAGGAGAGAGATAGGGGATCCTCCCAAGAGGTTAGGAACCAAGTTCCAGCTCCCCCAAGAGGTCAGGGATAAGGATACAAGTCAGCAGGCTTCGAGAATGAGCTCGAAAGGCCTATTTTTGTCTATTAACTGACTTGGTCGCACCTTGTAATAGAGCAAGACGCGACGTCGTAGGTTGCATGAGTGCAGCCTGCGATGACCTCTCAAAACCTAGCATAAGTAAAATGGTATCCCTTCCAGATGAATGACTTAGCCAATAAACTTTAGGGGTGTATACACTGAATCTCATGATGGTAGGATTTTAGGTGTAACAGAATGCCCCCCAAAGCATGAAGCTGTTTGAAATATTGGACAGGTGAAATGATTTGACAGAAAGAATGGCAATGGCTTGTCGGACGAAGGACACTGCTGCAGTACAACTGAATCTAAGTACACTGTCTCATATGACATACAACATGGCTGCCGACAAATACATTGCAAATCCATGGTAGTAATGACCGACTGAACACAATCATGGCTACTAGACACAAGCGTAGATCCATGATGAGATGATAACACAGCCATGACCAATACAAATGTGGATCCGTGTGACATGACTCAATACAAACTCCATCGCAACCTGGGTAAAACATGACTCCACAGGGTCTTCAAGCTGAACCCGCAATGATACGAATCTATCCATGTGATTACAAATGACTTGACGTCGAACATGGTAGAAACCACTTGATTACCGGTCATTGATGTATACCGCTAACAAGTGCGAGGGAAATCACCATTAATGTCAATGATCCTCAAGGTATCACAGTACATATAATTAAGCATGAATAAATGAGTTGAAGTCGAACGCGAGATGAAATCTTTCAATCAAGAGTCAATGATGTAAACTCATGTTGAAAGCGAGGTAACCTGCCATTGAGGCATGCAGGGCCAAGGTACTTGGTTGGTTTCTAGATTCAATCCTCGGATGATGAGTTGAAGTCGACAAGGATGAATCCGTCAAAGGAGGGCCATGATGAATCCCCCATCATCGACACGAAACACGACAAAGGATGTGTAGAGCAGATCGGATGGTATAGTGACACGCAAGACTGACTGATAGTAGACTGACATGATGGAAGGTGTACTGACTGCAGATAACGAGTAGTGAGAGTATTCTTGAACATGGGCATGGCATGCCTTGGCAGTATTGACTTGACGAGTTATGATACCAATTCCTAATGCAACTGATGATGGAAGCATTCTTTGAATGACTCAAAGTAGTAACAAGACTCAGGAAATAGGTAAAACCCGAGGACAAACGGATGATCCAAGTACAGTATGCAAATGCAAATGAGTGCCATGTTCAAGAAATGACTAGATACTGCCACTGATAAGGGGTGTAACATTAAAGCTTTCTTTTTTCCCCATCATGAATGAGGAGTGCCTCATGTGTTTTTTACGAGCTTGATGAGGGTAACCAGATGCTCGGGTATAGCTCATCTCATAGATGAGTCCAATTCCAAATATTTTCTGAACCTGGGATAGGAGGGGTTCGTCCCATGACGGGCCCTTCAGTGTGAGAGTTTAACAAGTCCATAGAAGGTAAACTCGGTCATCATTTCATGTTTAGAGAGTCTGAAAATAACTAAAGAAGACCCTTTTTCGTAAAGTTAGCCTCATCGCCCGAAAAAGGGTAAAACAACGCAGGAGAGGACTCTTCCAGTCATGATTGGATGGAGTATACCTTTTTCATAAGTAGTGCCCCCTGGTCCAAAAAAGGGGTAAACTATCACTAGGAAGACGACCATTCAAATTCTTTAACAAGCATGAACGCGATAAGTTTGCTTGGCAATATTTTCGTATTTCGAGAGCCTGAAAAGAGCTTAAAGATAGACTCCGGGGGGGTTCCTTTTCCGTAGGAGTTTAACGAGCCCGTAAAAGTGATAAATCGTAACTCGGTAAATTATTCTCATGGTTTAAAGAGCACGAGAAAGAACAAAGAGTAATCTCATCATCATAAAATAATTACAAACTAATGAATGGAAAATAATGACAAAAACAAACAAGGGGTGTTCATACCTGAGCTAACCGTTCCAATGTGAAAAATGGCGTGAAACGACACTTAATGACTCCTACACACTCAAAAACTAGGTCAAATAGTCAACCAAGCGTTTAAATATGATAAAAATCGATCCAAACTATAGCGAATGACCTAAAGGCATCAAATATTTGAAAAAGAATATTCCATTTTGATCTATAAATAGAAAAATGGGCCAAATAGAGTTACCATTTTATCATTTGCCAAATTGGGAGGAGAAGTGCCATTTTGGAGCCAAAACTTCACTTGACGATTCCGGGAGCTACGAGCAGCCATTTCACCCACCGTCCAGAGCAGGTAACCCTAAACTTCATCCAACATAATTGTAGTGGTTTATATTTTATTTTATTTTTGTTCATTTTTTTGGTTCTTTTTGGCTTGGTTTGTGATGGGCCATTGCGTCCTCGGCTCGTCACAGTCTGCCCTTTCGAGAACTGCGATGAGATTGAGTCATCGCAAAGGTTGCAAGGACGGACTGCGACGACATCGCATTGTCAGTAATAACTTGGTGCGATGGCGGAAACGTCCATCCCAACCAACAAACCATGCCCCAAAAAAGAGCTTTTGGTGGTTGAAGCAAGTGTTAACAATGTTTATGACCTCCTTTTGATAGGTTTCCAGCAGCCATAATGGTTTTGGAGTGGCGTGAACGGGAGCATGAGTTAGATGATGAAGAGGCTGCAAATGATCCACGATGTGTGGAAGCATTGAGGAACTGTGGGCTCCTCAAGTTCTTCAAGATCCAGGGCATGAGGGCCCAAATCCCACTAACGACACATATGCTTTGATGCTGGGATGCGGCCCAACAATATTTCATGATCGATGAGCACGTGCTTACCATAGATGTCGAGGACATCTACTTCCTGACCGGATTGTCCCAAAGAGGGGACAATGTGCTTCTTACTGGATCACATGGGAGTGATCGGAGTGTGGGTGACATGATCCCGCAGCACTGTGTTCCCAATACCCGTGCTTCAAGTGGGAAGATTCCCGTAAAAGATGTGCAGGACGTCCATTGCGCGCCATACTTTTGACCATTACTAGGATGGCAGGGATCCAAGATCCGCACTTAGCCACCAGATCGCAGATGTTATATGTGGAGGACTGTATGTCTCCGAAGATCTACAACTGGTGCGAGGGACTCCTCGCAAACATGCGAGCTCAGCTGACCAAGTGTCAGCGGGGAGAGCTCAAACAGTTTGGCTACGGTTCGATAGTGATTTCGTTCATCTTGGAGCGAGTTCCCCTCTTGCGTCCTCAGGTACCACTGGATGACAGGGATCTTAGGGATCCACACATGGCTATATGGACGGCGGTGATGTCCCGACATGGTGTAGGTCCCATCATCTCATATGGTGTTGAGTTCTTCAGCTGGCTAGAGGGCCAGTTACTGATGGTATAGGACTTCCCGTATAGTGGTACGGACTTCAGAGATGATCCTGACTTGCCGCTGCCTGAGGGAGCAGCATGGGGAGACCTAGGTAAGAACAATAAACCCTTGCACTTTTAAGTTTTGTGTTTTTATAATTTTTTTTGTTATAGTGCTGACAAGTTAACAACATGTGTGTGCAGACGTGGGCCATGTACGATCGGTGGGAGTCTCTCTTCTCGTGAGGAGAGAGAGAGAAGAGGGAGTAGTTGTGGGTCCTGCCGTACACGCTGCCATTGCAGAGATGGATGGGGTCTATGCTAACCTGAGTGGGTTGACCTTAGATGTTCCCGAGCCGACGGTAGATGAGGTGTCACGGCCCATGCAGGTGTACACGGTTGGAGCGACTACGCGCTGCTTCGCAGAGTTGCGAGAGCAGTTGACTATTTCCACACTCAGTAGGCTAGAGATGTTAGACCACATAGGGTTGTACAGGCCAGGCGCTAGGCCTTGTGTTGTTACTGTGTATGTACAAAGAGCTTGGAGGACTTAGATTTTTTGTACTTACTGAAAGCTACGAGGCTTAAGATTTTGTAGAGACTCACTGAAAGCCATCGTGCTTCAGATTTTGTACCGGCACTACTTTTATGATGATATATATATATACAGACATTCTGACGATTTATACATTATGTGTTTTAAAATGGATGAATGGTGCAGTCTTGTTATGTGTTTGCTTATAAAATGAATTATTTACATGTTATGTCTACTTTTAACAGTTCATGATAAATGCTTATGTGTGTGCAATGTACCAATCTAAGATGAAGTTGGCCATAGAATCGAAAACTGTGTTCGCGTCTCTTGGAATGTGCAGGTACTGAATGGACTCGAAGGACCTTTCCAAAAGACAGACTCGTCGATAGAGACAGAGTAAGGTAGGATCGCGGATGGCGTAGACTTGGTTAAGATGAGAGACCACTAGTTGAGAATCCAGGTGGATGACTACATGGTCCATACCCAAAGAAATGGCGTCAGTTAGGGTTCCAATGACTGCTTGATATTCTACAGCATTGTTGGTCCCGAAACCTAGGCACATTCCCCCCGAGCTAAAGAGCTCTCCAGTAGGTGAATAGAGTACCCAGGCTGCCGAGGCAAGGCTGTGGGTATGCCGACTGGCACCGTCTGCGAATCCATAACAAGTTTCCATCTGCACACGCAGACAAAACATGGTATAAGAAACGAAACAAGACCTAAACACGCAAGAAATCAAAAGCGTCACACTACACAAAAAACACACACACGCCATGTACAGTATATACAAAAGTACTTATGCATGAAAGACTCAGGCATAGTATCTCTTTAGGTAGAGCCCATTGCGGGGCTCACCCAAAGATATCCCGTCGTAGTCTTCAAGCTCATAAGCTCCCTTCTCTAAGACGTGTTTCACTACGTAAGGTCCATGCCACATGGACTCAAACTTTCCTGCCCCTAGCTTATCATGCTTTTGGTCATATGTGAGGACCAAATCTCCCTCGCTGTAGGTGCGAGGTTCTACCGACTTGTCGTACTGTGCTTTGATGCGTTTCTTATGAGCTATGTTGGCAAGAGCGGAATCTTGGTGAGTCTCGTCGAGCTTAGCTAGGTAGAGGAAGCATTCTTCCTCCGCAGTAGTGTTTGGGAGAAGTTCGATGGCAAGCTTGAGAGACGGAATCTTGCACTCAATGGGAAGGACCGCCTCCAATCTATACACTAGTTGGAAAGGAGTAAATATGGTGGTGGTTTTAACGAAGGTTCTATAAGCCCAAAGCGCGGAGAAGAGCATATTATGCCAATTGGCCTTGTGCGTACCCACCATACGCTGGACCATAGTTTTCAAGACCTTGTTAATGGCCTCGACTTGTCCATTCGACTGTGGGTAGTATGGTGTTGATTTTTCATGGCGAAAACCCAATCTGTCGCTCAACTCGTCAACCATATGGTTCATAAAGTGTGAACCATGATCAGTAACTATCGCTTGAGGAACTCCAAACCGCGCTATTACATGATTAAACATGAAGAGTGTGGCGGTCTTGCCGTCGTTCGTGTATGTAGGCATTGCCTCGACCCACTTTGTAAAGTATTCCACAGCTACAATGATGTAACTATGCCCCTTGGCCTAGGTAGGCTTACAATGCATGAAATTGATGCCCCATTTAGCGAAGGGGCCAACGACAATAACCGGGTGTAACAGGGCAGGATGGGTGTGCTGTTTCGTATGAAAATGTTGACATGGAGGACATTTTTTTATGGCCTTGATACAATCTTTGAAGATAGACGACCAATAATATCCAGTGCGTAAAATATTCTGGGCTGTAGCCATCCCAAAGAGGTGACCGCCACATGCCCCAGCGTGACAGTCATTCATAATGCGTTCGGCCTCATCATGAGTCAGACAACGTCGAAGGATAGAATTGATGCCACGATGATACAAAGTATCACTGATAATAAGATAGTACTTTGCGTGGTGGAGTATTCGACAATGGTCATCACAAGACAATTCAGGGTTGAAGAGTTGGGTTTGAAGACATAATGTGATATATCCATACCACGGATCATACGTACTAATAAGAAACAATGACTCATCTGGAAACGAGTCATTGGGCTCAGATTCTGTATCAGTACGGGGGAGGTTGCAGATGAGCTCAGCGAACACCAAATATTTTTTCGACTTGGATTTTTTGAAAAGAAAATTGAATTCTTGCAGTATCACAATCTAGCGTGAATACTTTCCCCCAAGCACTTGACGAGTCAGAATGTGGTACATGGGGTTCGAATCAACAATGATAGTGGTGGTGCAGAGCAAAATGTAATGACGAAACTTCTGCATGACAATGACTGCCGCGAGAGCGAGCTTCTCAATATGTGAATAGCAAGTTTCAGTGTCAACGAGACCTTTGCTGGCATAGTATATCACATGTTCTTGGGCGTTCTGATCTTCCTGAATCAAAACCATGGCGATCGTGGTGTCAGAAGCTACGAGATATAAAATGTAATCTCGATAGTAATTCGGAGGTTGGATCACAGGGGCATGCGTGATGGCATGTTTTAAACTTTCGAAATATTGTTGAGCTTGATCATCCCAAATGAACGAGACATCTTTTTTCATCAATCTCATATAACCTTGCGTTTTTTGTGCGAAATTACACACAAAACGCCTTAAATAAGTCGCATGTCCTTGCAGAATCTGAAGTTCCGTAATGTTGGTTGGAGGTGGAAGAGCGACAATGGCTTCCACCTTCAAGGGATCAATGTGGATCCCATCTTTTGAGATGATGAACCCTAAGAGGCATCCAGACTCGACACCAAAAATACACTTATGAGGATTCAAACGGATATTGTACCATCTGCATCTGAGGAAAACGACCGTCGAATGATCTAAGTGGAACTCACGCTGTTTCGAGTGGGCAGGGAGGTCGTCCAAGTAGGGATCCACAAAGTCCTTCACATCGTGGAAAGCGTACGACATGGCCCGCTGGAATGTGGCACCAGCGTTTTTAAGACCAAACAGAAGTTTACGATACGCAAACGTTCCCCAAGGGTAGATGAATGCAGTCTTATGTTGGTCAGTGGGGTGGATCTCAATTTGGTTGTATTCAGAAAAGCCATCCATAAATGAAAAAATGACACTTCCAACACAATGGTCGATAATCTCGTCCATACAGGGAGTCGGGTAGTTTTCCTTGGGACAAGCTTTGTTTAGATCCCGATAGTCGGCACAGACGCGAATGGTACCTTGTTTTTTAGTAACAGGGATGACGTTTGAGACTCATTCTGTCAACGGGACAGGATAAATGAAGCCGACCTTCAAGAGTTTCTCAATCTCTGCCTTGATTGCCACAGTCTTCCGAGGGTGTACCGGTCGCCGCTTTTGGCGAGCAGGTTTGATGTCAGGATAGGTTTTAATCTCATGTAAAACAATGGAGGGGTCTATCCCAGGCATCTCCTCATAGGTTCAAGCGAACACATCTCGGAATCGCTTGAATAAGGTCGTGGTGGCGATGACTTCTTCAGGGGAACACTTCTGGCCTAACTGAATGTGTTCCACTACACCAGGAGTAATCGAAATGTCTATTAAAGTGGTAGGCTCAATGTTGGTGAAGTTTCCTTCGGAGTCCTTTTGAAATGCAAGTATCAAGGACTAAGAGCCAGAGTGTACATTCAGTGTAAAAATGGTGTGAATGATGTTCTCCACAGTATCCAACAAGGGAAGGAAAGACGAACGATGGTGGAGGTCTTCCCACGGAGGATCATCTGTGCTCATGATTTCCATAATGGACTCGTCAGAATGAAAAGTCCGTAGAAGAGGATCAGATGATGTCCGTTGTAGAGAACAGGAGAGTTGGAGGCTACAACTAAGTGGTCCTGCAGCGTTGATTGGATAGCCTCGTACATGAGTTCAGCGGGTGACAGAGGCATGGTGTCTCCAATCAGGTGCATGGTGGCTTCATCACGTACAAGCCATGAATCAGTGTAGCTAAGGGTAGATGAAATCTACGAGGAGATCAGGTTCACCGTGGCAACATGGTTTGGGGGATCCGAAGTAGGAAAGACACCCATAAGGGATGAATCCTTAAGGAGGCCAACCCCCACACTCTCATACTTTTGCGAAGATTGTCCAATTGAAGGAACGTTATCGCTCGGATGAGTAGTGGTGTCAGGTGTGCAGAAATCCAGTTGGTCGACTGTGACAATTCGGCCTTGATGGGGGAATTGTACTATGCGGAAGACAGATGATGCGACCGTGGTCATGGTGTAGAACCAATTTTGACAAAGCAGAATGTTATAATCTAACGGGGCGACGACTAATTCCACGTTAAGGGTTGCGGTCTTGCCCCCCCAGCTCGACTAGTAAAGCTTGTAACAACCCATGGGGTTGAAAGCCACGTCCGTCGAAGGCTCTCAAAGTGGTAGGAGAATTGTTCAACTTGGGAGAGCCAATGGATCTCCAACATGCGATCGACATGACTGACGTAGAGGCTCCTTCGTCCAAAACGGTATGATGGATTATCTTCCTAGCGATGTTTGAGGCAACTTGAAATTCCAGATGATGGGAGAGCCTCAGTTTGAAGTATTCCAGTCGGAACATAATGGTGTTCGATGAATCTGGGTCAACTGCACTGATGGCGGCGAGGAGAGTCTTGTGCTGATTGGGACAGTTTTGCAAGACCTCGAGCATCGACATAGCACAATGAGCTTGTGCTAGGTCCTCTATAATGTTGTAGTTTTGAGCATCCCGAGCATTAGGATTAAAAACCGATTTTCTAATTGTGCTCTTGGGTGGACACAACACTGAATCGAGAGAGGGCTTCTCTATGGTGAGAGGAGCAGCCAACACGGTGACGTCGGGCATCGAAGTGGAAGCTTTTTCAGTATTACTTCCAACAGGTTCCTTGGCAAGAACATAGTCATACAAACGAGAATGGGTGCTCAAGTTGATAGTCTCATTACGTACCATGAGAACATGTGCGGTGGTGGATGCTTCTCCTTGGGAAGAAGAAGTGTGAGCGATCGACTGCTGATTTTGAGCAGGGAAGGGATCGCTGAGAACTATGGGTGTGGGTTTGCCCTTGAGAAACTTTTGAACTTCATCTCTATGGGGGAACTCCTTAGAAAAGTGATCATCACCACACAGTAGGAAAGGATACTTCAACTTCCTTTTCTGTTTGGTATCATCAGGGGTGCTCTTTTGTTCCTGCGTGGTTCCTGCTGGGTGGAATATTTCTTAGGTTTCCCCTTTTTCTTCTTCTTACCAACATAATTTTGAGGTGAAACTGATGAAATAGAATTCACTTCTTCGGTGATAACAGGAGTGGATGATTTGGTGGTGCCGTGACCAGCCTGTGTTGGTGATGGGGAAGAACCCTGGGGGTTCGACGAACCAACAATTTGAGAAGAAGGCTGAGTGTGAAGGGATCCAATAATGCCATCGGCTTGGGGTCCCTTGGGTGGTTTCGCGGGGTCGTAAGGAATAATATCAGGAAGAATATCAAACAATGTGCCAGATTGAGCATAGACTAAGTCTAGCAAATGGGCACGAGCGATGGCTTGTTCTTCAGTGACAACACCTCCCATGGCAACATCTCGTGCTATGGTTGGTATGAGAGACTTCATAAACCAGTCTGCTAGGAGTTGATCTGGAATAGGAGCCTTAATGAGACGTCGTCTCCTCCGCCACTCATGTATATGATCTGAGATATGAGTAGCGGTATTTTGACGGAGCGAGGTTAAAAGCTCTGTACCAGTTTCATACCGTATAAGCAACTGGAAATGAGTCAAAAAGTTCATAGAAAGAGAACCAAAATCAGGAAAAGAATGAGGTGGTAGTTCAATATACCACTTGGCAGCCGAACCAGTGAGACTCCGTTGGAATAACCGAAGACGGATCGAGTCATCCATCAGGGAGTTGGATGAACACCATAAGCGGTAAGTCATCATGTGGTTTTTAGTATCCTCACCCGGCTTACCATCAAATTTTGGGATATCTGGCGGAAGTTTTACCAGAATGGGTGGCCAATTAGTTCCGTGGTAAATGGGGTCATTAGTTAAACGAGACAGGTCAGGTAGATCCAAAGTAGCCAAAAAGGGCAGTTGCAGATTAGGCTGCGAGTACTGATAGTACAGATAAGGCATGTATGGACCTGTGGGACCTTGTATCGACTGACCATAGGGTGTTCCAGGAGGAAAATAGTCGTAGGGGTACTGGTCGCCCGGACCAAATGTAGGTCCGCTGCCATAATAAGGTGGTCCATAACCATAATAAGGTGGCCCATTACCATAAGGTGAGGGCCTGCCTCTGCCGCCGGGAGGGGGTGGGCCGCCTCCAAATGGTGGGGGTCCACCACCACCGCCAGGGTAGGATGGGCCGCCACCGCCTCCGCCGGGAGGAGGTGGTGGTCCACTACCACCAGCGGAATAGGAAGGGCCTCCACCACCTCTGCTGGGAAGGGGGTGGTGGGACATCGCCACCGCTGGAAGGGTAAGAGCTGCCACCTCCACCATAGTAGGGTGGTGGTCCACCACCACCGCCACCAGGATGAGAAGTTCCTCTGCCACCACCACTGGGAGGGGGTGGTGATCCTCCACCACCACCGGGATGAGATGGTCCTCCCCCACCTCCGCCGAGAGGAGGGGGTGGTCCTCCACCACCTCCGTCCAGGGGGGTGGGCCATGATGAACAAAGTGGGGTGGTTCTCCGCCGGAAGGTAGAGGTCCGCCTCCTCTAGATTTATGTGGGGGCCCACCGCCTCCAATGGGAGGTGGGGGTGGACCAAACGGGGGTAGAGGGACTTGAGGGACTATGAGTGGGGGTCCATGTTGTAAAACATTTTGTTGTCCCCATAGAGTGTAAGGATTACCGAGGTAAGGTACCGCCGTAGAGTACGTTTCCGGGATTAAGTTGACCCGGCACAGGGTTAAGATGACCTGGATACGCTTGAATCGATGGAGGTTGAATACGTTGGACGGTCCCCCGACATGGGATAGTCCCAAAGTGTAAGGTCCAGGAGGTAAGGAATTTCTAACGGAAGGCCCGATGGGAACTCTTGCTGTAGGATTATGGTTAAGAGATGGGGGTTGCCCCCCAACAAAACCTTGCTGACCACTAGGTAAAGGTTGACACAACACTGGTTCTTGATTATTCACCGTAGGATTACCACTACCCGTAAAGAAGGTCGGGGGTAAAGAGTATCCCCCCCGTGAAGTTTGGGGTGGGGGAGGAGCAGGTGACGTGACTGCGTAGTTATGGGTGTGTTGGACTACTTTCCTTCAACAGGTTGAGTTGTGGGAGGTACCGAACTGGTCTCCTGATTAGGGGATGCATGTGCAGGAATGGATGGTTGACCAGTTTCGACAGTGGTCACGTGTTGCGCGGATGATTCCGGTGACTCAAAAGATAAAATATGACTCGGGATTGGTTGGCAAGAGTATAATGGCGGGTCTTCTACCCTTTGTGAAAGACTCTGTCTTCGAAGTTCATCACCCCTAACACGTAACCGTTCCAGACGATCGTGAATGGGTGCGAAGAGTTCTTCAGGGGTAGGCCAACTGGGTGGGGATGCAATGGAAAAATGGGCCACTGGGTGGCCTAGAGAAGATGTCCAATAAGCTGCTGATGGACTAGCAGCTGCTGTAGGGTCATCCTGGGGTTGATTTATCCATTCCAACGATCCAGGCTCTCCCAGTGCAACGGGAGATAAGTCTTGTGAAGTGGGGATTTGTGCTTCTTCACACTGCGAGGGATGAGAAATCGGTGAATCTGGAGGAGTATGTGGAAACAAATGTCCTCCAATATTCAAAGTGGGGTTTTCCACTTCATGTGACCCAGGGGTTTTCCACTTCATGTGACCCGACCCTGGCATGTGGATCCATCCTTATCCTCGAAATTACCTCCTGGTTAAGGGGATATTCGGGTGGAAAATTCTGAATCCTGCGAGACCTTCTGCAAGGAAAGTCAACCAGAGTGACTGAATTTTTTTTTTCTCCTAAGGGCAAACTAAAAGAAAAGCAGGCTAGAAAAAACCCTACACAAACTAAGGACACAAGCAAACTTATGTTATAAGAGTGGATTCAACGGTCTGGAACCTCACAGGATTGTCAAGGCTTTGCAACTCGCGATATACCGTAGGGTCCAACAGTAAAACGTGACAAGGAGGATTGGGACCGTACCCTTGCCTGAATACCCGATTACGTGGACGGTACATGCGTAGTAGCTCCCCGAGTGCTATTATCGCTGTATTGCTCCGCTAAGACGACCAAAAGGTTAACTCAGTTGGTTTCAGGAATCCTATGGGTGTCTCCCAATATACGCAAGGTATGTGGGAGCTCAAATCCATAGTGGTGTTGTCTAATGCACAACCGTTCGGCAAGAGATCTTCCGATATACTACCGAGTACGTGATACACACTTCGATATATGCCAAGTACTAAAGGTGACTTGGTGGGTACGTGAAGGAGCTCGATATACCGATAAGTACGTGGAAGACTACAATACCCCCGGGATACAGTGTTGGAAAATAACGACAGCTGCCACGCTTAACGACGCCGGAACACGTCTCTAACTTACACACAAGTTACTAAAAAATTTACCCTCGTTCTACAGTTAATTTTATCTGGACGGTTAGGTGAATGCATGAGGTGAGTACATAATCGTAAACATAATGCAGGCCCTAACTACATGCAAAAAATATGCTTTTCTTTCAATGAACTCTATGTATGGGAAGGAGAAATTTTCTTTTTCTTTCCAACAATTTTACCAAAGCAATTCAATGCACGACAATCCCAAATCTACCAAAAAATGACTATGAAGTATTCTTTTTCCTTTTCGGCGAAACATAAAAGACACAACACTACTAAACCAAATCAAAGCATGTTTTTCTTTTTCTTTTATCTTTTCAAAACAAAAATGACGCTAAGTGATGAGAAGAGAGAGTTTCTAAGCAAAGTATGCAAGCTTTTCACTTTCACTATGATGGCCTAAAAGCATAAAAACCAAAAGATACAAGGCAATTTCCCAAGCATGGAACTACTTTTTGCAAAACTTGATGTATATTCGAATTTTTCAAGAAGATGAGCAACTCATAATTCATGAAAAACAAAAACAATGCAATTTTCTTTCAACTTTCCAAAAAGATATATGAATGAGACATTCCAATGCTTATGCAATTCTTCAAATGAGCTTGAAAAATGACGGAAATAAAGTACTTTTGATCTTTCAATGGATGTATCAAAATAACAATTTGACAACAACAATTCTTTTAAACATAAATACTGAACTGAAAAGATTACTCGCAACACTTTAATAACTCAGAAATCTCAAGAAGAGATGAGCAGTCAATGGGCCGAAAATACTCACAAACACTCAAAATCAATCAGTAACAAGCAACACTAAAGCAAGCAAAACTCACAAAATGAATGCAAGTGAGGTCTGGAAACCGATCCAATACAATGACCAGATTTGGAAAGGAGAGGAGGGAATGCAAGGGTGAGTGGATGCAGGTGGAGGAGACGAGAGTGTCCACCGCTACCAAATCTCAGACTTGTCCAAGATGGAACCCAAAACAACTCCAAACAAAAACCAAAGAACTCAATCACACAAAGCAAAAAGGGATCTCTGAATGGATCATACAGTACAGAGGGAGTATGCACACAAACCAAACTCACAACAGAACTGGAGAGGGCATGCCTATATGGAAAAAATGGCAGATCGGCGCACTCTGTGCTTGTACACAGTGCGACGTCACAATTCACCAGTGCGGGAAGTGCGACGGCGTCGCAGTATACCAATGGAAGGGGTGCAATGACAGACTAACATGAAAAGCACATAGATAAAAAACAACACAGTGTCGCTCTGGGTACACTGACCAGGTGTGATAGGCGAGATCTGAGTTAAAAAATGAACCAATTCCCCAGGTAATGAGCATAAAAAATGTCTGCAAATGAGAAGTACAAACTCAAAGGAAGCTAATCAGACTCTTCAAGGTGAAGATCTGATGGTGAAATCAACTTCAAGAAGGAAATGACAAAATAGAATGGCCTGGCAAGAAATCAACTAAAAAACAATATTCAAATTGACAACTACAAAGCAATGTTCTTTCCCCAGTATGGTCTCCATATTTGTTTGACGGACAATACACTCGAGCGGATGCGAGTCGGATCTCCCTAGCTCAAAGTGAGTCTAGAACAAACAATACAGACTACAAATGAATTTCCTAGATCTACTTAAGGATCAAGTACTAGATGCCTTACCTTAACTTTGCGATCCTTTCTCCTGGGTGCTGCTCCACGTCCCGCGGTCGTCAAATCTAAGCTGCAAAACCTGTCAAGACATATAGAACAATGCAAACGAGTAAAGAGCATCTATACAATAAGAGATCTAAGTAAACAGTTAAGCAGGTAAACTACACAATATCATCCAAGCCAATTGCCATCCTTCCAAGGAAGTGTGAGTCTCTCAATGGATGAGTTAGAGATCTCTCTAATGTGATTTAACCAGCATGTAGACACTATAGACTTCCTCCCTTTGGAGAGGGGTAGAGCTTAACTTATATAGGGATAAGTGGATAGGGTATGGATAGGGTAGGTTGAGATATGGTAGGAGAGAGATAGGGGATCCTCCCAAGAGGTTAGGAACCGAGTTCCAGCTCCCCCAAGAGGTCAGGGATAAGGATACAAGTCAACAGTCTTCGAAAATGAGCTCGAAAGGCCTATTTTTGTCTATTAACTGACTTCGTCGCACCCTGCAGTAGAGCAAGACGCGACGTCACAGGTTGCATGAGTGCAGCCTGCGGCGACCTCTCAAAACCTAGCATAAGTAAAATGGTATCCCTTCCAGATGAATGACTTAGCCAATAAAATTTAGGGATGTATACACTGAATCTCATGATGGTAGGATTTTAGGTGTAACAGTAGCACCCCCGTAGCGAAAATTTTGGAAAAAATGCCTTGTAAAATGTTGTAATTTAATAGTCATGACTTGGTCAATAATGGGTGATTTATGGGCCCATGGTATTGGGTGTTCCATAGTATTTTCCCATGGTAATCGCTCTTTAAAAGGAAGGCACTGTAATACGGTTGTGGTATTGTAGCATTATAAAGATATCTGATTGTGTGAGAGAGACTGTGAGAGAGTGAAGAGGAAGTTGCAACGTATGTGCTGCAGGTTGTATCCCTTCATTTGTTGGATGATATAATAATAAGGATCAACAATTTCTGTGTGGATGTAGCCCATCTTGGGTGAACCGCGTTAAATTGGTGTCTCTCTTGTAATGTGTTTTATGTGATTTATATTTGCATCTTGTTTATTGTTATTGCTCTGCGATCCTATTTTTCTAACAGAAGACATGTCCCATGTTCCTGATGCTAGTAATTTTGGAAGTTTGATGTATGTTATGTTATGTACCAAACCAAACATTGCCTATGCAATGATATTTTTTATTAAGTATATGTCAAAACCAAGGAAGGAACATTAGAAAACTATAACGAGGGTGTTCAAATATTTGTGTGACACTTCAGATTATGCAATTCGTTACCAAGGAAGACCTTGACATCATAAGGAGATATCTATATAAGGTTTTTTTTATGCTGACTAGGTTGGAGATATTGATCATGGAAGATCTACAAGTGGTTATGTTTTTTAATTATTTGGTGGAGAAATTAGTTGGATGAGTAAGAGATAGGCTATAGTTTCATTCTCAAGTACAAAGCTGAGCCAAAGGTCAATTTCTCTGCGATCCCATTTTTTTAACAATTGGTATCAGAGCCAAAGTCAATTTGGCAGATAAAATTGCAGGAAAGAAGGGTTCCTGGTTCGAGTGGGAGCAATGGCGGAAGAAGTAAAGTTTAAGGTCGAGAAATTTAACGACCAAAATTACCAGTTATGGAAGATGCAAATGGAGGACTATCTGTATCATAAGGATCTATTCGTACCGTTGGGAGGAAAAGAAAAACAACCGGCAATTATGAAGGACAAAGAATGAGAGGTTCTTGAAAAAAAGGCACTAGGAACAATACGGTTGTGGCTGGATTCGTCGATGGCTTTCAATATTTCAAAATAAAATACAATGGAGGGTCTGATGAGTGCATTGGGTAAGCTGTATGAAAAATCCTCGGCCTCCAACAAGGTATTTCTAATGAAGCGCTTATTTAATATGAAGATATTAGAAGGTGGATCTACTGCGGATCATTTAAATGAATTTAATACGATTACAAATCAACTAAGTTTTGTAAAAGTGAACTTTGATGATGAGGTTAGGGATATTCTAATCTTGTGTTCATTTACAGAAAGATGGAAATGCTTGGTCATGGATGTAAGTAACTCTGTATTTGGTTCAAACACTTTGAAATTTTATGTTGTTGTTCGTGTTATTCTTAGTGAGGAAATGCGATGGAAAAACACATGTGAGACATCAGGTAATGCATTGACCATGGAGAGCAGGGGAAGACAAACAGAGAGAGGAAAGAGCCCAGGTAATCGCATCAAGTCTAGGAAGGGAAGATCCAAGTCCGTATTGGGAAAGATAGAGTGCTGGAACTGTGGAAAGAAATGACATATGAAGAAAGACTACAGATATCTAAAGAAGAAAGGAGATGGACAACATGAGAATATTCAGGAAGCAAATGTAGCAGGTGATGTGTTACAAGATGCTTTGATTCTTGCATTAGATAATACTAGTGATTACCGGGTCCTAGATTCAGGGGCTTCATGTCATGCTACACCCCATAGGAAATTATTTCATGATTATGTTTGAGGCGATTTTGGACATGTTTTATTGGGTGATGATGAACCATGAAAAATTATTGGCATGGGTAAGGTAAGGATAAATGTAAAGAATGGTGAATGGCTACTGAAAGATGTAAGGCATATTATTGCTATGAAAAGAAATCTAATCTCTACAGGGCAGTTGGAATATGGTGGTTGTTTATCTACGTGTGGAGAAACATGGTGGAATATCACTAAAGGATCGATGATGATAGAAAAATGAGACAATATAGGTATGTTGTATTTATGTCCTCATAATATTGACTATTCTATCTCTTTAGCTTCCACAGAAACAGATACAACATTGTGGAATCATAGGCTTGGCCACATGAGTGAGAATGGGATGCAAATTCTCCACTCAAGGAAGTTGCTGCCAGATCTGAAGTAGGTAAGTTTGGAATTATGTGAGAACTGTGTTTGTGGAAAACAAAAGAGAGTCATATTTATCAAGGTTGGGAAACAAAAGAAGAGTGAAAAGTTAGAGCTTGTACATAAATATGTATGGGGACTGGCTCAGGTACAATCTCTTGGTGGCTCTCGTTATTATCTTACTTTAATTGATGATGCAACTAGAAAAACTTGGGTTTACTGCATTAGACATAAATCTGATGTGTTTGCTACTTTTAAGAAATGGAAAGCTTTGGTTGAGAATGAGACAAGAAAAAGGTTGAAGCATCTCAGATCTGATAATGGAGGTTGATACTGTGGCAAGGATTTTGATAGTTACTGTTCATACCATGGGATTCGTAGAGAGAAGACAGTCCTAGGAACACCACAAGAAAATGGTGTCTCAGAAAGGATGAACAGAACAATCATGGAGCATGCAAGGTGTATGAGATTGCATGAAGGGTTTCCCTTACAGTTTTGGGCAGATGCTATAGATACTGCTGTTTACTTGATAAAAAGAGGGCCTTCAAGTGCTTTGGATGGTGGTATTCCAGAGGAGTCATGGATAGGTAAAAAAGTAAACTACTATTTTCTGAGAAATTTTGGTTGTGAAGTATTTTTCCATATTGATAAAGAAAATAGAACAAAGCTTGAGTCTAAATCCAAGAAATGTACCTTTATTGGATATGGGGTTGATGATTTTGGTTATCGCTTATGGGATTATGAAAATAAAGATGTGGTATTCAATGAAAATTTCATGTATAAAGATCAGTTCCAGGGAAAGAAACAAGAAAAGGAAAACACAGAGTACACAGTGCTTGATGAAATCAAACAAAATGAAGTTCCAAAGGTGCCGAAAAATCAAGAACAACAGTAGGTACTTGAAAATCCTGCAAGTGTAGAAGATCTACTAGGTTAAGTAGAACCCCTGAAAAATTCTCTCCTTCATTGTATTATTTATTGATGATTGATTCTGGTGAACCAGAATGTTATGAAGAAGCAATGCAGGTGGAAACTAGAAAGAAGTGGGAGCAGGGAATGAATGAGGAGATGGACTCATTGGTAAGAAACCAGACTTGGGATTTGGTTCAGTTGCCTGCAGGTAAAAGAGAATTGCAGAATAAATGAGTTTACAGGTTGAAGGAAGAAGATGGAGGAAAGAAGCGGTACAAGTCCAGACTTGTTGCAAAGGGGTTTGCACAGAAGAAAGGTATAGATTTTGATAAAATATTTTCTCCTGTTGTTAAAATGAATTCAATTAGAACTATTTTAAGTCTAGTGGTGGTAGAATATTTTCATCTTGAATAGTTAGATGTAAAACCAACCTTTCTCCATGGGCATTTGGAGGAAGATATTTATATGTAGAAGCCACATGGGTATCAGGTCAAAGGGAAGGAGAATTTGGTATGCATGTTGAAGAAGAGCTTGTATGACCTGAAGCAAGCTCCAAGGAAATGGTATTTGAAATTTGCCAGGTTTATCACAGAACAAGGTTATAGTAGATGTCATTCTGACCACTGTGTTTATTTCAATAGGCTAGATAATGGAAGATATATTATCTTGTTATTGTATGTGGATGACATGCTTGTTGCAAGGTCTAACATGCAGGATATAAATGTGCTCAAAAGGAAGTTAGCTAATTCATTTGTGATGAAGGATTTGGTGCTGCAAAGAAAATCCTTGGTATGAGAATAACAAGAGACAGGAAAAATCACAAATTGACATTGTCTCAGGGTGAGTACATACAAAAGGTGTTGGAGAGGTTTATAATACAAAATGCAAAACCAGTTAGTACAACTTTGGCCAATCATTTCAAACTAAGTAAGGAGATGTGTCCCAAGACACAGGAAGAGATAGACTACATGTCCAGGGTTCCCTATTCATCAACAATTTAAAGCTTGAAGTATGCCATGGTGTGCACAAGACCAGATATTGCACACGCAGTGGGATTTGTGAGCAGGTATATGAACAATCTAGGTAAATAACATTGGAAGGAAGTACAATGGATTCTCAGGTATTTGAGAGATACTACCACTCAAGCATTATGTTTTGGAGGTTTAGATACTGTTCTACATAGATATGTTGATGCAAATATGGCTGGTGATAAAGATAGCAGGAGGAGCACCACAGGGTATGTATTTACTGTAGATGGAATGACAGTAAGTTGTATTTCGAAGTTGTAAAAGGTTGTTGCACTTTCAACAGCAGAAGCAGAGTATGTTGCTGCTATAGAGGCTAGTAAAGAGGTGATTTGGTTACAGAGGTTCATGGAAGAATTGGGTAAGAAGCAAGAGAATAGAAGGTTGTACAGTGACAACCAAAGTGCCATTCATCTTGCAAAGAAATCAACCTTCCATTCTAAGACTAAACATATACAACTCAAGTACCATTTCATACGGTCTGTTATGGAAGATGAACTGTTGAAGCTAGAAAAGATACACACTAGCCAGAATCCTGTAGACATGTTGAAAAAGGTAGTAACCATAGAGAAACTGAGTTCCTGCTCGGTTTCAGTTGGCCTTCAAACATGAAGGTGAAGATGAGAAATTTTCTAGATCCAAGGTTCAGAGCATAGTCCATCAAGTGCAACTGCTGTGGAGTTGTCATGATCAGTCTCCAAGTGGGAGATTGTTGGTTGTGGAGACTGATATTCCTTATTCAGAGGTTGTGTTTCAGCCGTGTCTGGATCCCAAGCCATGATGGGTGGGTTTGGGGGGTCTTTCATCCCCAAAATAGTCACCATGGGGGGTCCAGGGGGGGCATCGACTAGTTTGGGAGCCCCCCCCCTGGCGGGGGTAACGCTCCCATAGCGAAAATTTCAGAAAAAAATGCCTTGTAAAATGATGTAATTTCATAGTCATGACTTGGTCAACAATGGGTGATTTATGGGCCCATGGTATTGGGTGTTCCATAGTATTTTCCCATGGCAATCGCTCTTTAAAAGGAAGGCATTGTAATACGGCTGTGTATTGTAGCATTGTAAATATCTCTGATTGTGTCAGAGAGATTGTGAGAGAGTGAAGAGGAAGTTACATTGTATGTGTGTAGGTTGTATCCCTTCATTTATTGGATGGTATAATAATAAGGACTAGCAATTTATGTGTGGACGTATCCCATCTTGGGTGAACCACGTTATATTAGTGTCTCTCTTGTAATGTGTTTTATGTGATTTATATTTGCATCTTGTTTATTGTTATTTCTTTGCGATCCTGTTTTTCTAACAGAATACATGTCCCATGTTCCCCATGCTAGTGATTTGGAAGTTTGATGTATGCTATGTTATGTACCAAACTAGACATTGCCCCTGTAGTGGGAGTTTTGATTAAGTATATGTCAAAACCAAGGAAGGAACATTAGAAAAATATAACGAGGGTCTTCAAATATTTGTGTAATTCTTCAGATTATGCAATTCGTTACCAAGGAAGACCTTTACATCATAGGGATATATCTATATAAGGATTTGTTGATGCTGACTAGGTTGGAGATATTGATCATGGAAGATCTACACGTGGTTATGCTTTTTAATTATTTGGTGGAGAAATTAGTTGGATGAGTAAGAGGTAGGCTGTAGTTGCATTCTCAAGCACAAAGCTGAGTACACAGAAGCCACTTATGGAATCAAGGAATATGTATGGTTGCAAAGATTGTGTTCAAGTATTGGTTTTGTTTAGAAAGTAGTGAGGATAGGTTTTGATATCTCAAGTGTATTTTTTTTGAAAAAGAACCTTGCTTATCATTCCAAGACAAAGTATATTGATGTGGAATACCAATTTGTTAGAGACATGCTTGAAAACAATAAAGTCTTGCTGGAGAAGGTTGATACCTTGAAGAATGTTGTCGATTTATTGAAAAAAAAAATTTATTACTGGAATTTGCCTTTGTGTAGAGTGTCAATGGGAATTGTTTCCCTTAGTAGTTGATAATATGAATTCCTTCTCCTTGACCCTACTTTCTACAAAGTATTCATGAAGTTGGAGAATGTTTGTTATGTGTTGTATTCCTTGCAGGTAGACTTAGTCACATATTGATGAGGGTTCGAGGGGGATAACCCCCCCCATTTTGGGGGTCATGAGGGGATAGTGGGACCCCCATTTAAGGGTACGAAGTTGATTCCATATGGAAATTATTTTAATTCATTATGTATTATTTCAATGAATGGTTTCAACCCAACGTAAATGAATTTTGGATAAGGAATTAAGGTTGTAATATCCAAGTTAATGGATTAGGGTTTTGGATGCTATAATATTTTATTATAAATAATGAAGATAATACAATGAGATAGAGAGGAGTAAATCTTAGTTAGGTTGGTTTTCTTGTTTAAAGTTTTTTAGGGTAAATCTTTGTGTATTGAGTGTGTGTGTGCCATTGTTATTTCTTGTGCTTTAGATTCTGTTGGTATTGATTTTCTTGCACATGTTTATCAATCTCTTTAAAACTTGCTTTGATACCAATGATGTGGATCAAAACCACTTAAACAAAGTTATACACTAGAGTGCGAATTATAACATTTGGATGAATTTTTATTAAGCAATACACACACTTAAATATAAAAAAATATATATGCTTTTCATAGCACATATTTTGTCAAGCTCAAACTATCAACTAATGACAATAATATATCTAGTTAAAGAGAAGTTCTTAATTATCCACGATAATAGGAAACAAAATAGAAACATATGACTATTTTTTTCTATGTTGATGTTCACACAAAACAAATAATATAAACATATTATCAATCCTTTTCATGAGATTCTAAAACATTATGAATCCCTATCAACTCAAATCCTTAATGGAGAATGATGTGATTTAAGAAAGGAATGTAAATTTCCCAGCCGTTAACAACTTGGTCAAGATGGAATTTGAAATACTAACAATGGAAATTTTAACGACCAATGGAAATGACAATCCAACTCATTGGTATTCAAAGGATTCAAATAATCATTACCAAAACTATAAATTAACCATGGCTTGGTTGCTGGTATTTTGAAGTTGATTTGAAATGAGGGAGTAACATATTTAGAATTGAAGTTTACCAATGATGTTTGGAAAATGTTTTCAATTATTTCTTTGAGACAATGACATCAATTGGATACATAACAAGAAATATAATGAATACAGATTACAAGCCTAGACAAATGAAACAAATTTTGTAGTGGATTGGAGTTCACTACTTAGTTTTTTCTACTCGTTTAACTTTGGTGTAGTAATGTACTTATATATCAAACATTAATACAATACAAATTCTATGAATGGAAACAATATGTTAATCCTAGGCTCATAACGTAAGAACATTCTCAATAAGTCAAATTTGGTTACTAGTTTGAAGGAAACATTTGGATTGTTCTTATAAACAAAGATTAATGTCTTGTCAAGTGAGTGAGCTTTATAGAATGAATATTGGATCTTATACACCATGGTATTACTAAATCAAATAAGCAATATTTATACCATCCATTTCATTCACTACAGAAAGACCAACTAGTCGTACTTTCACAATATGAACTTAACAAGCACTTAGCATAATCCATAATCAAGTAGTGCTTCCTCGTCAAGAAGTTAGATTTAAGAATTTTAATTCAATGTCCATTAGTATTATATCATCATTTATAAAATGTTTGTTCACCTACATGACCCTCCCCTCAAAGCCTTTATAATCATGGTTTCGTGTAGGGATTTAGATACCATAAAGGCACATTCCAAGAAAAATGTAAGAAAAGATGGCATGATTTATCATACACAATAATACATGGTTTTAAACAAACATTGAAACCCTCTAATACAAATGAAAACCATAATACAATTCAACCCTAAATAGATATAAGTATCTCCTCTAACTCTTTAGGACACCCTTACACTAATCCAAACTCTCAATCATAAACAACACCAAAACTTGAGTAAGTCAGGGTGGTTTGAGTAACCGATTTCCAAGAAGATCGACAAACAAATATAATAGATAAATAATCTTACTCAAAGCATTATTTTAAGAGAACAAAATCATTCAAGAGGTGATTCATATACTTTCTTAGGTTCATTATTATGTCCTCCCATAATTTAACCCTTTAAACCCTAAAAAATAATCAAAACATGCCCAAACATGCACCTATAAGACATGACCGTGATTTTTCTAAAGGATTTAAGTAGCCAAGGAAGCATGACCACACTTATTATGAAGAGGAAGAGTGAGTGGTCATGACTGCCATAAAGAGAAAGTGTGACCATACACCAGGATGCTTTGAAAACACATGATAACGACCCCTATTGCACAACCAATATCTCCTGAATGCAAAAACTGGGTATTTGAGATATTTAGGGATAATTTTAACATAAAATTGTAGAGTCTATATACGAAAATTCACACCTACCCATTCTAGAGTCTATATACGAAAACTATAAATTTCCCATCAATGGTCAGATTGGTGGGCCTTGGTTGTTGGTCTTTTGAAGTTGATATGAAGTGAGGGAACTAAAGTTTTCCAATGAATATTAGAAAATGTTTTGAATGATTTCTTTGAGACAATGACATCAATTGAAGACATAACATGACAGAGAATGAATAAATATTATAAGCCAAGACAAAGGGAGCAAATGTTGTAGTAGACTTAAGTTTGGTGCCTAGTTTTATCTACTTGTTTAGCTTTGGTGTAGTAATGTACCTTCATATCAAACATTAATAAAAGGATTTGATATGCTAAAAATGATATAAATGGAAGCAATATGTCAATCCCAAATTCACAACAAAAGAATATTCTTAATAAGTGAAATCTGGTTACTATTTTGAAGGAAGCATTTGGATTGTTCTTATAAGAAAAGATTCATGTCTTGTCAAGTGAGGGAACTTTAAAAGCATCGTGCTTTTTGGGAAATACAACCCAATCTGATCCTACCAACCAATGGGAATGACTTGTTTGCATGCTGGCATGACTACTACCAATGTTCGTTGTCTAGGAAGCCAGAATTCAAAAAAGCATGGGCTGCCTTTCCCAAATTTATTTGCTGGAAGTTATGGACTGCCAGGAACCATGAGATATTTGAAGACATCAGGACCACCCTAGGAAAAGTTTTATCTTCTGCTAAAGCTTTATGGATTGACTCTCTTTCCACGAGAGGAATGAGAAATATCAGTAAAGAACCTCTAAATGTTGAAGAAAAAATTTTGGTGGCCGGCCTTCTATCATCCACCTCCTCCTCTAGCTCGGTTCAAACTATCAACAACCAACACATCAACAAGATTCAGACTTCCAAAGCTTGGCACATCAAAAAGAATCCGGAGGATTTCCAGATATGGATCAAGAATAATGGCTGTCACACTTTGTTATTTGACGATGCTTCGAAAGGTAACCCCGGGCTGGCAGGGGCGGGTGGAGTCCTCCTTGACCTCGAGGTAAATAAGGTGAAAGACTTTGCATGGGGAATTGGAAGGAGAACCAACAATGATGCAGAGTGGCTTGCCCTGATCAAGGGAATGGAAATTGCTAGGAGAGATGAAATCAAGGACCTAGTGGCCCTGGGAGACTCTATGCCGGTTATTCGGGAAGCAAGAAGTTTGGCCAAAAAACGTAGGGATCCTATCTCCAAGCTCCAACATATTTTCAACTACTTGGTCAAATATTTCAACTTCATCGACTTCTTTCACATTTTGAGGAACAATAACCAGCAAGCTGATTTCATGGCCAACACAGGAGAAGGTATGGAATGTGGAGGTTTGAAAAGCAATGGGAAAGAGCTTGGCACAAACTGGGTTCCTTAATCCTCAGGCATGATCTGAATTACCCTTCATCAAGATCGGTGATGGATGCAGCACCAAACCTTGGGAAAAAGGTTAATCAAGTAGATGATTTAGCTGGCCTGCCACACTGCCAGAATTGAAAAAAAGTAGTGTGTTAGGTGCAAGAATGAAGCAAAAGCAATGTGCCATTGGGCATAGCTGAATCAAGTTTTTTTTTCCATGTTTGCATACAGGGCAGAGAATAGTCATGTTTGATATTGTAGAATTGATACAAGGCAGAAGAATAGTCATGTTTGATATTGCAAAATTGACATAGGGTAGCATTGGGCGAAGCATGCAGAATTGAGCTTTGAACTTCTTAATTATTCTATTCAAATATAATAAATATATAAATCCAAAACTCGTTTTCGATTGCTGATCGTTGTAGCAGGAAGAAGGATTTTTTTGGTTTGCTAATCACTGTAGCACGAAGTAAGTCAGTTTGAACCATACATGGAAGCTCACGGTTAAGGGATCAGTCTCCAACAGATTTTGTTTTGAAAAATTAGAGTTAATAATTTATTACAGAGACTGGGAAGAGATAGCTATCAATGGCAGCTCACAGTTAAGGGATCAGTCTCCCCTTCCATTTGTAATCTCATTCATTTTCCTCTTTTTAATAAAAGCTAATTAACTGTCATTGTTAAAAAAAAAGTGAGGGAACTTTAAATAATGAATATTGTATATTATACACCATGATATTACTAAATCAAATAAATAAGATTTATACCATCCATTTCATTCACTATAGAAAGACCAACTAGTCATACTTTCACAATATCAACTTAACAAGGACTTAGCCCATAATCAAGTATTACTTCCTTCTCAAGAAGTTAGCTTTACAGATTTTAATTCAATGTCTATTAGTATTATATCATCATTTAGAAAATGTTCTTTCACCTACAAGCCCCTTGTCTCAAATCCTTCATAATCATGGCTTTGTGTAGGGATTCTAGATACCATAATGGCTTATGCCAAGAAAAATGGAAGAAAACATGGCATGCTTTATCATACACAGTAGTACATGGTTTTAAACAAAAATTGAAACTCTCCATGACATCTATACCATACATTGAAACCCTCCAATACAAATGAAAAACATAATAAAATTCAATCCTAAATAGATATAAGTAACTCCTCTAACTCTTTAGGACATCCTTGCATTGATCAATGCTCTCAATCATACACAACAACAAAAACTTGAGTAAGTTAGAGGGGGTTTGAGTAACCCATTTCTAAGGATATTTACAAACGAATCTAATCAATAAATAATATTCCTCAAAACATCATTTTGAGAAAACAAAATCATTCAAAGAGGAGTGCCATATTCTTTCTTAGGCTCATTATTATGTCCCATCATTCCCTAAAAAATAATCAAAACGGGCCCAAACAGGCACCTACAACACATGGATGCAGTTGTTCTAAAGGATAGAAGTAGCCAAGGAGGCATGGCTGCAGTTCTTATGAAGAGGAAGTGTGATTGGTCGTAATTGTCATAAAGAGAAAGCGCGACCATACATTAAAATGGTCATAATGAACACTTGATAAAGGCCCCTATTACACAACAAATATCTCTCAAATGAAAAACTGGGTTTTTGAGATATTTGGGGGTCACTTTAACATGGATGTCTAGAATCTATATACCAAAATTCATACCTACCCACTATGTATTTTTGGGGATATAGATCATTATTACAGGGTGGTATGCACAATCCTACATTGCTCAAAATTCAAGGATTTTTCCCTTTTTAAAGCTACATGAGTTATTTCTCATGAACCATGGATTTGTGATGATTAAGGTGAAGTTTATTAATCTATTAATCCATCCCAAATCATTATTTATCAATCATAATTAAATAACATAGCCCTCCTTTCAAAACAACACATTTTGTCAAACAAGGGTCATGCAAGAATATTCCAACCTTGTTTCATACATGATTTGTACATGAATCAATCAAAATAAACATACATAATCTATAGGGAATTTTCATTCAAAATATCACAATAATGATATCATGTACTCATCCATATTCAATATTAAATGCATAAATGAAAAGAGAGAGAAAGTACACTCATCTTTTCAAAAGTAAACCTCCAAGATAACTAACCATGTGGGGACTAATTTCTTTCCAACCATAGGCTATTATGCCGTAGAACAACCCCCCCCCCCCCCCCGCCCCATGATAGGTTGTGGATAGGCTATGAGATCACTAGGGATAAGATGGTTGCTAGAGTATTCCAAACCACTATTTTCTTCTAAAAAGCTATATTTTTCTTCAAGAACACCATTTTCCCCAAGCTCTCCTCTCCCAATTCAATTTTTTTTGTTTCATGCAATGAATGGATCAATGAGGTAAGAAGGAGGACTCTTTCGTCCACCCCTTTTTTGGTTCCCTAAAGGTAGGCGGTAGTTACTTCAAAATAGGGTGAACTTTGTCTTAGGATTACTAAGTTCTCAAATTCATATTTCCCCTCTCATTTAACTAGGTTCTTAACCAAGTTTAACATAACATATTAAGGATAAAATGGAGATAAGACAATTAACCAAGTTTAACATAACATATTAAGGATAAAATGGAGATAAGACAATTAGATGAAGGTGGTTTATGGATAGGATAAGGACTCATCATAAGACAGTTGTCCATTGGACCCCCTTACCTTTCCCCACTGGTTGACTCATAGCCCGAAGAGTGTCCATCCCCTACTCATCCTTAGAAACTTTTGTTTCTATTATTAAAAAATAACCATGTTATAATTTTTTTCTCAAAATTGCCATGGTAAGTCTATCTCATAGCATAGTACAAAACATAATAATGAAAACATATTTACAACATATACAAAATTGGGGTATTAAAGATGGAATTTTATTTCCTTTAAAATAACGAATAAATCACAACCAAAGCCATTATGTTGTTGGAATTTTCTAAAAGTGAGTTTAATATGACCACTTTGCAAGGTGGATTCAAAGTAGTTTCCACTCTAAAAAGAAGCATCGAAATATCAACAAAAATAGGAAATGGATCACATATTCAAAGACCCCCTTTTCACTAAAAATATGAAATGG
The DNA here is from genome assembly GCA_027924585.1 of Larix kaempferi. Taxonomy (NCBI): domain Eukaryota; kingdom Viridiplantae; phylum Streptophyta; class Pinopsida; order Pinales; family Pinaceae; genus Larix; species Larix kaempferi. Next base: position 22,627,525 of record BSBM01000361.1, read on the forward strand.
ATCACATCTTCAATAAAAATAAGAAAATGAGTTTAGATCTGATGAAATCCTTTACAAACCCACTCTTAAAGAATACTTCTTCAATAAGAATATGAAAATGAGTTTATGAGTTTAGATGTCTTAAGAATATGAAAATGAATTTAATTCCAATGGAATGCTTTACAAATTGAGACTCTAAGGTCGAAAGATAAATGTGAAAAGTGAACCGCCATTGATTCCAATGGAGTGCTTTACAAAATCAGAACTAGAGAGTGGAGTTAAGAGAAATGTGATAAAAGCATTGAAGTCAAATTAAACTGCAAATAACAGCAGGCAACAAAAAATCAGAACCAGAGAGTGGAGTTGAGAGAAATGTGATAAAAGCATTAAAGTCAAATTAAACTGCAAATAACAGGAGAAATCATAACCAGAGAGTGGAGTTGAGAGAAATGTGATAAAAGCATTGAACTCAAATTAAACTACAAATAACAACAGGAGGCAGGTTTGCTACATAGTTATTATTGATTAGTTGTAAGTCAGCCTTTCATCTCCTCAGAATCATATAACAACATGAGATCTCCTTACAATCATATAACAATATGGAAGTCCAGACACAGAATTCTTTCATGTCTTCCCAGCAGCAATCGAAATCACATGCTGCCTGCCAACCCATCACATAGTCTGCACATAACTCTTCAGAAATAGGAAGGATTTACCCAACACACAGGCAGGCAGGCAGACAAACAGACAAACAATTCTAGTAACCTTCGAATTCAGAAGGTGGAGGCGGGGCGAAGGGAGTGGGAAAGTACGGCGGAATGGAGGATCGGATGAGCGCCCAGTTCACTCCCCGGAAAAACGCATGTTGTTTAATTCAAGTATTTTAATTTTGCAGTGTGGATTTCTTTACTTTTCTGAAGTGTGATTCAACAGAATCTTTCACAAAGCATTAATACTTAGGATATGTGTTATGTCTATGTGAGAATACGAGGGCTATTTCTTAACCACACGATTAAGTGATCCGTCCTCTAAATGATTAGATTGGATAGACTCTCATAATTAACTGAAGCACAATGTTCTATGTTCAGCCTTGGTTGGGAAAAATAGAAACTGAAATCAAGTTGATGTGACTAAGTAAACTTATTTTGTTTTATTTTGTTGGAGTGAGTTTCCTTTTATTTTAATTACTCTTCAGAAATCAAGAGTAAGTTAGGATTTGTCATTTGCATAGACTGTGCATGAAAAGCTTTAAATAAAAAGACTTACCCTGGTTGACATAATAATGATTGATGGATTAGTGATTTGAAAAGGGACAATTAATTTCACCAACACTATTACTATTGATTATTTTAGAATGGTTAGAAAGACAATGGATTTAGAGGACAATGAACTTTGGAAGAAGGCCATGGTTGAAGAAAAGGATGCCTTGGATAAAAATGAGACTTGGGGCATAGTTGAGTTGTCCATTGAAAGAAAACCTATTCATACCAAATGGTTTTTTAGGAAGCAGTTGAATGTAGAATGTAAGGTAGAGAAGCACATAGCTCCCCTAGTAGCAAAGGGATATTCCATGGTGGAGCTTCTATTATATATATTTTTTCTATTGCTGCTACTTTTGATCTTGAAGTAGAGTAGATGGATGTGAAGAAATCATTCCTACATGGTGATAGTGAAGAATAAATCTACATGAAACAACCATAAGTATTTCTATTGAAGGGAAAAGAGGAGTTGGTTTGCAAGCTAAATAAGCCCTTGTATGGTTTAAAACAATCACCAAGAATGTGGTACCAAAAATTTGATACTTATATATTGGTCTTGGTTTCCCAAGAAGCAAAACTAATTACTATGTGTATTCCAAGTGGGTCGGAAACCATTTTATTTATGTGGTCCTATATGTTGATGATATGTTGTTGGTTGAAAACAACAAGGAAATACTCAAGGATGTCAAAACTTAGTTTTCTTCTAAGGTTGATATGAAATATCTTGGTGTTGTGGATTTTATTATGGGCACGCAAATTAAATGAGATCAGGCAAATATGAAACTTTGGTTGAATCAAAGGAAATATGTTGAGACAATATTGCAATGCTTTAATATGTAGGAATGTAAGATCAATGTCCCAAGAATCAAGAAGAGGTAGAAGACATGTCCCATGTTCCTCATGCTAGTGATTTTGGAAGTTTGATGTATGCTATGTTATGTACCAAAGTAGACATTGCCCATGCAGTGGGAGTTTTGATTAAGTATATTTCAAAACCAAGGAAGGAACATTAGAAAACTATAATGAGGGTCTTCAAATATTTGTGTGACACTTCAGATTATGCAATTTGTTACCAAGGAAGACCTTGACATCATAGGGAGATATCTATATAAGGCCTTGTTGATGTTAACTAGGTTGGAGATATTGATCATGGAAGATATACAAGTGGTTATGTTTTTTAATTATTTGGTGGAGAAATTAGTTGGATGAGTAAGAGGTAGGCTGTAGTTGCATTCTCAAGTACAAAGATGAGTACACGGAAACCACTTATGGAAGCAAGGAATATGTATGGTTGCAAAGATTGTGTTCAAGTATTGGTTTTGTTTAGAAAGCTGTGAGGATAGGTTTTGATATCTCAAGTGTAATTTTTTTGGCAAAGAACCTTGCTTATCATTCCAAGACAAAGCATATTGATGTGGAATACCAATTTGTTAGAGACATGCTTGAAAACAATAAAGTGTTGCCGGAGAAGGTTGATACCTTGAAGAATGTTGTAGATTTATTGAAAAAGTTTGTTAGTATTGAAATTTGGCTTGGTGTAGAGTGTCAATGGGAATTGTTTCCCTTAGTAGTTGATAATATGAATTCCTTCTCCTTGAACTTACTTTCTACAAAGTATTCAGGAAGTGGGAGAATGTTTGATATGTGTTGTATTCTTTGCAGGTAGACTTAGTCACATATTGATGAGGGTTCGAGGGGAATGACCCCCCCCCATTTGGGGGGTCATGGGGGGCTGGTGAGACCCCCATTTAGGGGTATGAAGTTGATTCCATACAAAAATTATTTTCATTCATTATGTATTATTTGAGCCAATGGTTTCAACCCACCATAAATGAATTTTGGATAAGGAATTAAGGTTGTAATATCCAAGTTAATGGATTAGGGTTTTGGATGCTATAATATTTTATTATAAATAGTGAAGATAATACAATGAGATAGAGAGAGGAGTAAATCTTAATTAGGATGGTTTTCTTGTTTAAAGTTTTTTAGGGTAAATCTTTGTGTATTGAGTGTGTGTGTGCCATTGTTATTTCTTGTGTTTTAGATTTTGTTGGTATTACTTTTCTTGCACATGTTTATCTATCTCTTTAAAACTTGCTTTGATACCAATAATGTGGATCAAAATCACTTAAACAAAGTTATACACTAGAGTGCGAAATATAACATTTGACTGAATTTTAATTAAGCAATACACACTTAAATATCTTAACATAAAAAAATCTATATGCTTTTCATAGCACATATTTCGTCAAGCTCAAAACTATCAACTAATGACAATAATATATCTAGTTAAAAGAAGTTCTTAATTATCCATGATAATAGGAAGAAACATAGCAACATATGACTTTTTTTTTCTATGTTGATGTTCACACAAAACAAATAATAAAATAATATAAACATATTATCAATCCTTTTCATGATATTCTAAAACATTATGAATCCCTATCAACTCAAATATTTAATGGAGAATGATGTGATTTAAGAAAGGAATCCGAATTTCCCATCCGTTAACAACTTGGTCAAGATGGAATTGGAAATACCAACAATGGAAATTTCAACGACCAATGGAAATGACAATCCAACTCATTGGTATTCAAAGGATTCGATTAGTCATTACCAAAACTATAAATTAACCATGGCTTGGTTGTTGGTATTTTGAAGTTGATCTGAAATGAGGGAGTAGCATATTTAGAATTGAAATTTACCAATGTTGTTTGGAAAATGTTTTCAATGATTTCTTCGAGACCATGACATCAATCAGATACATAACAAGAAATATAATGAATAAATATTACAAGCCTAGACATAGGAAACACATTTTGTAGTGGATTGGAGTTCACTGCTTAGTTTTCTCTACTCGTTTAACTTTGGTGTAGTAATGTACTTCCATATCAAACATTAATACAAGGAATTGATACACTAAAAAATCTATGAATGGAAAAAATATGTTAATCCCAAGCTAATAACGTAAGAACATTCTCAATAAGTCAAATCTGGTTACTAGTTTGAAGGAAACATTTGGATTGTTCATATAAACAAAGATTACTGTCTTGAAATGAGTGAGCTTTATAGAATGAAAATTGGATCTTATACACCATGATATTACTAAATCAAATAAGCAATATTTATACCATCCATTTCATTCACTACAGAAAGACCAACTAGTCATACTTTCACAATATGAACTTAACAAGCACTTAGCATAATCCATAATCAAGTAGTGCTTCCTCCTCAAGAAGTTATATTTAAGGATTTTAATTCAATTTCCATTAGTATTATATCATCGTTTAGAAAATGATTGTTCACCTACATGAACCTCCCCTCAAAGCCTTTATAATCATGGTTTCGTGTAGGGATTCTAGATACCATAAAGGCTCATGCCAAGAAAAATGGAAGAAAACATGGCATGATTTATCATACACAATAATACATGGTTTTAAACAAACATTGAAACCCTCTAATACAAATGAAAACCCTAATACAATTCAACCCTAAATAGATATAAGTATCTCCTCTAACTCTTTAGGACACCCTTACAATAATACAAACTCTCAATCATAAACAACACCAAAACTTGAGTAAGTTAGGGGGGTTTGAGTAACCGATTTCCAAGAAGATCGACAAACAAATATAATAGATAAATAATCTTACTCAAAACATCATTTTAAGAGAAAAAAAATCATTCAAGAGGTGATTCATATTCTTTCTGAGGCTCATTATTATGTCCTCCCATAATTTAACCCTTTAAACCCTAAAAAATAATTGAAACATGCCCAAACAGGCACATATAAGACATGACCATGATTTTTCTAAAGGATTTAAGTAGCCAAGGAGGCATGGCCACAATTATTATGAAGATGAAGCGTGAGTGGTCACGACTGTCATAAAGAGAAAGTGTGACCATACACCAAAATGCTTTGAAAACACATGATAAAGACCCCTATTGCAAAACCAATATCTCCTAAATGAAAAAAATGGGTATTTGAGATATTTAGAGATCATTTTAACATAGAATTCTAGAGTCTATATACGAAAATTCACACCTAGCCATTCTAGAGTCTATATACGAAAACTATAAATTTGCCATCGATGGTCAGATTGGTAGGGCTTGGTTGTTGGTCTTTTGAAGTTGATATGAAGTGAGGGAGTAACATATTTAGAACTAAAGTTTTCCAATGATGCTTGGAAAATGTTTTGAATGATTTCTTTGAGACAAAGACATCAATTGAACACATAACATGACATAGAATGAATAAAGATTATAAGCCAAGACAAAGGAAGCAAATGTTGTAGTAGATTTAAGTTTGGTGCCTAGTTTTCTCTACTTGTTTAGCTTTGGTGTAGTAATGTACCTTCATATCAAACATTAATACAAGGATTTGATATGCTAAAAATGATATCAATGGAAGCAATATATCAATCCCAAGTTCATAACAAAAGAATATTCTTAATAAGTCAAATTTGGCTACTATTTTGAAGGAAGCATTGGATTGTTCTTATAAAAAAGATTCATTTCTTGTCAAGTGAGGGAACTTTAAAGAATGAATATTGTATATTATACACCATGATATTACTAAATCAAATAAATAAGATTTATACCATCCATTTCATTCACTATAGAAGACCAACTAGTCATACTTTCACAATATCAACTTAACAAGGACTTAGCCCATAATCAAGTATTGCTTCCTTCTCAAGAAGTTAGCTTTATAGATTTTAATTCAATGACTATTAGTATTATATCATCATTTAGAAAATGTTCTTTCACCTACAGGCCCCTTGTCTCAAAGCCTTCATAATCATGGCTTTGTGTAGGGATTCTAGATACCATAATGGTTTATGCCAAGAAAAATGGAAGAAAACATGGCATGATTTATCATACACAATAGTACATGGTTTTAAACAAACATTGAAACTCTCCATGACATATATACCATACATTGAAACCCTCCAATACAAATGAAAACCATAATAAAATTCAATCCTAAATAGATATAAGTAACTCCTCTAACTCTTTAGGACATCCTTGCATTGATCAATGCTCTCAATCATACACAACAACAAAAACTTGAGTAAGTCAGAGAGTGTACGAGTAACCCATTTCTAAGGATATTTACAAACGAATCTAATCAATAAATAATATTCCTCAAAACATCATTTTTGAGGAAATAAAATAATTCAAAGAGGAGTTTCATATTCTTTCTTAAGCTCATCATTATGTCCCATCATTCCCTAAAAAATAATCAAAACGGGCCCAAACAGGCACCTACAACACATGGATGCAGTTTTTCTAAAGGATAGAAGTAGCCAAGGAGGAATGGTTGCAGTTCTTATGAAGAGGAAGTGTGATTGGTCGCAATTGTCACAAAGAGAAAGTGCGACCATACATCAAAATGCTCATAATGAACACTTGATAAAGGCCCCTATTACACAACTAATATCTCTCAAATGAAAAACTAGGTTTTTGAGATATTTGGGGGTCACTTTAACATGGATGTCTAGAATCTAAATACCAAAATTCATACCTACCCAATCTATATTTTTGGGGATATAGATCATTATTACAGGGTGGTCTGCACAATCCTACATTGCTCAAAATTCAAGGAATTTTCCCCTTTTAAAGCTACACGAGTTATTTCTCATGAACCATGGATTTGTGATGATTAAGGTGAACTTTATTCATCTATTAATCCATCCCAAATCATTATTTATCAATCATAATTAAATAACATAGCCCTCCTTTCAAAACAACGCATTTTGTCAAACAAGGGTCATGTCCAAGAACATTCCAACCTTGTTTCATACATGATTTGTACATGAATCAATCAAAATCAACATACATAAAAATTTCATTCAAAATATCACAATAATGATATCATGCACTCATCCATATTCAATATTAAATGAATAAATGAAAAGAGGGAGAAAGTACACTCATCTTTTCAAAAGTAAACCTCCAAGATAACTAACCATGTGGGGACTAATTTCGTTCCAACCATAGGCTATTATGTTGTGGAACACCCCCCCATGATAGGCTATGAGATCACTAGGGATAAGATGGTTGCTAGAGTATTCCAAACCACTATTTTCTTCTCAAAAGCTCTATTTTTCTTCAAGAACACCATTTTCCCCAAGCTCTCCTCTCCCAATTCAAATTTTTTTGTTTCATGCAATGAATGGGTCAATGAGGTAAGAAGGAGGAGTCTTTCGTCCACCCCTTTTTTGGTTCCCTAAAGGTAGGATGTAGTTACTTCAAAATAGGGTGAGCTTTGTCTTAGGATTACTAAGTTCTCAAATTCATATTTCCCCTCTCATTTAACTAGGTTTTTAACCAAGTTTAACATAACATATTAAGGACCCAGGTTGGCAGGTGCGGGAGGGGTCATATTTGACCCCGGAGGAAACAAAATGAAAAGCTATGCATGGGGGCTTGGAGCAAAGACCAATAATGACGCCGAATGGCTTGACTTACTACAAGGCCCGGAAGTAGCCATCACTATCGCAATAAAAGAGCTGACAGCCGTTGGAGACTCCCTCCTCATGATCCGAGAAGCTTGTAACATTGCCAGGAAACGCACCACCCCCTGCCACAAATAACACCATATCCTCAATTACATTAGTATAGAATTTCAACAACTAAACTTCCTCCATGTATTGCGCTCAAATAATCACCATGCCGATATATTGACAAACAAAGGAGTGCTACATAGTGCAGGGCTTCTATCCTATGATGATGAAGAACCTTTCCATTGTTGGATCCCCTAACTCCTTTGCCCCTTGGGGCCCTCACCCCTCCACACGACTCATGCCTCTTTTCTCTCCCGTCACCTTTGGTTTCGCTCACCCCAATCTCTGCATGGGAACACATGGCATTCGGTACGAGGGTAGATGGAGGCATTTAATGCCTTCACATGGCCTCCTCCCATATACTCCCAGTACCTCACACGCTGCGAATTACTTCCTCCCCCGACGCTTCCAGACTCCCTCGTGGATAAACCTCGTTTTGAGGATGGCTTCTCATTCCGACCCCCGCTGCGTGCCTGTTATGAGCTCTACTTCTCCCTCGCCGCGACTCTCCTGTAAGCTCTGTGAAAAGCCTCTGCCAACCTATAGCTTTTCCCTACCTGAAGAGGAACTCCTCCAGCCTCTATGCTCTCTTCTCGTGTACCTCTCGGCTCTTAACCTGAGAGAAGACGAGCTTGAAGCCCTCGACTCCCACTCCACCAACCCCGAGGCAGAAGCCATGGAAGCATAGGTGAACAGGACTCGCATTGAAATAACTGACATCAAGAAGAATATGACGAGGGTCTTCACCCTTCTGCACACTCTCAGCACCGAGGCCAGGCACAACAACGACTTGGTAAATGGTTGAATCTCCTCCATGTTAGAAGCGGTGGATTATATAGCCACCAACATTTCTAATGTGGACTCCAAGGTGGATGATAACTACAGAAACATCACGGACATTGAGGGGAAGATTGACAGGCTCAGAGAAGATCTAGCTCGCTGTGTCCCAGGGTTCCATGACACTACTGGCTCCAGCTCCAACCCAGATGATTCCATGGAAAGTCCAGAACCTCCTCATCCTCGTCAGAAGTAATGCAACATGTTGGCTCAACTTTTTGCGGGTTATATTTATGTTTCTGCACTAGCTTAGAAATCCTCATGGTTATCAGCTGTTTAAATTTTGGTTTTTATCAGACTTTAATGGATCCTGCATCCAATTTTTGTAATGCTCTGCTTCAACAAGTTTATTTTAGGACAATTTGTTAGAGTTTACAGTTGTAATTTCAGACTCCATAGAAATAGGAGAAGCAGTAGAGAAGCAGAAAAGAAAATCTTGATTGTTGGTCCCTCACAGGAATACCAGACACTCTCTATATGTATTTTTTAAGACTCTATTATTAATATAAATCCCATAACCGTTCTTGTAAAAAAAAAAAAACATAACATATTAAGGATAAAATGGAGATAAGACAATTAGATGAAGGTGGTTTATGGATAGGATAAGGACTCATCATAAGACATAGTTCATTCTCTCCATTGGACCCCCTTATCTTTTCCCACTGGTGGACTCATAGCCCCAAGATGTCCATCCCCTAGTCATCCTTGAAACCCTTTATTTCTATTATTAAAAAATAACCATGTTATAGTTATTTTTCAAAATTGCATAGTAAGTCTATCTCATGGCATAGTACAAAACATAATCAATGAAAACATATTTACAACATATACAAAATTGCGATATTAAAGATGTAATTTTATTTCCTTAAAATAATGAATAAAGCACGACCAAAGCCATTCTGTCGTTGGAATTTTCTAAAAGTGAGTTTAATATGACCACTTATTCGAAAAGTGAGTTTAATATGACCACTTTGCATGGTGGATTCAAAGTAGTTTGAACAATAAAAAGAAGCATCGAAATATCAACAAAAATACCAAAATAGATCACATCTTTAAAGACCCCTTTTTCACTAAAACAAAAAATCCCTTTTTCACTAAAAATATGAAATGGATCACATCTTCAATAAGAATAAAAAAATGAGTTTAACATCGAAATATCAACAAAAATACAAAATGGATCACATCTTCAAAAAGCCCTTTTTCACTAAGACAAAGACCCCTTTATCACTAAAAATATGAAATGCATCACATCTTCAATAAGAATAAGAAAATGAGTTTAGATCTTATGGAATCCTTTACAAACCCACTCTTAAAGAATACTTCTTCAATAAGAACATGAAAATAAGTTTATGAGTTTAGATCTCTTAAGAATATGAAAATGAATTTAATTCCAATGGATGCTTTACAAATTGAGACTCAAAGGTGGAAAGATAAATGTGAAAAGTGAACAGCCATTGATTCCTATGGAGTGCTTTACAAAATCAGAACCAGAGAGTGGAGTTGAGAGAAATGTTATAAAAGCATTGAAGTCAAATTAAACTACAAATAATAGGAAGCAGGCAGGTTTGCTACATAGTTTACAAAATCAGAACCAAAGAGTGGAGTTGAGAGAAATGTGATAAAAGCATTGAACTCAAATTAAACTGCAAATAACAGGAGGCAAGCAGGTTTGCTACATAGTTTACAAAATCAGAACTAGAGAGTGGAGTTGAGAGAAATGTGATAAAAGCATTGAACTCAAATTAAACTGCAAATGACAGGAGGCAGGCAGGTTTGCTACATAGTTTACAAAATCAGAACCAGAGAGTGGAGTTGAGAGAAATGTGATAAAAGCATTGAACTCAAATTAAACTGCAAATAACAGGAGGCAGGCAGGTTTGCTACATAGTTTACAAAATCAGAACCAAACATAGTTTACAAAATCAGAACCAGAGAGTGAAGTTGAGAGAAATGTGATAAAAGCATTGAACTCAAATTAAACTGCAAATAACAGGAGGCAAGCAGGTTTGCTACATAGTTTACAAAATCAGAACCAAAGAGTGGAGTTGAGAGAAATGTGATAAAAGCATTGAACTCAAATTAAACTGCAAATAACAACAGGAGGCAGCAAGTTTGCTACATAGTTTACAAAATCAGACGAGAGAGTGGAGTTGAGAGAAATATGATAAAAGCATTGAACTCAAATTAAACTGCAAATAACAGGAGGCAGGTTTGCTACATAGTTATTATTGATTAGTTGTGAGAGTCAGCCTTTCATCTCCTCAGAATCATATAGCAACATGAGATCTCCTAACAATCATATAACAATACGGAAGTCCAGACACAGAATTCATTCATGTCTTCCCAGCAGCAATCGAAATCACATGTTGCCTGCCTACCCATCACACAGTCTGCACACAACTCTTCAGAAATCGGAAGGATTTACCCAACACACAGGCAGGCAGACAAACAATTCTAGTAACCTTCGAATTCGGAAGGTGGAGGCCGGGCGAAGGGGATGGGCAAGTACGGCGGAGTGGAGGATCGGAGGAGCGCCCAGTTCACTCCCCCGAAAAACTCATGATTTTTGATCTCGGCAGCGCCTCTGGCCGCGGCCATCCGATTGGTGGGGTTTTTCACGAGGAGCGCTCTGATGAGTTCCTTGGCCGCGGCGGAAGGAGGGGGGCCGACAACACTTTCATCATTATCTTCTTCTTCGTCGGGGAACCTGTTATCTTCTTCTTCTTCGTCGGGGAACCGCAGAGGTTCCGAGACAACGTTGGTGAGCGTCCTGTCATGGGTGGCGCCGATGAAAGGCGTCCGCCCGTACAGGAGCTCGAAGATGAAAATGCCAAACGTCCACCAGTCGACAGCGTTGCCATGGCCCTGACCGGCTATCATCTCAGGCGCCAGATACTCGTGTGTGCCCACGAACGACATAGAACGAGCATCCGTCGGTTCAGCCAAGAGCTCCGGCAATGGCACGGCGGAGTGGTGATGCGCTTGGATCTTGCGCTGCTTGGATTTCTTTTTGGGCTGTGGGCGGTGCCCGCTGCTCATGCAGGGGATCACGCAGGCTGTAAAGAACCGCGACGGGGACGGTGCCAAAGCCCGGACCGACGTCGTCAGGTGGTCGGTGTCGGGATCGGACTGATCGGGAGCCCGCTGGAGTGTAGGGTAGACGCTGCATTTCAATGAGAGATCGAAGTCGGTGAGCATGATATGGCCATCTTCACGAACAAGAACATTCTCAGGCTTCAGATCTCTATAAACAATTCCCAGCATGTGTAAATACTCGAAAGCCAGCAACACCTCTGACGCATAGAACCTGCAAACCCAAAAAAACCAGACGTTAATTTCTTCCCAAACAGCAATTCCCCATTGGCGAACACAACCGAATTACTTACCTCGCAGCGGTTTCGTTGAATCTTTTGCCCGGTTGCCTCTGCCTGATCTCGTGCAGGTCCCCGCCCGGGCACACTTCCATGACCAGGCAAGTGAACCGGTTCTCGTCCAAATGCGCGTACAGGGTGGGTAGAAACGGGTGATCCAGGATTTCCAAAATCTCCCGCTCCGTCTCGGCTCTCATCGTCTTATTCTGGCTCCGCAGCGCCTCCTTGTCCCTCACCTTGATCGCGAAATTGCATTCCGTTCCCTTGAGCTCCGCCAGATAAACGCTGCCCATGTCCCCGCTGCCCAGCTTCTGGATTATCCTGAAATGCGAGAGGCTGAGCGGGCCATCGGCCTCGGCCCGGAGGCTCCGGATGGCCTCCCAACCGGCATCGTTGTTGGCCTTGTGGGGTTTGATTAACGATCCCGCCCACGTATCGCTACTGCTGCTGCTGCTCCGGTTGATGTCTGCAGGGTAGGCGTAACAATTTTCCCCGTCCTGGTTGATGGACGCCGGAGGCGTTTGCAGCCACTTGTCAGGTACCCTTCGACCCCAGCTTGAGAGTAATGTCTTCCTTGTCATGTCTGGCCCGTTTCTCCTTTGTTGAATAAAACTAAAGGAGGCAAGAAGAGAAACCACTCAGTTCTCTAAGAAACATAGGTTGAAGCCATGGTGTTTGAAGTTTAATAACTTAATGGCTTTATTTGAGTTTCGAGGATAGTGAGATGGCTTTGAGTAGATAACTATCAGAGTGGTTGCTTAAGTTGTTTAAGAAAGTGGATGTCTAATAAATATAAAAAAGAAGTCTTAAAAGTGCGACCATTTCGCGTCCGTCCGACCAAACTTGGTCGGAGTTCAGCTATATGAAATCTAAAAATCCCGTGATTTATGTTGATTAGGGCATCCAAATTATGCACTCGATTCCCGCAAATTAGTGTCTAAAAAAATGATTTTCTTCGGACTTGTAGCAAGAAGTCGAATATAAAAATATATTTAAATTTAGACATTTTTCAATACAAACCGGAAAGAAGTGAATTAATATGCTTTTATTATTGAAATCTTGAGTTTTAAAATGATTAAAATTATGTAATTTATAAATAGTAAAAAAGTTCATAAACCATATAGAATGGAATAAGACTTACGATTTGGGTCATAACAACAATACCACAAACCAATACACCAACACTTCTATAAAAAAAATGAATATCTAATAAAAACATAATTAAAATTAAAATTATGATAAATTGGGTAAGAGGATATTGTGGCAGATGATTTGATGATGTGTCCATGACGTGTTGATGTGTTAATGAGGGGAGTTTGGATTGGATCTTTGTACAAGCTATTGGGAAGCACTTTTAATGATGGGTGTAACAATTTTGTTGTTCTTGAGAATAACAATGAATAAGACAAGACCACTACTATCTCTAGAGATAATACAATGACATGGCATCAAATATTGGAACATATTGGAGAGAAGGGCATTCCAGTATTACACATTAAAGGTATGCTTAAAGTATGTTTGATTGGTCATTAGATTTTGATTTATGTGAACATTGTATATATGGTAAACAAAATCGGAGGAGATTTCCATCTGGTGCTACAAGACAAAAATGAATCTTAGATTTAATACACAATGATGTGTTTGGAGCTATTCATGTTCTATCACTAGGTAAATATGTGTATTATGAGGTGTATTCATTGATTGATTCCTCAATGAGCACATGGGTCTATTTACTTTGTAAGAAATACGAGATTTTTGATAAATTTAAAGAGTTTAAGGCTCTTGTAAAACACTAGAGAAAGAAGAAAATAAAGGTGTTGAGGACAAATAATGGTGGAGAGTTCTTTGGAAATGAGTTCGAGGAATTCTATAAGAAGTACAGAGTAGCAAGGAAAAAGACTAATCCATACACACCTCAATGGAATGGATTTGTCGAAAGATTGAACAAGACATTGATGGAAAAGGAAAGAAGTATGCTTAGTGGTGCAGAGTAATCATAGGAGTTTTAGGTAGAGGTAGTGGATACTGCATGTTACTTGGTAAATCATTCACCTACATTAACACTAGTTAACAAAACTCTGCATGAGGCATGGATTGGTAAAAACTCTCTCTTAAACATCTCAAATTTTCTAGTTGTGATGCTTATGTGCATGTTCCAAAGGAAAATAAGAGTAAGCTCGATAATAAAGCCAAAAAATGTATATTTATTGATTATAAAGATGGTATAAAAGGTTTTAAACTTTGGAACCTAGTAACTAGAAGATTGTTTACAGTTGGTATGTTGTATTTAGAGGGGTTAAATCTATACCAAAAACAAGAAGTCCAACCAAGGGAAGAAAAATAATAGAAAATAGAGTTTGACTTGGAGGGTGAAGAATCTAACTCAGTAGAAGAAAATGAACCAAAAAAGGAAGAACCTTAGACTCTAGTCACTAAGGAGATCGATTTGGGAAAGAAGAAAAACATAAATATATACTCCACCTTATTTCAATTCTAGTTTTTTTCTATATATTTTTCGAGTCGTAGAAATGCCATCTTTTTATATCCTCTCTTCCCTATGTTTAATCATTTTCACTTCCATGTGACCCTTTATTAATCCTTCTTAATGCCTATTTGCAGGATTTTGGTTTAAAATGTTTTCCATTGCATCTCTAGTTATTTTTTTGAATTTTGATTGACATTAGGAAATATTAGCGTACTTTGTATTTATCTTTGAATAATAACTCAATTTGGAAATTGCTTTAGATTCATGTTTGCAGATGCAGGAGTCGACCACCACCAACCATGTAGCCATTTTGGAAAAAGATATTCATTATGGGTGATGGATTTTAATAAATACATTATCCTACCTTTCTTATATGTCCCAAGTTATGATGTTAATTATTTGAAGATAAAAGGGACAGACTGGTGGTGGATATGAGTGCATATTTGATTTATTTACTAAGTTTTGAAGTTCTCCATGTAATATATGATGGACTTAATAAGTCAAATGTTACTAGGGGTTATTTGGGATGAGTTTTGGGAATTTGTTATGGCTCACATCCCCAAATTCGAATTTGACTTTCAGAGGCATCCTAAATAGCATGGGAGTTAACAAAGATCTTGGAATTAGCTTTGAATTGGTTTTGAGATCGAATTGATTAGCAAATTGTTGAGGGTATTTTGGATCTTCATTTATTATTTGTTATAACAAAATCATGTATAATTAAGAGTGATTTCTCCATTCCACGTGAGGACTATTAGAGCAAAGTCCAAAGTATGATGGAATAAAGCATTTGTTTCATGGGATCTTGTTTTAGTTTAGATTGTAGTTTTGAGATTTTGTTTTAGTTCAAATTGTAGTTTTATATTTCATGTAATTTGTGATTAGATTGATTTATTTATATTTTAAACTAACATCAGCACTCTGTTCTGTGACAACATGGGCCTACGATAGGAGAACAGAGCACTGCTTAGTGTAGATTGTTTTGTTCTTTCCATTTATTTAATTTCTACAAGTGTGTTTTAATTCAAGTATTTTAATTTTGCAGTGTGGATTTCTTTACTTTTCTGAAGTGTGATTCAACAGAATCTTTCACAACGCATTAATACTTAGGATATGTGTTATGTCTATGTGAGAATACGAGGGCTATTTCTTAACCACATGATTAAGTGATCCGTTAAATGCTTAGATTGCAGAGGCTCTCATAATTAACTGAAAGACATAGTTCTATGTCCATCCTTGGTTGGGAAAAATAGAAACTGAAATCAAGTTGATGTGACTGAGTAAACTTATTTTGTTTTATTTTGTTGGAGTGAGTTTCCTTTTATTTTAATTACTCTTCAGAAATCAATAGTAAGTTAGGATTTGTCATTTGCATAGACTGTGCATGAAAAGCTTTAAATAAAAAGACTTACCCTGGTTGACATAATAATGATTGATGGATTAGTGCTTTGAAAAGGGACAATTAATTTCACCAACACTATTGCTATTAATTATCTTAGAATTGTTAGAAAGCCAGTGGATTTAGAGGACAATAAACTTTGGAAGAAGGCCATGGTTGAAGAAAAGGATGCCTTGGATAAAAATGAGACTTGGGGCATAGTTGAGTTGTCCACTGAAAGAAAACCTATTCATAGCAAATGGTTGTTGAGGAAGCAGTTGAATGTAGAATGTAAGGTAGAGAAGCACATAGCTCCCCTAGTAGCAAAGGGATATTCCATGGTGAAGGGAATCGAGTTTGGTGATATTTTTTCTATTGTTTCTAAATTAACTTCTATTATATTTGTTTTTTCTATTGGTGCTACTTTTGATCTTGAAGTAGAGAAGATGGATGTGAAGAAATCATTCCTACATGGTAATAGTGAAGAATAAATCTACATGAAACAACCATAAGGATTTATATTGAAGGGAAAAGAGGAGTTGGTTTGCAAGCTAAATAATCCCTTGTATGGTTTAAAACAATCACCAAGAATGTGGTACCAAAAATTTGATACTTATATATATTGGGTCTTGGTTTCCCAAGAAGCAAAGCTAATTACTATGTGTATTCCAAGTGGGTCGAAAACCATTTTATTTATGTGGTCCTATATGTTGATGATATGTTGTTGGTTGAAAACAACAAGGAAATACTCAAGGATGTCAAAACTTAGTTTTCTTCTAAGGTTGATATGAAATATCTTGGTGTTGCGAATTTTATTATGGGCACGTAAATTAAATGAGATCAAGAAAATATGAAACTTTGGTTGAATCAAAGGAAATATGTTGAGACAATATTGCAATGGTTTAATATGTAGGAATGTAAGATCAATGTCCCAAGACTCAAGAAGAGGTAGAATACATGTCCCATGTTCCTCATGCTAGTGATTTTGGAAGTTTGATGTATGTTATGTTATGTACCAAAGTAGACATTGCCCATGCAGTGGGAGTTTTGATTAAGTATATTTCAAAACCAAGAAAGGAACATTAGAAAACTATAACGAGGGTCTTCAAATATTTGTGTGACACTTCAGATTATGCAATTTGTTACCAAGGAAGACCTTGACATCATAGGGAGATGTCTATATAAGGCTTTGTTGATGTTGACTAGGTTGGAGATATTGATCATGGAAGATCTACAAGTGGTTATGTTTTTTAATTATTTGGTGGAGAAATTAGTTGGATGAGTAAGAGGTAGGTTGTAGTTGCATTCTCAAGTACAAAGATGAGTACACAGAAGCCACTTATGGAAGCAAGGAATATGTATGGTTGCAAAGATTGTGTTCAAGTATTGGTTTTGTTTAGAAAGCAGTGAGGATAGGTTTTGATATCTCAAGTGTAATTTTTTTGGCAAAGAACCTTGCTTATCATTCCAAGACAAAGCATATTGACGTGGAATACCAATTTGTTAGAGACATGCTTGAAAAAAATAAAGTGTTGTCGGAGAAGGTTGATACCTTGAAGAATGTTGTAGATTAATTGAAAAAGTTTGTTAGTACTGAAATTTGTCTTGGTGTAGAGTGTCAATGGGAATTGTTTACCTTAGTAGTTGATAATATGAATGCCTTCTCCTTGACCTTACTTTCTACAAAGTATTCATGAAGTGGGAGAATGTTTGATATGTGTTATATTCTTTGCAGGTAGACTTAGTCACATATTGATGAGGGTTCGAGGGGAATGACCCCCCGCCCCATTTGGGGGGTCATGGGGGGCTAGTGGGACCCCCATTTAGGGGTACGAAGTTGATCCCATACGGAAATTATTTTCGTTCATTATGTATTATTTCAGCCAATGGTTTCAACCCACCGTAAATGAATTTTGGATAAGGAATTAAGGTTGTAATATCCAAGTTAATGGATTAGGGTTTTGGATGCTATAATATTTTATTATAAATAATGAAGATAATACAATGAGATAGAGAGAGGAGTAAATCTTAGTTAGGATGGTTTTCTTGTTTAAAGTTTTTAAAGGTAAACCTTTGTGTATTGAGTGTGTGTGTTCCATTGCTATTTCTTGTGTTTTAGATTCTGTTGGTATTGCTTTTCTTGCACATGTTTATTTGTATCTTCAAAACTTGCTTTGATACCAATGATGTGGATCAAAATCACTTAAACAAAGTTATACACTAGAGTGTGAATTATAACATTTGACTGAATTTTTATTAAGCAATACACACACTTAAATATCTTTACATAAAAAAATCTATATGCTTTTCATAACACATATTTCGTCAAGCTCAAAACTATCAACTAATGAAAATAATAGATCTAGTTAAAGAGAAGTTCTTAATTATCCATGATAATAGGAAGCAAAATAGCAACATATGACTATTTTTTTTCTATGTTGATGTTCACAAAAAACAAATAATATAAACATATTATCAATCCTTTTCATGATATTCTAAAACATTATGAATCCCTATCAACTCAAATCCTTAATGGAGAATGTGTGATTTAAGAAAGGAATGCGAGTTTCCCATCCATTAACAACTTGGTCAAGATGGAATTGGAAATACCAACAATGGAAATTTCAATGACCAATGGAAATGACAATCCAACTCATTGGTAGTCAAAGGATTCGAATAGTCATTACCAAAACTATAAATTAACCATGGCTTGGTTGTTGGTATTTTGAAGTTGATATGAAATGAGGGAGTAGCATATTTAGAATTGAAGTTTACCAATGATGTTTGGAAATGTTTTCAATGATTTCTTCGAGACAATGACATCAATTGGATACATAACAAGAAATATAATGAATAAAGATTACAAGCCTAGACAGAGGAAACAATTTTTGTAGTGGATTGGAGTTTACTGCTTAGTTTTCTCTACTCGTTTAACTTTAGTGTAGTAATGTACTTCTATATCAAACATTAATACAAGGAATTGATACACTAAAAATTCTATGAATGGAAGCAATATGTTAATCCCAAGCTCATAACGTAAGAACATTCTCAATAAGTCAAATCTGGTTACTAGTTTGAAGGAAACATTTGGATTGTTCTTATAAACAAATATTAATGTCTTGTCAAGTGAGTGATTTTTATAGAAGGAATATTGGATGTTATACACCATGATATTACTAAATCAAATAAGCAATATTTATACCATCCATTTCATTCACTATAGAAAGACCAACTAGTCATCTTTCACAATATGAACTTAAATGCACTTAGCATAATCCATAATCAAGTAGTGCTTCCTCCTCAAGAAGTTAGATTTAAGGATTTTAATTCAATTTCCATTAGTATTATATCATCATTTAGAAAATGATTTTTCACCTACATGACCCTCCCCTCAAATCCTTTATAATCATGGTTTCGTGTAGAGATTATAGATACCATAAAGGCCCATGCCAAGAAAAATGGAAGAAAACATGGCATGATTTATCATACACAATAATGCATGGTTTTAAACAAACCTTGAAACCCTATAATACAAATGAAAACCATAATACAATTCAACCCTAAATAGATATAAGTATCTCCTCTAACTCTTTAGGACACCCTTACAATAATACAAACTCTCAATCATAAACAACACTAAAACTTTAGTAAGTCAAGGGGGTTTGAGTAACCAGTTTCCAAGAAGATTGACAAACAAATATAATAGATAAATAATATTACTCAAAACATCATTTTACGAGAACAAAATCATTCAAGAGTTGATTCATATTCTTTCTTAGGCTCATTATTATGTCCTCCCATAATTTAACCCTTTAAACCCTAAAATGATAATCAAAACATGCCCAAACATGCACCTATAAGACATGACCGTAATTTTTCTAAAGGATTTAAGTAGCCAAGGAGGCATGGCCACAATTATTATGAAGAGGAAGTGTGAGCGGTCACGACTGTCATAAAGAGAAAGTGTGACCATACACCAAAATGCTTTGAAAACACATGATAAAGACCCCTATTGCACAACCAATATCTCCTAAATGAAAAAACTGGGTATTTGAGATATTTAGGGATCATTTTAACATAGAATTCTAGAGTCTATATACAAAAATTCACACCTACCCATTCTAGAGTCTATATACGAAAACTATAAATTGTCCATCAATGGTTAGATTGGTGGGCTTGGTTGTTGGTCTTTTGAAGTTGATATGAAGGGAGGGAGTAACATATTTAGAACTAAATTTTGCCAATGACGCTTGGAAAATATTTTGAATGATTTCTTCGAGACAATGACATCAATTGAAGACAACATGACGGAGAATGAATAAATATTATAAGCCAAGACAAAGGAAGCAAATGTTGTAGTAGACTTACGTTTGGTGCATAGTTTTCTCTACTTGTTTAACTTTGGTGTAGTAATGTACCTTCATATCAAACATTAATACAAGGATTTGATATGCTAAAAATGATATAAATGGAAGCAATATGTCAATCCCAAGTTCATAACAGAAGAATATTCTTAATAATTCAAATCTGGTTACTATTTTGAAGGAAGCATTTGGATTTTTCTTATAAAAAAAGATTCATGTCTTGTCAAGTGAGGGAACTTTAAAGAATGAATAATGTATATTATACACCATGATATTACTAAATCAAATAAATAAGATTTATACCATCCATTTCATTCACTATAGAAAGACCAACTAGTCATACTTTCACAATATCAACTTAACAAGGACTTAGCCCATAATCAAGTATTGCTTCCTTCTCAAGAAGTTAGCTTTACAGATTTTAATTCAATGTCTATTAGTATTATATCATCATTTAGAAAATGTTCTTTCACCTACAGGCCCCTTGTCTCAAAGCCTTCATAATCATGCCTTTGTGTAGGGATTCTAGATACCATAATGGCTTATGCCAAGAAAAAGGGAAGAAAACATGGCATGATTTATCATACACAATAGTACATGGTTTTAAACAAACATTGAAACTCTCCATGACATCTATACCATACATTGAAACCCTCCAATACAAATGAAAACCATAATAAAATTCAATCCTAAATAGATATAAGTAACTCCTCTAACTCTTTAGGACATCCTTGCATTAATCAATGCTCTCAATCATACAGAGCAACAAAAACTTGAGTAAGTTAGAGGGGGTTTGAGTAACCCATTTCTAAGGATATTTAAAAACAAATCTAATCAATAAATAATCTTCCTCAAAACATCATTTTGAGAAAACAAAATCATTCAAAGAGGAGTGTAATATTCTTTCTTAGGCTCATTATTATGTCCCATCATTCCTTGAAATATAATCAAAACAGGCCCAAACAGGCACCTACAACACATGGATGCAGTTGTTCTAAAGGATAGAAGTAGCCAAGGAGGCATGGTTGTAGTTTTTATGAAAAGGAAGTGTGATTGGTCGTAATTGTCATAAAGAGAAAGCGCGACCATACATCAAAATGCTCATAATGAACACTTGATAAAGGCCCCTATTACACAACAAATATCTCTCAAATGAAAAACTGGGTTTTTGAGATATTTGGGGGTCACTTTAACATGGATGTCTAGAATCTATATACCAAAATTCATACCTACCCACTCTGTATTTTTGGGCATATAGATCATTATTACAGGGTGGTCTGCACAATCCTACATTGCTCAAAATTCAAGGATTTTTCCCTTTTTAAAGCTACATGAGTTATTTCTCATGAACCATGGATTTGTGATGATTAAGGTGAAGTTTATTCATCTATTAATCCATCCCAAATCATTATTTATCAATCATAATTAAATAACATAGCCCTTCTTTCAAAACAACACATTTTGTTAAACAAGGGTCATGCAAGAACATTCCAACCTTGTTTGATACATGATTTGTACATGAATCAATCAAAATCAACATACATAATCTATAGGGAATTTTTATTCAAAATATCACAATAATGATATCATGTACTCATCCATATTCAATATTAAACACATAATTGAAAAGAGGGAGAAAGTACACTCATCTTTTCAAAAGTAAACCTCCAAGATAACTAACCGTGTGGGGACTAATTTCCTTCCAACCATAGGCTATTATGCTGAAGAACACCCCCCCATGATAGGCTATGAGATCACTAGGGATAAGATGGTTGCTAGAGTATTCCAAACCACTATTTTCTTCTCAAAAGCTCTATTTTTCTTCAAGAACACCATTTCCCCCAAGCTCTCCTCTCCCAATTCAATTTTTTTGTTTCATGCAATGAATGGATCACTGAGGTAAGAAGGAGGAGTCTTTCGTCAACCCCTTTTTTGGTTCCCTAAAGGTAGGAGGTAATTACTTCAAAATAGGGTGAACTTTGTCTTAGGATTACTAAGTTCTCAAATTCATATTTCTCCTCTCATTTAACTAGGTTTTTAACCAAGTTTAACATAACATATTAAGGATAAAATGGAGATAAGACAATTAGATGAAGTCGGTTTATGGATAGGATAAGGACTCATCATAAGACATAGTTTATTCTCTCCATTGGACCCCCTTACCTTTCCCCACTAG
Organism: Larix kaempferi; assembly: GCA_027924585.1. Lineage (NCBI taxonomy): Eukaryota > Viridiplantae > Streptophyta > Pinopsida > Pinales > Pinaceae > Larix > Larix kaempferi. The sequence goes on from BSBM01000361.1 coordinate 22,649,941, forward strand.
TGGACTCATAGCCCCAAGCTTTCCATCCCTTAGTCATCCTTGGAACCTTTTGTTTCTATTATAAAAAATAGCCATGTTATAGTTTTTTTTCAAAATTGCATGGTAAGTCTATCTCATGGCATAGTACAAAACATAATAATGAAAACATATATTTACAACATACACAAAATTGGGGTATTAAAGATGAAATTTTATTTCCTTCAAAATAATGAATAAAGCACAACCAAAGCCATTCTGTTGTTGGAATTTTCTAAAATTGAGTTTAATATGAGCACTTTTTCCAAAAGTGAGTTTAATATGACCACTTTGCAGTGTGGATTCAAAGTAGTTTCCACTCTAAAAAGAAGCATCTAAATATCAACAAAAATACCAAAATGGATCACATCTTCAAAAACCCCTTTTTCACTAAGACAAAGACCCCTTTTTCACTAAAAATATGAAATGGATCACATCTTCAATAAAAAAAAATGAGTTTAGGATCAAAATATCAACAAAAATAGGAAATGGATCACATCTTCAAAGACCCCTTTTTCACTAAGACAAAGACCCCTTTTTCACAAAAAAATAAGAAATGGATCACATCTTCAATAAGAATAAGAAAATGAGTTTAGATCTTATGGAATCCTTTACAAACCCACTCTTCAAGAATACTTCTTCAATAAGAACATGAAAATAAGTTTATGAGTTTAGATCTCTTAAGAATATGAAAATGAATTTAATTTCAATAGAATGCTTTACAAATTGAGGCTCTAAGGTGGAAAGATAAATGTGAAAAGTGAACAGCCATTGATTCCTATGGAGTGCTTTACAAAATCAGAACCAGGGACTGGAGTTGAGAGAAACTTGTGATAAAAGCATTGAAGTCAAATTAAACTGTAAATAACAGGAAGCAGGCAGTTTTGCTACATAGTTTACAAAATCAGAACCAGAGAGTGGAGTTGAGAGAAATGTGATAAAAGCATTGAACTCAAATTAAACTGCAAATAACAGGAGGCAGGCAGGTTTGCTACATAATTTACAAAATCAAAACCAGAGAGTGGAGTTGAGAGAAATGTGATAAAAGCACCAGAGAGTGGAGTTGAGAGAAATGTGATAAACGCATTGAACTCAAATTAAACTGCAAATAACAGGAAGCAAGCAAGTTTGCTACACAGTTTACAAAAATCAGAACCAGAACCAGAGAGTGGAGTTGAGAGAAATGTGATAAAAGCATTAAACTCAAATTAAACTGCAAATAACAGAAGGCAGGAAGGTTTGCTACATAGTTATTATTGATTAGTTGTAAGAGTCAGCCTTTCATGTCCTAAGAATCATATAGCAACATGAGATCTCCTTACAATCATATAACAATACGGAAGTCCAGACACAGAATTCATTCATGTCTTCCCAGCAGCAATCGAAATCACATGTTGCCTGCCGACCCATCAGATGTTGCCTGCCAACCCATCACACAGTCTGCACACAACTCTTCAGAAATCGGAAGGATTTACCCAACAGACAGGCAGGCAGACAAACAGACAAACAATTCTAGTAACCTTCGAATTCGGAAGGTGGAGGCGGGGCGAAGGGGGTGGGCAAGTACGGCGGAGTGGAGGATCGGAGGAGCGTCCAGTTCACTCCCCGGAAAAACGCATGGTTTTTGATCTCGGGAGCGCCTCTGGCCGCCCCCATCCGGTTGGTGGGGTCTTTCACGAGGAGCGCACTGATGAGCTCCTTGGCCGCGGCGGAAGGATGGGGGCCGACAACACTTTCATCATCTTCTTCTGAAGGATGGGGGCCGACAACACTTTCATCATCTTCTTCTTCGTCGGGGAACTGCAGAGGTTCCAAGACAACGTTGGTGAGCGTCCTGTCATTGTTGGTGCCGATGAAAGGCGTCCGCCCGTACAGGAGCTCGAAGATGAAAATGCCAAACGTCCACCAGTCGACAGCGTTGCCATGGCCCTTACCGGCTATGATCTCAGGCGCCAGATACTCGTGTGTGCCCACGAACGACATTGAACGAGCATCCGTCGGTTCGGCCAAGAGCTCCGGCAATGGCACAGCGGAGTGGTGACGCGCTTGGAGCTTGGGCTGCTTGGATTTCTTTTTGGGCTGTGGGCGGTGCCCGCCGCTCATGCAGGGGATCACGCAGGCTGTAAAGAACCGCGACGGGGACGGTGGTGCCAAGGCCCGGACCGGCGTCGTCGGGTGCTCGGTGTCGGGATCGGACTGACTCGGAGCCCGCTGGAGTGTAGGGTGGACGCTGCATTTCAATGAGAGATCGAAGTCGGTGAGCATGATATGGCCATCTTCACGAACAAGAACATTCTCAGGCTTCAGATCTCTATAAACAATTCCCAGCATGTGTAAATACTCAAAAGCCAGCAACACCTCCGACGCATAGAACCTGCAAACCCAAAAAGACCAGACGTTAATTTCTTCCCAAACAACAATTCCCTATTGGCGAACACAACCGAATTACTTACCTCGCAGCGGTTTCGTTGAATGTTTTGCCCGGTTGCCTCTGCCTGATCTCGTGCAGGTCCCCGCCCGGGCACACTTCCATGACCAGGCAAGTGAACCGGTTCTCGTCCAAATGCGCGTACAGGGTGGGTAGAAACGGGTGATCCAGGATTTCCAAAATCTCCCGCTCCGTCTCGGCTCTCATCGTCTTATTCCGGCTCCACAACGCCATCTTGTCCCTCACCTTGATCGCGAAATAGTATTTCGTTCCCTTGAGCTCAGCCAGATAAACGCTGCCCATGTCCCCGCTGCCCAGCTTCTGGATTATTCTGAAATGCGAGAGGCTGAGCGGGCCATCGGCCTCGGCCCGGAGGCTCCGGATGGCCTCCCAACCGGCATCGTTGTTGGCCTTGTGGGGTTTGATAAACGATCCCGCCCACGTATCGCTACTGCTGCTGCTGCTGCTCCGGTTGATGTTTGCAGGGTAGGCGTAACAATTTTCCCCATCCTGGTTGATGGACGCCGGAGGCGTTTGCAGCCACTTGTCAGGTACCCTTCGACCCCAGCTTGAGAGTAATGTCTTCCTTGTCATGTCTGGCCCGTTTCTCCTTCGTTGGATCAAACTAAAGGGAGCAAGAAGAGAAATCACTCAGTGCTCTAAGAAACATAGGTTGTAGCCATGCTGTTGAAGTTTAATAACTAAATGGCTTTATTTGAGTTTCGATGATAGTTAGCTGGCTTTGAGTAGATAACTATCAGAGTTGTTGCTTAAGTTGTGTAAGAATGTGGATGTCTAATAAATATAAAAAGAAGTCTTAAAAGTGCGACCGTTTTTCCAGCAAATTCGTGTCTGAAAAACGATTTTCTCCGGACTTGTAGCAATTTTAGAAAACTCTAATATAAAAATATATTTTTTCCCGTACAAACGGTAAAGAAGTGAATTAATATGCTTTTATTATTGAAATTTTAAGTTTTAAAAATAATTAAAATAATGTAATTTATAAATAGTAAAAAAGTTCATAAACTATATAGAATGGAATAAAGCTTACGATTTCGATTTCGGTCATAACAACAATACCACAAACCAATATACCAACACTTCTATTAAGAAATGAATATCTAATAAAAATAGAATTAAAATTAAAATTAAAATTTTTGAAATTACATATATAATATTTAAGTTTTATGTTTAAATTGATTATATAAATAAAATGCTAGGCCCCAAGGGTTAGCTTAATTGGTTCAAGCCTTGAGTCCACCACCATCCATGAAATGTGGAGAAGTATTGGTGGGTTTCCCGCCTGCCGCGTCTTCGGTGGAAAAATAAAAATAAAATGCTATATAAACATAATACTATATTATGTTTATTTTTTTTATATTTTTTTACATTCCGTGTAATTTCATTAACTAAAGAGAAAATAAAAAGCCCCCACAACTTCCTAAAAAACTGAAACATTTAAATGACTAACATTAAAAACTATTCATTTAAGAATGTGCACATGGGATAAGCTTCCGTTTGTCACATGACTTGTGGCCGGTGAATACGGATAGGTCACAAGTTAAGTGTCATGAACAAGTTATATGTTATTTCTTAGTTGTAATCACATGTTATCTTCTTCAGTTAAATGAGTTGTCTATCCTGTTATATATGCATGAGCTACGAGTTATCTCGATAGTACACTTGTCACATCCTCCTTTAATCTAGGAAAAGCATTGATGGTAGTCCACCTCAAATTCTAAGATAGAAACACCTATTGGTGTAATAAACACATATCGGTGTAATTAGCATTCATTTGGCATTGTAGGTCCTTTCACGTGTTTTGATTGGAAAATGTAAAGAAAAAGTTTTGGAGTTGACTAATCATTTTATGTTTTGAATTTTTTAAGTTATTTTTTTTGGTGGATTTTGACAACAAATCTTTGTTGAAATTGCTCTTTGAGCGCCTTCGAAAACCCACCTTTTCAACAATATATATCTATACCCAATTTTAATGATTCCAACTAAATTTAAGTGGAAATATTGCCTTAAAAAGAGTCCAAAACTTATTTATCTTACAACAAAGGTTTTTGGTTTCGAATAAAGTATGTTTGGTTGAAAGATAGATCTTAAGAAATAGTCATGCTTAGTGATTGTGTACCTTTTCGAGAGTACATAATGATGTAGTTTTTTGTTTTTTTTGTTTTTTTTTTTTTTTTTTTTTTTTTTTTTACAGTGAAAAAAAGTTGTATTACTGATATTCATTAAAACGAATCAAATAGTACAAAATTTCATAAATCTTAACCAGATTTATGTTCAGTATGATACTAATGTTCTGCAATATTGTCACATATCATATGATAATCATCAAAACAACAAAAAAATAGAGGATAAACTTGATATTTAAAACTGCAAATGGTCAAACATATTGACTAATCCCTTTTCACAGCTCTGATTCTCTTGGAATTCCTCCCAATAGACAAAACCTTCTGCACCTCCATGTGCTTCCTTAGAAAGTGCATCAGCAGTCTGGTTGTATTGCTGAAAGATATGTTCAAATGTGATGTCTTTGAAAAGTAGATTTTTTTCACGTACTCTGCTACACCACTGATGTAATGACAGGATATTTAAATTATATTCTTTTTGAGCCCATTTTATCGTCACCCCAGAATCACAAAAAACAGTCAGTACATACATACCCATAATGGCGGCAACAAATATTATACACCATAACCCAAGTAATTCAGCTTTAGTATTTGTTCCTTTTCCACAGTTCATCATAAGTGTGAAATAATGGCCTTTGATGAGATATATCACATCCCCGACAACACATGCTCCATCAATTGCCGAACCATAAAAAAAAACAACCGGTTTATGGTGAGGGATATTGAAAATTCCAAGCTGTCTTGTGCCCACCTGTCCAGTATTATAATTGAAATCCTTTAATGTAGCCAGTATCTTGTTGAATGAGTAATATAAACTGGGGTCTTTATCTTCAAATAAAGCTGTATTCCTTACCCACCAAATATGCCAAGAAATCAAAGCTGGTAGATGTGGCAAATTTCTGCAAGTCATCTGCCACTTATATACATTGTCCACAAAATTATTCAATTCCCATGTCAGATCCAGTTTAAAGTGTGCAGTGACCTGTTGCCACAGAGTTCTTGTAAACTCACATTCCACCAGGATATGTTGAGTGGTTTCATAATTATTCTTGCATAAATAACAATAACTTGGGCCAACCCATCCTCTTTTAACAAGATTTTCCCAAGTTTTCAGACTGCCTTGTAATGCCTGCCACATAAAACATTGAACCTTCACAGGAATTTTCCACTTCCAAATAACCTTATACCACCAGTTTGCAGGATACATGCCATGGTGAGTGATAATAGCCTTGTAGGCTAAATTTGCAGTAACTATGCCTGTAGCTTTGTTACTTGACTAGATAATGCTGTCATTTTCGAGAGAAAGTCTGCAACCTATAGAGTTTAGTTTGCAAATGTACTTAGTCCATTAAGTAGCCTCATTACCTTCAAGACCCAATTCCATTGTAGTAATCCAGTATGTATGAGAAAATCTAGTATTAACTCTCTTGATTTTGTTGAGTGTAGCATAATAAAAGCGATGCAGAGTTTTTATGGTTTCATGAGATAGAACATATTCTTCATCCATTCCCACAATTGGGTCAATCCCCACCAATATGTTTTTTCCATTTCTTGGTCTATTTGGTATTCTCGCAATTGTGCTATCTTTCAGAACAGACCGCCTGATGTTACACAATGTGCTATCGCTGCTCTTAAAATGAATTCAATTTGCAAGGCTGATTCACATAAGTTAAAGATTGACAGATCTAGTATTTTTAAATGCAAAGTGGACCAGCCCATCCTCTTCTTTGACGGAGCATCTCAACATGGAATTTGTGCTGTGGGGGGGGTTATCTTTTTAAATGAGTCTCATTATTTCTCTTTCAACCTCAATTGTGGTCAGGGATCCAATATGAAAGCGGAATTGATGGCACTTTGGTGTGTTCTTAAAGTCGCCAACATCTTTGGTTTGGTCAATATCAAAGTTTTTGGTGATTCCAGAGTCACCATTAAATGGGCTGCTGGAGAATTCTGTCTCAATGTTCTAAGTCTTCGACATTGGGTCCACAGAACTCGAATGGAAATTTCAAAACAACAGAATATTTGCTTTGAGCATATCTTCAGAGAACATAATTCTCTTGCTGATAAGTTATCAAAACAAGCCTTATCTGGAATTGAAGGGCAACTACATTGGGAAGAATGGTTAGATGACAGCCTCCTGGACTGTGGGACAGTCTATTTTTTTGACTAATACTTTTTATATCCTCTGGACAGAATGTATTTCTGGGGATATGGTTTTTGTTTCTATTCTATGTTGATATGCTAGATCTGGAGGATATTTATAGTTTTAGGATACAATGGTATATTGTATGATCGTAGAATAGAGCTTGATAGCACTTGGGTGGGCTGGTTGATACAAGAGACATGTAATATGATTCGTCAGAAGAATCAGGTTTACTTTGTACTATTTGATTCATCATGAATAACAATAGTAGTTTTTTTCGCTGGAAAATCAAATTGTATACCTTAATAAATCCATCCCAAATAGGTGATGCACCCCTGATTTTTTTATTTGGACTCTGAATCCAGTTGAACACATCCATCTTGATATATTTTGCCTTGAACAAATTAGTCCACAGAGTGGGACCAAAAAGCCCCCTCCACATGCTTTTTATTCTGAGAGCACTATTGAATAAAGACAGATTCCTAATTCCCCACCCTCCACCACTTTCAGGACGGGCAATATATTCCCATCGAGCCATGACCATACTGCAATTAGTCAGCTCCCCAGTCCAAAGAAAGTTGAAAAAAAGATTCCTAATGTAGTTTATGATAAAGCATGGAATCTGCAAAAGTGAAAACCAATATACAAGTATACCTGTAAGGACAGATTTATCAAAGTAAGCCTCCCTCCAATCGACAGAAGTCTATAGGTCCAATGATTGATCTTTTTTTCTACCTTCTCAACAAGACACAACCAGTCATTCCTCCTGTAATTGCAAGGCTTAAGAAAATAACCAAGGTATTTAAACCCGTCCTCCAACTTGAAAAACTGATAAGGCATCAATATTTTGAACACATCTAGTTTGTTTTCCTCAATCCCAAAGTAATATATATTGGAATTCCTCCGATTGACTAACATTCCCGAAGCATCACATAAATCTTTGATGATAAGACTATACTGTTTCCATTCCACCTCTAAATCTAACCCAGCTAATAGAACATCATCAACAAAAAGGGAGTGAGTATGTGACAAATCTTCAGAAAAAGATATACCTTTGATAATTCCCATAGCTTTGGATGATCCAATCATCCTGCCGAGTCCTTCAATAATTAGGAGAAAGAGTAATGGCAACAGTGGGAATCCTTGCCTCACACCCCTAGAAATTTTGAAAAAATCTGATGGAGCTCCATTAACCAATACAGAAATGTTGGCATTTGTAACACATGCCATAATCCAGTGCTGTACAAGTGGGGGCATACCAATTTGTATAAGAATCGGATGTAAGAAACCCCAATCAATTCTGTCATATGCCTTCTCAAGATCAATCTTCAATAACAATGCAGGCATCTTCCTTGATTTCATCGTGTGTATAACCTCCTGGGTAATGCCAATGGCATCTAAAATCTGTCTATCTTGCAGAAAACCAAATTGCTCCCCATAAATGTAATGAGACAAAATAGGTTTTAACCTGACAACAATAATCTTTGAAATTATTTTATATGCCAAGTTACACAGCGCTATAGCCCTGAAATCACCAAAAGAGGTAGGTTTACCAACTTTGGGAATTAAAGTTAAGAAGGTAGAATTTAGGCCATTGATATATATCCCTCCACATGAGAGAACTCAACCATCTCCAAAATATCATGCCCCATGACATCAAAAAATTCCAGGAATAGTTCAACTGTCCACCCATCTAGACTAGGACTTTTGTCCTTTGCAAAACCTTTCAAGATCAACTCGATCTCCTGAAGAGTGACTTCCTTAATCAAATCAGCAGCAAGATTCTCATCTATCATAACTGGATAATGTCTGGCCACCCTTAACTGAGTAACTAAATTGTGATTTCCAGAATCACTGTAAGCAATACTGAAATGATCTTTAGCAGCTTTTAATAGTTCATTCATACCTGTCACAACATTTCCTAAAGTATCATTCAGTTCCCAGATACTATTTGTATTTTTCTGGTGAGTGGCAAAAGCATGCAAGAATTTAGTATTCTTATCACTGGTTTCAATCCATAAAACCCTACTCTTTAGTCTCCACTCCAATTATGTAAAGGTTTTGAAATTGTATTAATAAAAATTATGACCCTTTGAGTATTGTAATTTTTTTATTTATTAAAAAAATAAAAATAAAAACCAATACATAATTTTTTTATTATTAAATTATAATTTATTTATTTATTGTTAAAAAAATTATATATATTTTGTTACACTTTTAATTATGTAAATTAATATTTACATCATTTACTTATCATTAAATTAAATTAATTGCTTTTTACATCATTTAACTATCATTATGTCAATTTTTTTAAAATAATTTACTTAGATAAATATAAGTAGAGGGTCAAACGTTCTATATCTTCTTCATTAATTATGGTTTTAATAATGTTGATGAATGATTAAATTTAATTAATAACGTTGATGAATGATTAAATTTAATTAATAAAATACAGGAAAAAATAAAAATATATAAAATAATTATATTAAAAAATTAAATATATTAATACTTAAATTAACAAAAACAATTGAATATGTCAATTTAAAAAAACAAATTTACAAATTAATATAAGTAAGGGATTAAACATTCTACATCTTCTACCTATTACGGTTTACCATCACCATAATAGGCAAAACAATATGTCATTAATTATTGTTTTAATAATGTTCACAACTAATTAAATTTTATTAATAAAATATGTAAAAAAGAAATATTTAAAATAATTATATAAAGGAAAATAAATATATTAATACTTAAATTTTAAAAAAAATTCAAAACAAAACTTTGAATTTGTAATATATATCAATACTTGTTTCAACTTCTTAGCTGATGTAGCAGACAGTGGGAGGGTTACAAGTTTACCTCAGGCCTGCAAATCGATGAATGAGATGGGGCTACCTGCTTGTTGGATTGAGAACTGGAACGTTTGGATCGAGGACATTACTAATGGATTTATTAGACTGCAAAATATCCCAGATATTCTGAAATGGGAATGCAATGATGTAGGAGGAGAGTATTCGGTCAAGGCCCCCTACAAGTTGATATGGAACAACCAGATCCAGGATAGACTTTGGTGGTGGCACAAACTCTAGAAAACGTCTGCGCCACACAAAGGTAAGATTTTAAAGTGGCTTATTTTAAACAAGAAGGTGCTCACCTAGGATAAGCTGCAGACTCGGAACATCCATGGGCCAGGAAGATGAAGCTCGTGCTTCAGTGCATAGGAGGATGCCGAGCATCTTTTTTATGCATGTCCTTTTATTCAAAAAGTTTGGGAAATGGTTAATAAAGCATTAACTCTTAAGAATCCTGGGGAATATGGCACGATGGAATATTCTTTAAAATGATGGTATGACGAGCAAGATTTGAAATTATTTCAATGTATCCCCTATCTGGTTATGTGGTTCATATGGACTGCTAGGGATGCCTCCATTTTCGAAGAGATTCTTTATCTTGAGTTATATGTCTCCTTACAGGGGCTATCAACCTATAAACACTTTATGACAGAGGAAAAAGAGAAAAAGGACAGGAACATACAAGAGATCTCTGTGGGGGCGGATGAGATTGTGGGTTTTTTTGATGTGGCCTGTGCAAAAATGGCAAGTGCGGTCTTGGTAGCATCTTGAAACTCACTAAGGGTGACTCTATCCATTTTTCAGCTAATGGAGGTACTGGAACAAACAACAAAGCAGAGGGGATGACATTGCATTTGCTTTTGCAGGTGGCAAAGGAAGCAAAGGTGGAAAAGCGAAGGGTATTTGGGGACTCGGTTATCTGGATTAGTCACATGAAGAAGGATTTCCAGCTCAAAAATCTTGGGTTGAAAAACTTAACACTAACTACTTGGTTTGTATATATATATATATATAATTTAATATTATTAGGTCCATACTCACTAGGAGTATTATTCTTGCTTTTAGCCTTTGATAAGAGATTGAATGAGATTTTCCATCCTTACTTGCTCAGTGTTAAGTTGGACATTGTCTTCTTCCATGATTGTGATTTGGTCCATTCCAAGAGAACTAATAGAAAGAACAGGGGAAACTGACTTCATTAAATCTTCATATCTTGACCTTTGCTCCAATTCCAATTTTAAAAATTGGCTTGAAGCACTCTTATTTTCTCCTAAACTTCCTTTAATCTCTCAAGTCGATGGCTTTCCCTAATTTTCATCTTCCTCTGCTTGTTATCAAACTTCTCTATTTGTGCCTTTGTGTTAGTCATTTGTTACCTACATGTCCCTTGAATTTTTTTCCCTATGAATCTTTTCTTGGATCCCTGATACAGATAAAGGCATTCTTTTGCTTCATCATAATGCCTTTCATACTTGCGGATTCCTTTGTGAAGCTTGGGATTTTCACAAAATGCATCTTGGTTTGAATGCTCATGTGGGTTTTCCATCATCCTAGTCTCCTAGTTGAAGAAAATATCAGCGTTGATTATTCCAAACAACTTCCATACACACACAAAACCACAAAATTTGACGCCCTTCCCAAACCTTTTCATTTGGACAAGAAGAATGAAAGGAATGTTGGTGGAATTGAGCTCCAAACTGATATCGACATAGAATCATGTGCTTTAGATAATCTCATCTTGATAGGATTCCAATGAATTCCATCCCTTGACAATGGGTATGGGAGTGCACAAAAGTTTTGGGCCATTAATATGGCATTAACCATTATTAGTATATATCGCTACTTGTTCCTTGAATGGGTGTGTGTCATATTATGATGCATATAGTTTGGTTTATAATTCATGGGAGGCAGAAAAATATTATGTCCCCCAATTTTTTCCTCATAGTTCCATACCATAAATTAAATGCTTCATTTTCCATTCTATCCACCAAGGAATAAAGTCAGCCCTTGTAGGATGTGGAAAAACCCCATGGATTCATAACTTCCTACTAATATTTATGCTCTAAATACCATCCTATTTATCTAAGTTTCTTGGGACAACAATCAATTGCCAATAGTATGAATTATTACCAACGAATCAACTACCACCATTATCTATTTTAAACCCATTTCCTTTAATGTCATCATCCCTTGCATTAGAGCCAAATATCTGATAGGATGGTTGGTAGTCTCACCTAGTCCCCACACAAAAGTTGCTTCCTAATTTTCTTCAAGATCAAAAGAATCCCTCACCTACCACCCCATATCGAATATATAATCTAAAAATAACACCTAAAATCTAAACAAAAATTTCAAAATATACCTTTGAGAATTGAAAATATCCATATATTTCTTCATATATATCATTCTTGCTATTAGAGAATAACAACTATAAGTTTATAGAAACTTAAAGAACCATGGTCTTATCTTTACTCTAAAGATTAAGATATATTGATGCGTTATACCTTTCAAAGATCAATTTATAATGTTAGTTTCTTGATTAATTTTATTTTACAAATATAGAACATTGGATTTATAGAAAATAAATTAAAGTAAAATGTAGGAGTTATAAGAATAAATTAGAGATATTTAGTGTAATTTTTATTTTGACATTTCTTTGAGAGCTATACATGTAAAATGAGTGTGGTTTAATGGAAAGTCGCTTGTATTAACATGGAAACTTGTGTTCAAAACTCTTTGTGAGTGTGGTTGTAAATATGTTTTTGTAAATAGAAAAAGTATTTAAAAAAATAAATCTCTTTTTTCTTGAGCTTTGTCATCCTTCCCTAGTTTGTTAGTTTTTTTGTTTCCTAATTATGTTTTATGTTCTTTTTCTTTCTTTTAAGTTATTTTTTCTTTTGTTTTTTTTTCACCTTTCCCTTTTTGTTTTTACATATTATATTCATTCCACTCCCATAGGCCAACTTTGTCCTTTAGTGGACATCATATATAAATTAAAAATTAACTTTCAACACTTCCTTTCATTATTAGTATTATCACAATTACCATTATTTGTTTTTTCAAGGAAATCCCTAGCCACTTCCCCGCATTTTGTGGTGGTAACGAGTGTAAACTTGTCTTTGTTGATTATGGCACCCAACCAACAGGGACATAAAATGAAACACATAATAAAGACATCAATAATGGGGAACTAACACCGAAATTTTTTGGATGAAATTTAAAGATCCTACATTAATAATATGATAGTTATAGCTTTGAAAAACTAATTTTAATTTCTTAATTCAACTTATATTTTTATGAACATTATAAAATTAACATTTGTTATCTAATCTTGACCAATGTATCTATGATCTTAACACTTAACTTTGGTCACAAGGGGTGAACATAACTTCTACACAATTATGATGTTATTTGTGTGTGCGTTAGGGAAATAAAGTAAACAAGAAGATTAACATACTAAAATAATGAAGCATCAAAAGTAGAAGAAAGGACACCACTCAAATTCAATTCATCAAAGTAAACTCAATAATTTTTACATTGTTTAATATATGATAGGTTCCATATCATTGGGTTCTAACTCTTCAAATAGATATGAAAAATAATTTTCCGAAGGATCATTATTGGCATTCTCTCCCCCACAATTCCTTTGATTTCATTGTCAAATTGAGGTCTCCTCCTAATCACCTTATCATCTCATACCCATCCCTAATATTTAAAACTATCCATTTTTGTCATCACATTGATTATACAAATTGACAATTGAGAAGGCCCTTCCCAATTCTTACAATTCATACTCTATATTGATACTTGCAATTTGAAATAAGGTGTGAATGAGTTCCATTGATTTATTCCACCCTATAACTAAACCCCCAAATTACCCTCTACATCTAGAGAGAAAAAAGACTTCCTCCTACCTCATGTCCTTGTAGAATGCCCTAGATGCATTCCAATATCCACTAATTATTTCCTTAACACTAACCTATCTAATCTAAATTGCAGAAATTAAAATGGAGATGGGATGGATATGGAGAATGAAATACAACAAATGTATAAAGTAAAGAATGTAGGATGCAATTAACTAAATCCTAACACTAGGACCAAAGAACAAAGTGCTTGTATGCAACATGATAAATAAAAGAGAACAAGAAGAATTGTCCACAGTAGCTACATGATATATAATATTTTTTTTGTAATTTTGTACAATATATTTAATTAAGAGTTAAAAAGGAGAAAATTACATAGTGAGGAGGCCTTTGAGGTGGCTTGGGATAATGGAACCATCCCAGTCTAACAGAAAAACATAACTAGCAAGACTATTACAGAATGGCTTGTGAGTCATACAAAAAACTGCCTCCTACAGCATGGCCGAGACCAAAAAACAGTCTGAGCACAATGAGTATTGTGGAAGACTAAACCATACAAAAAAATCTTGAAATATAATAAAAAAAATGAAAGGAGCAGAGAGACTTGGTCTTCTCATCGGTCTTCCGAGTAGACATAGAAGAAATTATTTAGGAGGGAATTCCTTTAGGATGGGGCACCCACCTGGAAAATCATCCTCATGCAACTTCACAAGGAGTGGTTCTGTTTTACGAGCAACAAGAAGGTCAGGTTCCACATGGCTGCAGATCTTCTTGCTAGGAGGAGAACCAATGGTGGAAGGGACCGGGAACGGTGCAGGAGGAACCACGGGCGGAGCAGGAGCCGGAGTAACTAGGAACGGATCTGGAGGAGCAACAGCTGTAGGCCCTTCTGAGGGTGCACCACTGACGTTCAGGACGCCGGAGACACCACCGCCAACACCCCTACCTACAGTGTCTTCCATGGCCGGACCTCGACCCCCGAGAGCAAGTTGGTTCCATGAGAATGTGGCATCCAGGTTGGCCAAGCATTCGTCCAAATCTATGAGTTTGGCTCTAGTAACTAGCACCTGATTTCTTGCTGAGCCCTAGTTGCCGAGCATGTCATCCATGAGCTTTCCGAGCATATTTTTTATAATCCAGTAATGGTTGATGTTGCTACCATTGTTTCCTAAAGCCAGGTGGTCCGCCACTAGTTGTCCTTCCCACTCATCGATCAAATTACAGTCAATGAAGGAGATGCCAATATCGTATCCATTGCCGGTGACAGGAGGGCACTGAGATTTTCCTTGGTTCCCACTACCCCGACGAGAAGTGCCACACTGCTTGGTCACGACAGAGAGAATAGTGTAAATCCACATGCAAATCCACAACTGAGAACGAGGATGCACAGAGCATAACCAACGCCGAGGAGGAACCAACATAATGCAGTCATGGGTACCCGCAGGCCCATTTATGGAGCTGTGTTCTAGGTTCGCATGAGCCATAATAAACTGCAGAGAGCCGAAATGATGGTGAATAGAGCCAAAGTGAGGGCCGTCTTGAATGCGCAGAGGGTTGAGGTGAGGGCGAGATGTACCAGGGTTGCAACCAACTAGTCGATGAAGGGACGTGCGAGCCAAGGTTTGGGATGGGGCCATTAATCCGTAGGTGGGAGAGGCGAGCAGGTGGTTAAATGCATGGGGTGCACGTGCCACGTTTCGGGTGCCTCGGCCGAGGTTCCTCTCCCACTTGCTCTCCTCGTGTCCTGCACGTGTTCCCCTTGAGCTTTGGTGGCGCCTGCATCCGGTGACATGATATATAATATTGGTAACTTCATAGGAAGTGAAATAGTTCAATTCCTTCGGAAAATTTCATTGCCACACAACCAAAAAGGAAATGAAAGATGATTAGACATAAAATTGAAGAGAGAATAGTCCATGACTAAATTTAATGAAATTTGATTAGAGATTTGATGTATTGGGAAATAGTTCATTGCCAGAATAAAGCTCCCTATTTAGCAATATGAAAGACAATTTACACTATTACGATTGCACAAGAGAATAATCCACATAATAAAACTACATAAGCTTAAAGGATTCATAAATGTTCCCCTCCATTGGATGAATCGAACAGAGTGGGAATATGACGATTTATAGGTTATTAATTAAGCCCAAAGGCCACATATGATACAGAACATGAATATATACAAATTTATATAGAGAATAATGTGTTAGGATATTCCTATACTCCATCCTAGTCCTACTAGCATTGCATTCAGTCATGCATGCATTTCTGCATGCAGTCATGCAATTGCATGCATCTCAGTCATCAATAGCCCTGTCTCCCAGCACCTAGTACTTAGTCTTCTAGCCCCAGGAGCTTCTTTCTATTCAGTTCCAACCCTCCTAGTCAGTGATGCACCCTCTTTTCACCTACCACATGTGAAGTGCGCCTTCTCTCACCTACCACACCTACCACCAGTGGCACACTCATTTATTTTCTTGTTAATGGAATGCACTCAGTTAGTTGCTTGTTAATTGACTGATACACTCTGTTAGACATCCATAGAGACTAGTTTATCTGTTCTGACTACTGACAGCTTCAGTTACATCCAGTTAAGACTAGTTATATTATGTTAGACTCAGTTACATCTAGTTGACTCAGTTTGACAACTACCAGTGCATTGATGACACTCCACTACTGATCTGATGATGAGTTCATGCAGGCTAATTCGAACTACCACCTAGGTATTCGAATCCTCTCCATTGTATTATTTATTGTTCATATTATGATTAATGAATAAGTGTGATGTTATTTTGCTTCTATCTGAGTTCTACTGTAGCATAATTTTGCTGCTCTTTTACACTGCATTGTCCACTCTTCTTCTATTTTCTTGCTTAATCTTTCTTGTGAGGTATACATCAGCTATTAGATCTGCTATGAGGATTTTCACATGGTATCAGATCATGTTGAGAGTATAGTCTATCTCCATTCTTGAGAGTTTTTTTTTGCCGGTTATTACCAATATTTCGAGTGCAGCAGCAGTTGCAGCAGTTTTTTGTAGTTTTGCAGTAGTAGCAGTTGCAAATATTCTCTATTGTTTTTTGCAAGTCTTCTGCAACAGCTTCCATGAATCTAGAAGGAATTCCTCCTCTCTCTCCATTCAACTATGATGAGTGGAAACCAAAGATGATAGCATATTTGAAGAGACATGGTATTTTTTATTATTGTCTTGAAAGAGAGTTTGAATCCTTTGAAGAGTAGAATGATTAGTTAAATGAAGGAGACAGAGCATATGGAGCAATGTTGATTGCTATGTCTCGTTGTATGCAATCCCACTTCTATGATTCTGCTGAATCTCCAAAAGAGCTATGGGCCCATCTGGATGAAATATTTGGAAAACAGAATGAAGGGATTGGTGCAAACTGTTTGGAGAGCAAACCCAGTGATGCATTCGCCCTCCTTGATGGTCTCTCTGATCATGATTCAGTATCAAACATATCTCATAATGAAGTTGTCCAAAAAGAAGAAGAACTTGCAGATTCAACACTCATGTTCTCAATGTCTTCTATTTTGAATTTTGTGCCAGCTCACACTCTAGAAACTGAAGAGGTTCTTAAATCCTCTCTTGCACACGAGTCTGTTGGTTTGCATAATGATGATCTATTGAATGTTTCGGAGGTTAAATCAGCAATTGGAGGTGACGCATTCGCTCTCCTTGATCACTTACCTCTTATGTACTACTATATGATCATTTGTACATGCTCTCAGAAGTTCATTGAAGATGTAGGGCATTACCATTCGCTTGGGATCATTTCTCATGCATATCATGGTTTATTTGGTTTTGATCTCACCCCTGTTGGTTCAAAGGAGATCTCAAGAAACCATTTATCAAGTCTTGGAGCTGATTTGAAATCCAAGCAACCACTATCATGTGATGGTTCTTTTCGGCATGATCTCACCTATGATGGTTCAAAGGAGATGACAAAAGACTATCTACACATTCATGGATTTGATCCTACCTAATCTGATTTGAATCACAAGTTCCAGTACCATCCTCATACCTTTGGATTTGTTCTCATCACATTTGGTCTGAAGAGCAAGTACAAGCACATGTTTCCATATTCGCTTGCATCCACTGAAGGAGAACAAAAGCACATGTTTTTGGAGCATGAACCACTTCTTCCCAAGAAGAAGATACCTCCAAACATATGACCAAGCATCACACTTGCTTGAGTTTGGAGCATTTGTTTTTTGGTGTGCTTTACAGTCTCTTTTGAGGGGGGGGGTATTTTTCCCATGAGGTTTTTCCTCATTTACTTGTTTCATGGACTTTTCTTTATTATTCATTGTATTGGGTGACCTTTGGTCTCAGTTACTAGGGCCCAGGATGGATTAAGGGGGGGTGTTAGGATATTCCTATACTCCATCCTAGTCCTACCAGCATTGCATTCATTCATGCATGCAGTCATGCAATTACATGCAGGCATGCAATTGCATGCATCCCAGTCATCAGTAGCCCTGTCTCCCAGCACCTAGTGCTTAGTCTGCTAGCCCCCATGAGCTTCTTTCTGTTTAGTTCCATCCCTCCCAGTCAGTGATGCACCCTCTTTTCACATACCACATGTGAAGTGCGCCTTCTCTCACCTACCACACCTACCACCAGTGGCACACTCAGTTAGTTGCTTGTTAACTGATTGCACTCAGTTAGTTGCTTGTTAATTGATTGATACACTCTGTTTGACATCCAGAGAGACTAGTTTATCTGTTCTAACTACTGATAGCTTTAGTTACATCCAGTTAAGACTAGTTATATTCTGTTAGACTCAGTTTGACAGCTACTAGTGCATTGATGACACTCCACTACTGATACGATGATGAGTTCATGCAGGCTAATTCGAACTACCACCTAGGTATTCGAATCCTCTCCATTGTATTATTTATTGTTCATATTATGATTAATGAATTAGTGTGATGTTATCCTGCTTCTATCTGAGTTCTACTGTATCATAATTCTGTTGCTCTTTTACACTGCATTGTCCACTCTTCTTCTATTTTCTTGCTTAATCTTTCTTGTGAGGTATACATCAGCTCTTAGATATGTTGTGAGGATTTTCACATAATGGTGTGCATAAGCATAATAATAAGCATAGTGGAAACAAATCTCATTCTACACACATAACACATGCATTTACCATCACAAATAATCATAGTCATAATCATAATTCATGGCACTTCAAACAATACATGTAAGCTCAAATACTAGGAAATACTTATTTGAAATAAAGGTCCAATAAAATGGCTGTGTAAGTGAAATTTTCCACCCAAATGTAAGTACTCTGTCCAAAATATACTATTTCTGTTGAGATTCCACCCCCAAGTCGGGATATGAGTCCACTAGGGTGAAGGAAAACACCTACAAGATTATAAAGCTCATCCCACAACCCATACTTATCTTCCTGCTCACCCAAGTCCTCATACAAAGCCCTACATGAGTCTTACACAACTTGCATACCCTTGACTCCATTGTATTTGTCTCACATAACACCTTTCAGGTTGAGGAATCCCCTTCACCAATCCATGTCCTTGGGCGATCCATCTTTCCAGGTGCTTCCAGTGTAGGCACAGAAAGAGCCTAAATGGTTGGCTACATTGGATATCTACTTAGAGATTTCACTCATGGCTTCTCAAGCAGGGTTCCAATATCATAATGCAATGGTCATCGGTCTCAGGCTTCAAGCTCACTTATAATCAACTCTCTCCCTGGTAACCATTTGGGATTACATGGTAGCGAATAGTTTGGTGTAGGGATTAGTCTGTGACAATGTAGGGGCGGGTAGTGTGTTCAGTGTGAAAGGATAATGATTTCTATGTGGGGTAATATGACTGTGCACGAGGG
The DNA here is from genome assembly GCA_027924585.1 of Larix kaempferi. Classification (NCBI taxonomy): domain Eukaryota; kingdom Viridiplantae; phylum Streptophyta; class Pinopsida; order Pinales; family Pinaceae; genus Larix; species Larix kaempferi. The sequence goes on from BSBM01000361.1 coordinate 22,669,267, forward strand.
TGAACCAAAGTAGGTCTCAGCGTAAATGATTCTATGCATTGGGGTCGAGGTAAGTCTCTGTGATGGGTGATTTTAAATGAGAGATGGGAAAATGACTATGTCCGCGAAAGAGGTCTACGTAAGCATCAAGAGGGTATGAAATTATTAATGGAAATCTAAGTGAAATTGAGGGTGAGTCTGAATGTAAAATGCCAGCTTGAGGGGAGCATAAGTGTAGTGATGGCCGAGAGTCTTAGGATGGATGAAAGTCTTAGGAGAGTTTGGGAATGAACAATAGTCTACGCATCCCCCCTCAATGCAAGCCCATGCGTGAAAGATAAGATGGAAGTTCTCACTCCCAAGGTAGGGTAGAAGGGAAAACAACATGCTCCCATGACATTACTTATGACTATGGGGAAAAATGACTCCTGCAATGCCATAGAATCACCTTCCTCCCCATGCTTTCTTAACTTCACTAAGGGACTTGTCCCACCAACATCACACACATAATTAAATGAATGGGTGAGGGCATTACAAGGCAGTAATTGGATCATTCAAGACTCATGGAAGCAATGGGATTGTCTCTATGGTTGACACTTAACAAGCAAGGATTCAATCCCCCATAACACCCCTCCTTTATTACCCTCTGGTGGAATCATAGCCCCTTTGGAGTACCTTACATAGCCATCCCGGACCATTCATATTATTCATCAACATAATATTTACATAGCATTTGAATTGGCTTGATAAGCCAATCACACGGCCTGAATAAGAAATATTTACATCATTTACATACTTTGATTCAATATATTCCAAGGGTTAACTTAGCTAGGGGTTTTACAATCTCCTTCCCCTTGGAATAACACTTTCCTCAGTGTTTGCTCAAAATTGAAACAAAAATGGATATGCCATTCTCATGGCATCCTCCAACTCCCAAGTATCCTCATTGGGACCAAAGTGATTCCATGGCACCTTCACCTGTCCGATGGCTCGGTTCCAGAGCAATGTTACCTTCTTTCCTAGGATGCATAGTGGTTTGGTTTGGAACTCTCTCTCGGGTTCCACTTGAATCACACCCCAATCAATTACTGGTCCTATTCTTTCTAGCACTTCAAATGGCCCACAATATCTAGGTGACAAATTGGCACAACTCCCAAGCTTCAAAGACATCTTCCTTGGCCTCACTTTGAGGTAAACATGATCCCCAACATTTAATTCCCTATGAATTATGTTCTTGTTTGCATATATTTTGATGTAGGAACATTGAGACCACAAGGGAATTGAGTCATTTATGATCTTAGTGAACAAGATTTTACCACAGGAGTAGGTTTCTAAATTTAGTAGTAGATAGGATATTTTAACAAGTTGTTTTGGATAAATAAATGAGTTTTTATTGTCAAGATATCCTAGGTTAGTTTCAAATTTCAGCTGAAGAGGTTTTTCAGTTAAACCGTTCTTTTGTTGAGCAAATGGAGGGAACATACAAAATTTTAGATCTTGATTCTCTCATTCAAGAGGGAGGAGAAAACAATACTTATATGTATGTACTCAATGGTGATTTTCATTGTAATCATTGGAATTTGCGTGGAATAATAAAAATAGAGGAAAAACTTATATTTTCGGTGCCAAAACATGTGTGTCTAGAAATCTCTTTGCATTTCCCGAACCTGTATGTGGAAAACGTTTTTGTTATGCAACAAATTTCCAAAAAGAGCATGAAAAGAGTATAAATAGATTAGAAAGAGTACTCCATGAATTTAATAAATAAAATACATGAATAACAAGCCTCTTCGAGGGGTAAACCTCCTTATACAATGTACTAAGTACACAAAGACAAGACAAGATACTCAAATGAAAATATCTCCTTCCTATATATAGGAGATTAAGAGGTACAATCACAACTCACTGACCCAAGCCGACATAACTAATATAACCATACTAATGACAATTACCACTAATGGACCAAAGCCAACATCAAAACTAATGTAATGCACCACGATATAGGGGGAAATGTGCCCCTATAAGGCTTAACATGCCCCTCCCCTTCACAGAAGTGTTGTCCTGAATGCTTGATTAGTTGTGGATGCTCCTGTATGAATGAATCATCTTCCATGTCGAATCTTCCACTGACAAGTTCTTCCACTTGATGAGGTACTCAGTAATATCCCTTTGTAGCCGTTTGGTCCTTGTTTCAGTGATTTGTTCATGTTCCAATATGACTTTTCCTTCTTCATAAATCTCAGGAAAGATTGTTTGAATTGGGATCTTGTCTCCTATTACCTTCTTTAAGCAAGAACATGGAAAACTAGATGCACTCTCGAAGATGAAGGGAGCTCCAATTTGTAATCCATATTACCAATCTTCTGCAAAAATTTATAAGGACCATAACACTTGGGTGCTAATTTATTGTCCTTATTTATTTTCTTGAGGGACATTTGCTTGTAAGGTTGTAGCCACGAAAATACCCAATCCCCTCCTTCGAAACTCCTTTCACTGTGATTTTGATCAGCTTATTGTTTCATCCTGTTTTGTGACATAGTGAGGTTGTCCTTAAGTATTTGGAGAACTTCGTGCTGGTGCTCTATGTGATATTCCACGGCTTGAACATGGAGTTTAATTTTAAGGGAGATGTGATAGAGGGAGGATGGTACCCATAAAGTGCCATAAATGGAGACATTTTTGATGAGGTATGGAAGGAAGCATTGTACCACCATTCTGCCAAGGATAACCTTTTCACCCACTGTGTTTGTTTATCAGATGCAAAGCAACGAAGATGGCCTTCCAAACATTTGTTCACTATATCAGTTTTCCCATCAGATTGAGGATGATAAGATGAACTATGAGCCAATTGGGTACCCAAACAAGAAAACAATTTAGTCCAAAAGTTTCCAATGAAAATTGGATCTCTTTCACTTACAATAATCTTCGGATTTCCATGTAACTTCTGAATTGTTTCCATAAAGGTTGTAGCTACTGTACTTGCATTAAAAGGGTGAGAGAGTGCACAAAATGTGCATAATTCGTGATTCTATCAACAACCACCATAATAACACTCTTTCCTTTTGACTTGGGTAGACCTGTGATAAAATCCATTAAGACTGCTAGCGCTGACAAGGTATGTCTAATGGTTGTAGAAGTCCTGGGGTCTTAACTGTTTCAATCTTATTCTGTTGGAAAACCAAACATTTGGCCAAAAACCTTTGAACATCATATTTAAGACCTTCCCCAAAAAAATCCTTCTTGACCCTGTGGTACATTTTCAGGAATCTAGAGTGCCCACTTATGGGCGAGGTGTGTAATTTAGAGAGGATCTTTTGTTTGAGTTGGGATTTTTTGCATAAATATAAACGATCCTTATACCACAGTGAATCATTTTTCCACATAAAAGTATCTAATACACTGGGATCATTTTGTAGTTTTTGAATAATCGTCCACACAGATAGGTCATTTTTCCATTCTTCCCTTGCTGCTACTACCTAGTCGGGTTGTAGAATGGAAATTGCACAAAGTAAGGCCCCAACATCTTCATCTTTTCTGGAAAGTGCATCTGCCACCACATTATGTTTCCCTTTTCGAGAGATGGTTTTAAATTCATATCCCAACATCTTGGTTACCCATTTTTGTTGCTCTTCCGAAGATATTATATGTTCCAAGAAGTATTTAAGACTATCATGATTTGTTTTGACCTTAAAGTGCCTACCTATTAGGTAAGGACGCCATTTATTAAGAGCATCTAGTATTTCCAATATTTCCTTCTCATAAATGGGATTTTGTAAGTTCTTTCCCTTGATTGGATGACTTGTGAAAGCAAGCGGGTTTCCTTCTTGCATTAGAACAACACCAATGCCATGTCCTAAAGCATCACATTTCATAATAAAGGTTTTTGTGAAGTTTGGTGTGGCCAAAAAAGGAGCTTTACACATTGCCTCTTTAAGTTGTTCAAAAGCTTGAGTTTCCTTTGGAGTCCAAGAAATTGCATCTTTCTTCAATAATGATGTTAGAGGTGCTTCTATTCTTCCATAGTTCCGAACAAACTTGCGGTATTACCCTTTCAGACCTAGGAATCCTCGAAGATTCTTCAGGGTTTTGGGAATCGACGAATCCATCATGGATTTAATTTTTTTGGGGTCTACCTTAAAACCTTCATGAGATACAATATGACCCAAATACTCTACCTCCTTTACCCCAAAGAAACATTTGGAAGGTTTTGCATATAGTTGTTGCTCCTTTATTAGTTGTAGTACCCTGTCAACATGTTGCACATGTTCTTGAAATGTGGAAGGCGCATTCGTGAGACAAAATGGCATGACCAAAAATTCATAATGACCTTCATGAGTTCTAAATGCTATTTTTGGGATGTCTGCATCCTTCATTCTAATCTGATGATACCCGGAATGGAGATCCAACTTTATGAAGAAAACCGCTTTATGTAATTCATCTAGCAATTCATAAATGAAATGAATGGGAAACTTATCTTTAATGGTAATCTTGTTTAGCTCTCTATAAGCTGGACACATATGCCATGATCCATTCGACTTGTGTACCATTACCACTGGTGCATAGTAAGAACTTTGGCTAGGCCTAATTATGTTGACCTCTAACATTTATTCAACCATATGCTCAATCTCACTCTTCTGTCCAAGGGGTATCTATAAGGTTTGATGTTAGGAGGAACACTTCCTAGAATTAAGTGAATAGCATGATCAAATTCTCGAACAGGTGGAATAAATTTTGGAATATCTTCAAATACCTTGGAATGCTTATTAATGACCTTTTAGAGATCTGGGGAAATATGAGACTCAGATGTTTGAACATCTAATGAGCATAATTGTGCAATTACACCTTGATATCCCTTTTCATCAGTTTTGTCATACCATTAGAGCTTATCACCTTGCTTGGTTTCCCTGTGATACCATTTAACTCATATTCTTGTCCTTCCCATACAAATCTCATGAAAAGCTTCTGAAAATTAAAAGCCATTGTTCCCAATGATTGTAACCATTGAAATCCTAAGACAACATCAACACCCCCCATTGGAATAACAATCATCGGACTATTCAATACATATTCCCCGAGAGTAAGATTGATATTATGGAATTTCCCTGAGCAATTGATAGTTCTTCCATCTGCAATCATTACTTGAAACTTTGGTGCTGGATATACAAAGCAATTCTAAGCTTTGGCAAATTTATAGTGAATGAAATTATGAGTACTACCATAATCTATCAACACCATTACCTTTTTCTTTTTTATATATCCTTCGATCTTGAGAGTTTGAGGAGTGCTAATACTAGCCAATGCATGATAAGATATGGTGGGAGTAATCTCTTCGGAAGTAGTATATTCTATTTTTGCATCTTGAGACGGTTCTTGTTCTTTTGGTTCTTCCTCTTCACATTCTATGTATAATAATTTCTTCTCACCACACTTATGTCCCTTACTATACTTGTTGTAACAATTAAAGCATAGGAATTTTTCTCTTATTTCCTCTAGTTGTTGAAGTGTCAACCTTTGAGGTGGGTTAGAAGAAGGACCATTATTCTCTCGGTATGTGTTGCAAGTTGTCTTTCTAGTAGCCATCGTCATATTTTTACTTTCAACCTTCCCTGCCATCATGAAGGCCTTCTTCAAGGATGTTGGTTCAAAGAGACGTACCTCATGTTGAATGTTATCCTTTAAGGTGCAAATAAAGAGATCCAACAGATTATCTTCTGAAATTTTCTTCACTCTAAGACTTAGCTTCTGAAACTTCTTGATGTGCTCTATAATTGGACCTTTTTGCTTGGGATTTATTAACTGGATGAAGAAGGTGTTGCTATTAATATCCCCATAATGTGCAATCAATTTTTCGGTGAATATAGACCAATATATAATAGAGTTCTTTTTATGGTCACAAATCCATTGTTACCATACAAATTGATCAAGATCTAAATATAATGATGCAATAGTTACCTTTTGCAAAGTTGGAAGCTGGTGTAGATCGAAGAATTGCTCCATCTGGAATATCCATGTTATTGGATCATTGCCATCAAACTTTCTCATGTCAATCTTGGGAAGTTGGGTACCCCTTGGTGACCATCCCTGATTACTTCCATTACTAGAATCATTTCCTCTTGGAATATTCTTCTTCATGTAATGTTTCTCAACATGGAAATTATCTTTATCCTCCTCAGTATCCTGGAACACATCATCACCTGTAGGGGGTATCCCTTGAATTTTGTATGAGATTAGCAATATTTTTCATATTTCCCTACAAATTCTCCTCTAAATTGAGTAAATTAGTTGTTCTCTCCGAACCTTTAATATTTTCCTCCATTTTATTCAACTTCTCCTCTAAATTAACTAAATCAACTTTTTTCACAAACCCTTTAATCATATCTTCCAACTGGGACACTAAAAAAGATAGGTCTTCCCTTTCATTGTACGTCGGGGATGGATCCTTTGGTGGTTTGAGTGGAGTGTGAGTTTTTACACTTCATTTTGGTGGCATTTTGAACAATATAAATAGATATCACTCCCTAGGTTTCACCACAATTAGATCCTTCTACTCAACATTATTCAAATTTAAAATGGTGTACCTTTTTCAAACCCTAATTGGAAGACTATTTTATGGCCAACTTGAAAATGAGTTCAATTTGAAATTTATGCTAATCTAGGTATGACTCTATCCTTATGTGTCCTTTTTCCAATGCCGCAAGTATTATCTAATTCTGATTTACCAATAAGAAGTTATTGCGAATCTCCCAACACTTCTTATTTTTGGTCTTTCCAGAAGAGAGAACTGGTACGGTATTCCACGTGTCCACTATTTTAGATATGAGGTTGAAAAAGCTACCACAGATACCGTTGTACGTATTCTTTCTGATGCAATAGGTATCACTCAATTTGGATGTCGCATGCCCCATATATGACCTTTTTTCCTAGAACTCATGTTTTAGACTAGTTTTTGGACTAGTCACTAACCCTAGATTCCACAACGAATATCTCCGAACCTGTAATGTCTAAGAATATGAAAATTAGACCACATATAGATCAACATTTTTTCTAAGTGTGTTTTTAGTCTCACTATTTGAAACCTTTTAGAAAAGAACTTATATCAAAAATTCCAATATGACTCGTTTTGAAGAAACCAGTCCCGAGGAAAGAGTTCTGAAACCAAATGTTATGCAACAAATTTCCAAAAAGAGCATGAAAAGAGCAGAAATAGATCAGAAAGAGTACTCCACAAATTTAATGAAGAAAATATATGAATAATAATCCTCTTCGAGGGGGAAACCTCCTTATACAATGTACTAAGTAGACAAGACAAGACAAGACAAGACAAGATACTCAAATGAAAAGATCTCCCTCCTATATATAGGAGATTAAGAGGTACAATTACAACTCACTGACCCAAGCCGACATAACTAATATAACCATACTAATGAAAATTAACACTAATGGACCAAATCCGACATAAAAAATAATGCAATGCACCACAATATAGGGGAAAATGTGCCCCTATTTAGGGCTTAACAATTTTTGTGTGGACCTGGAATCCATTTAACAACCTGGAGTTTGCTTCATGTAAGAAAATGGTTAACTAAATGATATCCTCCGACTGATTGCTATGTAAAACTGTAAGTGATTTCTATTATATTGTGTGTTGAAGCAAATTATAAAGCATTTGTTTTGGTATGAAATTGTGGAATTCCCCGGCGATAGTGAAAAGAGGGCATAGTAGGTTGTTACACTTCTTTCTTGTGTAGACCTGTGTGAACAGAGTATACTATGTAGCCATCATGGACTGATTATGTGAATACAAAAAATATGTAGCACCCTTCTCAGACCCGGTGAGATATCAATACCCACTCTCCAATGACTTGGAAATAATGAAACCACAGTCTATTGTTGAAATTTGTGGAAGTTGGAAAACATAGATATTGTGAAACTTGGTGAAGCCCTGCTACGATTTCCTCCTTAGGCGTGCATTAATTTTTTGTATCAGAGCGAAATGTTTTGATAAGTTTGAAATTTTCCCACCAAGATTTTATATAAATTCATACTGTTAACTTCAAGAATATGGCTCTTCAAATAGGTGGAGCTCGAAGTCGGAGAGGACGAGGACGAGGATGACCTGTAGTTAATGCCGAACTCATGAAAGAGATGAGAAGGATGCAAGCCCGATTGGAAGCCTTAGAGACCGATAGATAGAGGGAATCCGAGGTTGGGGATGTAAGTGAACTTGAAGAGGAGGATGAAGGTGAAGTAGAAGCACAAGTAGAAGAAAGTGCAGAATTCAGGTTGTTGAGATTAGTATTAGAGTCAAGCTCAAGGCCCAAGCCTGAATTGTCTGTTTATGATGGAAATTTAATAGCTGAAAATTTAATAGACTGTATTAGTGATTTGGATAAATATTTTGAATATGAGGAGATTGATGATGAGAAGAATGTAAGGTTTGTTCTAAAAAGTTTGAAAGGACCCGCGTCACTATGGTGGGATAGTATGCAGGCCGAGAGGAGGAAGAAAATTAAGCCAATGATTAAGAGATGGGATAGGATGGTGGCGAAGATGAAGGCTCAATTTATACCAAAATACTATCATCTCATTATCTACATACAAGTGCATAACCTCAGGAAAATATTATTGAGTGTGAGAGAGTACAGTGAATAATTTTGCAAGGTTAACTTAAGAGCAGGTAATGTGGAGGATTCCTCGGAGAGAAAAATGAGGTATATCAATGGGTTAAGGATGGAGATATAGGATGAAATCAACATGTTGTCGCCAAGGACAATGGAGGAAGCATATCAGTGTGCTTTGAGGGCAGAGGAAAAAATAAAAAAGGAAGCATAAATCTTGCAAAGGTCTTAGTTTAGCTAGAGGAAGAGGAAATTTAGATAAAAAAGGGAAGTTTTCAGCTAAAAAAAAGGAGTTTGGTAGCTCAAACTTGCAAGGGCAGTTGAACAAAGGAAGTGACTCAAGATGAGGAGGATCCTACCAGAGAGGTAGAGGTAGATAAAGGGGAAGGGAGGCTACCTAAAGATGTTACAAGTGTAACAAGATGGGTCATAGGTCCTTTAAATGTCTAGAGAATGAGAATGCAAGACAAAGAAGTACAAACATAGCTTAGGAAAAGAAGGAGGATGCAAAGGATATGCCAAAGATTGGGGAGTCTTTGGTGTTGAACAAGATTCTTTTGAAGTCAGAAAAAGAGATTGTGGAACCTGTTCAAAGGAGCGCTTTTTTCAGGATTGTTTGCAAGGCCAAAGGAAAATGCTGCAAGGTAGTGGTTGACAGTGGGAGCACTGACAATTTGGTTTCCATAGAGATGGTGGACAAGTTGGGGTTGGAAAAGATCAAACATCCAATGCCTTACAAGGTGTCATGGCTACATAAGGGTCATCAGGTATTGGTGAATGAGTAGACTAATGTGGAGTTCCAAATAGATAGCTATAAGGACAAAATAGTTTGTGACAACATGCCTATGGATGTCTGCCATATTCTTTTGGGAATGACATTCAAGTTTGACAGGAAAGTAGTGCATGGCAAAAGGAGAAATTGTTACAAGTTTGAGAAGGATGGCCTTAGACATACTCTTTTTCCTTTGCAAGAAGAAGGTGCAGTTGAACATGACAACCCAAAAGCATTGTTGTTGAGTGGAAAATAATTTTTACATTAGATGGAAAAGGAGAAGGTGAGTTTTGCTCTGGTTTGTAAACCAAAAATAGTGCTTATAAAAACATATATTGCATATTTTCCTATTGAAGTTTAGGAAATGCTACATGAGTTCAATGATATAGTGGTGGATGATCCACCAAATGGGTTACCACGTAAGAGGAGTATAAGTCACCATATTGACTTCATATTGGGAGCAAGTCTTCCAAACAAGGTCATGTATAGGATGGCACCTAAGGAGAATGAAGAAATCAGAAAGTAGGTCCAAGGACCATTGGACAAAGGGTTGATAAGAGAGATCTTGAGTCCATGTGTTGTGCCTACAATACTTAGTCCAAAGAAAGGTGGGGAGTGGAGGATGTGTACAAAATCCTGAGCAATCAATAAAATCACCATTAGATATAGATTCCCATTTCCTCAAATGGATGACATCATGTATTTTATGAATGGAGCAACCTATTTCTCCTAGATTGACCTGAAAAGTGGTTACCATCAAATCAAAATTAGAGAAGGAGATGAGTGGAAGACAACTTTTAAGACCAATGATGGATTGTATGAGTGGCTTGTCATGCTATTTGGATTGTCAAATGCACCTAGTACATTTATGAGGATGATGAACTTAGTTCTAAAGGAATTTATTAGTAAGTTTGTCATTGTTTACTTGGATGATATCTTAATTTATAGTTAAACAAAAGAACACATGAGCCATTTGAGATATGTTTTAGAAAGGATACAAAAGGAAAAATTGTTAATAAATATGAAAATGTGCTTTTTTATGAAATCATAACTAGTGTATTTGGGATTTGTCATTTCCAAGGATGGAATAAAAATGGAACAAGAAAAAGTAGAGGCAATTGTAAATTGGTCTTCACCCAAAAATATTTTTGAGGTCAAAAGCTTCCATGGCTTAGCTAGCTTTTATTGAAAATTCATCAAAAAATTTAGTGGAATATGTACAACTATTATAGATACTATTAAAAAGGATAGAAAACCATTTTATTGGATGGTAGAGGCTGAAAGAAACTTCCAGTTATTAAAAAATAAGATCACAGAAAAGCCAGTATTAAAATTGCCTGATTTTAATCAGCCTTTTCAAGTCAAATGTGATGCTAGTGGGATAGCCATTGGAGCTGTACCGAGCTAAGAGGATAGGCCTATTGCTTACTTCAGTGAGAAAATAAATTACTCAAAACACAAATACTCATCCTATGACAAATAATTTTACGTTGTGGTTCAAGCTTTGAAACATTGGAGGCATTACCTAATGCCTAAAGAATTTGTACTATTTTCAGACAACCATTCATTACAATTTATAATGCAACATCATAAACTGAATCACAATCATGCAAAATGGGTAGAATTCTTGCAAATTTTTACTTTTGTTTTAAAGCATATTAATGGTCAAGCAAACAAGGTAGTCGATGCTTTAAGTAGAAAGAGTTTGGTCATACAAGGAAGTCAAGTTCAATTTGGGATTTGATTACTTGAAGGATTTGTATGAGACTGATGTGGATTTTCATAATGCATTTGAAGCATGTCAAAATCATGTAAATAGATATATCAGTCCATGGAAAGAGTTTATGTTGCAAGATGGTTTACTATTCAAGAATAGTCAGCTATGTGTTCGTAATTGTTCCATGAGAGAGAACTTGATACAGGAAAAGCACAGTGGAGGATTGGCAGGGCATTTTGGAGCTGACAAAACATTTGAACAATTGATTCATTTCTACTTTTGGTCAAAGATGAGATCAAATGTACATAAATATGTGAGAAGATGTAGGGTGTGTCAGCATGCATAAGGGAGGAGTCAAAATACCAGGTTTTACACTCCTTTATCAATTCCAAATAGGCCATGGGACTCTTGAAATATGGAATGGGTTTTGTGTTTTCCAAGAACTCAGAAAAATAATAATTCCATCTTTGTAGTTGTTGTTATATTTACGAAATTGGCTCATTTTATTCCTTGTTGCAAGACTAGCGATGCTACACATGTGGCTAATTTGTTTTTTAATGAAGTTGTAAGATTGCATGGTTTGCCTAAAAGCATAGTGTCAGACATGGATACCAAGTTTATAGGGCACTTTTGGAGGACTTTGTGGAAGAAAATTGGAACAAAGCTAAAATTTAGTTCATCTTATCACCTGCAATATGATGGGTAGACATAAGTGGTAAACATAAGTTTAGGAAATATATTGAGGATCCTGGTAGGCGGAAATCCAATACAATGGGATCATGTGTTGGATCATGATGAATTTGTCTACAATGATTCTCCAAATAGGAGTACCATAATGAGTCCATTACATATTTTGTATGGCATGCACCCTAGATGAATTAGTGAGCTGAGGGATTTAGGTAAGCTTGAACGAAGAAGTGCAGATGGAGAAGACTTTGCAACTGCCATCAATGAACTACATGAGCATGTTAAACAAAAGCTACATAATAGCAACTATAAGTACAAGACGAAAGTAAATCTGAAAAGAAGAGAGATGAACTATGAAGTCGGTGACATGGTTTTGGATTATCTAAGAAAGCAAATATTTCCCAGGGGAGAGCACAACAAACTAAATTCAAAGAAGACAGGTCCATGCAAGATTCTTGAAAGTATTTAGCAAAATCTTATGAGCTGTAGTATTACCTACAGGAATTGGTATCTCACCTATTTTTAATGGTTAAGATATTTATCCTTATAAAGATGGTGATGAAGGACAATCTTCAGATAATGTAAACAATGAGGAAATCAATGAAGTGTAATGGATGAAGCAAATTCCTACGACAAAATATTTAGAAGCTGAGATGATCTTGGACATGAAAGTTGCAAAGAAGACCAAGGGAAAAGAATACTTGGAATACTTAGTAAAGTGGAAAGATCATCCAATAGAAGATTCTACTTGGATGAATATTGCAGACTTGCAAAAGCTAGGATGTTCTATAGAAGACTTTATGAGTAGGAGCTTATAAAATTTTGTACCTTGGGAGTATGATGCAGGAGGATCAAGACCACAAGGGAACTGAGTCATTTTTTTTAATCTTAGTGAACTAGATTTTACCATAGGAGTAGGTTTATGAATTTAGTAGCGGATAGGATCTTTTAAAAAGTTGTTTTTGGATAAATAAACAAGTTTTTATTGTCAAGATATCCTAGGATAGTTTTAAATTTCAGTTGAAGAGGTTTTGCGGTTAAATTGTTCTTTTGTTGAGTAAATTTAGGGAACATACAAAATTTTAAATCTTGATTCTCTCATTCGAGAGGGTGGAGAAAAAAAAGACTTCCATGTATGTAGCCAGTGGTGATTTTCATTGTAATCATTGGACTTTGTGTGAAATAATAAAATCAAAGGAAAAAATTCTATTTTCGGTGCCAAAACCCGTGTGTCTAGAAATCTCTTTGCATTTCTCGGACCTGTATGTGGAAATGTTTTTTGTGTGGAACTGGAATCCATTGAACAAACTGGAGTTTGCTTCGTGTAAGCAAACGGTTAAGTGCATGATATCCACCGACTGACTGCTATGCAAAACCGTAAGTGATTTCTATTGTATTGTGTGTTGAAGCAAATTATAAATCATTTGTTTTGGTATGAAATTATGGAAATCCCCAACGATAGTGAAAAGAGGGCATAGTAGGTTGTTACGATTCTTGCTTGTGTAGACCTGTGTGAACAGAGTATACTCTATAGCCATCGTAGAACGATTGTGTTAATACACAAAATATGAAATTCCCTTCTTAGATACGGTGAGATATCAAGACCCACTCTCTAATGACTTGGAAACAACGAAACCACACTCTACTGTTGAAATTTGTGGAAGTTTGGAAACATAGATATTGTGAAACTTGGTGAATCCCTGCTACGATTTCCTCCTCATGCATGCATTATATTTTCTACCTATCCTAGTATCCTGTCTAATTCTTTCAATCTCTTGGTCCATTTCCTTAAGCAATTCTGGCCCAAGAATAGCTCTGTTTACTGGATTATCCCAAGTAACTGATGTCCTACACCTTCTACTATACAAAGTCAAACGGAATCATTCCTAGTGATGCTTGTTTTCCATTGTTATAAGTTAATTCGACCAAATGTAGGTAATATTCCCACTTGGATGGTTTATCCATCATATACATGCAAATCATGTCTTCAAGGATTACTTGATTCACTCCTTTTATCTACCCATCTGTCTATGGATGGTAGGTTGTGCTAAAGTTCAACTAAGTTCCTAGATCTTGAAACAAACCTTTCCAAAAATGGAAGTGAACTTGGTATCCCTGTTTGAAACTACAACTTTAGGAATACCATGCAATCTGAAGATTTCCTTCATAAAAATCTTCACAATGTCTTCCATTTTATAAGTGGACTTAACATGTATGAAATGTGTTGCTTTAGATATTTTTTCCACCAAAACCATGATGGAATCTGTTGTCTCACTGTCATTGGAAACCCTGTAATAAAATCCATGGAAATTATTTTCCATTTCCATTCATGTATGGGTAATGGATCCAACAACCCTGCTAGGTGTCGATGCCTAGCCTTTGCCTGCTGACATTTCATGCACTTGGAAATATATTCAACATGTCCTTTTTCACCCTTGGCCAACAATATTGTTTTCTGGTTGTGGAAATTATTTTTTGATATCATGGATGACCATAATACGACATTGCATGAATATCCTCCATAACTGTCCTTCTCAAATTTCCAACATTGGGAGTATAGAGCTTGTCCTTAAAGGTAATAAGTCCTTCTTCTAGTTGGTAACCTTTGTACTTCTTCTCACCATTCAACTACTGCAATTTATCCCCGACCTGTTGATAATGCTCATCTTCAATTAGGGAATCAACGATCCTTTGCCTCAGGTCTGAACTACAAATACTAATGGATGCCACATGCATTGTGTGCATCTTCACGTTGAGAGCATCAACCACTTTGTTCTCCTTTCATTTTATATGCTTGATCTCAAAATCAAATTTACACAGGAACTTCAACCATCTATCTTTCCCGACATTAAGCGTTTGCTTCTCAAACAAATATTTCAAACTGTAATGGTCTATCCCGAGCTCAAATTTCGTGCCCATCAGATAGTGTCTCCACATATTCAAGGCATGCACTATGGCAGTGGGTTCCAGATCATGGGTAACGTAATTCCTCTCATGCTCCTTCAGCTTTCGTGATTCATAGCTCACCACATGGTTGTCCTGCATGAGTACACCTCCAATGCCATGCTTGCATGCACCTATACATACCATGAAATTTTTGGGGTCTACAATTCTCAAGATGGATGCATTGATGAGGAGCTTCTTTAGCAGCTGGAAGCTTTCCTCACACCTCTATGTCCATTCGAATTTAATCCCCTTCTTCTGCAAAGAGGTGATTGGATGTGTGACCCTGGAGAATCCCTCAATGAACATCCTGTAATAAATGACAAGGCCCATAAAGACCCCATGTCAGTCGCATTCCTCGAGTCCATCCAATTCATAATGGCTTTGGTATTTTCTGGGTCAATCAATATCCCTTCCTCGGAAACAATGTGATCCAAATAATGAACATGCTTCTTATGAAAATAACATTTGTTGAGATTTTCATATAGCTTATTCTCTTTGAGAAATTGCAAATCCATTCTTAGATTCTCCTCATGCTCTTTCTCATTCTTGGAGTAGATGAGAATGTCATCTAAGAATATCGGCATGAACTTGTCCGAATCCTGACTAAACAGGTTGTTCATGAGGCACATGAAGGTAGCTGGTGCGTTGGTGAGACCAAATGGCATCACGATAAATTTATAGAGGCCGTATTGTGTCTTGAAATTTGTCTTATGATTATCTTCCTCTTTAATCCTGACCTGATGGTAACCTGACCTCAAGTGAATCATTGAAAACACTCTTGCCCCTCTCATTTGATCAAAGAGATCATCAATTCAAGGAAGATGATACTTGTTCTTCACTGTGGATTTGTTCATCTATCTATAGTCAATACACAACCTAAGCATCCATCTTTATTCTTCACAAATAGTACTGGTGGTCCCCATGGAGACAAACTTGGCCTAATGTATTTGTTCTCCAACAATTCTTGCAATTGCATTTTTCAGCTCTAGTAGCTCTGGTGTACTCATCTTGTAAGGTGCTTTGGACTTTGGTGCTCCTCTTAGTACAAGCTCAATTCTGAATTCAATGTTTCTTTTTGGAGGGAGTCTTGGCACTTCATCAGGGAATACATCCCTGTATTCTTGCGGGATTTTGTAATCCTCCGATTTCACAACTTTATTCTCTGTTATTCTCTATGGATGGGATGCATACAATTGAAAACATTTCTTGGATAACTTCTTTAGGTGCATGGTTGAAATCTATCTAATCGAAACATTATTTGGAATGCATCTTCTATCATAGGATTTCCTTCTTGATCAATGCACTCAGAGGTCTTGCTGTAGCAATCAAGCTTCAATTTTCGTGATTCCAACCAATCCATCCCAATGAGAATATCATAAAATTTGAGTGGCAGAATGTTCAAATCTACCTTTGTGAACAACCCATCCATTTCTAATGGGAAACCCTTGACTAGTTCATTGACATTCCTCTTAGTTCCAGTTCCTAGCTGAACCAACCATGATCTACTATGCTTTGTTTTGCTAAAAGCACAAAGCTAAACCATTCTAGGAGTGATGTAAATATGAGTAGATATAGGGTCAATGAAAATGGAAATGGATAGATTGGAAATATTACTTGCAACTTCAACCACAATTGATTGATGGTATGCATGATGGTTCTCTAGCGCGCCATAAATTTTGGAAAAGGGGGGAGGTCGAGGGCTAAAGCCCTCGACCCATATGCCAACACCAAGGCCCATTAATCGAACCATATTCCAAGTGTAACACCACCGAAACATTATTCCAAGTGGTATGTTATGCCAACCATATCACCAAACCTCTACCACCTTATCATATTGCAGCCACATAATATATACCATAAGCCATATCCTATCCACCGTTCAAACAAAATCACAAAGTAAAGGGAGAGGCCCGCGGGTTTGACTCCGGGACCTCTGTCCCCATATCGCCAACGTTTTTCCAATGGGTCCAGGCGTTGGTTAGGATATGGAAGAAACTTATTAAGAGTTTGAAGGTGGATTTGAAGTCCAAAATGGGCGCGTGGCCCCCTGCTTGTGCCCCAAAACCACTCCAAAAACCTTATAAAAACCATGATCTTGAACGGATTTCGAGACAATGGAGACCACCGCTTTGGCACAATTCCCAAGGTATTTTTGCACAGTTCCCAAGGTGGTATCGACACGGATCCCAAGGTGGTTTTTCACAGAGTTTGAGGCATTTTGGCACAAATCTCGAGGCATTTTTGGCATAGATCCCGAGGCACTTTGGAATAGATATCGAGGCATTTTGGCACAGTTCCTGAGGTCTGTATATTCATTAATGGGCACATATACCGAGGTGGGAATCTGTACAGTCTGTACTTTTTTGTCTTTTATGCAGGCATAGTTTCTCGATTTGCGTGCCAAAGGAGGCCTCAGGCAAAGGTAGTTGAGTTTATATTCATTTTTCGCAAAATTTCGAGAGGATTGCAGTGGTGCTGTCTCTTTTTGTTAGTGACTGAAAAAAATAGAAGTGTTTCCAGAAACTCATATTTGTAAGCTTTGAAGACTTAATAAAATCATCCTTCTCATTAGAAGTGGCCTGAATACATAGCCCAAGAAGGGTGAACTCCGTTATCAGTTCTTGACTACAAATTAAATGGTTTGCATCTCTTTTATGTGTTTTATGTGCTTCAATTATGCTCTCTAATTTTTTCATTTAAATCCTTTTTAATGGATTTAAGCATTCAAAATTTCACATGTAAATAATGGTTATAAAGATCTTGTCATTTTCAGATCATCATCCCAAGAAGCCAAGCCTCAACTTCCTATCAAAACTTTGTTTCACCATCAAATGTAGAGACTTTTCCTTCCTAAAATCTCCATGAGATTTGTTCTTGAATGGACTCCTCCTCTTTTTCTTGTGAGAAGAAGATTTTGAACCTTCAATGGATCCTTTAGAGTCAGATGACTCACTAGAAGATATTTCTGGGATATATGTCCTGTCTCTATAAACTCTTCATGATCCGTCAGACTTCTTTCTCCCAGAATCAGTTCTTGAGTGTTGTCTTGAGTGGAACTTCCTTTGAATATCAGTGAGGCTCTGGAGCATAACTGTATTCAACTGATTTTGCTCTTCCTGAGATTTAATCAAATTCTCATTATCTACCTTGCAACTATGTAGCTCCACCTTCGAGATCCTAATGGTTTTTGCAATGATTGGGGGAATTAATTGATTTCTTCTTCCATTGGAATTTGATTCTGCATGCTCAATCAGAATATTCCCCCCACATCATCTGTTCCAGCTGCCCAAGGATCATAAGCACCCTCCATGATAATGAGATTCTAGGATTAACATAATGAAGAATCCCAACCTACACAATACTGAATGAAGTCCATGATGGGATACTGAATCTGCAAAAGTGTTCACGTAAAAAAGTCTGTTAGACTCATTGTATCCTAATAATATCTTAAAAACAAATCCATAAAGGAATTCACGTTGACAGTTAATGGCTATAGGAATTTTTTTAGCCGAGTTATAGGACTTCTGAGTCTCCCTCTTAGATTTTGACCATGCAACCTTGTTCCCCTTTGGATAAGATTTCCATCAACTCTATCCATGCTCGATTCTTATCTCTAAGCGAGAAATTACAGTGCTTCCAAATTCACCAAATTTCCCATTTCCTGTGTGAGAACCCTTGATTAATTTATGGAGACGTCCTTTCTATGATGGGTCTAAGCCATCTTGACCTCAACTCACGCCAACGGTGCAAATCAACTCGTAGAATGAGTGCAGTTAGATCCTATCCATCCGCGGAATGTTCCTTCCCTTTACCATTGGTGTTTTAAGACCGCGCCCTTACATTGACCCCGATCCAAAACTTCCTTGCAAAATAAAACTGCCTCATTTCGGGGCTCTCCTTCAAGCCTTTGCTCCATGACACCACATAATAAATTCAATGTGCCGATGCATATCCTCTTTTCAGGGTTCACTGTCATAATTTTCCGTAGGAACTTCTGGTTATGATATCATAAAATAATTGTGACATAAAGCTCCAATGTAAAACACCGAATCACCACCATGTGTCGCACAAAGACCTTTCCATCGGGCCTTCTAGATGGACCTATTCCTTGGGACACTATTTTTTTTCATCCTTGATGGATGTATGCCAATGGATTACTCCAATACACCTGCAAAATTCCCTACAGTGCTACCTGTGAAATCCTCTTTGTTACTACTTGCAGACTCTTCTACCTTTCTCCCGTAGACTCTTCTCAGTTGCTTCCGCGGACTCTTCTTTGCTACTAACCGTGGAATCTTATCCACTTCTCCCATGGAATCTTCTTTGATGCTCCCAAGGAATCTTCTTTGCTGCTCCCACAGAGTCTTCTCTACTGTCCTGCAGACTCTTCTCCACTACTCCCACTACATGTTTCCCCCCAATTCACTATTCAACTTTTCACTATCAGGGTTTCCCCTTGAACCTTCCATTCAACTTTCCTGATGGAATACCGCGGGGAGACTCCGATGATAAAACTTCACTACGCTGACACATGTCCTATTGAACCTTCCCATATCACCTTCTTATTGGGATTTCTTTATGAAATGCCACAGGGAAAATTTGATGCCAAACTCTGCTATGCTGACACGCCCCATCGGACCTTCCCTTTCGGGGATCCTCCAGAATGTTCTTGTTGAAAACTTCGATGCAGGGGCTCTAATATCCAATATGATCCCGTCACTTATCATCATTGTGGGGTTATTTTCATATTTTACCCTACGACCTCAATGTCTGCTACCACTATTTTCTCAGGGAAAAGTTTCGCCAAACACTTCACCTGTAGTTCTGATTTATGTCTTTGATTGCGGGTCTCTTTCCCATACAACTCCAAATTTGCAACTAGAATCTCTAATACCAGTCTGTAATATCCCCATCTATCAGACGAAGCAAACATAGGGGGAATATGACGATTTACTAGTTCTTAACTAAGCTCAATGGCCACATACGATCCAGAATAGGAATATATACAAATTTATATAGATAATAATGGTGTGCAGAAGCATAATAAAAATAGAAATAAAGCTCATTCTACACACATAACACCTGCATTTACTAGCATAAATAACCACATACATTAATCATAATTCATGGCACTTCAAATAGTACATGTCAGCTCAAATACAAGGAAATACTTATATGAAATAAAGGTCCAAGCAACTGGCTGTGTAAGTGCAATTTTCCACCCAAGCATAGTTACTCTCTCTAGCATATACTATTTATGTTGAGAGTCTAACCCCAAGCTGGGATATGATTCCACCAGGGTGAAGGAAAACACCTATAGTATTTTAAATCTTAACCCACAACCCATATTGCTATCCCTGCTCAGCTAAGTGCTCATATAGATCCATATAGGAGTCTTACCCATCCCGCATACCCTTGGCTCCACAATACCTACCTCACACAACACCTTCAAGGATTAGGAATCCCCTTCACCAATCTAGGTTCCTCGGGTGATCCATCTTTCCAAGTGCTTCTAGTGTGGGCATAAAATGAGTCCAACTGGTTTCCTATGCTAGATATCTACCTGTAGCTTCCACTCATGGCCTCTCAAGTAGGGTTCTAGTAGTAGAATGCAATGGGCCAGTCTTAGGCTTCAGGATCACTTACAACCAACTCTTCCTCTAGTAACCCATTGGGATTATAGGGTAGAAAATAGTCTCGTGTAGGGACGAGTCCGTGACAACTCAGGGGCAGGTAGTGTGTGTTCGATGTGTGAGGGTAAGGATGTCTACGCGGGGTAAAATGACTGTGCATGAGGGTGAACCAACATAGGTCTCAACATAAACAAGTATCATCACTGGGGTCAGGGTAAGCCTTTGTGATGGGTGATTCTAAGCGAGCGAGGGGAAAAAATGTGTTTACGAATGAGGTCTGCGTAGGCCTCAAAAGGTTCTGAACGTCTTAACAAAAAATTGAGTGTAATCGCGGGTGATTCTAAACATAAAATGCCAGTTCGAGGGGAGTGTAAGTCTGGTGATTATTGAGAATCTCAAGGTGAACGTAAGTATTAGGAGGGTTTGGGCATGAAAAATAGTTTGCGCATCCCCCCTTAATGCAAGCCCGTGTGTGAAAGATAAGATGACGGTTCTCACTCCCAAGGTAGGTTAGAATGGAAAACAACAGACTCCCCTGACATAACTTTTGACCATGGGGAAAAAGGACTCTTGCACTACCATAGAAGCACCTTCCTCTCCATGATTCCTTAACTACATGTAGGGACTTCTCCCACCAACCTCACACAAAGAATTAAATGATTGGGTGGCGAAATTACAAGGTAGTAATTGGTTCATTCAAGACTCATGGTAGCAATGGGATTGACTCTATGCTTGACATTTGGCAAGCAAGGATTCAATCCCCCATATTCCCCCTTCCCTCTTCCCCTCTAGTGGAATCATATCCCCTTTGGTGCACCTTAAACAACCATCATGGACCATTCATATTATTCATTAACATAATATTTACATAGCATTCGAATCAGGTTGATAAGCCAATCACATAGTCCAAATAAGAAATCTTTACATCATTTACATGTTTTGATTCAATATATTCCAAGGGTTAAGATGGGGGTATTACAAGGCACTTCCATAAAGAGAATAATCTATTATTACTTCAATTCCTTAGCTTTTATCCATCATAGCTAATATGTGATTATGTTCGCCAAGAATATATCTTGCAATGAACAAACACAAACTTTTCTCTTGAGTAGACATGCCCTATTTATAACCAATGTTTCCCCAAGTTTCTAAGATGCAGGAGTGGGGGAACACATATTAGGGATGTGTGGAGACACCCCGCAAAATTTGAGTAAATTCATGGGTGACAGGGGGCATCTCTAAAATGATAAAAGTAAAATAAAAATACCAAAATAATATGATGTATATTCATCATTGTGCAATTTAAATACTAAATATGTTTATTTATTTTCTAAATAGTACCAAATGGAGATTGTAAAAAGTAAAAATCATGGAAAAAAAATTATTTCTCAGGTGGGTGGGGGAGAAAACATTTCTCCAAGATCCTCCCTTGTCCTGGGGGAATGGGGAGCTTGGGGGGTGCACCACCAACCCTATGGGATGTGCCCTCATGGAACATTGTTTATAACCCAAGCCTATGGCTCATGGATTTCTAATTCTCCATCACTTTATATACCAAAATAGACTTTTCAAATTCTAAAGAGACTCTTCATCTTTTCAAAATATCTTGGATCTCCAAAAGTTTTATCTTATTACATTTTTAACTTCTCTACTTTGATTATTCAATCAAACAAACATTTAGCATATAAATAATATATATTCATTATGTTAGACTATAAGTGTTAGGATATTCCTATACTCCATCCTAGTCCCACCAGTATTTTGATCATTTACATTTTCAGTCATGCATGCACTTTTAGGGTTTGCATGCATTTGCATGCATTCCAGTCATCAGTCCCAGCACCTAGCCCTCAGTTAGCTAGCCCCCAGAGCTTCCTTCCACTCAGTTTCATCTCTCCTAGCCTGAGAAGGGCGCCTTTCTCACCTACCAGTCCAGTTTACTTCAGTTATCCACCAGTTCTTCCTTGATTTGAGGCCATACTGACTCCTCACTGTTGTTATCACTTCGATTGACCTCCAATGAGACATGACTACATGTTCTGACTCTAGTTAGCTCCTCATGTGCCCTCCACTGAGCCTCCTTCATTCAGTTAGTGTCTCCATGTGCTAGTTACATTCAGTTACACCTACCACACTCAGTTAGACTCAGTTTGACTGACGGTTGACAGTTACTTGTGCATTGATGACTCCACCGATGATGAGATAGACTACTAGTTGTGCTCCGATGACACTCCAATGATCTTTTGATCACTCCATGAAGGCTAATTCGAATTTCCACCTTGGCATTCGAATACTCATGCATTGTACTACTTATTTGTCCATATTGTGATTAATTAACTAGTGTGTGTGAAGTATTTTTGCTTCTATCCAAGTTCTACTGTATCATTATTATGTTGCTCATTATACTGCATTGACCACTCTTTTTCTATTTTCCTGCTTAATCATAATTACTCTTGTGAGGTATATATCATCTCTTAGATCTGTTGTGAGGATTTTCACAATAAGTCCCTAGTCACAAAGTTCTAGATCACCTCTCATGTGAGTTGTTATTCTTATCACATTATGAGCTGTCACACCTATGCACTCACGAGTTTTCAATGAGATATAGATCTAGAGGTGACTACATCCTTGTGCTATATAATACCATCACTGGTATCAAGATTAAGGTTGAAGATTTCTAAACCATTTTCCGCCACTTTGCATCTCTTTCTTGTTTGCTCTATAGTTTAACATAGTATTAGAGCCTATTTAGTCTTAAGGGTTGATAGTGCCTCCATGGTAGTTATCCATAATAGGTGATCCATGATGGTTCTAAGGTGATAAGTTGAGTATGCATGGACTATAGTAATGAAGGGAATTTGGTGCATACAAACTACATCTTTGAGGGAAACAAGGTTGTATAACGTTTTTTACAATTTTTTGTTTCAAATCTATTTTTTCACATCCCAATGGTTCAATGGATTTTTTTTTTCTATAGAATGACATGATTTGTTGTAAAAATATTATATAGCTAGGACATCACATGCTCTCCATTGCAGATCTACGGTCTGAATCAAATTATTTGAAATTACATTATGAGATCCTCCTCAAAACCATTCTTGACTCCATCATAAAATCCTCATCGACACCAAAAATCTTGGTAAATTATCTGAAGTTTAAAGCTGGTTTACTCTCTATTCGACAAATGTGAAGAAATAAAGAAATGATCACAAGTAAGTGAAATGATTCGGGTACATTTCATTTCTACCTTGAATCTAGTTGATGGAGACTAAAATATGAAAATTACAATGGTTTTCGACATTTAGATTTATGAAATACATTGAGTCAAAATTTGTAATTGAATTGTTTTCAATTCCATTGGAAAACAACAAGATTGAGTTGTCAATGTTGAAATGACATATTATATGTAAGATTGTTTTCTTCAAGAATTGATAAGAGTCAAGTGCAAAGCTATATCAATATATTTTTGATGCAATTATACGTGGGTCAAGGCCAAGTTTCCATAGTTAATTTTAAGAGAATAAAGTGAAGTGTTTAATGTGGTGCTTATCATGTAATGCATTAGATGATTGGATCATTAGTGTAATTGGTGCAAACACTGGAATTTTTTCAAGGAAATGTTTTTGGAGTAAAAAAACATAAAAACTTGATCATTTAACAAGGCAAGGCATCAACTTCATCAACAATTTGTAAAGGTTGATACAACTTGTGAGCTGATTCCAAAATTTGATTCTACTTGTGATACAAGTGATATAATAGAACTAGTTGATAAGATACTATGGTTTATGATTCTTTATCTAGTCATGAGAAGGAATCAATCATAAACAATGAATTGATGAACATAAGAGTTAAACATGAATTGCAAGCCGAAGCATTGAGTGACAACAACAACATTGAATACAGATTTGAATTTTAGGAAAAAATTTATGAAGAAAATCAAGAAGAAAAAATGATATTTCCAAGATGATTACCAGACGTTGGGAAGGATTAAAATCCAACAAAAAATGATATGGCTTAGGATATGAAAAAGGAAACATCTTTCATATTCCATATTACCCCAAACCAATTTAGATTGTGAGTGTAGGATTTCTTGATGAAAGTTTGAAGGCTCCATAAGCTAATGAAGACATTATTCAAGCAATTGATGAAAACCACATGGAAGAAATTCTTGAATGCCAACATTGTCTTAGATGTCCATTTGGATATTGAATGTTTTGATCTCCATCCTTGCCTTGATTGTGGGAAGACATATCATCACTCAAATAAATGTTGAAAGAGAGGTATCCAGTTTAGAAACAAACACTTCACTATGGATGGATAAGTTCTTGGCGATGAAATCAAGAAGTCAAGAAGTTGTATAAGTCTTACCGTTTAGTTCAAATATAGGTCAAGAAACATTTGAATGGGGAAATTACAAAAGAAAATAAATTTATAAACTATTCCAGATGATAATTTTAGGCATGATCGTGGACCATTTTGAATTAGTACTCCTTTATACATTAATTGGGGGAAGTACCAAAATAAAAGAATAAGGATACTCTCATGCAACTCAAGGGGGGTAGTACATTGAAGAAACAAGATCAAATGAAAAGTTAGTTGTCAACCAAAAACCATGACATCCATTGATGAAATTAGTTAGTGGTCATCCAAAACCACTAGATACATGGCATGAAAATTCAATGCTTGAAGAGGAATCCAAATATCAAGCTTGGATCCCCTCCTTATTATTCTCACCTTATCCCTGAAAGGAAGGAAATATCATTGATGATAGCTAGGATTTAAGATTCGAAGTCCTATCAATAAACAATTCAATCAGATAATTGGTCAACAACTAATCTCCAAATAAAATCAAGGAACTTCAACATGGAATCTAAGATCCTATTCAAATCATATTCAAATCATCCTATGATCAAGATGGACATCAGCGACCACCCACCTAGTCCACTGGCTCAAAACACAGTTTTCAATCTTGGATTTTTTTTACATTTTTTCGGGTCTTAATCTTCTGAGGTTGTTTTGAGGTCCTAAACGACATTTTTTTGGCACAACACCAAAAAATAGCCATTGGTAAGTACTAGTACATTCAGAATGTGTACTTCTCGGCCAAACCTTTCCAAGGGGCTACCAAGCACCCCAAACATAGATAGTATGCAAAAGTTACACCCTTGATAAGTTGACATATCAACTAACCACAATGGGGCCCACAAACCTTTTGGTGTTTCATCTTTTGGGGTTAGGGTTTTTTATGTTTGGGGTTTTCTCATTAATGATTTGTGTCAAAAGACCCTTTTTGCCTCATTGTAACTCAACTTCTTGCGGATGAGTATAGCCGCCACATCTCTTCTCAGAGATCTGAACTACCACCATTCTAGTTATTTTGTATTCTCCATTAATTACAGTCTTTTCTCTTTCATTAATTTAATAGTATGTGTGTGTACTTTGTTCTATATGTGTTCTTTCATTTCATTCTTGCACAAATTCGGATAAGTGGTATCAGAGCGGTATGTTTTTTTGTTATTTCTCCATGCATGTCCCCGACGAAGTAATGATATAAATAGATGGGTCTTGAACCAGTTGAGCTTGAGAAATGTTAGGATATCTCATCATTCACTTATGTACTTTGCATGTATTTTGCATGCATGCACCCGCATGCTGCCCAGTCACCAGTATGATGCCTCCAACACCTAGTCCCTAGTCTCCCAGCACTCGGGAGCTACTTTCCACTCAAATTTAGCCTTCCTAGCCAGTCATGCGCCCACTTCTCACCTTCCACTACAGAAGGGCGCCTTTCTCACCTACCAGTCTAGTTTACTTTAGTTAGCCACCAGTCTTTCCTTGATTTGAGGCAGACTGACTCCTCACTGCTGTTATCACTCCGATTGACCTCCGATGAGACATGAATACCTATTCTGAGTGCAGTTAACTCCTCATGCACCCTCCACTAAGCCTCCATCCCTACATTAGTGCCACTTATTACACTCAGTTAGACTTAGTTTGACACCTGTTTGACAGTGACTTGTGCATTGATGACCACCACTGATTGATGATGAGGACTCCTAGTTGGAGCCAAGCTATGCCATGCAGTATATTCGAATGACCTCCTTGGCTAATTCAAATTTCTCACTCATTGTGACGGTATTGTATTATAATTCTACCATTCTGGATTATAGAGCACTGATGCATCTCTCTTACACAGTTTTTACTCCAAATTGTTTTACATCTTTGTGATTGATATTCTTGTTCAATAGATCTGCTGTGACTAATTTTACATGGTATTAGAGCCATTGCAAGGACAAGATCTCTCTCCTACATGTGTTCTACATGAAGAATTGAGTGAATTTGCTCAAAATTGCAGAAATTTTGGCATGAAATATCTCATGTGCATGCAAAGCAGAAAATACACTCCAATCCACTCCAGAAGCTTGAGTTTTCCACATAATTCCTGGATTTGATACATAAGATCCATTCAAGCTTGCTTGATCTCCAATCCCAGGTGTGATGCAACTCTAAAAGGGTGGATTGTTCGACCTTACTGTTCTTGTTTTGATTGTGATTTGTAGGATAATCTTCTACATCAAGTGCATTCGCTACCTTGTGATTTGTAGGTTCTCCTTCATCAATTGCACTCATTTTCAGTGATGGATTCCACTTCTTCAAATCCTATGCTAACTCCTTTCAATTATTTTGATTGGAAAGATGACATGGAGATAATATTGCGCTCAAGAGGATTCTATAGAGTCACCATGGGCCTCGAATTGGAGCCAAACACTCTCATTGAAAAGTCAAAATAATTCAATAAGCTTGATGAAGCTTATGGTCTTCTTTGCCTCTCCATCTCCAAGGATATTCACTTCCATCTCAGTGGATTGAAGTCTCCAAAAGCAATATGGGAGCAACTTGACAAAATTTTTGGCAAGCAGGACGAGCTTAGAGCCTTTCAATTAGAAAATGAATTGATTGCTCTTAGTCCTGAGAATTTCAAGACCATCAATGAGTTTTTCACAAGATTCAAGCACTTGGAATTGCAGTTGAAGAACAGTGGTGCTGTGAAAGAGGATAAGCAATTGATCCTCTCCATTCTCACAAAGCTTGGGAAAGATTACTCAGTATTTGTCTCTACTTTCAATTCCGGTCGGCTAACTACCCCGAATTGGAATATGCCTACCTTGAATGCCTTCATTGAATCCGTTACCAAAGAGCATGGAAAGTTAATTCAAATGGGGTCCATAAACTCCAAAGATTCAACCCTATTTGTTCAAGGATCCAAGAATTCGAATGGCAAAGGAAAGCAAAAGAAAGAGAAGCCCAAATTCGAACCAAACAAACAAAGAGAGAAAGGCAAGCAATCGGATGCACCATCCGGTTCAAGGAACAAGCAGAAGGGTAAAGAGGGTAAAGTAAAATCTAAGTGTTCTTATTGAAACCGTGGCTTTCATCCTAAAAGTTCATGCATGAAGAAAACAATAGATCAAATGGCTCTCCTTTTGGAAAAAAACAACATATGTCTTCCCGACGATGCACGGAAGAAGGATATAAATGATGATCATGAAAGAGGTCAAGCACTCATGGAAACTGTTTTGAAACCCACCACTCTAATGATAGATTCCGATGCCTCGAATCATATGGCTGCAAACATTGACTCCTTTTCTTCATTTGATCCAAGCAGCTCCATCCCCATCCATTTGGAAGATGACTCAAAAATTTCTTCAAAGGGTAAAGGTACCATCCATGTAGAGCATGGAAGCTTCCAGAATGTTCTCTATGTGCCTTCCTTGGCTTCAAATCTACTTTCTGTGTATCAAATGACACACACTGGTGAACCGAATTAAGTTACATTCAGCCATAACAATGTTGAAATTTATGATATCAAAAGTGGAAGACTTATTGCAGTCGGAAAGGCAAACCACACTGCAAAATACTATGAGTTTTCTCACTTTGTGGCGCTTGAAAAGTCCACTGCTCTCCTCACTCATGGCAACGAGGTTAGTAGGGTTTGGCATGAAAGGTTTGGACACCTTAATTACAATTATTTTCTGTTGTTACAATAGAAATCCATGGTTGATGGTCTTCCGCAACTCCGTTCCTCGAAGGGAATTTGCCCCGGTTGCATTGTTGGGAAGCACCCTGAGCACAAGTTTGACCACGAAAAAGCTAGCATAGCTTCTAATATTTTGGGTCTCATACATTATGATATCAGTGGTCCACTGCCAAATATGTCCATGAATGGTTCAAGTATGTTTTGACATTCATCGACGACTTCTCCCACTTTACTTGGGTATTTTTTCTCAAAAACAAGTCAGAAGTGCTTGGAAAATTCAAGGATTTTAAGGCTTATGTTGAGACCACCACTGAGAGAAAGATCAAATCTCTTAGATATGATAATGGCGGAGAATATATCAAGACTGAGTTTCTGCAACTTTATGCCGAAAGAGGAATTCAAATCCAAGATACAGTTCCCTACACATGCTTGAGTCAAAAGGTTTGGCTGCAAATATTTGGGCTGAAGCCATGAATGTTGCTACATACATTCATAACCGATTTCCACATTCATCCATGAAAGGTAAAACTCCTTTCGAAGCATTAACTGGTCGCAAATCGGATGTGTCCAATTTGAGGGTTTTTGGATCCACTGCATGGGCTAGAATTCCTTCTGATAAGAGAAAAGATTTGGATCCACAAAGTATTGAATGTATCCTAATAGGATATGGGGAAGAATCAAAATCATATAAACTCATGAATATCAGATCCAAAAATGTATTCATAGAGCGAAGTGCGAAGTTTGAAGAACCACTGCCAGATCTGAAACTAGTTGAGGAAAACACTGCCGATCTGCAGCCTCCACAAGAAGAAGATTCGAGAGAATATGAAGAAAGCATTGGGACTGATATTTGTGATAATTTATTAGAATTTGATGGCCATGACATATCAGGTTCGGAATCATACCATAATGATCCTCCTCAGTTACCAAAGTGGTCCCAAAACACTCTACATTCTGCTGCTCCAAACATTGGAAATCCTGCTGATCCAAGGAGAACAAGAGCAGACTTTCAAAGAGAAGGTATGGATCTTTCTTTTGTTGATCCATTATTATCTGAGAAATTTTATTTGATGATTGGTTCGGATCCCAAATCATACTATCATGCCCACCGAGATCCACGATGGCAAACCGCCATGGATGAAGAGTACAGTTCTCTTTAAAAGAACAATACATGGGAGCTAGTTTCTCTTCCACCTGTAAAAAAATTAGTTCAATGCAAGTGGATCTACCGCACGAAGGTTGCTGTTGATGGTTCTATCAGCAAATACAAAGATAGGCTGGTGGAAAAAGGTTTCTCCCAAGTCCAAGGTGTGGACTACACTGAGACCTTTGCACCGGTTGCAAAGATGGATTCCATCCGCCTAGTTTTGGCCATTTCCGCATCCAAGCACTGGGAAGTGCACCACATGGATGTGAAGAGTGCTTTTCTACATGGAGACCTTTATGAAGAGGTATATATGAAACAAACAAAAGGATACATATCAGATCCATCATTATTTTTTAGATTGAATAAATCTTTGTATGGATTGAAACAGGCCCCAAGAGCTTGGTACGCAAAGATGGACTCCTTCCTTCTTTCTCATAATTTCAAAATATGCAAATCTGATCCTAATGTGTACCTACAGCAAGTTAAAGGTAATTTTTTGATTTTTGTTTTATATGTTGATGATCTTATCATTACTGGTAGCACTCTCCTTACAATTAACAAGCTGAAAACCATTTTAAATCTAGCTTTTGATATGAGCAATTTGGGCTTGCTTAAGCAATTTTTGGGCTTGGAGATAGCTCAAAATTTTGATGGGATAACATTGTCTCAGCAAAAGTATTCTAAAGACATGCTATTAAAGTTTAATATGGTAGAATGTAAGGCTTCTCCGTTTCCATTCCTCTCAGGAATTAGTCTTGAAGAGGGAAATACTACACCTCTTGCAGATTGCACTATGTATCGACAGTTGATTGGTTCACTACTCTACTTGACACACTCAAGGCATGATATGTCTTATGCCATGAGTGTTGTATCAAGGTATATGTAGCAGCCCCATGAGCTTCATTGGCGGGCAGCCAAGCGGATCTTGCAATATGTGCAAGGTACGAAACATTTTGGCATACATTATGCTGCAGATTCTGAGCTAGATTTCATTGGTTTTACTAATTCAGATTGGGAAGGTGATAGAATAGATCGGAAGTCCACTTCTGGATATGTTTTCATGATTGGACATGGGCCTAATTGCTGGTTAAGAAAAAAGTAGGAATCCATTTCACTTTCTTCAGCAGAGGCAGAGTATCGAGGGGCAGTCAATGCTTGCATTCAGACAGTTTGGTTGCAGGGTATTCTTTCCGAGTTTGATTTTGGTAGCACTAATTCGACTATCCTATTTTGTGACAATCAAAGTGCTATTAATATCTCCACCAATCCAGTTTAGCGACAGAGGACCAAACACATTGAGATTCATATGCACTACATTCGAGAGTTGGTGCATTATCGCACCATCATTCTGCAATATTGCCCTACCGATGAGCAAATTGCAGACATCTTCACCAAGAGCTTCATTGAGAAGATGTTCTCTTACTTCCGTTCACTGTTGGGGGTGAGTTCCGTCATGGTGGAGATAGATTAGATCCATTTTTATGTTTAGCTTGAGGGGGGGCTTTCTTCCCACTGGGTTTTCCCTCTTTCCTCACTTAGCTTATTTTCAACATTTTTTGGATTATTGTATTGGGGTGACCTTTGGTCTCAGTAACCAGGGCCCTACATTTTATTTTTTACATCATAGTATATCTTGAGGGGGGGTGTTAGGATATCTCATCATTCACTTATGTACTTTGCATGCATTTTTCATGCATTGCATGCTGCCCAGTCACCAGTATGATGCCTCCAGCACCTAGTCCCTAGTCTCCCAACACTTGGGAGCTACTTTCCACTCAGATTTATCCCTCCTAGCAAGTCATGCGCCCACTTCTCACCTTCCACTGCATAAGGGCGCCTTTCTCACCTACTAGTCCAGTTTACTTTAGTTAGCCACCAGTATTTCCTTGATTTGAGGCTAGACTGACTCCTCACTGCTGTTATCACTCCGATTAACCTCCGATGAGACATGAATACCTATTATGAGTGCAGTTAACTCCTCATGCGCCCTCCACTGAGCCTCCATCCCTACATTAGTGCCACTTTCCATCAGTTACACTTATTACACTCAGTTTGACACTTGTTTGACAGTGACTTGTGCATTGATGACCACCACTGATTGATGATGAGGAATCCTAGTTGGAGCCAAGCTATGCCATGCAGTATATTCGAATGACCTCCTTGGCTAATTCAAATTTCTCACTCATTGTGACAGTATTGTATTGTAATTATACCATTCTCGATTATAGAGCACTGATGCATCTCTCTTGCACAATTTTTAATCCAAATTGTTTTACATCTTTATGATTTATATTCTTGTTCAATAGATTTGCTGTGACTAATTTTACAAGAAAGATTGCCCTTGACAGCCTAAAACGCCTCCCATGGAGGAGAAAAAGAGTGACGAAAGAGAAGTAGATCCTTTCAAGATTTTGCTTAGGTAATCCCTTGCACAATAGAGGAACAAGATGATGGATAATTTCTCCCAAATCCTTCAACAGATGTCAACAATGACAGAGAGACCTTGAAGAACCCGTCACTTCAGGGGAGAAACACCCTTCAAGGTACAAGTTAATTTTGAGATTCCCATATTTAAAGGTTATATAGATGCAAATGATTTGGAAAAATGGTTAAATCTCCTAGAAGGGCATTTTTATGTCCACAAATTGTTTGATAAGGAAAATATCACCTTTTTGCTCTTTAAGGCTATCCCCCATGTCAAAATTGGTGGGAAACTTATCATGAGTGAAACTCCATATAGGACTCTGGAATTTTTGGGCCCAATTCCACTTGGGCATATTTTATATATATATTTTATTAAGGAACAATAATATCCTATTGGAAACTATGACGACCAATACACGAGACAGACCACCTTGCTTTAGGATAGGGACCAAACAGTTCCAGATGTCACAAATACCTTCCATACCTTGTGAACTAGGTTGGGTATAAAATACTCTAAGTGACATCTAGTTCTAAAATACTCAGGGGGAATACATAGGTGTTGGAATATTCCCACCATCATATCTTGGTTTTGCATTATTTGCATGCATTTTGCATTCCATGCAACAATCCACACATCCATGCATCAACAGTTGAGTCTCCTAGCACCTAGTCCTTGTTCCCCCCCCCCTAGAGCTTGTTTTTGTAAGGATATTCCTATACTCCATCCTAGTCCTACCATCATTTTCATTATTTTGCATTTAAGTCATGCTTACATTTTTGCATGCAGTCATGCAATTGCATGCATCCCAGTCATCAGGTTGGTGTTTCCTAGCACATAGAGCTTAGTTTACTAGCCCCGGGAGCCTGTTTCTGCTAAGTTCCATCCCTCCTAGTCAGTGATGCGCCTTCCTTTCACCTACCACAGGAGAAAGGCGCCCTCCCTCACCTACCACCAGTTACACTTCAGTTACTTGAGTGATTTGTGGATCTGTTCCTTGATTTGAGGACATATTGACTAGTTTACTGACTGAGACACTTCGATGGACCTCCAGTGAGCCTAGATTGCCAGTTCTGACTCCATTCAGCTCCTCTCGCGCCCTCCTTTGAGCCTCCTTCACTACATTAGTGCACCATGCATATGTTACACCTACTACATTCAGTTAAACTCAGTTTTCCACCTGGTTGACAGTCACTTGTGTATTGATGACACTCCACTGATGATGATTAGGACTCCTAGTGGTGTATTTATATTGACACTCCACTGATGATGACGATGACTCCTAGTGAATATAAGCCATGCCCATGTAGGCTAATTCAAATTGCCACCTTGGAATTCGAATCCTCTCCACCATTGTATTATTTATTGTTCATATTATGATTAATGGATTAGTGTGTGTTGTTATTCTGCTTCTATTTGAGTTCTATTGCATCTATGTTCTGCTGCTCCATTCTGCACTCTTCTTCTATTTTCCTTCTTATATTTCTTGTGAGGTATACATCAACAATTCAACTCTTAGATCTGCTGTGAGGATTTTCATAGTTTTTGGCCATCATTATCCCACCTAGAAACTAAGTGCGCCTTGTTTCCTTCACTGAAGTTACAATGCGCCCTCATGTACATATTTAGGATATCTATCAGTCAGTTCCATGATTTAGGGAACCTTGTCCCCTTTATTGGTTAGTTAACTGACTATAGATCCTAGTTGAATGCTTCTAAGTGCAGGAGCTCCCTCCTTGACCACTGAAAGTTAGTATGTGCCCCCTTGAAGTCTCCTCCCCTATTTTGGTGCCCAAATGGTTCAGTTATGCTCAGTCCTACTCCAGTTGACTGATTATTCACCATCGGTGGCCACTAGACCTTATCGAGAGATGGTTCCAATGCAAACTAAGCCATGACTTGAGGAGAATTCGAATCCTACCAGGAGTATCGAATTCATTCTATTGTATTATCATATTTTTTCCAGCTTACAGCTGATGAATGTATCAACATCAGTTTATCATATCTTTTGAGTTTCATGAGTGAATTTGATCATTTTTCTTGCTAATTCTTCTCTGCAATAAACACTGTGAAATTGTGAGATTTTTTCAAGCTTAGTGATATACCCCTGTAGAATTTCACATGGTATCAGAGCTCGTGAGAGATTTTGAGTGCAACAGTTGTAGTAGTAGATTGAGTAGCTGTTTTCAGTAGAGCACCAGAAGCCTCTGTATTTCCACAACAAATCCTGGTTCCATTACATTGAGTTCATTGGATAAATCCTTTGAGGTCTAGCTAGGTGTGAAGGATCCAGATAAAAGTGCCTAATGTCCTAAATCATTTTTCAATAGATTTAGTAACAATCCTCTAGATATTTTCCCATTGATTTTGCAGGTATTCTACAACAAATTCCATGAATCTGAAAGCAATTCCTCATCTCTCTCCATTCAACTATGATGAGTGGAAACCAAATATGATAGCATATATGAAGAGATGAGGTATTTTTGATATGTGTATTAGTGTTATGAGATATTTTTCTTCATATGAAGAAGAGAATTATTGGCTAAATGAATCTGACAGATCCTTTGGAGCAATGTATATTGCTATGTCCCCTAGTATGTGCTACCTCATGGAAACTGTTGAATATCCAAGTGATCTATGGGCCCAACTAGACAAAGAATTTGGAAATTAGGATGAAGAGATTGGTGCAAATCATTTGGAGAACAAGCCTAGTGATACCTCCTCAAGTGTTCTCTCTGATAATGTCTCTGCCTCAAACATCTCTCATGATGAAGTTGTTCAAGATGAAGAAGAAATTGCAAATCCAATTGCTCAAGTTTATGTTGAATACTTTCCTTCCTCTATTTCTCTAGAAGTTTAAGACAGTTTTGAATTGTCCCCTTCCCATGTAGATGATGTAGATGAAAGTTATACAACTAATGAAACTAATGCTTTTGGAGAGATTATACATTTCTCACTCATGTTCTCAATATATTCTATTCTAAATTCAGAGCAATATAATCCAGTTCATGCTCTAGAATCTGAAGAGGTTCTTAAATCCTCTCTTTCACATGAGTCTGCTGGTGTGCAAAATGATGATCTATTGAATGTTTTGGAGGTTAAATCAAAGTTTGGAGGTGATGCATTCGCCATACTTGATCACATGCTTCCTATGTAATTCTATTCGATAATTAGCATATGTTCTCAGAGTTTCACTGGAAATGGACACTACTATTCACTTGGGTTCAAGTCTCAGGCACATTTTGGTGATTTTGATTTTGATCTCACCCCTGTTGGTTCAAAGGAGATCACAAGAAGACATCTATCAATTCTTGGAGCTGATTTAACTTCCATTGATCAAAAGTTCAAGTTTCAAGAGAAATTAGATCGGATTGGAGATGATCCTACCTCAGTTGGTTCGAATTACAGGTTCCAGGATGATATTCATATTTTTTTATTTGTTCTCACCATGTTTGGTCTGAAGAGAAAGTTTATGAATCCTCCAGATTCGCTTGCATCCACTGAAGGAGAATTTAAGCACATGTTTTTGGAGCATGATCCACTTCTTCCCAAGAGGAAGATACCTCCAGGAATTGAATCAAGCATCACACCTACTTGAGTCTTGAGCAACAATTTTTGGTGTGTTTCAGTCTATATTGAGGGGGGTTTTTGTCTTCCACTGGGTTTTCCTTCTTTCCTCACTTTTTTAGATTGTTGTACGGGGTGACCTTTGGTCTCAGTAACCAGGGCCCTAATTTTCATTTATTTTTCCTCATAGTTCGGATTAAGGGGGGGGGCATTGGAATATTCTCACCATATTATCTTTGTCATGCATACATGCTTTCCATGCAGCACTCCATGCATACATGCTTT
This sequence comes from Larix kaempferi, assembly GCA_027924585.1. NCBI lineage: Eukaryota > Viridiplantae > Streptophyta > Pinopsida > Pinales > Pinaceae > Larix > Larix kaempferi. The sequence goes on from BSBM01000361.1 coordinate 22,705,078, forward strand.
CCATGCAGCACTCCATGCATCCATGCATTAACAGTTGAGTCTCCTATCACCTAGTCCTTACTTTGGGCCCCTCGAAGCTTGTTTTTGTCCATCATTTTCCCTCATATCCACTCAGAGCATCTTGTTTACATCATTGGAGTTCCAATGCGCCATCATGCACAGATTTAGAAGACTACACAGTTAGTTCCATGATTTATGGAGTCTTGTCCTCTTGATTGCTCAGTTAACTGACCACAACTCCTAGTTTGTCTGCTACTAAGTATAGGAGCGCCATCTTTGACTACTGACAACTAGATATGGGCCCATTTGGAGTCTCCTCCCCTATTTTAGTGCCCACATGTTTCAGTTATGCTCAGTTCTACCTCAGTTAACTGATTATTCATCATCGGTGGCCACTGAACCTTATCGGGAGATGGTTCCAATGCAAACTAAGCCTATACTTGAGGAGAATTCGAATCCTCCCAGTGTGTAGATTGTGGAAGTCCTTGTATGGGCTCAAGCAGGCTCCCCGAACATGGTATGCTAAGATGGATTCCTTTCTACTATCACAAGGTTTTCAGAGATGCAAGTCTGATTCGAATGTCTACATGAGACATGATGGTAACTATCTACTCCTTATTGTCCTCTATGTTGATGATTTATTGATTATAGGGAGTATATCTTCATGTCTTAGATCTATCAAAACAACCTTGCACAACTCCTTCTCTATGTCCGATTTGGGACTACTAAAGCAGTTTTCTTGGTCTTGAAGTCTCTTAGAGAGATTCACAAATCAAGATTGCACAGTCCAAGTATGCACTAGATCTACTTGACAGGTTTCATATGATGGAATGCAAACCAACATCATTTCGTTTTATTTTAGGTATCAGTCTTGAGGATGGTTCTTCTTCACCTTTGGTGGATAGTAGTTTGTATCAGCAGTTGATCGACAATTTTTTGTTTCTTACACATACTCGCCCTAATCTATCCTATGCAGTGAGTGCTGTCTCCAGATACATGCAAGATACTAATGAGATTCACTGGAATGCAACCAAAAGGATATTGCATTATGTGCAAGGGATGAATACCTATGGTATTCACTATGCAGTTGGGTCTCCATTGAACCTAATTGGGTATCCATATTCAGATTGGGCTGGATACAACTCAGATAAGAAGTCTACATCCGGTTTTGTCTTTGTGATTGGATATGGTCCTATTTGTTGGTCGAGAAAAAATCAGACTGCTGTAGCACTTTCATCAGCTGAGTCCGAATACATAGGTGCAGGGAATGCAGCCACATAGTGCATCTGGTTGCAGGGCATCTTGTCAGAGTTTGGGATTTGCTACAGTACTCCACCAGTCATCTATTGTGACAATTAGAGTGCTATCAGGATTTCTACAGATCTGGTTCTGAGACAAAGAACCAAACATATTGAGACACACATGCATTACATCTGAGGATTAGTGCATGATCGTACTATCACACTGCTCTATTGTCCTACAAAAGAGCAGATTGCAGATATTTTCACAAAGACTTTTTTAGTGAAGAAGTTCACTTACCTCCGATCCCTTCTTGGGGTGAGTTCTGCCTTGGTTGATTAGTTTTAACAATCTATCTTGAGGGTTTTTTTTTTCCCACTGGGTTTTCCCTCTTTCCTCACTTTTTTAGATTGATTGTACGGGATGACCTTTGGTCTCAGTTACCAGGGCCCTATTTTTTCAGTTATTTTTCCTCATAGTTCGGCTTAAGGGGGGTGTTGGAATATTCTCACGATAATATCTTGGTTTTGCATTCTTTGCATGCATTTTTCATGCATGCATGCATTCCATGTAGCACTCCATGTATCCATGCATCAGTAGTTGAGTCTCCTAGCACCCAGTCCATGTTTTGGGCCCCATGGAGCTTGTTTTTGGCCATCATTATCCCTCCTAGCCACTTAGTGTGCCTTGTTTCCTTCTCTGGAGTTACAATGCACCCTCATGCACAGATTTATGAGATCTATCAGTCAGTTCCATGATTTAGGGAACCTTGTCCCCTTGATTGCTCAGTTAACTAATTGTAGCTCCTAGTTGACTGCTTCTGAGTGTAGGAGCGCCCTCCTTGAACAATGACAGCTAGTTATGTGATCCCTTGGAGTCTCCTCCCCTATTTTGGTTCCCACATGGTTCAGTTATGCTCAATCCTACTCCAGTTGAATGATTATTCACCATCGGTGGCCACTAGACCTTATCGGGAGATGGTTTTAATGCAAACTAAGCCATGACTTGAGGAGAATTCGAATCCTCCCAGGATTATAGAATTCATTGTGTTGTATTATCATATTTTTTCCAGCTTACAACTGATGAATGTATCAACGATAGTTTCTCATATCTTTTGAGTTTCATGAGTGAATTTGATCATTTTTCTTGCTAATTCTTCTCTGCAATAAACAATGTGAAATTGTGAGGTTTGTTCAAGCTTAGTGATCTAACCCTGTGGAATTTCACAATAGGTACATCCAAACCAAAAATGGAATTTATGGACATCTCATCACTACGAGTAACTTGTTGTTTTGTTATCAAAATCAAACATAAATTTAAGAAAACGGATAAGTGGTAGTTCAGATCTACGAATTCGTTGCACCAAAAGTATGGAAAAGGAAACCTCAACTCACAGAACAAATGACATAGAAAGGATAGCCAACCTCAGGAAAACCATTCCAAGCTAAAATCAAAGAAGGGTAATGGGAAGACAAAGAAGGAGACCAGGAAGTAGTGTGAGTTCCACAAAAGCTGCTAGAATGACACTGATGGATATCGCTCAAAGAAGTAATTGGTGGTCAAGCTCAAAGCCTCAGAATTAGATCCTAGTTTTGATTCTTATTAAAACCCAACATCACAGTCATGGACAAGGGAAAGTGGATCATTTATGCAAAACCCAATGTCATGTTCGCTACAAAAAATGTCTAGCCAAGAAATCCTAAAGTGTCAAAGGAAGGTGAGCGACCCTTCCACTCACATATGAGGGTGAAGGGTTATCCATTGCATTTCATTGTTGACAGTGGAAGTAAAAAGAACTTGATATCGACAGAGGTCGTGAAAAGGTTGAAGTTTACAACAACACCACACCCACAAACTTACAACATCGACTGGCTAATCTAGGTTCATGACATCCACGTCAATCAACAATGTCACCCACCCTATGACGTCAAGCCCTTCAAAGACGAGGTACTGTGTGATATTTCCCCTCTCGAAGTTTGTGATGTTCTCTTAGGAAAACCATATATGTGGAAAAACCATGTTGTATATGAGTCTCGACCACGTAGTGTCATTGTTTCTTTATAAAAAACAACTCTATAGGAAACTAGAGGTCATTCTAACTATTGCAGTCTCCTTTATCTCAGCCAATTAGTGCAGGAAGGTGATCTCCTAGACTAGGAATTTCATCCTCTTCATGATTTTCTTTGGAAGTGAACGAAAGATCAACGAAACATCCATGAACTCAACCCAAGATATTTCCATACAATAGAAGCAGGTGGAAAAAGTAGTGGAAGTGTCATGTCCCCTCCCTAGTGACCTTGGTCACCACTTGGATCCTCTTATCGCTAGGGGTCTAAGTTCTTAATTAATTGAGAAATTAATTAATTGGGGAAATTTTGAGGCATTACACCATATTAATTAATTAATTACTAGATAATTAATTAATTGCTAAGTTAAATTATTTCCGAGTTGTATTATTTTCATTTAAATGTTTCTTGCTAATAAATGTGCCAAGTGGTTGATGACTTGGCTAGGAAATTCGAATTGGTCAAGTGGGCCAAACTTGCCTAAGTGGTAAAACCTCAGAAAAGCTAAGGAATCTAATGGAGACAAGTTGGCAAGGTGAACCAAGAAGGAAACTGACAAAAGATGGAAAATTCAGACAAAAGAAGAAAAGAGGAAAGTGAATAAAGTGGAAAAAACAAGAAAAGTAGTCAGAAAGGAAAGTAGCAAGTGCAGAAAAGCTCCCTAGGGCGCACTTGCCAATTTCAGTGAAGGAATGCAAAAGCAGGAAAGTGGAGAAAGCAAAAAAGTTTCCTTTCTCCTCAAGGAATGCACCCTCCTCATCCACACGTGTGGGATAGCTTGGGTAGCAAGTAATATCATATATTTAATCATGCTTCTCACTCCATCTCTCACTTTTTGATCATTATTAGAATTTGTGAATGAGAGCTTTGAGCCCTCTAGTTGAGTGTTGTGCCTCAACAAATTATTCTTGGGAGATGTGACCCAAGGCCTTGTGAGTTTCTTATGAGTGTTATTCAGGTCCAACAATTGATATTACATCTAGTGAAATCCATTTCAGATCAGCCTTGAAGAATTATTGTCAGATTGAAGAGGAGGCTACCATTGAAGAAGATTTGCAGCTAGATTTGGTGAAGGAACACTAGAGGATGAAGACAATTATGGAGAGATGTTCCTAGGACCTCAAGTGAACTCTATCAGCTGATGTTTGCAAATATTAGATGCTGCTATATTCCAGAAATCAAATATCAGATCAAATCTCTACTCTTCTCCTACTCATACTTCTTCCATAGCCAGTTTTGGAGGTGATTTCCCTAAAGGAGAGAACCAGTTGATGATGGTGCACCATTGAAGACCAGCATGTTCAGAATGCAACAAGATCAACCATCTAACCTGTAGATGGACTGACATTAACTTCCAGAACAGATCCAAAGTAACTTCTTTCTTCTCTTCTCTATTCTCCCACTGTTATAACAGAAAAATAGCCTATGAGGCATTATCATTTGGGAAGCAAGCAATAAAATAAAGGAGGAATGTTTTGAATGCTATATTTTGTGTGTTACACCTAAATATTACCATCATAAGATTCAGTGTATACATCCCTAAATTTTCCTTGACTAAGTCATTAACCTGGAAGAGATACATACCCATTCATACTAGGTTTTGAGAGGTCGTCGCAGGCTTCCCTCATGCAACCTACGACGTCGCAGCTTGCTCTCTTGCAGGGTGCGAAGATGTCAGTTAATGGATAAAAATAGTTCCTTCGAGCCCATTCTCGAAGCTAGCTGACATGGATCCCTATCCCTGACCTTTTGGGAGAGCTGGCACTCGGTTCCTAACCTCTTGGAAGGATCCCCTATCTCTCTCCTACCATATCTCAACCTACCCTATCCACTTAGTCCTATATAAATGAAGCTGTATCCCACTCCAAAGGGGAGGAAGTCTATAGTGTCTACATGCTGGTGAAATCATCTTAGAGAGATCTCTACTCATCCTTTGAGAGACTCACACTTCCTTGGGAGGATATGGCATTGGATTGGATGGAGAAGGATTACTTCGTTAAGCTTTGGTTGTAGTCGTTCTCTTCTATGTACTTTCCCTATTTTTACAGTAATATAAACGCTTTCCACCAATATTGTTGTGTTAATGATATTGTGTGGTTCACCTGCTTAACTGTTTACTTAGATATGTTATCGTTTAGATGTTTTTTACTTGTTTGTCTTGTTCTATGTGTATCTTGGCAGGTCTTGCAGCTGGGATATGACAACCGCGAGGCGTAGAACAACATTCAGGAGAAGGAGCTACAAACTTAAGGTAAGACATATGATTACTTGATCCTTACCTAGATCTAGGAAAGTGGTTTATGTTCTGTTATATTTATTCTAGACTCACATTGAGCTAGGGAGATCCGGCTCGCGTCCGCTTGAGTGGATTGTCCGTCAAACAAATCTGGCGACCATACTGGGGAAGAACATTTTTTTGTAGTTGTCAATTTGAATGTCATTTTTGGTTGATTTCTTGTTACAAGCCATTTTATTTGTCATTTTCCTCTTAAGCTGGTTTCACCATCGGATCTTCACTTTGAAGAGTTTGATTACCTTCATTTGAGTTTGTACTTCTCATTTTCAAACCATTTCATTGCTCTTTGTTTGGAGATTTATTCATTTTTTGAACTTAGATCTCGCCTGTCGCGTCTGGTAAGTGGACTCAGAGCGACACTGTTCCATTTTTTATCTTTGTTCTTTTTATGTGGGCCTATCGTCGCAACCCTTTCATTGGTCTACTACGACACCATCGCACTTCCTGCATTGGTAAACTACGACGTCGCACTGTGTACAAATACAGATTGCGCTGATTTGTCAAAACTGCCATACAGGAATCCCCTCTCCATTCCTGATTTGAGTTTTGGTTTGTGTGCAAACTCCCTCTGAACTGTAAGATCCAGTCAGAGACCCCATTTTGATGTGTGTTTTGATTTGTTTGGTTTCATTTGGAGTTGTTTTGGGTTCCGTCTTGGACAAGTCTGATATTTAGTAGTAGTGGAAACTTTGGTCTCCCCCACCTGCATCCACTCACCCTTGCATTCCCTTCTCTCCTTGCCGGATCTAGTCGTTGTATTGGATTGGTTTCCAGACCTCATTTGCATACTTTTTTTTGAGCTTTGCTTGCTTTAGTGCTGCTTGTTACTGATTGATTTTGAGTGTTTGTGTGTACTTTCAGTCCATAAGAGTGCTTGTCTTTTATTGAGATTTTCTCAGTTATTGGAGTGCTACAAGTAATCTTTTCATTTCAGTATTTATGTTTGAAAGCGTCGCTGTCATCAAATTGTTAGTTTGATGCATCCATTGAGAAATCAAAAGTGCTTTATTTCCATCATTTTTCAAGCTCATTTGAATAATTATACATGCGTTGGAATGTCTCATTTGTAGATCTTTTGGAAAAATTAAAAGAAAATTAAATTATTTGTGTTTTTCACGACTTATGAGTTGCTCATTTTCTTGAAAAATTCGAATATATATCAAGTTTTGCAAAAGTAGTTCCATGCTTGGAAAGTTACATGCATATTTTGGCTCTCATGCTTTAAACCATTGTAGTGAAAGTGAAAAGCTTGCACTCTCTACTTAGAACTTCTCTCTTTTCATCACTTAGCATCATTTTTGTTTTGAAAAGATAAAAGAAAAAGAAAAACATGTTTTGATTTGGCTTAGTAGTGTTGTGTTATGTGTTTCGCTTGAAAAGGAAAAGAATACTTCATAGTCATTTTTCGGTAGATTTGGGATTGTGTTGCATTGCATTGCTTTGGTAAAATCATTGGAAAGAAATTTCCCCTTCCCATACATCGAGTTCATAAAAAGAAAAGTATAATTTTTGTATGTAGTTAGGGCCTGCATTATGTTTCGGATTATGTACTCACCTCATGCATTCACCTAACCGTCCAGATAAAATTAACGGTAGAACTAGGGTAAAATTTTTAGTAACTTGTGTGTAAGTTAGAGACGTGTTCCTGCGTCGTTAAGCGTGGCAGTTGTCGTTATTTTCCAGCACTGTATCCCAGGGGTATTGTAGTCTTCCACGTACTTATCGGTATATCGAGCTCTTTCACGTACCCACCAAGTACCACACGTACTTGGTGTATATCGAAAGGGGTTTCATGTAGTCGGTAGTATATCGGAAGGTCTCGTGCCATACGGTTGTGCATTAGACAACACCACTATGGATTTGAGCTCCCACGTAACTTGCATATATCGGGAGACACCACTAGGATTCTTGAAACCAACTGAGTTAACCTTTTGGCCGTCTTGGCGGAGCAATACACCGAGAACATCAATCGGGGAGATTACTACGCACGTACCGTCCAGGTAATCGGGTATTCAGGCAAGGGTACGGTCCCAATCCTCCTTGTCACGTTTTACTGTTGGACCCTACGGTATATTGCGATTTGCGAAGCCTTGACAATGCTGTGAGGTTCCAGACCTTTGAATCCACTCTTATAACATAAGTTTGCTTGTGGCCTTAGTTTGTGTAGGCTTTTGTCTGGTTTGCTGTTCTTTTGTTTAGCTTTTCTTAGGGGAAACTTTTGTTTCAGTCACTCTGGCTGACTTTCCTTGGAGAAGGTCCCGTAGGATTCAAAACTTGCCACCCGAATATCCCCTTAACCAGGAGATAATTTTGAGGGTAATAATGGACCCACAAGCTACGGTTGTGTCACCTGAAGTGGAAAACCCCACTTTGAATGTTGGAGCGCATATGTTTCCTCCAGATTCACCTGCTTCTCACCCCCCGCAAGGTGAAGAAGCACAAACTTCTAGTTCACAAGACCTACTTCCCATTTTTACGGGAGAGCTTGGATCGTTGGAATGGATAAATTCACCCCAGGATGGCCCTTCAGCAGCTGCTGGTCCTTCAGTGGCTTATTGGACATCTTCTCTAGGGCACCCAATGGCCCATTTTGCTGTTGCATCCCCGCCTAACTGGACCACTCCAGAAGGCACTCCACCAACTAACTGCCCCAGTTCTGCCGATCTTTTCGCACCTCTTCGTGAGCACTTGGATCATTTAGGTTCCTTGGGCGATGAAGCTTGACGACAACATCTGGCATATAGGGCCAGGTTTAGAGAAATCCCGATTCACATGGTATCTTTTGATTCATCGGAAGCATCCATCCACAACCTGACCATTAGTGAGACTGGGAAACCCTCATAGGAGCCCAGCCCTACTGCCCAACTTGTTGAAGGGAAGTATTCCAACACACCTGTAACCACCACGGTTACGTCACCTGCTCCTCCCCCACCCCAAACTTCGAGGGAAGGATACTCTTTACCCCCTACCTTTTTTACAGGTAATGGTAATGGTAATGTTAAATTTTCAGAATTTACTTCAATCTGATCTAGGATCTTAACTGAGAGAACAACATGTACATCATATATACAACATATCAATCATGGACACAATAATGCAAGCACACAAGAGACACAGAGTTTACTTCGGGAAAACCATAAAGGTGAAAAACCCCAATAACTTCCTCAGAGATAGATAGAGCAATGATACAACCAGAATACAAGAGATAGTCTTCTCCTAGCAGCAGAGCCTCCTCCTCCACAAGTGCGCCACTCTCCCAAGTGTGAGTGAGAGAATTGAATGTGTAAAATGAGAGAGACACACTCTCTATTTATACACTAACTTGACTTGACCTTTACTCAACTAGGTCGGCCTCAACTTAACCACTTAACATAATGCTGACTGGGCCGACCCCCACTAGGGTGGTCTAATAACCCTTTGAACCACATGGCCGAACCCCAATAGGGTGGTCTAATAACCCTTTGACCCACATGACTTATACAGGGCCAACCCCAACAAGGTGGTCTAATAACCCATCAAGTATAAGTTACGACACTTACAATATAAATGATGACACTTCCGTATAGAGGAATAATAACATCTCTATAGGAATACAATATACATATATGTGAAATACATTCCGAAGTTACATATACATCAACACTCCCTCTTAACTAGGAAGGTATTTCTCGACACAGGTATTCTAGCACAAGTCATCTTCTCTGGATCATCGTCACTGCTGCTGCTATCTTAATCAATCTCTGAATCTAATCGTCATAGGAAGTTCTATAGAGCCAGTCCTTTTTCATACTGGATGTAGGCCCACCACCTGCAGGTCTTCGTCATCACTGGCCATACTGTGGAAATCTCAGGACTTATTACATGCATCACAAAACCTTAAAAGAGTCTCTTGACTAGCAAGAACTCTAAAGAGCATATGAGGCATTTTTCATCCTGTCCAGATCTCCAGGACTTATTACATGTGACCCCACCACAAAACCTCGAAAGAGAATCCTAGGACTGATTACGCGCACAAGGCTCAACCTATCGGATCTCCCAGGGCACAAATTACATGTGGTCACCACAAAACCTTGAAAGAGCATCCCAGGACTGATTACGAGCACAAGGCTCAACCTATCGGATCTCCCAAGGCACAAATTATATGTGGTCATGGAAAAACCTCGAACGAGCATCCCAGGACTGATTACGAGCGCACGACTCAACCTATCGGATCTCCCAGGGCACAAATTACATGCCATAGGACAAAACCTCGAAAGAGCATCTGCCAGATATCCCAGGGCACAAATTACATGCCATAGGAAAAACCTCGAAAGACTATCTGCAGATCTCCCAGGGCACAAATTATATGTCCTCCCAAGCAAAACCTCGAAAGAGCATTTGCCAGGTATCCCAGGGTACAAATTACATGCCATAGGCAAAACCTCGAAAGACTATCTGCAAATCTCCAAGGGCACAAATTATATGCTTATCTGCACAACCTATTCCACGGCTACAGAGTATCAAATTGATACTCACCATACATCATCCTGATGTACACATGATCATCCTGATCATCATCACTGCAACATCCTGCTGCATGTCATCTGGAGCAACATCCCGAAGCTCGTCATCCATGATCATCCTGATCATACAATGCATCTACCTAATGCATACCAAGTATCTACCTGATACATATCATCATACATGATCCACCTGATCATACAGTGTATCCACCTGATACAAATACAAATACATGATACATATCACCATACATGATCCACCTGATCATACTATGTATCCACCTGATACATATACAGATGCATGGTCCAAGCATCCAACATGATGCATATACAAAAATACATACAAGTGATCCAACTGATCATATCCAACATCCAACATGATGCGTGCATACATATAAATGATCCAACTGATCATATCCAACATCCAACATGATGTGTACATACATATACATATAAATGATCCAACCGCTCATATCCAGCATCCAACATGATGCATACACAGAGGAGTAACTAGAGCATCGTCCTGATGCTCATCATCCAACGCTTATATCCACATCCATGTGAAGGATCCTCCTTCCAACATGATTGGAATGGCTTCTGCAAATGTGTCCATCACTTCTTCCTCGAAGTGTCATCAATCTGAAGAACACCAAGCCTCTCCTTGAAGTACTCGAACTTCAACTTGGCTAGTGGCTTCATCAGCACATCTGCAATCTACTCGTCCGTCGCAATGTACAGGAGCTTCATAGCTCCTCTCTGCACCATATCCCTGATATAGTGATATTTGATCTCTATGTGTTTCGACCTGTCATGAAAAACTGGGTTCTCAGATAGCTTCACACAACTCTGGTTATTACAAATGATACTAGTAGCATCCAACGGGAGATCAAATAACTCAGATAGTAGCTTCCGTAGCCATACTGCCTCACAACTAGCTGAACAGGCTGCAACATACTCTGCCTCAGATGTACTCAGTGCTATGCCGGATTGCTTCCTGCTAAACCAAGAGATCACACCTGATCCCATACTGAAGCAACATCGAAATGTGCTCTTCCTATCTGTAGCACTGCCAACCCAATCTGAATCAACATAACCCTGCAGGTTAAGCTTTTCATTCGCTTCATACTTGAGCCCATAATCCACTGTACCCTTCAGGTACCTCAGAACATGCTTTATAGCAACCAAGTGAACACTTCTCGGATCCGTCAGGAACTGGCTCAATGTGTTCACCGCAAAGCAAATATCTGGTCTCGTGTTCATCAGGTACATCAAGGACCCAATCATCTGACGATACATAGAGACATCAACCGGCTCAGATGAAGCATTACATAGAAGCTTCAGATTCGATGCCATAGGTGTGGCCATGGCCTTGCAATCCATCATCCCGAGCCTCTTTAGGATCTCTACTGCATACTTCCCTTTTCTAAGGAAGATTTCTTCTGCACTCTGCCACACCTCCAAGCCAAAAAACAAATAGTGCATCATCCCCAAGTTCTTCATCTCGAACTCGGCACCAAGCTTCCGCTGTGTGTCGGCAATCAATCTGTCATCTCCTGTTACAAACAGGTCATCCACATACAGGAGTAGAATCACAGGATTCCCTTCCTCAACCTTGTAGTAAAGGTTGGAATCCTCTTCACTCTTGGTAAATCCCAAACTGGATAGAAATCTGTCTATCCTACCAAGTTCTACACACATATATGACTACACCATTCAAGAAGGCTGTCTTGAAATCCATCTGGTGTATCTTCTATTTCATCACTTTTATATTTCTCTATGCTGCCATCTACAGCATCCTTGATCTGATAGTTCCATTTGGAAGTCACAACAGACTTCCCTTCAGCTCTTGGGACCGCATCCCAAACATCGTTCTTCATGATCGACAGATCATCGCATTCTTCTCGTATCCTGGGAACTTCAATATCTTCAATAGATAATTTTGTTGCTTTGAACAAATGTTGTAGTCCTTCTTTTGTAGGTGATGGTATACGGTCTTTTCTACAAAACAATTTAAATTGCATGATTAAAAACATCTCATAATTTTCAGACAAATTCTTACTCATAAAGAAATATGTCATACACTCATGCAATTATCTTAGCCAATGCTTCAATACAACATTTATCCATGTTCCACAACTTTCTAGATGCCTTCCAGTCTCTACTAGAACATTGTTAAGAGTTTGCACTACTCCCAACATGTCAGCAAAGAGGTTTCATTCTAGATAAGTAGCACTGGAATGTTGTACAGTGCCATAGGCCACTTACCCATCACATGCATATTAGTAGTATACTGTTCATTAATGCAATCATTCTAATATGTACAATACATATCCTAAGTCTAGGAACATGAGCATATACATCATTGACCAATTTTATTTAAACAAACAAATATGCAAGAAATGATAATTAAAAATACTCATCTTTGTTTGGTTGCTGGGTGGACTCCCTCTGAGTCTTTGCTTCCTTGTAGGAGCTGCTGAAGTAGCTTCTTCTAGACCTTTCCGTTGTGGAATGTAGAAAGATGGTCAACTCCCTCTGAATATCTACATCCTTGCAGAAACTACTGAAGTGTGCTCCTTTGCTTTCTTGCAGGAACAACTGGAGTGTGCTCTCTCTTGATCTTTGCTTCCTGGATTACCTGTCCTTGAACTTACATCCATCCTTAATCACTATGCATGCTTATTAGTATCATCATTGTGTTATCCTTGAGGTCTCATACATAATCACACATTTATTAGTATAATCTTAATACTATCAAAACGCAATAATCTTAAACATGTATAGTCATGATCATTCAAAGATAATAAACATTAGTATTCAAGGTTTCAGGGAAGTCTTGTTTTACTCATGCATATTCTCATTTGATCATAGGACTCTTCTGATTAGTTAAATCATCAATGCATAAACCCGTGATTACTCAAACCTATACCTTCATGATTCTTCTGGTTAGTCATATCATCAATTATGGTAAAAAACATAATATGCATACAACCATGACTATTCAAACCTATGACTTCATGAATAATCATTATCAACAACACAATAGTATAAGATCCTAACACAAGGTAGGATTCTAGCTTGATATAGGAAAAACATACCTGGATTAGCATGCTAGCTAGTTATATCTAACATACCCGCATAACGTCTTCTGGTTCTCTTCAGTGACTTGTGCTAGTAACCTGCATGTCTCATAAGTTAACCATTGTAGAACCAAGTTATACATACCTCGTAAGTAGATCTTCTATGTGATCCATGACAATGGATGAATCTTTGTCTTCATGTCACCATGATCATATGTTCTTGAAGTAGAACATGATTTGTTTTTCTTGGTGTACCTTTTATGTTAGCGAACAACATAAACCTCATACAACATCACAATACATTAGTACATTCATAACTGTCAAAACCTTAATCAATGAATATCTTCTATTAAGGTGATACGACAAGTCTAGTAATTAATCAAGATTGTACTATAATGATATGAAGACAAACATTAACCATGAAACATACCTGTAAGCCATACCTGTCAAGATTGCTTGTAATCTTCTTATGGAAGGCCTTAGCCTCATCTCCCTCTGAGACAAGAACTTCTTCACTTATGTAGGTGACCAATCCACTTGATTTGCAAGAACTGGACCTAGAGCTGGATTAGGGTTTGTCAAAGAAACCCCAAAAATTCAAACTTTCAAAAGGATAGAAATATGCGCCTTGATGAGCTCATCAACTTGGTATATTTAGAATTTGAAAACTACAAAGTTTCACCCCTCGAAATTGCCTTTTAGATTTCTGGATTCACTAGGGAGGACCCTGAATTAGGGTTTGAGTTTCCTTGAGCTTCACCAAACCAAAATATTTGGTTCAAATCTCTAAGCTTGGATTTTTCTGAGGAGCTTCTAGCCGTGGTCACAGATTTCCAAAATTCCAAGTTTTGCAGAAGCCCTAATTTTCCATCTTTCTGATCAAAGTCCCGAACTGGGGTTTGATCGAGCCCGGCCTTCTGCCCACCCAAAAAATTTGATATTGGTCTCTAAATTTCGATTTTGATGAGTAGCATCCAGCCGTGGTCCCCGATTACAAAAAATCCAACTTTCTCCGAAGCCCTAAATTCCGGAAGCCATGAATGAAGGTGCTCAAAAATAATTCTGTTTTGACAGAAAAATGTACCTGATTGTTTCTGGTGTAACTCTGAAATTTTCGATCCATAGGGTCTGAATTTTTTTTCCTGAGATAGCCCGACCTATTATCTTTCCATTCCAATAGGTCTGACCTCAATTGGATTCTCTGAGAGAGAGTTATGCCACGTGTCGCAACGTGACCTGTTTAAGGGATAATACAGGAGAGCGAACTTGTACGGCGTGCCACGTGTCACTGGTTCAACTTCGGCCTCTGAAAACGTTTTATAATATATTAAAGTCTGTGTACTACCTGTCACTTTTTACTAAATTTCATATGGAGCTTCCTAGCCCAAGTTATGACGTTTTTCCCAAGGTCACCTGATTTTGACTCAGATCTGGAAGAGGCAGAAACCCTATATTGTACAGATCATAAATCACATAGTACAACGAATTAGAGGTTGTCCTTTGGACACAAGGTACATGGGGATATTATATTCGACCTGTAAACGTTTTAGATCCTCAAACTTCTCCAAAATGGATTTATAGCGAAAGTTCTACAATGACTGGTTTTTGCTATATCAAGCCCTAACATTATAAGTGCAATAAGTGTCATACATGCCATATCTTGCCTTCTTTCAGGCTAGCTCTGATACCATGTTAAATTTTCAGAATTTACTTCAATATGATCTAGGATCTTAACTAAGAGAACAAAATGTACAACATATCAATCATGGACACAATAATGCAAGCACACAAGAGACACAGAGTTTACTTGGGGAAAACCATAAAGGTGAAAACCCCAATAACTTCCTTAGAGATAGATAGAACAATGATACAACCAGAATACAAGAGATAGTCTTCTCCTAGAAGCAGAGCCTCCTCCTCCACAAGTGATCCACTCTCCCAAGTGTGAGTGAGAGAATTGAATGTGTAAAATGAGAGAGACACACTCTCTATTTATACACTAACTGGACTTGACCCTTACTCAACTAGGTCGGCCTCAACTTAACCACTTAACATAATGCTGACTGGGACAACCCCCACTAGGGTGGTCTAATAACCCTTTGACCCACATGGCCGACCCCCAATAGGGTGGTCTAATAAACCTTTGACCCACATGACTTATACAGGGCCAACCCCAACAAGGTGGTCTAATAACCCATCAAGTATAAGTTACGACACTTACAATATAAATGACGACACTTCCGTATAGAGGAATAATAACATCTCTATAGGAATACAATATACATATATGTGAAATACATTCCGAAGTTACATATACATCAACACACTTGGATCATTTACGTTCCTTGGGCGATGAAGCTCGACGACAACATCTGGCATATAGGGCCAGGTTTAGAGAAATCTCGATTCACATGGTATATTTTGATTCATCGGAAGCATCCATCCACAACCTGACCATCAGTGAGGCTGGGAAACCCTCATAGGAGCCAAGCCCTACTTCCCAACTTGTTGAAGGGAAGTATTCCAACACACCTGTAACCACCACGGTTACGTCACTTGCTCCTCCCCCACCCCAAACTTCGAGGGAAGGATACTCTTTACCCCCTACCTTTTTTACAGGTAATGGTAATCCTATGGCGAATAATCAACAACCAGTGTTGGGTCAACCTTTACCTAGTGGTTAGAAATTTGTTGATGGGGGGAGACCCCCGTCTCTTAACCATAATACTGCAGCAGGATTTCCCATCGGCCCTTCCGTTGGAAATTCCTTATCTCCTGGACCTTCCACTACGGGACTATCCCATATTGGGGGACCGTCCAACGTAATTCAACCACCATCGAGTCAAGCGTATCCAGGTCATCTTATCCCTGTGCCGGGTCAACTTAATCCTGGAAACGCACTCTATGGGGACAGAAAAATGTTTTACAACATGGACCCCCACTCACAGTCCCTCAAGGCCATCCACCCTCGTTTGGTCCACCCCCACCTCCCATTGGAGGTGGCTCCCCCCCACACAACTCTGGAGGAGGTGGAACTCTACCTTCTGGTGGAGGACCACCTCATTCTGGCCATCATGACCCACCCCCCTGGCAGCGGTGGTGGTGGAGGACCATCTAACCCTGGAGGTGGTGGAGGAGGACCATCCCACCCTGGTGGTGGTGGTGGAGGACCATCCCACCCTGGAGGTGGTGGTGGAGGACCTTCTCACCCTAGTGGTGGTGGTGGAGGACCACCACCCTACTATGGTGGAGGTGGCAGAGGAGGCTCCTAACCTTCCGGCGGTGGCGGTGGAACACCACCCGCTCCCGACGGAGGTGGTGGAGGCCCACCCTATTCCAGCGGTGGTAGCAGATCACCACCTCCTCCTGGTAGAGGCAGTGGCGTCCCATTCTACCCTGGCGGGTAGTGGTGGACCCCCACAATTTGGAGGCGGCCCACCCCCTCCCGATGGCGGAGGTGCCCCCCCACCTTATGGTAATGGGCCACCTTATTATGGTAATGGACCACCTTACTATGGCGGCAGACCTACATTTGGTCCGGGTGATCCATACCCCTATGGCCAGTTTCCTCCTGAACACCCTATGGTCAGTCGATACAAGGTCCCACTGGTCCTTACACGCCTTATCAATACCATCAGTAACACAGCCTAATCCACAGCTTCCCTTTTTGGCTACTTTGGACTTGCCTGACTTGTCTCGCTTGACCAACGACCCCATCTACCATGAAACTAATTGGCCATCCATTCCGGTGAAACTTTCGTCAGATATCCCAAAATTTGATGGTAAGACGGGTGAGGATCCTAAAAATCATGTGATGACATACCACTTGTGGTGTTCATCCAACTCCTTGATGGACGACTTGATCCGTCTTAGATTGTTTCAATGGACTCTCACTGGTTCGGCTGCCAAGTGGTATATCGAACTACCACCCCAATCTTTTCCTGATTTTGGTTCTCATGCTATGAATTTTTTGACTCATTTCTAGCTGCCCATACGGTATGAAACTGGTATAGAGCTTTTAACCCCGCTCCGTAAAAATACCACTACTCACATCTCAGATCATATACATGAGTGGCGAAGGAGACGACGTCTTATTAAGGCTCCTATTCCAGACCAACTCCTAGTGGACTGGTTTACGAAGTCTCTCATCCCTACCATAGCACGAGATGTTTCCATGGGAGGCGCTATCACTGAGGAACAAGCCATCGCCCGTGCCCATTTATTAGACTTAGTCTACGCTCAGTCCGGAACGTTGTTTGATATTCTTCTTAACGCGCCCCACAACACTTACGACCCCGCGAAACCACCCAAGGGACCCCAAGCTGATGGCATCATTGGATCCCTTAACACCCAGCCTTCCTCTCAAACTATTGGATCGTCAAACCCCCAAGGTTCTTCCCCATAACCAACACAAGATGGTCACGGCACCACCAAATCATACACTCCTGCTATCATCAAAGAAGTGAATTCTATTTCATCAGCTTCACCTCAAAATTCTGGTGGTAAGAAGAAGAACAAAGGGAAACCTAAGAAATCTTCCACCCAGTAGGAACATAAGAGCACCCCTGATGACACCAAACAGAAAAGGAAGTTCAAATATCCTTGTCTATTGTGCGGTGATGACCACTTTTCCAAAGAGTTCCCCCATAGAGACGAAGTTCAAAAGTTTCTTAAGGGAAAACCCACACCCGCAGTTCTGAATGATCCCTTCCCTACTCAAAATCAGCAGTTGATTGCTCACACCTCTCCCTCCCAAGGAGAAGCATCTACCACTGCACACGTTCTCATGATGCGTAGTGAGACTATCAACTTGAGCACCCATTCGCGTTAGTATGAATTTCTTCCGGTGAAGGAACCTGTTGGAAGTAATACTGAAAAAGCTTCCACTTTGATGCCTGACATCACTGTACCAGCTGCTTCTCTCACCATTGAGAATCCTTCTTTCGAGTCAGTGTTGCGTCCACCCAAGAGCATGGTTTTCAATCCCAATGCTCAGGCTGCTCAAAACTACAACATTTTAGAGGACCTAGCACAAGCTCCTTGTGCTATGTCGATGCTTGAGGTCTTGTAAAACTGTCCTAATCAACACAAGACCCTCCTCGCTGCCATCGGTGCAGTTGACCCGGATTCATCGAACACCATCATGTTCCGGCTGGAATACTTCAAACCGAGGCTCTCCCATCAGTTGGAATTTCAAGTTTCCACAAACATTGTTGGGAAGACAATTCATCGTACCGTTTTGGACAAAGGTGCCTCTACTTCAGTCATGTCGATCTCATGCTATAGATCCATTGGCTCTCCTGAGCTGAACCGCTCCCCTACCCTTCTGAGAGCATTCGACGGACGTGGCTTTCAACCTCATGGGCTGTTACAAGCTTTAGCAGTCGAGATGGGGGGCAAGACCGCAACCATTAACATGGAAGTGGTCGCTGCCTCGTTAGATTATAACATTCTGCTTGGTCATAATTGGTTTTACGCCATGACTGCGGTCGCATCATCTGTTTTCCGCATAGTACAATTCCCTCATCAAGGCCGAATTGTTATAGTCGACCAACTAGATTTCTGCACACCTGACACCGCTACTCACTTGGGCGATAATGTTTTGTCAATTGGACAATATTCGCATCAGTATGAGAGCATGGGGGTTGGCCTCCTTAAGGACTCATCCCTTATGGGCATTTTTCCTACTTCGGATCCCCCAAATCATGTTTCCACGGTGAACATGATCTCCTCGCAGATCTCTTCTATTCCCAACTCCACTGATTCATGGCTTGTACCTTAGGAAGCCACCACACACCTGATTGGAGACACTATGCCTCTGTCACCCGTCGAACTCACATATGAGGCTATCCATTCAGCACCGGAGGACCATTTAGCTGTGACCTCCACCTCCTGTTCTCCACAGCGGACATCATCTGATCCCCTGCTACGGACTTTTCATTCCAACGAGTCCATTATGGAAATCATGAGCGCAGATGATCCTCCATGGGAATACCTCCATCATTGTTCGTCTTTCCTTCCCGTTTTGGATACTGTGGAGAACAACATTAGCACCATCTTTACACCGGATTCCACTCTGGCTCTCAGTCCTCGATACTCATGTACTCCGAAGGAAATTTAGCCAACATTGAGCCTACCACTTCGATAGACATTTCGGTTACTCCTGGTGTAGTGGAACACATCCAATTAGGCCAGAAGTGTTCCCTTGAAGAAGTCATTTCTTATATGGCCTTATTCAAGCGATTCTGAGACGTGTTCGCTTGGACCTACGAGGAGATTCCTAGGATAGAACCCATCATTGTTTTACACGAAATCAAAACCTAACCTGACGTCAAACCTGTCCTCCAAAATTTGCGACTGGTACACCCTCGGAAGACTGCGGCAATCAAGGCAGAGATTGAGAAACTCTTGAAGGCCGGCTTCATTTACCCTGTCCCATTGATAGAATGGGTCTCAAACATCGTCCCTGTTACTAAAAAGCAGGGTACCATTCGTGTCTGTGTTGATTATCAGGATCTCAATAAGGCTTGTCCTAAGGACAACTACCCGACTCCCTTTATTGACCAGATTATCGACAATTGTGCCGGAAGTGTCATTTTTTCATTTATGGATGGCTTTTCCGGATACAACCAGATTGAGATCTACCCCGTTGAACAACACAAGACTGCATCCATCTGCCCTTGGGGAATGTTTGCGTATCGTAAACTTCTGTTTGGTCTTAAAAACGTTGGTGACACATTCCAGCGGGCCATGTCATACGCCTTCCATGATGTGAAGGAATTTGTAGAACCGTACTTGGACGATCTCCCTACCCATTCAAAGCAACGTGAGTTCCACATAGATCATCTGACGACCGTTTTCCTCAGATGCAGGCAGCACAATATCCGTCTGAACCCTCATAAGTGTATTTTCTATGTCAAGTCAGGATGCCTCCTAGGGTTTATCGTCTCGAAATATGGGATCCGCATTGATCCCTTGAAGGTGGAATCCATCGTCGCCCTTCCACCTCTGACTAATATTACAGAACTTCAGAGTCTGCAAGGAAGAGCAACTTATTTACGACGCTTCGTCTGTAATTTCGCACAAAAGATGCAGGGTTACATGAGATTGATGAAGAAATACGTCCCATTCATCTGGGACGACCAATCTCAACAATATTTTGATAGTTTGAAACATTCCATCACGCATGCCCCTGTGCTCCAACCGTCGAATTACCATCGAGATTACATTCTATACCTCGCTGCTTCCGACACCACTATCTCCATGGTTTTGGTGTAGGAAGACCAGAACGCCCAAGAACATGTGATATACTACGCTATTAAAGGTCTCATTGACACTGAAAGCTCGCTCTCGCGGCGGTCATCGCCATGCAAAAGTTTCGACATTACATTTTTCTCCGCACCACCACCATCATCGCCGATTCGAACCCCATGTACCACGTTCTGACTCGCCAAGTACTTGGGGGCAAGTATTCATGATGGATCGTGATATTGCAAGAATTTGATCTTCTTTTCGAAAAGGCTAATTTTAAAAAGTCTTTGGTGTTTGTTGAGCTCATCTGTGACCTCCCCCGTGCTGATGTAGAATCTGAGCCCAATGACTCTTTTCCGGATGAGTCATTGTTTCTTATCAGTATGTTTAATCTAAGGTATGGAGATATCACTTTATATCTTAAAACCCAACGTTTCAGCCCTCAATTGTCTCGTGACGACCACCGTCGAATACGCCACCATGCAAAGTATTACCTAATAATCAATGATACTTTGTATCGCCGTGGCATCGATTCTATTCTTCGACGTTGTCTGAATCATGATGAGGCTGAACACGTTCTATATGAATGTCACGCTGGGGCTTGTGGTGCTCATCTCTCTGGGATGGCTACAACCCACAAGATTCTTCGCGTGGGATATTATTGGCCGTCTATCTTTAAAGATTGTATTGAGGCTGTAAAAAAATGTCCTCCATGTCAACATTTTCATACGAAAAAGCGCACCCACCCTGCCCCATTACACCCGGTTATTGCCGTTGGCCCCTTCGCTAAATGGGGCATCGACTTCATGCATTGTAAGCCTACCTCAGCTGGGGGGGCATAGTTACATCATTGTAGCTGTGGACTACTTTACAAAGTGGGTCGAGGCAATGCATTCTCACGATAATATCTTGGTTTTGCATTCTTTGCATGCATTCCATGCAGCACTCCATGCATCCATGCATCAGTAGTTGAGTCTCCTAGCACCCAGTCCATGTTTTGGGCCACATGGAGCTTGTTTTTGGCCATCATTATCCCTCCTAGCCACTTAGTGTGCCTTGTTTCCTTCTCTGGAGTTACAATGCACCCTCATGCACAGATTTATGAGATCTATCAGTCAGTTCCATGATTTAGGGAACCTTGTCCCCTTGATTGCTCAGTTAACTAATTGTAGCTCCTAGTTGACTGCTTCTGAGTGTAGGAGCGCCCTCCTTGAACAATGACATCTAGTTATGTGATCCCTTGGAGTCTCCTCCCCTATTTTGGTTCCCACATGGTTCAGTTATGCTCAATCCTACTCCAGTTGAATGATTATTCACCATCGGTGGCCACTAGACCTTATCGGGAGATGGTTTTAATGCAAACTAAGCCATGACTTGAGGAGAATTCGAATCCTCCCAGGATTATAGAATTCATTGTGTTGTATTATCATATTTTTTCCAGCTTACAACTGATGAATGTATCAACGATAGTTTCTCATATCTTTTGAGTTTCATGAGTGAATTTGATCATTTTTCTTGCTAATTCTTCTCTGCAATAAACACTGTGAAATTGTGAGGTTTGTTCAAGCTTAGTGATCTAACCCTGTGGAATTTGACAATAGGTACATCCAAACCAAAAATGGAATTTATGGACATCTCATCACTAGGAGTAACTTGTTGTTTTGTTATCAAAATCGAACATAAATTTAAGAAAACGGATAAGTGGTAGTTCAGATCTACGAATTCGTTGCACCAAAAGTATGGAAAAGGAAACCTCAACTCACAGAACAAATGACATAGAAAGGATAGCCGACCTCAGGAAAACCATTCCAAGCTAAAATCAAAGAAGGGTAATGGGAAGACAAAGAAGGAGACCAGGAAGTAGTGTGAGTTCCACAAAATCTCCTAGAATGACACTGATGGATATCGCTCAAAGAAGTAATTGGTGGTCAAGCTCAAAGCCTCAGAATTAGATCCTAGTTTTGATTCTTATTAAAACCCAACATCACAGTCATGGACAAGGGAAAGTGGATCATTTATGCAAAACCCAATGTCATGTTCGCTACAACAAATGTCTAGCCAAGAAATCCTAAAGTGTCAAAGGAAGGTGAGCGACCCTTCCACTCACATATGAGGGTGAAGGGTTATCCATTGCATTTCATTGTTGACAGTGGAAGTAAAAAGAACTTGATACCGACAGAGGTTGTGAAAAGGTTGAAGTTTACAACAACACCACACCCACAAACTTACAACATCGACTGGCTAATCTAGGTTCATGACATCCACGTCAATCAACAATGTCACCCACCCTATGACGTCAAGCCCTTCAAAGACGAGGTACTGTGTGATATTTCCCCTCTCGAAGTTTGTCATGTTCTCTTAGGAAAACCATATATGTGGAAAAACCATGTTGTATATGAGTCTCGACCACGTAGTGTAATTGTTTCTTTATAAAAAACAACTCTATAGGAAACTAGAGGTCATTCTAACTATTGCAGTCTCCTTTATCTCAGCCAATTAGTGCAGGAAGGTGATCTCCTAGACTAGGAATTTCATCCTCTTCATGATTTTCTTTGGAAGTGAACGAAAGATCAACGAAACATCCATGAACTCAACCCAAGATATTTCCATACAATAGAAGCAGGTGGAAAAAGTAGTGGAAGTGTCATGTCCCCTCCCTAGTGACCTTGGTCACCACTTGGATCCTCTTATCGCTAGGGGTCTAAGTTCTTAATTAATTGAGAAATTAATTAATTGGGGAAATTTTGAGGCATTACACCATAATAATTAATTAATTACTAGATAATTAATTAATTGCTAAGTTAAATTATTTCCGAGTTGTATTATTTTCATTTAAATGTTTCTTGCTAATAAATGTGCCAAGTGGCTGATGACTTGGCTAGGAAATTCGAATTGGTCAAGTGGGCCAAACTTGCCTAAGTGGTAAAACCTCAGAAAAGCTAAGGAATCTAATGGAGACAAGTTGGCAAGGTGAACCAAGAAGGAAACTGACAAAAGATGGAAAAGTCAGACAAAAGAAGAAAAGAGGAAAGTGAATAAAGTGGAAAAAACAAGAAAAGTAGTCAGAAAGGAAAGTAGCAAGTGCAGAAAAGCTCCCTAGGGCGCACTTGCCAATTTCAGTGAAGGAATGCAAAAGCAGGAAAGTGGAGAAAGTAGAAAAGTTTCCTTTCTCCTCAACGAATGCACCCTCCTCATCCACACGTGTGGGCTAGCTTGGGTAGCAAGTAATATCATATATTTAATCATGCTTCTCACTCCATCTCTCACTTTTTGATCATTATTAGAATTTGTGAATGAGAGCTTTGAGCCCTCTAGTTGAGTGTTGTGCCTCAACAAATTATTCTTGGGAGATGTGACCCAAGGCCCTGTGAGTTTCTTATGAGTGTTATTCAGGTCCAACAATTGATATTACATCTAGTGAAATCCATTTCAGATCAGCCTTGAAGAATTATTGTCAGATTGAAGAGGAGGCTACCATTGAAGAAGATTTGCAGCTAGATTTGGTGAAGGAACACTAGAGGATGAAGACAATTATGGAGAGATGTTCCTAGGACCTCAAGTGAACTCTATCAGCTGATGTTTACAAATATTAGATGCTACTATATTCCAGAAATCAAATATCAGATCAAATCTCTACTCTTCTCCTACTCATACTTCTTCCATAGCCAGTTTTGGAGGTGATTTCCCTAAAGGAGAGAACCAGTTGATGATGGTGCACCATTGAAGACCAGCATGTTCAGAATGCAACAAGATCAGCCATCTAACCTATAGATGGACTGACATTAACTTCCAGAACAGATCCAAAGTAACTTCTTTCTTCTCTTCTCTATTCTCCCACTGTTATAACAGAAAACTAGCCTATGAGGCATTATCATTTGGGAAGCAAGCAATAAAATAAAGGAGGAATGTTTTGAATGCTATATTTCGTGTGTTACACCTAAATATTACCATCATAAGATTCAGTGTATACATCCCTAAATTTTCCTTGACTAAGTCATTAACCTGGAAGAGATACATACCCATTCATACTAGGTTTTGAGAGGTCGTCGCAGGCTGCCCTCATGCAACCTACGACGTCGCAGCTTGCTCTCTTGCAGGGTGCGAAGATGTCAGTTAATGGATAAAAATAGTTCCTTCGAGCCCATTCTCGAAGCTAGCTGACATGGATCCCTATCCCTGGCCTTTTGGGAGAGCTGGCACTCGGTTCCTAACCTCTTGGAAGGATCCCCTATCTCTCTCCTACCATATCTCAACCTACCCTATCCATACCCTATCCACTTAGTCCTATATAAATGAAGCTGTATCCCACTCCAAAGGGGAGGAATTCTATAGTGTCTACATGCTGGTGAAATCATCTTAGAGAGATCTCTACTCATCCTTTGAGAGACTCACACTTCCTTGGGAGGATATGGCATTGGATTGGATGGAGAAGGATTACTTCGTTAAGCTTTGGTTGTAGTCGTTCTCTTCTATGTACTTTCCCTATTTTTACAGTAATATAAACGCTTTCCACCAATATTGTTGTGTTAATGATATTGTGTAGTTCACCTGCTTAACTGTTTACTTAGATATGTTATCGTTTAGATGTTTTTTACTTGTTTGTCTTGTTCTATGTGTATCTTGGCAGGTCTTGCAGCTGGGATATGACAACCGCGAGGCGTAGAAGAACATTCAGGAGAAGGAGCTACAAACTTAAGGTAAGACATATGATTACTTGATCCTTAACTAGATCTAGGAAAGTGGTTTATGTTCTGTTATATTTATTCTAGACTCACATTGAGCTAGGGAGATCCGGCTTGCGTCCGCTTGAGTGGATTGTCCGTCAAACAAATCTGGCGACCATACTGGGGAAGAACATTTTTTTGTAGTTGTCAATTTGAATTTTATTTTTGGTTGATTTCTTGTTACAAGCCATTTTATTTGTCATTTTCCTCTTAAGCTGGTTTCACCATCGGATCTTCACTTTGAAGAGTTTGATTACCTTCATTTGAGTTTGTACTTCTCATTTTCAAACCATTTCATTGCTCTTTGTTTGGAGATTTATTCATTTTTTGAACTTAGATCTCGCCTGTCGCGCCTGGTAAGTGGACTCAGAGCGACACTGTGTCATTTTTTATCTTTGTTCTTTTTCTGTGGGCCTATCGCTGCAACCCTTTCATTGGTCTACTACGACACCATCGCACTTCCCGCATTGGTAAACTACGACGTCGCACTATGTACAAATACAGATTGCGCTGATTTGTCAAAACTGCCATACAGGAATCCCCTCTCCATTCCTGATTTGAGTTTTGGTTTGTGTGAAAACTCCCTCTGAACTGTAAGATCCAGTCAGAGACCCCATTTTGATTTGTTTGGCTTCATTTGGCGTTGTTTTGGGTTCCGTCTTGGACAAGTCTGAGATTTAGTAGTAGTGGAAACTTTGGTCTCCCCCACCTGCATCCACTCACCCTTGCATTCCCTCCTCTCCTTGCCGGATCTAGTCGTTGTATTGGATTGGTTTCCATACCTCATTTGCATACTTTTTTTTGAGCTTTGCTTGCTTTAGTGCTACTTGTTACTGATTGATTTTGAGTGTTTGTGTGTACTTTCAGTCCATAAGAGTGCTTGTCTTTTATTGAGATTTTCTCAGTTATTGGAGTGCTACAAGTAATCTTTTCATTTCAGTATTTATGTTTGAAAGCGTCGCTGTCATCAAATTGTTAGTTTGATGCATCCATTGAGAAATCAAAAGTGCTTTATTTCCATCATTTTTCAAGCTCATTTGAAGAATTATACATGCGTTGGAATGTCTCATTTGTAGATCTTTTGGAAAAATTAAAAGAAAATTAAATTATTTGTGTTTTTCACGACTTATGAGTTGCTCATTTTCTTGAAAAATTCGAATATATATCAAGTTTTGCAAAAGTAGTTCCATGCTTGGAAAGTTACATGCATATTTTGGCTCTCATGCTTTAAACCATTGTAGTGAAAGTGAAAAGCTTGCACTCTCTACTTAGAACTTCTCTCTTTTCATCACTTAGCATCATTTTTGTTTTGAAAAGATAAAAGAAAAAGAAAAACATGTTTTGATTTGGCTTAGTAGTGTTGTGTTATGTGTTTCGCTTGAAAAGGAAAAGAATACTTCATAGTCATTTTTCGGTAGATTTGGGATTGTGTTGCATTGCATTGCTTTGGTAAAATCATTGGAAAGAAATTTCTCCTTCCCATACATCGAGTTCATAAAAAGAAAAGTATAATTTTTGTATGTAGTTAGGGCCTGCATTATGTTTCGGATTATGTACTCACCTCATGCATTCACCTAACCGTCCAGATAAAATTAACGGTAGAACTAGGGTAAAATTTTTAGTAACTTGTGTGTAAGTTAGAGACGTGTTCCGGCGTCGTTAAGCGTGGCAGTTGTCGTTATTTTCCAGCACTGTATCCCAGGGGTATTGTAGTCTTCCACGTACTTATTGGTATATCGAGCTCTTTCACGTACCCACCAAGTACCACACGTACTTGGTGTATATCGAAAGGGGTTTCATGTAGTCGGTAGTATATCGGAGGGTCTCGTGCCATACGATTGTGCATTAGACAACACCACTATGGATTTGAGCTCCCACGTACCTTGCGTATATTGGGAGACACCACTAGGATTCTTGAAACCAACTGAGTTAACCTTTTGGCCGTCTTGGCGGAGCAATACACCGAGAACATCACTCGGGGAGATTACTACGCATGTACCATCCAGGTAATCGGGTATTCAGGCAAGGGTATGGTCCCAATCCTCCTTGTCACGTTTTACTGTTGGACCCTACGGTATATTGCGATTTGCGAAGCCTTGACAATGCTGTGAGGTTCCAGACCTTTGAATCCACTCTTATAACATAAGTTTGCTTGTGGCCTTAGTTTGTGTAGGCTTTTGCCTGGTTTGCTGTTCTTTTGTTTAGCTTTTCTTAGGGGAAACTTTTGTTTCAGTCACTCTAGCTAACTTTCCTTGGAGAAGGTCCCGTAGGATTCAAAACTTGCCACCCAAATATCCCCTTAACCAGGAGATAATTTTGAGGGTAAGAATGGACCCACAAGCTACGGTTGTGTCACCTGAAGTGGAAAACCCCACTTTGAATGTTGGAGCGCATATGTTTTCTCCAGATTCACCTGCTTCTCACCCCCCGCAAGGTGAATAAGCACAAACTTCTAGTTCACAAGACCTACTTCCCATTTTTACGGGAGAGCTTGGATCGTTGGAATGGATAAATTCACCCCAGGATGGCCCTTCAACAGCTGCTGATCCTTCAGTGGCTTATTGGACATCTTCTCTAGGGCACCCAGTGGCCCATTTTGCTGTTGCATCCCCGCCTAACTGGACCACTCCAGAAGGCACTCCACCAACTAACTGCCCCAGTTCTGCCGATATTTTCGCACCTCTTCGTGAGCACTTGGATCATTTAGGTTCCTTGGGCGATGAAGCTTGACGACAACATCTGGCATATAGGGCCAGGTTTAGAGAAATCCCGATTCACATGGTATCTTTTGATTCATCGGAAGCATCCATCCACAACCTGACCATTAGTGAGACTGGGAAACCCTCATAGGAGCCCAGCCCTACTGCCCAACTTGTTGAAGGGAAGTATTCCAACACACCTGTAACCACCACGGTTACGTCACCTGCTCCTCCCCCACCCCAAACTTCGAGGGAAGGATACTCTTTACCCCCTACCTTTTTTACAGGTAATGGTAATGGTAATGTTAAATTTTCAGAATTTACTTCAATCTAATCTAGGATCTTAACTGAGAGAACAACATGTACAACATATCTACAACATATCAATCATGGACACAATAATGCAAGCACACAAGAGACACAGAGTTTACTTCGGGAAAACCATAAAGGTGAAAAACCCCAATAACTTCCTCAGAGATAGATAGAGAAATGATACAACCAGAATACAAGAGATAGTCTTCTCCTAGAAGCAGAGCCTCCTCCTCCACAAGTGCGCCACTCTCCCAAGTGTGAGTGAGAGAATTGAATGTGTAAAATGAGAGAGACACACTCTCTATTTATACACTAACTTGAGTTGACCTTTACTCAACTAGGTCGGCCTCAACTTAACCACTTAACCTAATGCTGACTGGGCCGACCCCCACTAGGGTGGTCTAATAACCCTTTGAACCACATGGCCGAACCCCAATAGGGTGGTCTAATAACCCTTTGACCCACATGAATTATACAGGGCCAACCCCAACAAGGTGGTCTAATAACCCATCAAGTATAAGTTACGACACTTACAATATAAATGATGACACTTCTGTATAGAGGAATAATAACATCTCTATAGGAATACAATATACATATATGTGAAATACATTCCGAAGTTACATATACATCAACACTCCCTCTTAACTAGGAAGGTATTTCTCGACACAGGTCTTCTAGCACAAGTCATCTTCTCTGGATCATCGTCACTGCTGCTGCTATCTTAATCAATCTCTGAATCTAATCGTCATAGGAAGTTCTATAGAGCCAGTCCTTTTTCATACTGGATGTAGTCCCACCACCTGCAGGTCTTCGTCATCACTGGCCATACTGTGGAAATCTCAGGACTTATTACATGCATCACAAAACCTTAAAAGAGTCTCTTGACTAGCAAGAACTCTAAAGAGCATATGAGGCATTTTTCATCCTGTCCAGATCTCCAGGACTTATTACATGTGACCCCACCACAAAACCTTGAAACAGAATCCTAGGACTGATTACGCGCACAAGGATCAACCTATCGGATCTCCCAGGGCACAAATTACATGTGGTCACCACAAAACCTTGAAAGAGCATCCCAGGACTGATTACGAGCACAAGGCTCAACCTATCGGATCTCCCAAGGAACAAATTATATGTGGTCATGGGAAAACCTCGAACGAGCATCCCAGGACTGATTACGAGCACACGGCTCAACCTATCGGATCTCCAAGGGCACAAATTACATGCCATAGGACAAAAAATCGAAAGAGCATCTGCCAGATATCCCAGGGCACAAATTACATGCCATAGGAAAAACCTCGAAAGACTCTGCAGATCTCCAGGGCACAAATTATATGTCCTCCCAAGCAAAACCTCGAAAGAGCATTTGCCAGGTATCCCAGGGTACAAATTACATGCCATAGGCAAAACCTCGAAAGACTATCTGCAAATCTCCCAGGGCACAAATTATATGCTTATCTGCACAACCTATTCCACGGCTACAGAGTATCAAATTGATACTCACCATACATCATCCTGATGTACACATGATCATCCTGATCATCATCACTGCAACATCCTGCTGCATGTCATCTGGAGCAACATCCCGAAGCTCGTCATCCATGATCATCCTGATCATACAATGCATCTACCTAATGCATACCAAGTATCTACCTGATACATATCATCATACATGATCCACCTGATCATACAGTGTATCCACCTGATACAAATACAAATACATGATACATATCACCATACATGATCCACCTGATCATACTATGTATCCACCTGATACATATACAGATGCATGGTCCAAGCATCCAACATGATGCATATACAAAAATACATACAAGTGATCCAACTGATCATATCCAACATCCAACATGATGTGTGCATACATATAAATGATCCAACTGATCATATCCAACAACCAACATGATGTGTACATACATATACATATAAATGATCCAACCGCTCATATCCAACATCCAACATGATGCATACACAGAGCACTAACTAGAGCATCGTCCTGATGCTCATCATCCAACGCTTATATCCACAGCCATGTGAAGGATCCTCCTTCCAACATGATTGGAATGGCTTCTGCAAATGTGTCCATCACTTCTTCCTCGAAGTGTCATCAATATGAAGAACACCAAGCCTCTCCTTGAAGTACTCAAACTTCACCTTGGCTAGTGTCTTCATCAGCACATCTGAAATCTACTCATCCGTCGCAATTTACAGGAGCTTCACAGCTCCTCTCTGCACCATATCCCTGATATAGTGATATTTGATCTCTATGTGTTTCGACCTGTCATGAAACACTGGGTTCTTAGACAGCTTTACACAACTCTGGTTATCACAAATGATACTAGTAGCATCCAACGGGAGATCAAATAACTCAGACAGTAACTTCCATAGCCATACTGCCTCACAACTAGCTGAACAGGCTGCAACATACTCTGCCTCAGCTGTACTCAGTGCTATGCAGGATTGCTTCCTGCTAAACCAAGAGATCACACCTGATCCCATACTGAAGCAACATCGAGATGTGCTCTTCCTATCTGCAGCACTGCCAACCCAATCTGAATCAACATAACCCTGCAGGTTAAGCTTTTGATTCGCTTCATACTTGAGCCCATAATCCACTGTACCCTTCAGGTACCTCAGAACATGCTTTATAGCAACCAAGTGAACACTTCTCGGATCCGTCAGGAACTGGCTCAATGTGTTCACCGCAAAGCAAATATCTGGTCTCGTGTTCATCAGGTACATCAAGGACCCAATCATCTGACGATACATAGAGACATCAACTGGCTCAGATGAAGCATTACATAGAAGCTTCAGATTCGATGCCATAGGTGTGGCCATGGCCTTGCAATCCATCATCCCGAACCTCTTTAGGATCTCTACTGCATACTTCCCTTTTCTAAGGAAGATTTCATCTGCACTCTGCCACACCTCCAAGCCAAAAAACAAATAGTGCATCATCCCCAAGTTCTTCATCTCGAACTCGGCACCAAGCTTCCGCTGTGTGTCGGCAATCAATCTGTCATCTCCTGTTACAAACAGGTCATCCACATACAGGAGTAGAATCACAGGATTCCCTTCCTCAACCTTGTAGTAAAGGTTGGAATCCTCTTCACTCTTGGTAAATCCCAAACTGGATAGAAAGATGTCTATCCTACCAAGTTCTGCACACATATATGACTACACCATTCAAGAAGGCTGTCTTGAAATCCATCTGGTGTATCTTCTATTTCATCACTTTTATATTTCTCTATGTTGCCATCTACAGCATGCATGATCTGATAGTTCCATTTGGAAGTCACAACAGACTTCCCTTCAGCTCTTGGGACCGCATACCAAACATCGTTCTTCATGATCGACGGATCATTGCATTCTTCTCGTATCCTGGGAACTTCAATATCTTCAATAGATAATTTTGTTGCTTTGAACAAATGTTGTAGTCCTTCTTTTGTAGGTGATGGTATACGGTCTTTTCTACAAAACAATTTAAATTGCATGATTAGAAACATCTCATAATTTTCAGACAAATTCTTACTCATAAAGAAATATGTCATACACTCATGCAATTATCTTAGCCAATGCTTCAATACAACATTTATCCATGTTCCACAACTTTCTAGATGCCTTCCAGTCTCTACTAGAACATTGTTAAGAGTTTGCACTACTCCCAACATGTCAGCAAAGAGGTTTCATTCTAGATAAGTAGCACTGGAATGTTGTACAGTGCCATAGGCCACTTACCCATCACATACATATTAGTAGTATACTGTTCATTAATGCAATCATTCTAATATGCACAATACATATCCTAAGTCTAGGAACATGAGCATATACATCATTGACCAATTTTATTTTAACAAACAAATATGCAAGAAATGATAATTAAAAATACTTATCTTTGTTTGGTTGCTGGGTGGACTCCCTCTGAGTCTTTGCTTCCTTGTAGGAGCTGCTGAAGTAGCTTCTTCTACACCTTTCCGTTGTGGAATGTAGAAAGATGGTCAACTCCCTCTGAATATCTACATCCTTGCAGAAACTACTGAAGTGTGCTCCTTTGCTTTCTTGCAGGAACAACTGGAGTGTGCTCCCTCTTGATCTTTGCTTCCTGGATTACCTGTCCTTGAACTTACATCCATCCTTAATCACTATGCATGCTTATTAGTATCATCATTGTGTTATCCTTGAGGTCTCATACATAATCACACATTTATTAGTATAATCTTAATACTATCAAAACGCAATAATCTTAAACATGTATAGTCATGATCTTTCAAAGATAATAAACATTAGTATTCAAGGTTTCAGGGAAGTCTTGTTTTACTCATGCATATTCTCATTTGATCATAGGACTCTTCTGATTAGTTAAATCATCAATGCATAAACCTGTGATTACTCAAACCTATACCTTCATGATTCTTCTGGTTAGTCATATCATCAATTATGGTAAAAAACATAATATGCATACAGCCATGACTATTCAAACCTATGACTTCATGAATAATCATTATCAACAACAAAATAGTATAAGATCCTAACACAAGGTAGGATTCTAGCTTGATATAGGAAAAACATACCTGGATTAGCATGCTAGCTAGTTATATCTAACATACCCGCATAACGTCTTCTGGTTCTCTTCAGTGACTTGTGCTAGTAACCTGCATGTCTCATAAGTTAACCATTGTAGAACCAAGTTATACATACCTCGTAAGTAGATCTTCTATGTGATCCATGACAATGGATGAATCTTTGTCTTCATGTCACCATGATCATATGTTCTTGAAGTAGAACATGATTTGTTTTTCTTGGTGTACCTTTTATGTTAGCGAACAACATAAACCTCATACAACATCACAATACTTTAGTACATTCATAACTGTCAAAACCTTAATCAATGAATATCTTCTATTAAGTTGATACGACAAGTCTAGTAATTAATCAAGATTGTACTATAATGATATGAAGACAAACATTAACCATGAAACATACCTGTAAGCCATACCTGTCAAGATTGCTTGTAATCTTCTTATGGAAGGCCTTAGCCTCATCTCCCTCTGAGACAAGAACTTCTTCACTTATGTAGGTGACCAATCCACTTGATTTGCAAGAACTGGACCTAGAGCTGGATTAGGGTTTGTCAAAGAAACCCCAAAAATTCAAACTTCTGAAAGGATAGAAATATGCGCCTTGATGAGCTCATCAACTTGGTATATTTAGAATTTGAAAACTACAAAGTTTCACCCCTCGAAATTGCCTTTTAGATTTCTGGATTCACTAGGGAGGACCCTGAATTAGGGTTTGAGTTTCCTGGAGCTTCACCAAACCAAAATATTTGGTTCAAAGATCTAAGCTTCGAATTTTCTGAGGAGCTTCAAGCCGTGGTCACAGATTTCCAAAATTCCAAGTTTTGCAGAAGCCCTAATTTTCCATCTTTCTGATCAAAGTCCCGAACTGGGGTTTGATCAAGCCCGGCCTTCTGCCCACCCAAAAAATTTGATCTTGGTCTCTAAATTTCAATTTTGATGAGTAGCATCCAGCCGTGGTCCCCGATTACAAAAAATCCAACTTTCTCCGAAGCCCTAAATTCCGGAAGCCATGAATGAAGGTGCTAAAAAATAATTCTGTTTTGACAGAAAAATGTACCTGATTGTTTCTGGTGTAACTCTGAAATTTTCGATCCATAGGGTCTGAATTTTTTTTCCTGAGATATCCCGACCTATTATCTTTCCATTCCAACAGGTCTGACCTCAATTGGATTCTCTGAGAGAGAGTTATGCCACGTGTCCTAACGTGACCTGTTTAAGGGATAATACAGGAGAGCGAACTTGTACTGCATGCCACGTGTCACTGGTTCAACTTCGGCCTCTGAAAACGTTTTATAATATATTAAAGTCTGTGTACTACCTGTCACTTTTTACTAAATTTCATATGGAGCTTCCTAGCCCAA
This sequence comes from Larix kaempferi, assembly GCA_027924585.1. NCBI lineage: Eukaryota > Viridiplantae > Streptophyta > Pinopsida > Pinales > Pinaceae > Larix > Larix kaempferi. The sequence continues at coordinate 22,739,203 of BSBM01000361.1, forward strand.
GTTATGACGTTTTTCCCAAGGTCACCTGATTTTGACTCAGATCTGGAAGAGGCAGAAACCCTATATTGTACAGATCATAAATCACAAATTACAACGAATTAGAGGGTGTCCTTTGGACACAAGGTACATGGGGATATTATATTCGACCTGTAAACGTTTTAGATCCTCAAACTTCGCCAAAATGGATTTATAGCGAAAGTTCTACGATGACTTGTTTTTGCTATATCAAGCCCTAACATTATAAGTGCAATAAGTGTCATACATGCCATATCATGCCTTCTTTCAGGCTAGCTCTGATACCATGTTAAATTTTCAGAATTTACTTCAATATGATCTAGTATCTTAACTAAGAGAACAAAATGTACAACATATCAATCATGGACACAATAATGCAAGCACACAAGAGACACAGAGTTTACTTGTGGAAAACCATAAAGGTGAAAACCCCAATAACTTCCTTAGAGATAGATAGAACAATGATACAACCAGAATACAAGAGATAGTCTTCTCCTAGAAGCAGAGCCTCCTCCTCCACAAGTGCTCCACTCTCCCAAGTGTGAGTGAGAGAATTGAATGTGTAAAATGAGAGAGACACACTCTCTATTTATACACTAACTGGACTTGACCTTTACTCAACTAGGTCGGCCTCAACTTAACCACTTAACATAATGCTGACTGGAACAACCCCCACTAGGGTGGTCTAATAACCCTTTGACCCACATGGCCGACCCCCAATAGGGTGGTCTAATAAACCTTTGACCCACATGACTTATACAGGGCCAACCCCAACAAGGTGGTCTAATAACCCATCAAGTATAAGTTACGACACTTACAATATAAATGACGACACTTCCGTATAGAGGAATAATAACATCTCTATAGGAATACAATATACATATATGTGAAATACATTCCGAAGTTACATATACATCAACACACTTGGATCATTTACGTTCCTTGGGCGATGAAGCTCGACGACAACATCTGGCATATAGGGCCAGGTTTAGAGAAATCTCGATTCACATGGTATATTTTGATTCATCGGAAGCATCCATCCACAACTTGACCATCAGTGAGGCTGGGAAAACCTCATAGGAGCCCAGCCCTACTTCCCAACTTGTTGAAGGGAAGTATTCCAACACACCTGTAACCACCACGGTTACGTCACTTGCTCCTCCCCCACCCCAAACTTCGAGGGAAGGATACTCTTTACCCCCTACCTTTTTTACAGGTAATGGTAATCCTATGGCGAATAATCAACAACCAGTGTTGGGTCAACCTTTACCTAGTGGTTAGCAATTTGTTGATGGGGGGAAACCCCCGTCTCTTAACCATAATACTGCAGCAGGAGTTCCCATCGGCCCTTCCGTTGGAAATTCCTTATCTCCTGGACCTTCCACTACGGGACTATCCCATATTGGGGGACCGTCCAACGTAATTCAACCACCATCGAGTCAAGCATATACAGGTCAACTTAAGCCTGTGCCGGGTCAACTTAATCCCGGAAACGCACTCTATGGGGACAGAAAAATGTTTTACAACATGGACCCCCACTCACAGTCCCTCAAGGCCATCCACCCTCGTTTGGTCCACCCCCACCTCCCATTGGAGGTGGCTCCCTCCCACACAACTCTGGAGGAGGTGGAACTCTACCTTCTGGTGGAGGACCACCTCATTCTGGCCATCATGACCCACCCCCCTGGCGGCGGTGGTGGTGGAGGACCATCCAACCCTGGAGGTGGTGGTGGAGGACCATCCCATCCTGGTGGTGGTGGTGGAGGACCATCCCACCCTGGTGGTGGTGGTGGAGGACCATCCCACCCTGGAGGTGGTGGTGGAGGACCTTCTCACCCTAGTGGTGGTGGTGGAGGACCACCACCCTACTATGGTGGAGGTGGCAGAGGAGTCTCCTAACCTTCCGACGGTGGCGGTGGAACACCACCCCCTCCCGACGGAGGTGGTGGAGGCCCACCCTATTCCAGCGGTGGTAGCAGATCACCACCTCCTCCTGGTAGAGGCAGTGGCGTCCCATTCTACCCTGGCGGTAGTGGTGGACCCCCACCATTTGGAGGCGGCCCACCCCCTCTCGATGGCGGAGGCGCCCCCCCACCTTATGGTAATGGGCCACCTTATTATGGTAATGGACCACCTTACTATGGCGGCGGACCTACATTTGGTCCGGGTGACCCATACCCCTATGGCTAGTTTCCTCCTGAACACCCTATGGTCAGTCGATACAAGGTCCCACTGGTCCTTACACGCCTTATCAATACCATCAATAACACAGCCTAATCCACAGCTTCCCTTTTTGGCTACTTTGGACTTGCCTGACTTGTCTCGCTTGACCAACGACCCCATCTACCACGAAACTAATTGGCCATCCATTCCGGTGAAAATTTCGTCAGATATCCCAAAATTTGATGGTAAGATGGGTGAGGATCCTAAAAATCATGTGATGACATACCACTTGTGGTGTTCATCCAACTCCTTGATGGACGACTTGATCCGTCTTAGATTGTTTCAATGGACTCTCACTGGTTCGGCTGCCAAGTGGTATATCGAACTACCACCCCAATCTTTTCCTGATTTTGGTTCTCTTGCTATGAATTTTTTGACTCATTTCTAGCTGCCCATACGGTATGAAACTGGTACAGAGCTTTTAACCCCGCTCTGTCAAAATACCGCTACTCACATCTCAGATCATATACATGAGTGGCGAAGCAGACGACGTCTTATTAAGGCTCCTATTCCAGACCAACTCCTAGTGGACTGGTTTACGAAGTCTCTCATCCCTACCATAGCACGAGATGTTTCCATGGGAGGCGCTATCACTGAGGAACAAGCCATCGCCCGTGCCCATTTATTAGACTTAGTCTATGCTCAGTCCGGCACGTTGTTTGATATTCTTCTTGACGCGCCCCACAACACTTACGACCCCGCGAAACCACCCAAGGGACCCCAAGCTGATGGCATCATTGGATCCCTTAACACCCAGCCTTCCTCTCAAACTATTGGATCGTCGAACCCCCAAGGTTCTTCCCCATAACCAACACAAGATGGTCACGGCACCACCAAATCATACACTCCTGCTATCATCGAAGAAGTGAATTCTATTTCATCAGCTTCACCTCAAAATTCTGGTGGTAAGAAGAAGAACAAAGGGAAACCTAAGAAATCTTCCACCCAGTAGGAACATAAGAGCACCCCTGATGACACCAAACAGAAAAGGAAGTTAAAATATCCTTGTCTATTGTGCGGTGATGACCACTTTTCCAAAGAGTGCCCCCATAGAGACGAAGTTCAAAAGTTTCTTAAGGGAAAACCCACACCCGCAGTTCTCAACGATCCCTTCCCTACTCAAAATCAGCAGTTGATTGCTCACACCTCTCCCTCGAAAGGAGAAGCATCTACCACTGCACATGTTCTCATGATGCGTAGTGAGACTATCAACTTGAACACCCATTTGCGTTAGTATGAATTTGTTCCGGTGAAGGAACCTGTTGGAAGTAATACTGAAAAAGCTTCCACTTTGATGCCTGACATCACTGTACTAGCTGCTTCTCTCACCATTGAGAATCCTTCTTTCGAGTCAGTGTTGCGTCCACCCAAGAGCATGGTTTTCAATCCCAATGCTCAGGCTGCTCAAAACTACAACATTTTAGAGGACCTAGCACAAGCTCCTTGTGCTATGTCGATGCTTGAGGTCTTGTAAAACTGTCCTAATCAACACAAGACCCTCCTCACTGCCATCGGTGCAGTTGACCCGGATTCATCGAACACCATCATGTTCCGGCTGGAATACTTCAAATCGAGGCTCTCCCATCAGTTGGAATTTCAAGTTTCCACAAACATTGTTGGGAAGACAATTCATTGTACCAATTTGGACAAAGGTGCCTCTACTTCAGTCATGTCGATCTCATGCTATAGAGCCATTGGCTCTCCTGAGCTGAACCGCTCCCCTACCCTTCTGAGAGCATTCGACGGACGTGGCTTTCAACCTCATGGGCTGTTACAAGCTTTAGCAGTCGAGATGGGGGGCAAGACCGCAACCATTAACATGGAAGTGGTCGCTGCCTCGTTAGATTATAACATTCTGCTTGGTCATAATTGGTTTTACGCCATGACTGCGGTCGCATCATCTGTCTTCCGCATAGTACAATTCCCTCATCAAGGCCGAATTGTTATAGTCGACCAACTAGATTTCTGCACACCTGACACCGCTACTCACTTGGGCGATAATGTTCCATCAATTGGACAATATTCGCATCAGTATGAGAGCATGGGGGTCGGCCTCCTTAAGGACTCATCCCTTATGGGCATTTTTCCTACTTCGGATCCCCCAAATCATGTTTCCACAGTGAACATGATCTCCTCGTAGATCTCATCTATTCCCAACTCCACTGATTCATGGCTTGTACCTGAAGAAGCCACCACACACCTGATTGGAGACACTATGCCTCTGTCACCCGTCGAACTCACATATGAGGCTATCCATTCAGCACCGGAGGACCATTTAGTTGTGACCTCCACCTCCTGTTCTCCACGGCGGACATCATCTGATCCCCTGCTACGGACTTTTCATTCCAACGAGTCCATTATGGAAATCATGAGCGCAGATGATCCTCCATGGGAATACCTCCATCATTGTTCGTCTTTCCTTCCCGTTTTGGATACTGTGGAGAACAACATTAGCACCATCTTTACACCGGATTCCACTCTGGCTCTCAGTCCTCGATACTCACGTACTCCGAAGGAAATTTAGCCAACATTGAGCCTACCACTTCGATAGACATTTCGGTTACTCCTGGTGTAGTGGAACACATCCAGTTAGGCCAGAAGTGTTCCCTTGAAGAAGTCATTTCTTATACGGCCTTATTCAAGCGATTCTGAGACGTGTTCGCTTTGACCTACGAGGAGATTCCTAGGATAGACCCCATCATTGTTTTACACGAAATCAAAACCTAACCTGACGTCAAACCTGTCCTCCAAAATTTGCGACTGGTACACCCTCGGAAGACTGCGGCAATCAAGGCAGAGATTGAGAAACTCTTGAAGGCCGGCTTCATTTACCCTGTCCCATTGATAGAATGGGTCTCAAATATCATCCCTGTTACTAAAAAGCAGGGTACCATTCGTGTCTGTGTTGATTATCAGGATCTTAATAAGGCTTGTCCTAAGGACAACTACCCGACTCCCTTTATTGACCAGATTATCGACAATTGTGCCGGAAGTGTCATTTTTTCATTTATGGATGGATTTTCCGGATACAACTAGATTGAGATCCACCCCGTTGAACAACACAAGACTGCATCCATCTGCCCTTGGGGAATGTTTGCGTATCATAAACTTCTGTTTGGTCTTAAAAACGTTGGTGACACATTCCAGTGGGCCATCTCATACGCCTTCCATGATGTGAAGGAATTTGTGGAACCGTACTTGGACAATCTCCCTACCCATTCAAAGCAACGTGAGTTCCACATAGATCATCTGACGACCGTTTTCCTCAGATGCAGGCAGTACAATATCCGTCTGAACCCTCATAAGTGTATTTTCTGTGTCAAGTCAGGATGCCTCCTAGGGTTTATCGTCTTGAAATATGGGATCCGCATTGATCCCTTGAAGGTGGAATCCATCGTCGCCCTTCCACCTCTGACTAATATTAAGGAACTTCAGAGTCTGCAAGGAAGAGCAACTTATTTACGATGCTTCGTCTGTAATTTCGCACAATAGATGCAGGGTTACATGAGATTGATGAAGAAATACGTCCCATTCATCTGGGATGACCAATCTCAACAATATTTTGATAGTTTGAAACATGCCATCACGCATGCCCCTGTGCTCCAACCGTCGAATTACCATCGAGATTACATTCTATACCTCGCTGCTTCCGACACCACTATCTCCATGGTTTTGGTGTAGGAAGACCAGAACGCCCAAGAACATGTGATATACTACGCTATTAAAGGTCTCATTGACACTGAAAGCTCGATCTCGCGGCGGTCATCGCCATGCAAAAGTTTCGACATTACATTTTTCTCCGCACCACCACCATCATCGCCGATTCGAACCCCATGTACCACGTTCTGACATGCCAAGTTCTTGGGGGCAAGTATTCATGATGGATCGTGATATTGCAAGAATTTGATCTTCTTTTCGAAAAGGCTAAGTCTAAAAAGTCTTTGGTGTTTGTTGAGCTCATCTGTGACCTCCCCCGTGCTGATGTAGAATCTGAGCCCAATGACTCTTTTCTGGATGAGTCATTGTTTCTTATCAGTACGTTTGATCTAAGGTATGGAGATATCACTTTATATCTTCAAACCCAACGTTTCAGCCCTCAATTGTCTCGTGACGACCACCGTCGAATACGCCACCATGCAAAGTATTACCTAATAATCAATGATACTTTGTATCGCTGTGGCATCGATTCTATTCTTCGACGTTGTTTGAATCATGATGAGGCTGAACACGTTCTATATGAATGTCACGCTGGGGCTTGTGGTGGTCATCTCTCTGGGATGGCTACAACCCACAAGATTCTTCGCGTGGTATATTATTGGCCGTCTATCTTTAAAGATTGTATTGAGGCTGTAAAAAAATGTCCTCCATGTCAACATTTTCATACGAAAAAGCGCACCCACCCTGCCCCATTACACCCGGTTATTGCCGTTGGCCCCTTCGCTAAATGGGGCATCGACTTCATGCATTGTAAGCCTACCTCAGCTGGGGGGGAATAGTTACATCATTGTAGCTGTGGACTACTTTACAAAGTGGGCCGAGGCAATGCATTCTCATGATAATATCTTGGTTTTGCATTCTTTGCATGCATTTTTTATGCATGCATGCATTTTTTATGCATGCATGCATTCCATGCAGCACTCCATGCATCCATGCATCAGTAGTTGAGTCTCCTAGCACCCAGTCCATGTTTTGGGCCCCATGGAGCTTGTTTTTGGCCATCATTATCCCTCCTAGCCACTTAGTGTGCCTTGTTTCCTTCTCTGGAGTTACAATGCACCCTCATGCACAGATTTATGAGATCTATCAGTCAGTTCCATGATTTAGGGAACCTTGTCCCCTTGATTGCTCAGTTAACTAATTGTAGCTCCTAGTTGACTGCTTCTGAGTGTAGGAGCGCCCTCCTTGAACAATGATAGCTAGTTATGTGATCCCTTGGAGTCTCCTCCCCTATTTTGGTTCCCACATGGTTCAGTTATGCTCAATCCTACTCCAGTTGAATGATTATTCACCATCGGTGGCCACTAGACCTTATCGGGAGATGGTTTTAATGCAAACTAAGCCATGACTTGAGGAGAATTCGAATCCTCCTAGGATTATAGAATTCATTGTGTTGTATTATCATATTTTTTCCAGCTTACAACTGATGAATGTATCAACGATAGTTTCTCATATCTTTTGAGTTTCATGAGTCAATTTGATCATTTTTCTTGCTAATTCTTCTCTGCAATAAACACTGTGAAATTGTGAGGTTTGTTCAAGCTTAGTGATCTAACCCTGTGGAATTTCACAATAGGTACATCCAAACCAAAAATGGAATTTATGGACATCTCATCACTAGGAGTAACTTGTTGTTTTGTTATCAAAATCGAACATAAATTTAAGAAAACGGATAAGTGGTAGTTCAGATCTACGAATTCGTTGCACCAAAAGTATGGAAAAGGAAACCTCAACTCACAGAACAAATGACATAGAAAGGATAGCCAACCTCAGGAAAACCATTCCAAGCTAAAATCAAAGAAGGGTAATGGGAAGACAAAGAAGGAGACCAGGAAGTAGTGTGAGTTCCACAAAATCTCCTAGAATGACACTGATGGATATCGCTCAAAGAAGTAATTGGTGGTCAACCTCAAAGCCTCAGAATTAGATCCTAGTTTTGATTCTTATTAAAACCCAACATCACAGTCATGGACAAGGGAAAGTGGATCATTTATGCAAAACCCAATGTCATGTTCGCTACAACAAATGTCTAGCCAAGAAATCCTAAAGCGTCAAAGGAAGGTGAGCGACCCTTCCACTCACATATGAGGGTGAAGGGTTATCCATTGCATTTCATTGTTGACAGTGGAAGTAAAATGAACTTGATATCGACAAAGGTCGTGAAAAGGTTGAAGTTTACAACAACACCACACCCACAAACTTACAACATCGACTGGCTAATCTAGGTTCATGACATCCACGTCAATCAACAATGTCACCCACCCTATGACGTCAAGCCCTTCAAAGACGAGGTACTGTGTGATATTTCCCCTCTCGAAGTTTGTGATGTTCTCTTAGGAAAACCATATATGTGGAAAAACCATGTTGTATATGAGTCTCGACCACGTAGTGTAATTGTTTCTTTATAAAAAACAACTCTATAGGAAACTAGAGGTCATTCTAACTATTGCAGTCTCCTTTATCTCAGCCAATTAGTGCAGGAAGGTGATCTCTTAGACTAGGAATTTCATCCTCTTCATGATTTTCTTTGGAAGTGAACGAAAGATCAACGAAACATCCATGAACTCAACCCAAGATATTTCCATACAATAGAAGCAGGTGGAAAAAGTAGTGGAAGTGTCATGTCCCCTCCCTAGTGACCTTGGTCACCACTTGGATCCTCTTATCGCTAGGGGTCTAAGTTCTTAATTAATTGATAAATTAATTAATTGGGGAAATTTTGAGGCATTACACCATAATAATTAATTAATTACTAGATAATTAATTAATTGCTAAGTTAAATTATTTCCGAGTTGTATTATTTTCATTTAAATGTTTCTTGCTAATAAATGTGCCAAGTAGTTGATGACTTGGCTGGGAAATTCGAATTGGTCAAGTGGGCCAAACTTGCCTAAGTGGTAAAACCTCAGAAAAGCTAAGGAATCTAATGGAGACAAGTTGGCAAGGTGAACCAAGAAGGAAACTGACAAAAGATGGAAAAGTCAGACAAAAGAAGTAAAGAGGAAAGTGAATAAAGTGGAAAAAATAAGAAAAGTAGTCAGAAAGGAAAGTAGCAAGTGCAGAAAAGCTCCCTAGGGCGCACTTGCCAATTTCAGTGAAGGAATGCAAAAGCAGGAAAGTGGAGAAAGTAGAAAAGTTTCCTTTCTCCTCAACGAATGCACCCTCCTCATCCACACGTGTGGGCTAGCTTGGGTAGCAAGTAATATCATATATTTAATCATGCTTCTCACTCCATCTCTCACTTTTTGATCATTATTAGAATTTGTGAATGAGAGCTTTGAGCCCTCTAGTTGAGTGTTGTGCCTCAACAAATTATTCTTGGGAGATGTGACCCAAGGCCCTGTGAGTTTCTTATGAGTGTTATTCAGGTCCAACAATTGATATTACATCTAGTGAAATCCATTTCAGATCAGCCTTGAAGAATTATTGTCAGATTGAAGAGGAGGCTACCATTGAAGAAGATTTGCAGCTAGATTTGGTGAAGGAACACTAGAGGATGAAGACAATTATGGAGAGATGTTCGTAGGACTTCAAGTGAACTCTATCAGCTGATGTTTGCAAATATTAGATGCTGCTATATTCCAGAAATCAAATATCAGATCAAATCTCTACTCTTCTCCTACTCATACTTCTTCCATAGCCAGTTTTGGAGGTGATTTCCCTAAAGGAGAGAACCAGTTGATGATGGTGCACCATTGAATACCAGCATGTTCAGAATGCAACAAGATCAGCCATCTAACCTGTAGATGGACTGACATTAACTTCCAGAACAGATCCATAGTAACTTCTTTCTTCTCTTCTCTATTCTCCCACTGTTATAACAGAAAACTAGCCTATGAGGCATTATCATTTGGGAAGCAAGCAATAAAATAAAGGAGGAATGTTTTGAATGCTATATTTCGTGTGTTACACCTAAATATTACCATCATAAGATTCAGTGTATACATCCCTAAATTTTCCTTGACTAAGTCATTAACCTGGAAGAGATACATACCCATTCATACTAGGTTTTGAGAGGTCGTCGCAGGCTGCCCTCATGCAACCTACGACGTCGCAGCTTGCTCTCTTGCAGGGTGCAAAGATGTCAGTTAATGGATAAAAATAGTTCCTTCGAGCCCATTCTCGAAGATAGCTGACATGGATCCCTATCCCTGACCTTTTGGGAGAGCTGGCACTCGGTTCCTAACCTCTTGGAAGGATCCCCTATCTCTCTCCTACCATATCTCAACCTACCCTATCCATACGCTATCCACTTAGTCCTATATAAATGAAGCTGTATCCCACTCCAAAGGGGAGGAAGTCTATAGTGTCTACATGCTGGTGAAATCATCTTAGAGAGATCTCTACTCATCCTTTGAGAGACTCACACTTCCTTTGGAGGATATGGCATTGGATTGGATGGAGAAGGATTACTTCGTTAAGCTTTGGTTGTAGTCGTTCTCTTCTATGTACTTTCCCTATTTTTACAGTAATATAAATGCTTTCCACCAATATTGTTGTGTTAATGATATTGTGTAGTTCACCTGCTTAACTGTTTACTTAGATATGTTATCGTTTAGATGTTTTTTACTTGTTTGTCTTGTTCTATGTGTATCTTGGCAGGTCTTGCAGCTGGGATATGACAACCGTGAGGCGTAGAACAACATTCAGGAGAAGGAGCTACAAACTTAAGGTAAGACATATGATTACTTGATCCTTAACTAGATCTAGGAAAGTGGTTTATGTTCTGTTATATTTATTCTAGACTCACATTGAGCTAGGGAGATCCGGCTCGCGTCCGCTTGAGTGGATTGTCCGTCAAACAAATCTGGCGACCATACTGGGGAAGAACATTTTTTTGTAGTTGTCAATTTGAATGTCATTTTTGGTTGATTTCTTGTTACAAGCCATTTTATTTGTCATTTTCCTCTTAAGCTGGTTTCACCATCGGATCTTCACTTTGAAGAGTTTGATTACCTTCATTTGAGTTTGTACTTCTCATTTTCAAACCATTTCATTGCTCTTTGTTTGGAGATTTATTCATTTTTTGAACTTAGATCTCGCCTGTCGCGCCTGGTAAGTGGACTCAGAGCGACACTGTGTCATTTTTTATCTTTGTTCTTTTTCTGTGGGCCTATCGTCGCAACCCTTTCATTGGTCTACTACGACACCATCGCACTTCCCGCATTGGTAAACTACGACGTCGCACTGTGTACAAATACAGATTGCGCTGATTTGTCAAAACTGCCATACAGGAATCCCCTCTCCATTCCTGATTTGAGTTTTGGTTTGTGTGCAAACTCCCTCTGAACTGTAAGATCCAGTCAGAGACCCCATTTTGATTTGTTTGGTTTCATTTGGAGTTGTTTTGGGTTCCGTCTTGGACAAGTCTGAGATTTAGTAGTAGTGGAAACTTTGGTCTCCCCCACCTGCATCCACTCACCCTTGCATTCCCTCCTCTCCTTGCCGGATCTAGTCGTTGTATTGGATTGGTTTCCAGACCTCATTTGCATACTTTTTTTTGAGCTTTGCTTGCTTTAGTGCTGCTTGTTACTGATTGATTTTGAGTGTTTGTGTGTACTTTCAGTCCATAAGAGTGCTTGTCTTTTATTGAGATTTTCTCAGTTATTGGAGTGCTACAAGTAATCTTTTCATTTCAGTATTTATGTTTGAAAGCGTCGCTGTCATCAAATTGTTAGTTTGATGCATCCATTGAGAAATCAAAAGTGCTTTATTTCCATCATTTTTCAAGCTCATTTGAAGAATTATACATGTGTTGGAATGTCTCATTTTTAGATCTTTTGGAAAAATTAAAAGAAAATTAAATTATTTGTGTTTTTCACGATTTATGAGTTGCTCATTTTCTTGAAAAATTCGAATATATATCAAGTTTTGCAAAAGTAGTTCCATGCTTGGAAAGTTATGTGCATATTTTGGCTCTCATGCTTTAAACCATTGTAGTGAAAGTGAAAAGCTTGCACTCTTTACTTAGAACTTCTCTCTTTTCATCACTTAGCATCATTTTTGTTTTGAAAAGATAAAAGAAAAAGAAAAACATGTTTTGATTTGGCTTAGTAGTGTTGTGTTATGTGTTTCGCTTGAAAAGGAAAAGAATACTTCATAGTCATTTTTCGGTAGATTTGGGATTGTGTTGCATTGCATTGCTTTGGTAAAATCATTGGAAATAAATTTCTCCTTCCCATACATCGAGTTCATAAAAAGAAAAGTATAATTTTTGTATGTAGTTAGGGCCTGCATTATGTTTCGGATTATGTACTCACCTCATGCATTCACGTAACCGTCCAGATAAAATTAACGGTAGAACTAGGGTAAAAATTTTAGTAACTTGTGTGTAAGTTAGAGACGTGTTCCGGCGTCGTTAAGCGTGGCAGTTGTCGTTATTTTCCAGCACTGTATCCCAGGGGTATTGTAGTCTTCCACGTACTTATCGGTATATCGAGCTCTTTCACGTACCCACCAAGTACCACACGTACTTGGTGTATATCGAAAGGCGTTTCATGTAGTCGGTAGTATATCGGAAGGTCTCGTACCATACGGTTGTGCATTAGACAACACCACTATGGATTTGAGCTCCCACGTACCTTGCGTATATCGGGAGACACCACTAGGATTCTTGAAACCAACTGAGTTAACCTTTTGGCCGTCTTGGCGGAGAAATACACCGAGAACATCACTTGGGGAGATTACTACGCACGTACCGTCCAGGTAATCGGGTATTCAGGCAAGGGTACGGTCCCAATCCTCCTTGTCACGTTTTACTGTTGGACCCTACGGTATATTGCGATTTGCGAAGCCTTGACAATGCTGTGAGGTTCCAGACCTTTGAATCCACTCTTATAACATAAGTTTGCTTGTGGCCTTAGTTTGTGTAGGCTTTTGTCTGGTTTGCTGTTCTTTTGTTTAGCTTTTCTTAGGGGAAACTTTTGTTTCAGTCACTCTGGCTGACTTTCCTTGGAGAAGGTCCCGTAGGATTCAAAAACTGCCACCCGAATATCCCCTTAACCAGGAGATAATTTTGAGGGTAAGAATGGACCCACAAGCTACGGTTGTGTCACCTGAAGTGGAAAACCCCACTTTGAATGTTGGAGCGCATATGTTTCCTCCAGATTCACCTGCTTCTCACCCCTCACAAGGTGAAGAAGCACAAACTTCTAGTTCACAAGACCTACTTCCCATTTTTACGGGAGAGCTTGGATCGTTGGAATGGATAAATTCACCCCAGGATGGCCCTTCAGCAGCTGCTGGTCCTTCAGTGGCTTATTGGACATCTTCTCTAGGGCACCCAGTGGCCCATTTTGCTGTTGCATCCCTGCCTAACTGGACCACTCCAGAAGGCACTCCACCAACTAACTGCCCCAGTTCTGCCGATCTTTTCGCACCTCTTCGTGAGCACTTGGATCATTTAGGTTCCTTGGGCGATGAAGCTTGACGACAACATCTGGCATATAGGGCCAGGTTTAGAGAAATCCCGATTCACATGGTATCTTTTGATTCATCGGAATCATCCATCTACAACCTGACCATTAGTGAGACTGGGAAACCCTCATAGGAGCCCAGCCCTACTGCCCAACTTGTTGAAGGGAAGTATTCCAACACACCTGTAACCACCACGGTTACGTCACCTGCTCCTCCCCCACCCAAAACTTCGAGGGAAGGATACTCTTTACCCCCTACCTTTTTTACAGGTAATGGTAATGGTAATGTTAAATTTTCAGAATTTACTTCAATCTGATCTAGGATCTTAACTGAGAGAACAACATGTACAGCATATCTACAACATATCAATCATGGACACAATAATGCAAGCACACAAGAGACACAGAGTTTACTTCGGGAAAACCATAAAGGTGAAAAACCCCAATAACTTCCTCAGAGATAGATAGAGCAATGATACAACCAGAATACAAGAGATAGTCTTCTCCGAGTAGCAGAGCCTCCTCCTCCACAAGTGCGCCACTCTCCCAAGTGTGAGTGAGATAATTGAATGTGTAAAATGAGAGAGACACACTCTCTATTTATACACTAACTGGACTTGACCTTTACTCAACTAGGTCGGCCTCAACTTAACCACTTAACATAATGCTGAATGGGCCGACCCCCACTAGGGTGGTCTAATAACCCTTTGAACCACATGGCCGAACCCCAATAGGGTGGTCTAATAACCCTTTGACCCACATGACTTATACAGGGCCAACCCCAACAAGGTGGTCTAATAACCCATCAAGTATAAGTTACGACACTTACAATATAAATGATGACACTTCCGTATAGAGGAATAATAACATCTCTATAGGAATACAATATACATATATGTGAAATACATTCCGAAGTTACATATACATCAACACTCCCTCTTAACTAGGAAGGTATTTCTCGACACAGGTCTTCTAGCACAAGTCATCTTCTCTGGATCATCGTCACTGCTGCTGCTATCTTAATCAATCTCTGAATCTAATCGTCATAGGAAGTTCTATAGAGCCAGTCCTTTTTCATACTGGATGTAGGCCCACCACCTGCAGGTCTTCGTCATCACTGGCCATACTGTGGAAATCTCAGGACTTATTACATGCATCACAAAACCTTAAAAGAGTCTCTTGACTAGCAAGAACTCTAAAGAGCATATGAGGCATTTTTCATCCTGTCCAGATCTCCAGGACTTATTACATGTGACCCCACCACAAAACCTCGAAAGAGAATCCTAGGACTGATTACACGCACAAGGCTCAACCTATCGGATCTGCTAGGGCACAAATTACATGTGGTCACCACAAAACCTTGAAAGAGCATCCCAGGACTGATTACGAGCACAAGGCTCAACCTATCGGATCTCCCAAGGCACAAATTATATGTGGTCATGGAAAAACCTTGAACAAGCATCCCAGGACTGATTACGAGCACACGGCTCAACCTATCGGATCTCCCAGGGCACAAATTACACGCCATAGGACAAAACCTCGAAAGAGCATCTTCAAGATATCCCAGGGCACAAATTACATGCCATAGGAAAAACCTCGAAAGACTATCTGCAGATCTCCCAGGGCACAAATTATATGTCCTCCCAAGCAAAACCTCGAAAGAGCATTTTCCAGGTATCCCAGGGTACAAATTACATGCCATAGGCAAAACCTCGAAAGACTATTTGCAAATCTCCCAGTGCACAAATTATATGCTTATCTGCACAACCTATTCCATGGCTACAGAGTATCAAATTGATACTCACCATACATCATCCTGATGTACACATTATCATCCTGATCATCATCACTGCAACATCCTGCTGCATGTCATCTGGAGCAACATCCCGAAGCTCGTCATCCATGATCATCCTGATCATACAATGCATCTACCTAATGCATACCAAGTATCTACCTGATACATATCATCATACATGATCCACCTGATCATACAGTGTATCCACCTGATACAAATACAAATACATGATACATATCACCATACATGATCCACCTGATCATACTATGTATCCACCTGATACATATACAGATGCATGGTCCAAGCATCCAACATGATGCATATACAAAAATACATACAAGTGATCCAACTGATCATATCCAACATCCAACATGATGCGTGCATACATATAAATGATCCAACTGATCATATCCAACATCCAACATGATGTGCACATACATATACATATAAATGATCCAACCGCTCATATCCAACATCCAACATGATGCATACACAGAGCAGTAACTAGAGCATCGTCCTGATGCTCATCATCCAACGCTTATATCCACAGCCATGTGAAGGATCCTCCTTCCAACATGATTGGAATGGCTTCTGCAAATGTGTCCATCACTTCTTCCTCGAAGTGTCATCAATATGAAGAACACCAAGCCTCTCCTTGAAGTACTCGAACTTCACCTTGGCTAGTGGCTTCATCAGCACATCTGCAATCTACTCATCCGTCGCAATGTACAGGAGCTTCACAGCTCCTCTCTGCACCATATCCCTGATATAGTGATATTTGATCTCTATGTGTTTCGACTTGTCATGAAACACTGGGTTCTCAGACAACTTCACACAACTCTGGTTATCACAAATGATACTAGTAGCATCCAACGGGAGATCAAATAACTCAGACAGTAGCTTCCGTAGCCATACTGCCTCATAACTAGCTGAACAGGCTGCAACATACTCTGCCTCAGCTATACTCAGTGCTATGCAGGATTGCTTCCTGCTAAACCAAGAGATCACACCTGATCCCATACTGAAGCAACATCGAGATGTGCTCTTCCTATCTGCAGCACTGCCAACCCAATCTGAATCAACATAACCCTGCAGGTTAAGCTTTTGATTCGCTTCATACTTGAGCCCATAATCCACTGTACCCTTCAGGTACCTCAGAACATGCTTTATAGCAACCAAGTGAACACTTCTCGTATCCGTCAGGAACTGGCTCAATGTGTTCACCGCAAAGCAAATATCTGGTCTCGTGTTCATCAGGTACATCAAGGACCCAATCATCTGACGATACATAGAGACATCAACCGGCTCAGATGAAGCATTACATAGAAGCTTCAGATTCAATGCCATAGGTGTGGCCATGGCCTTGCAATCCATCATCCCGAACCTCTTTAGGATCTCTACTGCATACTTCCCTTTTCTAAGGAAGATTTCATCTGCACTCTGCCACACCTCCAAGCCAAAAAACAAATAGTGCATCATCCCCAAGTTCTTCATCTCGAACTCGGCAGTAAGCTTCCGCTGTGTGTCGGCAATCAATCTATCATCTCCTGTTACAAACAGGTCATCCACATACAGGAGTAGAATCACAGGATTCCCTTCCTTAACCTTGTAGTAAAGGTTGGAATCCTCTTCACTCTTGGTAAATCCCAAACTGGATAGAAAGCTGTCTATCCTACCAAGTTCTGCACACATATATGACTACACCATTCAAGAAGGCTGTCTTGAAATCCATCTGGTGTATCTTCTATTTCATCACTTTTATATTTCTCTATGCTGCCATCTACAGCATGCTTGATCTGATAGTTCCATTTGGAAGTCACAACAAACTTCCCTTCAGCTCTTGGGACCGCATCCCAAACATCGTTCTTCATGATCGATGGATCATCGCATTCTTCTCGTATCCTGGGAACTTCAATATCTTCAATAGATAATTTTGTTGCTTTGAACAAATGTTGTAGTCCTTCTTTTGTAGGTGATGGTATACGGTCTTTTCTACAAAACAATTTAAATTGCATGATTAGAAACATCTCATAATTTTCAGACAAATTCTTACTCATAAAGAAATATGTCATACACTCATGCAATTATCTTAGCCAATGCTTCAATACAACATTTATCCATGTTCCACAACTTTCTAGATGCCTTCCAGTCTCTACTAGAACATTGTTAAGAGTTTGCACTACTCCCAACATGTCAGTAAAGAGGTTTCATTCTAGATAAGTAGCACTGGAATGTTGTACAGTGCCATAGGCCACTTACCCATCACATGCATATTAGTAGTATACTGTTCATTAATGCAATCATTCTAATATGCACAATACATATCCTAAGTCTAGGAACATGAGCATATACATCATTGACCAATTTTATTTAAACAAACAAATATGCAAGAAATGATAATTAAAAATACTTATCTTTGTTTGGTTGCTGGGTGGACTCCCTCTGAGTCTTTGCTTCCTTGTAGGAGCTGCTGAAGTAGCTTCTTCTACACCTTTCCGTTGTGGAATGTAGAAAGATGGTCAACTCCCTCTGAATATCTACATCCTTGCAGAAACTACTGAAGTGTGCTCCTTTGCTTTCTTGCAGGAACAACTGGAGTGTGCTCCCTCTTGATCTTTGCTTCCTGGATTACCTGTACTTGAACTTACATCCATCCTTAATCACTATGCATGCTTATTAGTATCATCATTGTGTTATCCTTGAGGTCTCATACATAATCACACATTTATTAGTATAATCTTAATACTATCAAAACACAATAATCTTAAACATGTATAGTCATGATCATTCAAAGATAATAAACATTAGTATTCAAGGTTTCAGGGAAGTCTTGTTTTACTCATGCATATTCTCATTTGATCATAGGACTCTTTTGATTAGTTAAATCATCAATGCATAAACCCGTGATTACTCAAACCTATACCTTCATGATTCTTCTGGTTAGTCATATCATCAATTATGGTAAAAAACATAATATGCATACAGCCATGACTATTCAAACCTATGACTTCATGAATAATCATTATCAACAACACAATAGTATAAGATCCTAACACAAGGTAGGATTCTAGCTTGATATAGGAAAAACATACCTGGATTAGCATGCTAGCTAGTTATATCTAACATTCCCCCATAACGTCTTCTGGTTCTCTTCAGTGACTTGTGCTAGTAACCTGCATGTCTCATAAGTTAACCATTGTAGAACCAAGTTATACATACCTCGTAAGTAGATCTTCTATGTGATCCATGACAATGGATGAATCTTTGTCTTCATGTCACCATGATCATATGTTCTTGAAGTAGAACATGATTTGTTTTTCTTGGTGTACCTTTTATGTTAGCGAACAACATAAACCTCATACAACATCACAATACATTAGTACATTCATAACTGTCAAAACCTTAATCAATGAATATCTTCTATTAAGGTGATACGACAAGTCTAGTAATTAATCAAGATTGTACTATAATGATATGAAGACAAACATTAACCATGAAACATACCTGTAAGCCATACCTGTCAAGATTGCTTGTAATCTTCTTATGGAAGGCCTTAGCCTCATCTCCCTCTGAGACAAGAACTTCTTCACTTATGTAGGTGACTAATCCACTTGATTTGCAAGAACTGGACCTAGAGTTGGATTAGGGTTTGTCAAAGAAACCCCAAAAATTCAAACTTCCGAAAGGATAGAAATATGCGCCTTGATGAGCTCATCAACTTGGTATATTTAGAATTTGAAAACTACAAAGTTTCACCCCTCGAAATTGCCTTTTAGATTTCTGGATTCACTAGGGAGGACCCTGAATTAGGGTTTGAGTTTCCTGGAGCTTCACCAAACCAAAATATTTGGTTCAAATCTCTAAGCTTCGATTTTTCTGAGGAGCTTCCAGCCGTGGTCACAGATTTCCAAAATTCCAAGTTTTGCAGAAGCCCTAATTTTCCATCTTTCTGATCAAAGTCCCGAACTGGGGTTTGATCAAGCCCGGCCTTCTGCCCACCCCAAAAAATTTGATCTTGGTCTCTAAATTTCGATTTTGATGAGTAGCATCCAGCCGTGGTCCCCGATTACAAAAAATCCAACTTTCTCTGAAGCCCCAAATTCCGGAAGCCATGAATGAAGGTGCTCAAAAATAATTCTGTTTTGACAGAAAAATGTACCTGATTGTTTTTGGTGTAACTCTGAAATTTTCAATTCATAGGGTCTGAATTTTTTTTCCTGAGATAGCCCGACCTATTATATTTCCATTCCAATAGGTCTGAACTCAATTGGATTCTCTGAGAGAGAGTTATGCCACGTGTCGCAACGTGACCTGTTTAAGGGATAATACAGGAGAGCGAACTTGTACGGCGTGCCACGTGTCACTGGTTCAACTTCGGCCTCTGAAAACGTTTTATAATATATTAAAGTCTATGTACTACCTGTCACTTTTTACTAAATTTCATATGGAGCTTCCTAGTCCAAGTTATGACGTTTTTCCCAAGGTCACCTGATTTTGACTCAGATCTGGAAGAGGCAGAAACCCTATATTGTACAGATCATAAATCACAAAGTACAACGAATTAGAGGTTTTCCTTTGGACACAAGGTACATGGGGATATTATATTCGACCTGTAAACGTTTTAGATCCTCAAACTTCGCCAAAATGGATTTATAGCGAAAGTTCTACGATGACTGGTTTTTGCTATATCAAGCCCTAACATTATAAGTGCAATAAGTGTCATACATGCCATATCATGCCTTCTTTCAGGCTAGCTCTGATACCATGTTAAATTTTCAGAATTTACTTCAATATGATCTAGGATCTTAACTAAGAGAATAAAATGTACAACATATCAATCATGGACACAATAATGCAAGCACACAAGAGACACAGAGTTTACTTGGGGAAAACTATAAAGGTGAAAACCCCGATAACTTCCTTAGAGATAGATAGAACAATGATACAACCAGAATACAAGAGATAGTCTTCTCCTAGAAGCAGAGCCTCCTCCTCCACAAGTGCTCCACTCTCCCAAGTGTGAGTGAGAGAATTGAATGTGTAAAATGAGAGAGACACACTCTCTATTTATACACTAACTGGACTTGACCTTTACTCAACTAGGTCAACCTCAACTTAACCACTTAACATAATGCTGACTGGGACAACCCCCACTAGGGTGGTCTAATAACCCTTTGACCCACATGGCCGACCCCCAATAGGGTGGTCTAATAAACCTTTGACCCACATGACTTATACAGGGCCAACCCCAACAAGGTGGTCTAATAACCCATCAAGTATAAGTTATGACACTTACAATATAAAAGACGACACTTCCGTATAGAGGAATAATAACATCTCTATAGGAATACAATATACATATATGTGAAATACATTCCGAAGTTACATATACATCAACACACTTGGATCATTTACGTTCCTTGGGCAATGAAGCTCGACGACAACATCTGGCATATAGGGCCAGGTTTAGAGAAATCTCGATTCACATGGTATATTTTGATTCATCGGAAGCATCCATCCACAACCTGACCATCAGTGAGGTTGGGAAACCCTCATAGGAGCCCATCCCTACTTCCCAACTTGTTGAAGGGAAGTATTCCAACACACCTGTAACCACCACGGTTACGTCACTTGCTCCTCCCCCACCCCAAACTTCAAGGGAAGGATACTCTTTACCCCCTACCTTTTTTACAGGTAATGGTAATCCTATGGCGAATAATCAACAACCAGTGTTGGGTCAACCTTTACCTAGTGGTTAGCAATTTGTTGATGGGGGGAAACCCCCGTCTCTTAACCATAATACTGCAGCAGGATTTCCCATCGGCCCTTCCGTTGGAAATTCCTTATCTCCTGGACCTTCCACTACGGGACTATCCCATATTGGGGGACCGTCCAACGTAATTCAACCACCATCGAGTCAAGTGTATCCAGGTCATCTTAACCCTGTGCCGGGTCAACTTAATCCTGGAAACGCACTCTATGGGGACATAAAACTTTTTTACAACATGGACCCCCACTCACAGTCCCTCAAGGCCATCCACCCTCGTTTGGTCCACCCCCACCTCCCATTGGAGGTGGATCCCCCCCACACAACTCTGGAGGAGGTGGAACTCTACCTTCTGGTGGAGGACCACCTCATTCTGGCCATCATGACCCACCCCCTTGGCGGCGGTGGTGGTGGAGGACCATCCAACCCTGGAGGTGGTGGTGGAGGACCATCCCATCCTGGTGGTGGTGGTGGAGGACCATCCCACCCTGGTGGTGGTGGTGGAGGACCATCCCACCCTGGAGGTGGTGGTGGAGGACTTTCTCACCCTAGTGGTGGTGGTGGAGGACCACCACCCTACTATGGTGGAGGTGGCAGAGGAGGCTCCTAACCTTCCGGCGGTGGCGGTGGAACACCACCCCCTCCCGACGGAGGTGGTGGAGGCCCACCCTATTCCAGCGGTGGTAGCAGATCACCACCTCCTCATGGTAGAGGCAGTGGCGTCCCATTCTACCCTGGCGGTAGTGGTGGACCCCCACCATTTGGAGGTGGCCCACCCCCTCCCGATGGCGGAGGCGCCCCCCCACCTTATGGTAATGGGCCACCTTATTATGGTAATGGACCACCTTACTATGGCGGCGGACCTACATTTGGTCCGGGTGACCCATACCCCTATGGCCAGTTTCCTCCTGAACACCCTATGGTCAGTCGATACAAGGTCCCACTGGTCCTTACACGCCTTATCAATACCATCAGTAACACAGCCTAATCCACAGCTTCCCTTTTTGGCTACTTTGGACTTGCCTGACTTGTCTCGCTTGACCAACGACCCCATCTACCACGAAACTAATTGGCCATCCATTCCGGTGAAACTTTCGTCAGATATCCAAAAATTTGATGGTAAGACGGGTGAGGATCCTAAAAATCATGTGATGACATACCACTTGTGGTGTTCATCCAACTCCTTGATGGACGACTTGATCCGTCTTAGATTGTTTCAATGGACTCTCACTGGTTTGGCTGCCAAGTGGTATATCGAACTACCACCCCAATCTTTTCCTGATTTTGGTTCTCTTGCTATGAATTTTTTGACTCATTTCTAGCTGCCCATACGGTATGAAACTGGTACAGAGCTTTTAACCCCGCTCCGTCAAAATACCGCTACTCACATCTCAGATCATATACATGAGTGGCGAAGGAGACGACGTCTTATTAAGGCTCCTATTCCAGACCAACTCCTAGTGGACTGGTTTACGAAGTCTCTCATCCCTACCATAGCACGAGATGTTTCCATGGGAGGCGCTATCACTGAGGAACAAGCCATCACCCGTGCCCATTTATTAGACTTAGTCTACACTCAGTCCGGCACGTTGTTTGATATTCTTCTTGACGCGCCCTACAACACTTACGACCCCGCGAAACCACCCAAGGGACCCCAAGCTGATGGCATCATTGGATCCCTTAACACCCAGCCTTCCTCTCAAACTATTGGATCGTCGAACCCCCAAGGTTCTTCCCCATAACCAACACAAGATGGTCACGGCACCACCAAATCATACACTCCTGCTATCATCGAAGAAGTGAATTCTATTTCATCAGCTTCACCTCAAAATTCTGGTGGTAAGAAGAAGAACAAAGGGAAACCTAAGAAATCTTCCACCCAGTAGGAACATAAGAGCACCCCTGATGACACCAAACAGAAAAGGAAGTTAAAATATCCTTGTCTATTGTGCGGTGATGACCACTTTTCCAAAGAGTGCCCCCATAGAGACGAAGTTCAAAAGTTTCTTAAGGGAAAACCCACACCCACAGTTCTCAACGATCCCTTCCCTACTCAAAATCAGCAGTTGATTGCTCACACCTCACCCTCCCAAGGAGAAGCATCTACCATTGCACATGTTCTCATGATGCGTAGTGAGACTATCAACTTGAACACCCATTCGCGTTAGTATGAATTTGTTCCGGTGAAGGAACCTGTTGGAAGTAATACTGAAAAAGCTTCCACTTTGATGCCTGACATCACTGTACCAGCTGCTTCTCTCACCATTGAGAATCCTTCTTTCGAGTCAGTGTTGCGTCCACCCAAGAGCATGGTTTTCAATCCCAATGCTCAGGCTGCTCAAAACTACAACATTTTAGAGGACCTAGCACAAGCTCCTTGTGCTATGTCGATGCTTGAGGTCTTGTAAAACTGTCCTAATCAACACAAGACCCTCCTCGCTGCCATCGGTGCAGTTGACCCGGATTCATCGAACACCATCATGTTCCGGCTGGAATACTTCAAACCGAGGCTCTCCCATCAGTTGGAATTTCAAGTTTCCACAAACATTGTTGGGAATACAATTCATCGTACCGTTTTGGACAGAGGTGCCTCTACTTCAGTCATGTCGATCTCACGCTATAGATCCATTGGCTCTCCTGAGCTGAACCGCTCCCCTACCCTTCTGAGAGCATTCGACGGACGTGGCTTTCAACCTCATGGGCTGTTACAAGCTTTAGCAGTCGATATGGGGGGCAAGACCGCAACCATTAACATGGAAGTGGTCGCTGCCTCGTTAGATTATAACATTCTTCTTGGTCATAATTGGTTTTACGCCATGACTGCGGTCGCATCATCTGTCTTCCGCATAGTACAATTCCCTCATCAAGGCCGAATTGTTATAGTCGACCAACTAGATTTCTGCACACCTGACACCGCTACTCACTTGGGCGATAATGTTCCATCAATTGGACAATATTCGCATCAGTATGAGAGCATGGGGGTCGGCCTCCTTAAGGACTCATCCCTTATGGGCATTTTTCCTACTTCGGATCCCCCAAATCATGTTTCCACGGTGAACATGATCTCCTCGCAGATCTCATCTATTCCCAACTCCACTGATTCATGGCTTGTACCTGAGGAATCCACCACACACCTGATTGGAGACACTATGCCTCTGTCACCCGTCGAACTCACATATGAGACTATCCATTCAGCACCGGAGGACCATTTAGCTGTGACCTCCACCTCCTGTTCTCCACGGCGGACATCATCTGATCCCCTGCTACAGACTTTTCATTCCAACGAGTCCATTATGGAAATCATGAGCGCAGATGATCCTCCATGGGAATACCTCCATCATTGTTCGTCTTTCCTTCCCATTTTGGATACTGTGGAGAACAACATTAGCACCATCTTTACACCAGATTCCACTCTGGCTCTCAGTGCTCGATACTCACGTACTCCGAAGGAAATTTAGCCAACATTGAGCCTACCACTTCGATAGACATTTTGGTTACTCCTGGTGTAGTGGAACACATCCAGTTAGGCCAGAAGTGTTCCCTTGAAGAAGTCATTTCTTATACGGCCTTATTCAAGCGATTCTGAGACGTGTTCGCTTGGACCTACGAGGAGATTCCTAGGATAGACCCCATCATTGTTTTACACGAAATCAAAACCTAACCTGACGTCAAACCTGTCCTCCAAAATTTGCGACTGGTACACCCTCGGAAGACTGTGGCAATCAAGGCAGAGATTGAGAAACTCTTAAAGGCTGGCTTCATTTACCCTGTCCCATTGACAGAATGGGTCTCAAACATCATCCCTGTTACTAAAAAGCAGGGTACCATTCGTGTCTGTGTTGATTATCAGGATCTCAATAAGGCTTGTCCTAAGGACAACTACCCGACTCCCTTTATTGACCAGATTATCGACAATTGTGCCGGAAGTGTCATTTTTTCATTTATGGATGGCTTTTCCGGATACAACCAGATTGAGATCCACCCCGTTGAACAACACAAGACTGCATCCATCTTCCCTTGGGGAATGTTTGCGTATCGTAAACTTTTGTTTGGTCTTAAAAACGTTGGTGACACATTCCAGCGGGCCATGTCATACGCCTTCCATGATGTGAAGGAATTTGTGGAACCGTACTTGGACGATCTCCCTACCCATTCAAAGCAACGCGAGTTCCACATAGATCATCTGACGACCGTTTTCCTCAGATGCAGGCAGTACAATATCCGTCTAAACCCTCATAAGTGTATTTTCTGTGTCAAGTCAGGATGCCTCCTAGGGTTTATCGTCTCAAAATATGGGATCCACATTGATCCCTTGAAGGTGGAATCCATCGTCGCCCTTCCACCTCTGACTAATATTACGGAACTTCAGAGTCTGCAAGGAAGAGCAACTTATTTACGACGCTTCGTCTGTAATTTCGCACAAAAGATGCAGGGTTACATGAGATTGATGAAGAAATACGTCCCATTCATCTGGGACGACCAATCTGAACAATATTTTGATAGTTTGAAACATGCCATCACGCATGCCCCTGTGCTCCAACCGTCGAATTACCATCGAGATTACATTCTATACCTCGCTGCTTCCGACACCACTATCTCCATGGTTTTGGTGTAGGAAGACCAAAACGCCCAAGAACATGTGATATACTACGCTATTAAAAGTCTCATTGACACTGAAATCTCGCTCTCGCGGCGGTCATCGCCATGCAAAAGTTTCGACATTACATTTTTCTCCGCACCACCACCATCATCGCCGATTCGAACCCCATGTACCACGTTCTGACACGCCAAGTACTTGGGGGCAAGTATTCATGATGGATCGTGATATTGCAATAATTTGATCTTCTTTTCGAAAAGGCTAAGTCTAAAAAGTCTTTGGTGTTTGTTGAGCTCATCTGTGACCTCCCCCGTGCTGATGTAGAATCTGAGCCCAATGACTCTTTTCCAGATGAGTCATTGTTTCTTATCAGTACGTTTGATCTAAGGTATGGAGATATCACTTTATATCTTCAAACCCAACGTTTCAGCCCTCAATTGTCTCGTGACGACCACCGTCGAATACGCCACCATGCAAAGTATTACCTAATAATCAATGATACTTTGTATCGCCGTGGCATCGATTCTATTCTTCGACGTTGTCTGAATCATGATGAGGCTGAACACGTTCTATATGAATGTCACGCTGGGGCTTGTGGTGGTCATCTCTCTGGGATGGCTACAACCCACAAGATTCTTCGCACGGGATATTATTGGTCGTCTATCTTTAAAGATTGTATTGGGGCTGTAAAAAAATGTCCTCCATGTCAACATTTTCATACGAAAAAGCGCACCCACCCTGCCCCATTACACCCGGTTATTTCCGTTGGCCCCTTCGCTAAATGGGGCATCGACTTCATGCATTGTAAGCCTACCTCAGCTGGGGGGGCATAGTTACATCATTGTAGCTTTGGACTACTTTACAAAGTGGGCCGAGGCAATGCCTACATACACGAACGACAGCAAGAACTCCGCACTCTTCATGTTCAATCATGTCATAGCACGGTTTGGAGTTCCTTAGTCTATAGTTACCGACCATGGTTCCCACTTTCAGAACCACATGGTTGAAGAATTGAGCGTCATATTGGGTTGTCTCCATGAAAACTCAACACCTTACTACCTACAGTCCAACGGATAGGTCGAGGCCATTAATAAGGTCTTGAAAACTATGGTCCAATGTATGGTGGGTACACACAAGTCCAACTGGCATAATATGCTCTTTTCAGCATTATGGGCCTACTGAAATTCCGTCAAGACCGCCACTGGATTTAATCCCTTCCAACTAGTGTATGGATTGGAGGCTGTCCTTCCGTTTGAGTGCAAGATTCCGTCCGTCCAAATTGCCGTCAAACTTCTTCGTAACACTACTGCCGAGGAAGAACGATTCCTTTACCTAGCCAAACTTGAAGAGTCTCGTTGAGATGCCGCTCTTGCCAACGAGGAGCACAAGAAATGCATCAAAGTACAGTATGACTAGTCAGTAGAACCTTGCATCTTTAACGAGGGTGATTTAGTCCTTACATACGACCAAAAACATGACAAGATGGGGGCAAGAAAGTTCGATTCCATGTGGCACGAACCTTACATCGTTAAACGTGTTTTGGAGAAGGGAGCCTACGAGCTTGAGGACTACGACGAAATATCTTTAGGTGAACCCCGCAATGGGATTTACCTGAAGAGGTACTATGCTTGAAATTTTTCATGCATGGACATTTTGTATATACTGTACATGGCATGTGTGTTTTTGTGTGGTGTGATGCGTTTATTTTAGTGTGTCTAGATCTTGTTTCCGCTTCTTATACCATTTTCTGTCTGCGTGTGCAGATGGAAACTTGCTACGGATTTGCGGACGACTCCAGCCGACATACCCGTAACCTTTCTTTGGCAGCCTGGGTACTCTATTCACCTACCGGAAAGATTATTAGCTCAGGAGGAATGTGTTTAGGTTTCGCGACCAACAATGCCGCGGAATATCAAGCAGTCATTGGAACCCTAACTGATGCTATTTCCTGGGGTATGAACCACATTGTCATCCATCTGGATTCTCAACTAGTGGTTTCCCATCTCAACCGGGTCTACGCTATCCGTTATCCCACTCTACTCTGTCTCTTTAGATGAGTCTGTCTCCTGGAAAGGTCTTTTGAATCTGTTCAATACCTGCACATTCCACGAGACATGAATGCAGTTGCTGACTCGATGGCCAATTTCATACTGGATTGGTACATCTCACACACGTAATACATTCATAAAGCATTCATAACATGTAAATCATCCATTGTATATAATGAAGCACATAAAAAAGATCACATCATTCATCCATTTAAAAACACATAATGTATAAACCCATCGGAAATGTATGTATATATATAAATCATAAAAAGTAGTGCTGGTACAAAATCTAAAGCACGACGGATTTTAGTGAGTCTCTACAAAATATGAAGCCTGATAGCTTTTAGTAGTACAAAATATGAGGCTTCTAAAGCTCTCAGTACATACATAATAACAACATCAGGCCTAAGGCCTAGCCCGTGCACCCCTAGGTCTAACAACTCTCTCCTACTGAGTCTGAAAGCAGTCCACTTTCCTCGCCACCCGACGGAGCAGCGCGTTGAAGCACACGGACGCCCCAACCGCATACCTCTACATGGTCCGTGGTAAATCATCCACTTCCAGCTCAGGAACGACTAACGTCAACATGCTCAAGTTCTCGTAAACATCCTCCATCTCCACGGCGACAGGATGAGTGGCGACGAGCACAACTGCTCCCTCTCCTCTCCTTGCGAGAAGAGAAACTCCCACTGGTCGCACGGGGCCCACATCTGCACACACATGTTGTTAACTCATCAGTACTATAATAAAAAAATCATAAATACACAAAACTAAAAGTACAAGGGTTATTGTTCTTACCTATATCTCCCCATACTGCTCCCTCGGGCAGTGCCAAGTCTAGGTCATATTTGTAATCCGTACCACTGTACAGGTAGTCCTCTACCATGAGCAACTGGCCCTCTAGCCAAGTGAAGAACTCAGGACCATATCCGATGATGTGGCCCCCACCATGGTGGGCCATCACCTCTATCCATCTGGCCATGTGAGGATCCTTAGGATCCCTGTCATCCAATGGTACCTGCGGGCGCAAGAGGGGAACCCGCTCCAATAGAAATGAGATCACTATCAACCCGTATCCGAACTGTTTGAGATCTCCCCGTCGACACTTGGTCAGCTGAGCTCGAATGTTCACGAGGAGTCTCTTGCACCAGTTGAAGATATTAGGAGACATGCAGTCCTCTGCATATAGAATCTGAGACCTGGTATCTAAGTGAGGATCTTGACTCCCTGCTATACTCATGATGGTAAAAAGCATGGCACGCAGCGGACGTTCTCGTACTTCTTTGATGGGAATATTCCCACTATAAATATGGGTTTGAGGAGTACAATACTGTAGGATCATGTCATCCACGGTCCAATCACTTCCCCGTGATCCGGTGAGAGATACGTTGTCCCCCCTCTGGGACAATCCAGTCAAAAAGTAGATGTCCTCGACATCCATAATAAGTATATGCTCACCGATCACAAAATATTGCTGAGCTGCATCCCAACATCGAAGCATATGTGTCAGCAATGGGATTTGGGCCCTCATTCCCTGGATCTGGAAGAACTTTAGGAGACCACATTTCCTCAGTGCTTCTACACATAATGGGTCACTTGTAGCTTGCACGTCATCTACCTCGTGTTCTTGCTCATGCCACTCCAAGACCATTTTGGAAGCTACTAACCTGCCAAAAGGAGCATTTAAACATTGTGAGGACTCACTTCAACCACTGAAAGTTCACCTTTTGGGCAAGGTTTGTGTTTGGGGTTGGATGTTTCCGCCGTTGCACCCCGTCATTGCTGACAGTGCGACATTGTCGCAACCCGACTTTGCGGGATTTGCGACGACCCGAGGATGCAGTAGCCCTCCACAAACCAACTCAAAACCAAAAAAAAATGAACTAAAATAAAAAATGTAAACCACTGGAAATGTGTTGGATGAAGTTTAGAGTTACCTGCTCTGAACAGCTGGTGAAATGGTTGCTCGCAGATCTCAGAATCGACAAGTGAATTTTTGGCTCCAAATGACACTTCTTCTCCCCAATTTGGAAAATGAACAATGGTAACTATATTTGGCCAATTTTTTCTATTTATAAACAAAAAGGAATATTCTTTTTCAAATATTGGATGCTTTTAGGTCATTTTCTATAGTTTGAACCATTTTTTATTGCATTTGAATACCCGGTTGGATTTTTGACCTAGTTTTCAAGTCTGTAGGAGTTGTTAAGTGTTCTTTGCACACCATTCCCACGTTATAACGGTCATTTCAGGTATGAACTACCCCTTGAATGTTTTTGTCGTTATTTTCCATACGTTAGATTGTAATTATTTAATGATGACGAGCTTACTCTTTGTTCTTTCTCGTTCTCTTAAAACCATGATAATAAGTTACCTAGTTACGATTTATCACTTTTCCGGGCTCGTTAAACTCCTATGGAAAAGGACCCCCCGTAGTCTATATTTAAGCTCTTTTTAGGCTCTCGAAATACAGAAAGATTACTAAGCGAACTTGTCGCGTTCACGCTTGTTAAAGTATTTGAATGGTCATCTCCCTGGTGATAGTTTACCCATTTTTTGGACCAGGGGGCACTACTTATGAAAAAGGTATACTCTAGCCAATCATGACTAGAAGAGTCCTCTCCCGCATTGTTTTACCCTTTTTCGGGCAATGAGGCTAATTTTACGAAAAACGATCGTTGGAGTCTTCTTTAGATCTTTTAAGACTCTCTAAACATGAAATGACGACCAAGTTTACCTTCTATGGGTTCGTTAAACTTTCACATTGAAGGGACCGTCATGGGACGAACCCCTCCTATCCCAGGTTCGGAAAATATTTGGGATTGGACTCATCTATGAGATGAGCTATACCGAGCATCTGGTTACCCTCATCAAGCTCATAAAAAACACATGAGGCACTCATCATTCATGATGGGGGAAAAGGAAAGCTTTTGTATTACACCTTTATCAGTGGCAGTGCCTAGTCGTTCTTGAACATGGCACTCATTTGCATTTGCATACTGCACTTGGATCATCCGTTTGTCCTCGAGTTTCACCTACTTCATGAGTCTTGTCAGTCCTTTGAGTCAGTCAAAGAACGCTTCCATCATCAGTTGCATTAGGAGTTGGTACCATAACTCGTCAAGTCAATACTGCCAAGGCATGCCATGCCCATGTTCAAGAAAATTTTCACTACTCATTATCTGCAATCAATACACCTTCCACCATGTCAATTTACTCTGAGTCAGTCTTGTATGTCATTGTGCCAAGTACCTTGGCCCTGCATGCCTCAATGGAAGGTTACCTCACTTTCGACATGAGTTTACATCATTGACTCTTGATTGGAAGATTTCATCTTGCGTTCGACTTCAACTCATTTCACCTGTCCAATATTTCAACAGCTTCATGCTTTGGGGGGCATTCTGTTACACCTAAATATTACCATCATAAGACTCAGTGTATACATCCCTAAAGTTTCCTTGACTAAGTCATTAACCTGGAAGAGATACATACCCATTCATACTAGGTTTTGAGAGGTCGTCGCAGGCTTCCCTCATGCAACCTACAACGTCGCAACTTGCTCTCTTGTAGGGTGCGACGATGTCAGTTAATGGATAAAAATAGTTCCTTCGAGCCCATTCTCGAAGCTAGCTGACATGGATCCCTATCCCTGACCTTTTGGGAGAGCTGGCACTCGGTTCCTAACCTCTTGGAAGGATCCCCTATCTCTCTCCTACCATATCTCAACCTACCCTATCCATACCCTATCCACTTAGTCCTATATAAATGAAGCTCTATCCCACTCCAAAGGGGAGGAAGTCTATAGTGTCTACATGCTGGTGAAATCATCTTAGAGAGATATATACTCATCCATTGAGAGACTCACACTTCCTTGGGAGGATATGGCATTGTCTTGGATGGAGAAGGATTACTTCGTTAAGATCTGGTTGTAGTCGTTCTCTTCTATGTACTTTCCCTATTTTTACAGTAATATAAACACTTTCCACCAATATTGTTGTGTTAATGATATTGTGTAGTTCACATGCTTAACTGTTTACTTAGATCTGTTATCGTTTAGATGTTTTTTACTTGTTTATCTTGTTCTATGTGTATCTTGGAAGGTCTTGCAGCCGGGATCTGATGACCGTGAGGCATAGAACAACATTCAGGAGAAGGAGCTACAAAATTAAGGTAATACATCTGATTACTTGATCCTTAACTAGATCTAGGAAAGTGGTTTATGTTCTATTCTATTTGTTCTAGACTCACATTGAGCTAGGGAGATCCGGCTCGCATCCGCTCAAGTGGATTGTCCATCAAACATCATGTTTTATGTGTGGAACATATTATATTAGATTTATAATAATCATCAGAACAGATTTTGTGGATATTTAAAGCGGTTTGTTAAGTTAAAATACAAGACTAGCTAGATTGATGTCATTTCTAGACTAGTTTCATCACTTTTACTGCCAAATCCATTCTAAGCACTATTTTTACATTCTGTCAGTTGGAGAAGGTCATTGAATCATTCTAGTATCCATATCAGTCCTTAAATTCAGAATTTGGAAGCCTTTAGACCATGTTTGTAAATATTGGAAAATTACTAGCTTAACAATCCCGGGAGAGCCCAAAAAACTCCAATTCTTCCTAAACTCTCCCAAGTCTGCTCGAACAATTTCCTGAAAATAACTAGCACTCATTGGACTGACAATAAATCTTCCATTAACTTCCAGGATCCTCCCCTGTCTAGTATGCATATGCTAGCTGCCCAGGAAGCCTCGAAGTAGGCAACAGTGCTCACTGTTGTTGAAAAGTGAATGGTTCT
This sequence comes from Larix kaempferi, assembly GCA_027924585.1. Taxonomy (NCBI): domain Eukaryota; kingdom Viridiplantae; phylum Streptophyta; class Pinopsida; order Pinales; family Pinaceae; genus Larix; species Larix kaempferi. The sequence goes on from BSBM01000361.1 coordinate 22,771,584, forward strand.
GGTACATGGTGCATAGGAAATATATGATCTGAATTTTTACCTTCTACTCCACCTCATTCCATACATTTTCCATAATTGAATGTTCATCCCGGCATCCTCATTCCTTACCTCAGTACCCATCACTTACTCCCTACTTTGTTCGGAGAAATTGTCAGAAATTTAACAAGTGAAGTTCATAATTTTTTTGAAGTTGAGTTAATATCTTGGTCAAATATTCCCAAGGATATTACAGTGGTATCAAAGCATGGTCCTCTGAACCTGCTCTTGTTGTGGTGATGAGCTCAATAAAAACCCCTAGCACTAAAGGAAAGAACCCCAAAGACACTAGGGAAGAAGAGGTAGATTCTATAGAAGGAGAAATACAAGGGAATAGAAACATGTCTGAACAAGAATCTAATGATGAGTTTAGACAACTGCTTATTAATATGGTTAGAGGGATAGATAATATAACTCATACTGTGGCACAAAATGTCCAAGAAACTAAAGAACTCCTTAGTAGACAGTTTGTACACAAAGAGGCAGAAGGGAGTGCTAGTGGTTCCCGACACGATGAAAAGAAAACATTTGCAGAAACCATTTTTTCAAAGACTGGTCCATTTAATAGGACTAAAGAATTTAAATTGGATTTGAAAGATCAGCCTTGACATACCATGCCTTCTTTCTTTGAATAAAATAAAGAAGTACTTGGTGCACCTATAGCTACCTGTGAGGAAAGGCATGCAGTATATCTGACCTTGAGTGATGAGTGCGAAAGAGATCTCACTTTCAAATATTTTTCTGAGATTTACCTAAAAAATAAGCCAAGGGGATATAATAGGCATCCAATAAACAAATTTGAGTTGATGAATACTGCAGGTAAGGTTCGGATACCTTACTTTGATGGGACTACAAAATGCAATGCTAGTTCCTGGGTGCATAAACTAGACATATATTTTCAGCTGCACCCCATGGCAGAAAAGGATGCCATCAAGATGGCATTTTTTCATTTAGAAGGAGAGGCCAGTGATTGGTGGTTCCATGGCATGAGAACCTTGGGACATTATTTAGTTGAGTCTTACGAACATTTCACCAGGAGGTTGGTGGAAAGATTTGATAGGAGGGATCCTGAGCTGTCTTTCCGTGAGTTGGAACATTTAATACAAACCAACACTCCGAAAGCATATATATCAGAATTTCAAAAGTTGGCAGTGATGGTTACTGATATATCATAACCTAGATTGATCCTCTTGTTCACAAAAGGATTAACAGAACCTTTGAAAGGGTTGGTTAAAGCCTACCGACCAGTTACCTTACAAGAAGCTTTGAGCAGAACGAGGGATTTGCACTATGCAATCCCAAGAACCAGATGCCCACCTAAGTTTAATACACCTAAAAAATTTCAGAATTCAAAGCCACCATTCAGAAATAATGCTGCCCCAAACAAGAAAGAATATTCATTCCGAGACCGGGATGAGTTGAGGAAAAAGATGTGTTTTTCCTACCAAGAACCATGGGTTCCGGGGCACAAATGTGCAAAAGGTAAAGCTCACTACATAGAATTATTTTCTGAAAGTGATGAGGAGGAAATGAGTGCAGAAGTACAAGTGGAAGAACCGACAGAAGAAGGGTATGATATAGCATAAGAAGAAGAACCAACACAAACATAAGAAAAATTTGCAGTTTTGAGTGGAGTTCCCTACTACCACACTATGAGATTCAAGGGGGTGGTGCAAGGGCAGAAATTTTTAGTGCTGGTCGATTGGGGGGCCACACATAATTTCATTGATGCAATCATGGTGGAGAGAAGAAAACTACAATCTGAAAAATTTGGAGGTTTCATAGTTATTATTCCTGGAAAGAACAACACTATGCAGTGCAACAGATGGATTCCCAAGCTGCATGTAACTATTGGTGACCATACTGTAACTGATAGTTTTTACATTGTTGATGTTGCTGATACTAATGTTGTGTTGGGGGTACAATGGATATTCTCACTTGGTGATCATGTGGTAAATTATCAGATCCCACAAATGTGTTTTAAAAATACTGAAGGAAAGCAAGTGGTTTTGAGAGGTGTTAACACCTACCCAAAACAAGTGATTTCTGCACATAGTATGAGATTTGTTTTGAGGTATGGAGACATAGAGTGGGCTACTGAATGTTTTATCTCTACCAAAGGAACCACCATTTATTCGTCACAACATACAAAAGATATCCAAAGACTGCTCCATAAACACAAAAAGGTGTTTGAAGATCTGCCACATGGAAGGACTCCTGATAGGGGTACTGAACATTGGATAGAGCTGGAACTTGGTACTTTTCCCATAAAAATCCATCCCTACAAACATCCCAAGAGATTCAAGGATGAAATAGAGAAGACCATCAAAGAGCTGCTTGAGATGGGGTTCATAAGACCAAGCTCAAGTCCCTTTGCTTCATTGGTGGTTTTGGTCAAAAAGAAAGATGGAACAATGTGCATGTGCATTGATTACAGAGCTTTAAATAAGAAAACCATCAAGAACAGATATCCTATTCCAAGGATTGATGAGCTGCATGGAACCAAATACTTTTCCAAGATTTATCTTCGTTCTGGTTACCACCAAATCAGAATGAAAAGTGAAGATGTGCAAAAAAATGCTTTTCAGTGCCATTTTGGGCATTTTGAATTTCTGGTCATGCCTTTTGGCTTGACAAATGCACCAACAACTTTTTAGTCTTGCATGAACAGAATCTTCAACAAACAACTCCAACAATCTTTTTATGCCAAACTGTCGAAATGTGAGTATGGTATGAAGGAACTCCTCTATCTTGGCCACATCATTGGGAAAGAAGGAGTCAAGGTACATATGGAGAAGATCCAAGCCATCCTAGATTGGCCAAGCCCAAAGAATATAACTGCTCTAAGAGGATTCATAGGCTTATGCACATACTACATGAAATTTGTGAAGGGATTTTCCAAACTCACTTCTCCCTTGACAGACCTTACCAAGAAGGGAGCCTTTTGCTGGAATGAGGAGGTTGAAAAATCTTTTAACAGAATGAAGGAAGTTATGAGTAGTTTCCCAGTACTTGCACTTCCAGATTTCAGCCAACCTTTTATATTGGAGTGTGATGCCTCAAGTGAAGGCATTGGATCAGTATTAATGCAGAATATACATCCTATTGCTTATGAGAGCAGAAAATTGAAGCCCCATGAGAAGCTCTATTCTATCTATGATAAAGAGATGTTAGCCATCATGCATGCATTGGATAAATTCAGGAAATATGTGGTGGGAGGAAAATTCATAGTCAAGATTGACCACAACAGCTTGAGGCATTTCTTGACCCAAAAAGAGATGAATGACAGGCAGTAGAAATGGGTAAGCAAAATTCAGTCTTATGATTTTGATATTGAATATAAGAAGGGTAAGTTGAATGTAGTTGTTGATGTCCTCTCTACAAAACCTGTTTTTTCTTTGCTGCAAGTGCCTACTGACTGGAAGGCCCAACTAGTTAAGGAATATGCAGAAAATCAGTTTGCTTGTGAATTTCTAGATAGAGTAAATCAGGATGATTATTACCAAGTTATCAATGATGTTATCTATTACAAGAAAATAATTTTTCTAACTCTTGAATCCAAGTTGAAGGAGCAGATTTTGATGGCTTCCCACAATGCACCAGTAGCAGGCCATCCCATAATTTTGAAAACTTACCGGAAGTTAAGAGAAAGGTTCAGTTGGAAGGGCCTCAAGGAGGATGTTCTAAGGCATGTGAGTGAGTTTACTGCATGTCAGTAGAATAAGGTTGAGCACACTCGTCCTGCTGGTCTCCTTCAACCTTTGCCAATTCCTGGGCATACATGGGAAAGCATATCAATGGACTTCATCACAGTTTTGCCCAAATCCCAGGGTAAAGACAGTATCTTTATAGTAGTTGACAGGTTAACCAAATTTGCTCACTTTTTTGCTGTCACATCTACTATTTCTGCTAGTCAAGTTGCTGCACTATTTTTTAAGGAAGTATTTAGATTTCATGGGATGCCTAAAATCATAATCAGTGACAGGGATAGCAAGTTTACCAGTGCTTTTTGGCAATCTTTGTTCGAATTGGTAAATACCAGTTTAAACCTCGGTACAATATATCAACCCCATACAGATGGGAAAACTGAGAGAGTTAACCAATGGCTGGAAGGTTATCTCAGGAACTATGTTACAGGGAAGCAAAAGGCATGGGTCAACTGGTTACATCTGAGGGAGTTATGCTATAACACCACATTCCACATGTCCATTGGAATGGCCCCATTCAAAGCCTTGTATGGGTATGAGTCTACCACTTTTGCAGATCTGGTTTTTGGAAACTGTAAGGCACATAAGGCAAAGGATTGGCTGCAAGAATGCCAGGATATCCTTAAAGCACTAAAAGAAAATTTGTAGGTTTCACAAAATCAACAGAAAATCAATGCAGATAAAAATAGAACAGATCGAACTTTCCAAGTAGGAGACTTGGTTTATCTGAGATTGCAGCCATACAGGAAAACCACTCTTAATACAAAGGGGAATGAAAAGTTATTGCCAAGGTTTTATGGACCCTACAAAATAACAAGAAAAGTGGGTGAAGTAGCCTATGAGTTGGACTTGCCAGCAGAGAGAAAAATACACAATGTCTTCCATGTGTCATGCTTGAAGAAAGCATTGGGCCAACAAGTTAAGGTTTTAGAAATACTACCTCCTCTTGATGATGAAGGACATCTAGTCCTAGAACCAGAAGACATTTTGCAGGTTAGAGAAAGGAAGCTGAGAAGTAGAATTATTAAAGAATACCTGGTACAATGGAAGGGGTTGCCTAGTGAAGATGCCACTTGGGAAGATGAAAAGATTCTGCAGCATCCTAGTTTGAAAATGCTTGAGGACAAGCAGTCTTGGGAAGGGAGGACTGCCATGTCCCCTCCCTAGTGACCTTGGTCACCACTTGGATCCTCCTACCCCTAGGGGTCTAAGTTCTTAATTAATTGAGAAATTAATTAATTGGGGAAATTTTGAGGCATTACACCATAATAATTAATTAATTACTGGATAATTAATTAATTGCTAAGTTAAATTATTTCTGAGTTGTATTATTTTCATTTAAATGTTTATTGCTAATAAATGTTCCAAGTGGTTGATGACTTGGCTAGGAAATTCAAATTGGTCAAGTGGGCCAAACTTTCCTAAGTGGTAAAACCTCAAAAAAGCTAAAGAATCTAATGGAGACAAGTTGGCAAGGTGAACCAAGAAGGAAATTGACAAAAGCTGGAAAAATCAGACAAAAGCAGAAAAGAGGAAAGTGAATAAAGCGGAAAAAACAAGAAAAGCAGTAAAAAAGGAAAGTAGCAAGTGCAGAAAATCTCCCTAGGGCGCACTTGCCAATTTCAGTGAAGGAATGCAAAACCAGGAAAGTGGAGAAAGCATAAAAGTTTCCTTTCTCCTCAAGGAATGCGCCCTACCCATCCACACGTATGGGATAGCTTAGGTATCAAGTAATATCATCTATTTAATCATGCTTCTCACTCCATCTCTCACTTTTTGATCATTATTAGAATTTGTGAATGAGAGCTCTAAGCCCTCTAGTTGAGTGTTGTGCCTCAACAAATTATTCTTGGGAGATGTTCCCCAAGGCTCTGTGAGTTTCTTATGAGTATTATTCAGGTCCAACAATTAATATTACATCCAGTGACATCTAGTTCATATCAGCCTTGAAGAATTACTGTCAGATTGAAGAGGAGGCTACCATTGAAGAAGATTTGCAGCTAGATTTGGTGAAGGAACACTAGAGGATGAAGTCAATTATGGAGATATGTTCCTAGGACCTCCGGTGAACTCTATAAGCTGATGTTTGTAGATATTAGATGCTGCTATATTCCAGAAATCAAATATCAGATCGAATCTCTACTCTTCTCCTACTCATACTTCTTCCACAGCCAGTTTTGGAGGTGATTTCCCTAAAGGAGAGAACCAGTTGATGATGGCGCACCATTGAAGGCCAGCATGTTCAGAATGTAGCAATATCAGACATCTAACCTGTATATGGACTGACATTAACTTCTAGAACAGATCCAAAGTAACTTCTTTCTTCTCTTCTATATTCTCCCATTGTTGTAACAAAAAACTAGCCTGTGAGGCATTGCCATTTGGGAAGAAAGCAATAAAATAAAGGAGGAATGTTATGAATGATTTATTTCATGTTTTATGTATGGAACATATTATATCAGAGTTATAATAATCATCAGAACAGATTTTGTGGATATTTAAAGCAGTTTGTTAAGTTAAAATACAAGACTAGCTAGATTGATGTCATTTCTAGACTAGTTTCACCACTTTTACTGCCAAATCCATTCTAAGCACTATTTTTACATTCTGTCAGTTGGAGAAGGTCATTGAATCAGTATAGTATCCATATCAATCCTTAAATTAATAATTTGGAATCCTTTAGACCATGTTTGTAAATATTGGAAAATTACTAGCTCAACAATCCCGAGAGAGCCCAAAAACCCCAATTCTTCCTAAACTCTCCCAATTCTGATAGAAAAATTTCCTGAAAATAACCAGCACTCATTGGACTGATAATACCTCTTCCATTAACTTCCAGGATCCCCACCTGTCTTGTATGCATATGCTAGCTGCCCAGGAAGCCTCAAAGTAGGCAATAGTGCTCATTGTTGTTGAAAAGTGAATGGTTCTGGTACATGGTGCATAGGACATATATGATCTGAATTTTTACCTACCTCTGCACCTCATTCCATAAATTTTCCATAATTGAATGTTCATCCCACCATCCTCATTCCTTACCTCAATACCCATCACTTACTCCCTACTCTGTTCGGAGAAATTGTAAGAAATTTAACTAGTGAAGTTCATAAATTTTTTGAAGTTGAGTAAATATCTTGGTCTAATATTCCCAAGGATATTATAGGAAGAATAAAGAGATCTCTTCACCTCATCGTCCAGGGTGCCTCTACATTGCTAGGTCTAGCATTCAATTGATTGGAACATGGTGCTCCTCTGTCTAATGACATAGTCTACCGATGATCCATTCTAGAAAATGAAGAAATTAAGCTCTAGATTCATGAATTACTGCAAAAGGGGCACATTCAACCAAGCTCCTCCCCTTGCGAGAGTCCAATTGTGTTGGTGCAGAAGAAGGAATATGGTACATGTAGACTCTGCATTGATTACAAAAATCTAAACAAAATCACACTCATGAATCTGTATCTAATTCAATGAATTGATGATGTTCTCAACCAAATCAAGGGGGCCAATTATTTAATCAATATTGATCTAAATTATGGATACCGCCAGGTCCCAATTGAGAAAATGGATGTCTAGAAGATTGCCTTCAAGTCCATAGAAGGTATTTTCGAGTGGTTGGTCATTCCTTTTGGATTGACTAATCCTCCAACAAATTTCATGAGGCTGATGGCTGACATCTTGTAGCCCTTAATTAATTATTTTGTGGTCATATGTTTGGACGACATCCTCATCTTCAACAAGAATTTGGATGAGCATGTCATGTCCCCAAATTTTGCATTGGATCACAATGGCCTAAGCCACTTGGACATGTTCATGATAGTTTGTCAAAATTGGTGCTAAGGGTTAAATAATTGCCAAGCATGGTGTACAAGTTAGTAATAATGAAAAATTAGATCCAAATGGACAAGGTGGGTCACATAAAGAGTAAATTCCCAATTCATAGTTTGTGATGTCTCCATCCAAATAAATTATCATGGAGGGAAAAAATCCACTAACCTACTAGTTCCCTAGGTTGGGGTGGAAGCATTAAAATTTGAAATAAGGGAGATACAAGACCCAAAATGACCTTAGACTTACAAAGTCACATTAAATGGGACAAATAAACAATAATAAGAAGGAAAATAAGGTGGCATTGGATCATGAGGGCGCATAAGAGGTGGTGGGACCCACATGTGGCAAGATTCCCCACTACACTTGGCATCATTCTCACACAAATTCGAGTTCAAGGTGGAGGGTAACATACTTGGGGTAGATGAATATGCAATATTCATGACAAGAATCAAAGAGACTCGACTTGGAGTGGAAGAGTAATTGCCAATGAAGAGGAAGAGGCATCATAGACAAATTGTGACACTTGTAACAAGATTCCATGGCATCTATGACAACAATAATGAAGGAATATATGAAAAATTCAGACCTGCTGGAAGACCTACGACAAATATGACATATTAGGGATAAAAATAGCCATCAAGAGGGCCAATAGAGGGAGTTATGGTTAGCAAATATTCCCAATTCGAATTGGGGAAAGAGGAGTGCAAGAATGAGGAGGACAAGTGTCTCATGAAAGAATCATTCACTAACTCGAGTTGGGTGAGTGTATTGGAGGGAAATTCGAGCTCATGAGTCCACATGAATTTAATAAAAATGGAGGATGAGGAAGGAGAGCAAATTTTGGATCATTTTTGTTTTGCACTCTTGGAGAGCTTATCTTGTCCATGTACGGTGGGTGTTTACCTTCCCTGCTATTGAACCAATTTCTAAGGTGAAATATCCCCATCCAAGTTGGTTGGAGGAGATACCATTTAGACCTCTTATCAAATCTTAAATCAATTTTTTAGTTGCAGGTTCAAGTCCCTCTTCATTTCGATCTCATCTCATATGTCTTCTTCTACTATCTCTTCTTTCATTCTCTTTTCAATTTCTATCTTCTAGGGTTAATGGCGCACTCATGGATGCATAGAATTTAATGAGAGTGTATTTATGATTCCATGGATGTAATATCATATGCACGGAATTGTATTGAGCTGCATATATGATATATAGCTCGAAATATCAAGTGTATCATGTAAAAATTCCAATGCAAACCTCTCATTCGGGCTAGTTTTCCTCTATCTTTACTTGTGGTATTTTGGAGTAATTATGCATTTGTTTTGTATCAGAATTTCTATGAGTTTTTGAAGCTACTCAAGTAGCCTATGATGTACTGTAAATTACCAAGTCACTTTATGCAGGCCCCTTGGGCATTTGATTAAATTTTATGAAACAATTTATGTTCATTGTTGACATTTTCCAAGCAATATCTATGTGTCACAACTTTCTGTTTTATGGGTGTAATAGTAGATTATAAAAAATCATAAATGTTGCATTTTGGTTTCCCTTGAGGTAATTTATCCAATTCAAGCCTCTATTAAGAAATTAGGGAAGGTCATACAGTGTTTGGGAACCCAAAATTTCAATGACTAGTGGGGGGTTTCAACATCGAATTCACTAGTATTTTTCCCTTTCATTCCTCCTTGATTAATGCAAGTCATAAATTCCTTTAGAAAGTGTCTGAGTTTTTAGTAGATGCATTGGGATGTTCTAAGACCCCTCAATCCCTTCCAAACAGAATTCAAAATCATTTGGGAGCATTTGGGACAGCTTGGGTTTCACTAGTTCAAGGTTCGAAATTGGCCAAAAATGAACAAATATTCATGGTAGGGATGTTACAGAGCATTTGTAGCACATTCAATAGGTCCTCAACACCTTGCGATGACACAAATTATACGATAATGTAGAGAAAGGTTCTTTTGGAATGCAAAGAATCAAATATATAGGGTACATCATGGATGAACATGGTGTGCATGCGAATCCATCCAATATCCAAGTCATTTGCAATTGGCCAGTCCCAATAACCATAATTGAGCTCTGTAGTTTCTTGGGCCTCATCAATTTCTGTCGCAGGTTCATATTGGGGTTCTCACATATCACTTGGCCCCTCATTGAAGTGACCAAGGGTGGGTCCAAATCCATTTTTTCTTGGGCTAAGCCACAATAGAAAGTATTTTAGGATTTGAAACACCATTTATGCTCAACACCGGTACTCACTTTACCAGATCTACCACAACCCTTTGAGATTGAGACAGATGATTCATACTATGATGTGGGTACAATCCTCACTCGAAATGGCCATTCGGTGGTATACCACAGTGAGATGCTCTCAAATGTAGTCTGCCAATACCCCACTTATGAAAAAGAAATGTATTCCATCATCCAAGCTTGCCACCAATGGAAGAATTACATTCTAAGCAAGGAGATGATCATACACAATTATCACAAGCCCCTACAAATAATGCAAACACAAGGAAATCTACAGAATGATTGCCACCAAAAATCATCCATGTAATTATAGAAATTCTACCTGAACATCAAATATAATTCACAACAATATTTGAACCCAATATATGACGAGAAAATCCGAGGAATTCCGACAAAATTGACTCTGTCGTCGGATTTCACCTTTAAAATTACGAATTTTGGTCAAATTGTTTTAATTGATACCCGGCGTTGTCAAATATCCGACGATTGTTGGATAACCGACAATACTCGTTGCATATCCGAAAAATGTCGTCGAATATGCGACATATAAATTATAACGGTAACTATGATAATATCATCGGAGATGCGACGAACTTTAAATTTTAGAAACTATAATTTATGGAAACATTCTGACATGTTGGCTGTACAAGCAACGGTTTGCGGAAATTGTATTCTTCGCACGAACTGTTTTTCGTAAAAGAATACATAATTATTTAAATTGTTTTTGTGATTAAAAATAGTGAAGTGTGGAGCTTGATTTTTTAAGATCGATAATATTCATTCAATATCTTTACGAGAAAATGTCAAATAACAATATTCCTGATCCAGACGAACAAAATCAACAATTGCTTGCTAGATTGTGGGATGGACTGAAAAGAAAGGGTGATGGGAAATGTTATTGTCCATGTAGTCAATGCAGGGGATTTAAAAGGAGAAGAATAAATATCACAATAGCCAGAAAACATTGTAGGGAACATGGACATGCTGAGGGGGGATATGAATATCATCTATTTGTAAGTTTTGCATTATATATGTCTTTATATTGATTGTTTTTGTAAATGTATGTATTATTTTAAGATTTATTATTAACTAATATCTATTGATGGTTTCATGTAATTATAAAGGAAAGACCTCCTACGACATATCGCCGAGAGGACGTGCTTTCAGAACAAGTACCAGAGGAACATGGAGCTATGAATAATGGAGAACAAGTTAATGATAATATTGAAGAAGATGATCATACTAATACCATAATTGAAGATGATGGTACAAATACATTGATCCATGATACATTTAATGTTATAATGGACGATGATGATCATGATCATGAAAATGATGACTTTGATGATGTTCATGATTTACCTCTTCTTGAGAAGGTATACGAACCCCTTTATGAGGGCTCTAACACAAATCTTCTCTCTGCTATATTGTTGATAATGAACTTGAAGGTTATGAATGGTCTTTCAAACACATTAGTCACATGGATTTTAAGGTATGTAATATATTTCATCACATATATATGATCGCGCTAAAGGTTATCATTGTTCGTCTAATAATTTTATTATTAATTCATAAGTAAAAAATTACGGATGAAATGTGTTTCATTATTATTATTTATATGTTATATTAACTAGTTTTTTATTTTAATTTGTTGTAGCTTGATAGCTGAATTTTGGTTACCACCGTCAAATATTTTACCTCGCACATGTTGAGACTTATCTGCCATCATGAAAGAAATTGGAATGCAGTATGTAGCAATTGATGCATGCCCCGATGACCATGTTATATATTATAATCAACATGAATTTGAAATAGAATGTCCGAAATTTCATATCAGTAGAAATCGAACAGATCAAGTAACGAAAAAGGTGCCTTGCAAGGTTCTTCGTTATATTCCCATTATTCCACGTTTGCAATTACTTTTCAGGTGAAAAAACATAGCGGAATTTATGGATTACCATGCACAAAACAGAATTCAAGATGACATTATTCGAATGCCTATAGAGGAGTCTGCATTTATAGATATGGAGGAAAAATGACCTCACTTTAAAGAAGAACCTCGTAATCTTAGGATTTCTTTGGCAGCAGATGGTGTCAATCCATTTGCAGAGATGAGATCTATTTACTCAGTGTGGCCTATTTTTGTTATCAACAATAACATTCCTCCATGGTTGTCAATAAAGAGGGAGCACATAATGTTGTCGATGATTATTCTAGGTATGTGTCTACAACTTTTTTTTTTAATGTAGTGGCATCTCATTTGTCGTATTTTGTTGCATAATGGCATATATGTATTTTTTATTTTTCTCTTGTGCACGGTTTATATATCTAAATGGTTGTAATAATTATATATTTTATATGTTCAAATCAATCAGGTAAGTACCAAGTTAAATATATGAATGTATATATCGAACCTCTTATTGAAGAGCTACTAAAGTTATGGAATGTCATCACTATGTATGATGTATCTAGACCAATACGACAAAGGAAATTTCAATTCCATGCAATGCTTGTATGGACAATACATGATGCCCTAAGGTTAACCCATTTTTGCGGTTTTTAATTATAAGTTCCACTTTAATTGAATTTATTTTTATGAACTAGTTAATATATTATGCACGCATGTTTTTTTAAATAATCCATTCATTTTATATATAATTATAATTGACATAGATAATCCTTCTCTTTATGTAGGTCTTCAGACAAAGGGAAAATTTGCATGTCCAGTTTGTGGTCCTAAGATCAAATCTCGTCGTTCAAAAAGTTTAGGAAAGGAGGTGTTTGATGAGTATAGGCACTTCCTCTCTAAAAATCATAGGTATCGAACTACCGAAAAACATCTATTCAATGGGAAGCGAGAGACTGCATTACAATTGCAGAGAATGACACCTCACCTATGGAAGTTGTAATATAATAGAAATCGTCAAGGTATGTATGAATCATCGTATATGAAATGCCATGAGTTTTTTTTATTATGTGTTGTCTACTGTAATTGACATTGATTTCTGTAATTTCTTTATAAACTATGATTCATGATGGCCTTTGTGATCATTTCGGCATTAATGGGCTTCCATGAGGAATGAAAAGTTATCCTAAACAACTCAGTAGGTTGAACTACTATGCGCACCTACAAATTACTCATATGTTTGATACAATGCATATCGGAAAGAATGTGACTGAAACATTATGGCGAATATTGGATGGAAGGAGTGAGAAAGAAAAAAATTGTCAAAATTTGCAATGACATTCAAGAAGCCAACCATGCAATGAAAGACGTCATTCAATTTCATAGCAAAAGAGACCAAATTAATATAAATTCACTTCCATGGATGTTAACCGAGAAACAAAGTAATGTTGTAAAAGAAGTTATGCGAAAAATTAAATTTCCCACCGGATTTTGTTCGAACATGAAGAATATCATAACAAAGAAAGGTGATTTTGCGAGGGTGAAAATGCATGATTGGTATATCTTCATGAAGGTAATTATTATGGTATGCATATAATTGCTATTTTATTTATTTATTTTAGTGCATATTGTTGGTATTTTTTTGTCTACTTTTTGTAAAAAAAATGAAACGATTTGTATATTGTTATAGTATGTTCTACCTCTCTCCCTCCTGGACAACTTTGACAACAATGTCAAACAAGTTATATATAATCTTGGGAAATACATGAGGTAAATAACGATTTTTTGCATGTGCTTAGTGTTTGTTTAATTCATTGTAGAACTTATATTTGATTTTTGTTCCTAATTCATGTTATGTAATATAATGTTTTTTGTTTGTTAAATCTCATGATTGGTTTGCATCACTTGTAGATGGTTTTCATCTAAATAAATCCATAAAGAAGATATAAAGTATTGGAGGAGAGAAATTCCTCATCTCATGTGTGAAATGAAGAAGCATATACCTTTGACATTTTTCAATGCACAAGAACACTACCTCATACACCAAGTTTAGGAGATTGAATTGTGTGGACCTGTACACTCAAGGTCCATGTGGATGGTTGAAAGGCACTTGAAATTTTGGAAGGGTTTGGTTAGAAAACGAACACGTCCTGAGGGTTCTATGGTGGAGGGATATATGGTATACCAAAACATGATGTATATTAGTGAATATATTCCTAAATTAGCGTCAAATATCAATTTAGGTCACATTTGTTATCCAGACTCCAATAACGATTTCAAAGGGGAGTACCTGAAGGGGAAAGGTAGATTGAGGAAGGTGAAAGGTAATTATTAGTTAGTGGATATTAATTAATATTATACATTTGACTATTGATTTTTATGTATACATTTGATTGTTAATTAATATAATACATTTATATTGAATTTTAATTTTATTTTCATCAAACAGTTGGTCGAGAGTGGGATGCACTTCATTTATACATTGCAAACAATCTTGACTGGATGAAGGTATGGATTGAACAATGTGAACAATCTGGTCTTGGAATATCATGGGAAGGTGTGGCTTCATTAGTTAAAGCAGCTCATCGCAATGGAGATACCAATCTTACACAAAGGTAAATAGATTTAGCATATGGTTTAAAAGATAAGTAGGCAATCATATTAATCAGCCACACTTTTTTTTTTTTGCAAACATATTGATGTACACATTGATTTTTTCCCTGAAGGGCATAAACACGCACTTAATCATCAATGGATCATGATGCAATCTTTACTTGTATAGCTTGTTGTAGGTAAAACACCATAAGGCTATGTGGTGCAATGGTTGTAAATATCGCATAAAATTTTTGGATGAAATGAATAAAACATCAGATTGTGGGATATATGCAGTCTTTGAGGTGACCAATGTTTCCTCTAGAAGTGGCAGACATCCAGAACTCTTAGAAAATTGATACTATGGGTATTTGGAAGATATTATTCAGTGTGACTTTAACTCCTTCAAAGTAGTTCTATTCGTTGTCAAATGGTACAGGTTATGATTGAATCAATGTGATCCCAATAAAACTATTATTGAACATGATAATGGATTTACCATGGTTAATACAAGGTTGTTTGAGCCAGGAACAGAGCCCTATGTTCTTCCAAGCCAATGTTAACATGTATTTTACTCTGAGGTTCTAGGTAGAGGGGGTTGGTCAATCGTTGTGAGACATGATCCAAGGGGAAGGCCGATAAATTATAATGTAGAGGAAGGTAATGAAGAGGGTCTTGAAGAAGAAGACAATGTTGAAGATGATCAACATGAGTTAGATGATCATGTTCCAAGGGAAGATGTCGAAGAATTAGTTGAATTGGATGATGTAGCAGACAATGTCCATGAAGATGATATCGACGATGAAATGATGATCGAAACTGACATCGATGACGATGATGATATGGCCAATCCTTACAATGTTGAATCTGGATCGGATGATACAGATGATGACTTGGATGAAGAATATGATGAAATCCATTGAAGTGTATGAGGTATGCCTTAATATATCTACTCTATATATTTTTATTTAATATTGCAATAGAATTATTGAATTTTATTCGTACGTATAAATTAATTGTTTCTTAGTGTTTTTTCCATTTTCCTGTATGTTGGCATAGGTTATAATTAGAGACATTGCTTCTTAAGTATGACAAAAAACACAATAAATTATTTTTTTGTACATAGATTTTGTCGGGTAATGGGGTATTGAGAGTGACGCGGGGGGGTAGATGAGCTTCCACCTTCACGTGGCTGGCCATGTTTAGTAGAGAATGTTAAATTATTCTCGAAACAAAGAGAATCTTAGTAAGAAAATGCACAATTATCGTGCTAACCCAAATGGCGTGCTTGATCATGTACTACTGCACGGGGCCAACGCTGAAATTTTTTCAATTTGTGCTTGTATGGACTGAAATTTGGCATGGTTAGACTAGACGCGTGCATTGACGGTGTGGGAGGATTTACAGACTCAAACATGACTGACAGAAACAATCCGACTATCAAAAACCAAACCTATAGATTAATTAATGTACTACACAGGGCCAACGCTGAAATGTTTTCAATTTGTGCTTGTATGGACTGAGTATGGGATACTAAAAGTATGCATGAGTTTTTCTTAATATGATTATTTTACGTGGAAGAAAACATGTGCACATTTTTAAATAATAGAAATGTGTGTGTGCATGTGTTTTTTATCTAACCTACTTTTCATTTAAGTTACCAGGCTCAAGCCTTTCGAAGAAAGATTAAGAACACACACACATTATATGATTTCTAGATGTGAGTGGGATTTGTGAAACTCTAGTTGCCACTCTTGAGGCCACCAACTTCATGCACTAGCCTCAAGCAAAATTATTTTATCAATATTATAAAGCATATCGTATATCATCTTATTAATCTTTAAAATTTGGCTTAAAAATACTATATAATAGTCTCTACCCCCATTAATTTGGGCACAAATTTGAGCATGAATATTCTCTTTATGTTTGTGTCTCGTTATCTTCTAATCTCTTGGTTTTTTAGATCTCAATGCCCATGCCATGGTGTAGGGATAAAAAGCGAGGCACTAGGACATAACATATATTTCAATGGGGAGCATTTTATTCACTTGGTCATAAACGAGGATATGAGGATATAACCACCCTTTCGTGTTCATTTGCTTCACTTGGTCCGTGAGTAACCAGTCCACGAGCAACCAATTTCCCAACTATCCCACGAGCATAGTCAAACACACTAGCCTTCATTCCATCGAGCAAGGAGACCATATGGGTTCATTTTCTTCACTTGGTCAGCGAGTAACCAGTCCACGAGAAACCAATCGCAAAACCAACCCGCGAGCAGAGTCAAGCACACTAGCCCTCATTCCATTGAGCAAGAAGATCAAACGAGTGTGCTATCTCTCATTCCAGTGAGTAGACGAAACTAAAAGAGAACAATATCTCTCATTTCATTGCATAGAGGAGACCAATCGATTGTGCTAACCTCACAATGATTGGTAAATCTGTAAGTTGCTCAATGGCCTAGCCTCTACCCTGGTCCAATGTTTCAATATTAATGCCATCTTAGGGTTAATAAATTCGATTTTCATTTTGCAAATTTATTAGGGTTAATAAATTCAATATTAATCCAATGGGGAGTTCTCTATTACCCTATTCATTGCAGACCACATCAATTAGTCTACACAGTTCGGGATACTCGATTAGGATTTGAAGGAGATATAAAACGCCTTTTTGGGGGGCAGTTATCCTTTGAAGGAGATATAAAATAACCCTTCTAAGCTAAATGTTGGCCCCATATCTATCCCAATAGCTGATGCAAATAACTCTTACTGCATCCTGGATTCAAATCAGCCACCAAAACCCAGTGATATCATTTTTATATGCTGCAACATTTCCTTGTTCTTGCTGCCAGCATGAAACAGTGGTGTGTTGGGACTTCAAAGGGATGCTATGCTTCAGGGTAGATACCTTTATTTATATTAGAAATATGCATAAATAAGTAGGTCCAACCTTTTGCATTAATATTAAGGAGGGCCAACCTAACTTTATATCCCATATCTTTAAATCCCTCTTTATTTTGCATCCCTTATTGCTACTTTATGACTGAGGCTACACCAAGGAAAGCAAAAAACAGTCACTTAATGTGCTTAGAATTGTCAATCAAGGTTTCTAAAACCACACAAACAATTTCAAAAGTGTTGATAAAGCCAACATAAATGACCCATAAATCATCCTCCATATATATTTTCCCAGAAATCATGCCCATAACTTGCTTGATCATACACATGTTTGCTACTTTATGCCCATAATTCGAAATGAGGCTAGTTATTGTTGTTCACATCTATTAGAGTGCCTAGAATTGGGGTAAGATGGACCATATATTCTCTCTAATATGTCCATAATTGCATTATGTATTCCTCCAACCTTGATAAAGTTCGTAGAAGTGTCTAAGACACACCCAATTTTGACTTAGTGCACCCCCATTCACAAAGGGGGGTAATTATGGCCATTTTCGCTATGAAATTGAAGTTGTCCATTAGACACATTATTTGATAATAAAAATGAAAAATGTCAATTTCACCCTTTTCATACATGTGATTGATTCCCTTTTTGTGTATGCAATTTCATATTATCATGCACATGTGATGGTGTGGTACTTGATATCCCAAGAGACTTATGTGTACTACCAACATGACTCACTGAAAAAAATATTATGCTTAGAGAGCATAGGATTGCCAGCCTTAGATACCCATTCATCATCATAACCTTAGGTCCTTGCCTCTAAAACCTCAAGCCCCCATCCACTCTGTAATATGTTCTAATGCTGCTAAATATTACTCTTTCATCGATACACATCGTGGGAATTGACTCTTTTGCTTTTGTTCAGCTGCAATGTAAATTCCTTTTAGAGAATGAATTAATCCAACATCAAATTCATATTCAACTTAGATTTTCACCCTATGGAAGTGACCTTAGTGTTACAACAAGAGGCATAAGATCATGTTTAAATCCATAGTTGTTGTACTGGATCAGACAATAGAAAGTGACCCAATAATATGGCTTACTTTTGACAGTCTCCCCAACAAAAGATGAATCTTGTTTGATGTAGTTCCTATAAACATTTGTAACTTGGAAGGCCATACATTCACCTTTAGTTGCACTTATCTACATATTTATGTGCACATTTCTGCGTTGGAAGGTTCCCTTGGAATGTCATCACAGTTCTCAAGGGAAAAATGTGTGCACTTACTTTCATCAAGCTTCCATGCCTAGGTGAATACCCCTTTCTTCATGCTTCAATTTGACCTTGAAATAACAATCCCCAGTTTCTTAAAATCATCTTGACCAATGTGATAGTATGTATAAAGTGTCCAAATTAATCAATTTCAAAGGTTTCAATACCTAAGTTGATTATTGAGCAAGGTTTTGATCTAAGGTGTTAGACCTAAATAATTAAAATGGAAAAAGAATTTTAATTTAACCCTATGGTGGCACAACTTGTATTTTTGTGCGTTAGTGTAGTTATAGGTCCAAGGAAAACTAATAATAAATCTTCTCAAAAGATATGTGTTGTCATTGCAATGTGCATGTTAGGGTATGCCTTAGTGATTCTATAGGTTTAATAAGAACTAGACATTAATTTTTTTTTAAATTCTTATATATATATATATATATATATATATATATATATATATATATATATATATATATATATATATTCACCCCTAAAGTGGTGTGACTTTTATTCATATGCACTAATGTACTATTGAATGTAGTGATAATCATGAAATCGAAGTACATGATCTATAAGGTCTTATTGTAAGCACGTGTATATAATTAGTTTTTCAAATTTAGTTATATATGATTATTAGTAAATCCTTACCCATGTAAGATAAGATCATAAAATTAAGGACTGTGTGAGGGTCTAGAATTAAGAGTGGTGATAAGGATGTAGATCCTTACTGTTTGAATTGTTTGCTTATCTTTTGGTCCATATAGATACCCATGTCCTTTAGATTGTTGGAAAATTTGAACTCTTCAACCTTTGTTTTGGATGGCAATGGAAATGCCCATTAATATACTTTTTTCCATATTTGGATGGGTGATATTGCAACCCCAATCCATTATTTTCTTGGGGTGCATGTTATATTTTAATAGATTATGTGGTGGAGTTTTATTTTCTGTAGCATGCATTGGAAGTAAATTGTTGCATATATTTATATATTTGCCATAAAAAACCTCTTATGTAATTCAATATATATATTTGCATGGAGATTAGAAAGTTTATTATAGTAGCCATCTTTTTTGTTTATGATGTGACAAAAGCATATGTTTTATAGCTAGCAGCCTAGATCGGGATTGCTACAATTTTATTTCAAATCAGCAATGATGCCTATAAGAATGTCTTGTAGCTTGTCAAGCTACTAGCTATCCGACCTTGTCATGTCTTGTAGCTTGTAATACCAAACTGTCTAAATTATTTTCAATTTTCGTGCATTTACTAGAAAAGGGGATTGAATGTGGAAACAACTTCATAAGCTTGACGTATGTAGAGTTGAATGTGGATTGAGGGGTGACATTGTGTCAAACGGGGTTGTCAAGGTCAAATACGAGGTAGTTACAAGGAGCTATTGCATATATTTGACCTTCCATCTCTTTGGTAGGTCAAATAAGAGGTAGTTACAAGGAGCTATTGCATGGATGCATGGATCCATGGTTACAAGTGATGGGTCAGTTTCCAACCATTGCATGGTTAACTCAATTTAGGAATGAAAACCTAGTTTAAACCCTCATGAGGATTAGGGGATCCACATAAGCTTAAAAGACAATATAAAATTGAAATAAGGGATTGTAAAGTCACAAGGATTCCTAATTTATTCATGTACTCATAGCTATGTATGGGTTGGCCCATATGCTCCACATTTGTTGACTACCCATACTTCATCTAAATGTTAAGGCCAATAAAACATTTTCAGGCCTCGATGTAGGTTATATTTGTTGGAATATTCTCCCCATCATTTTTCAGTTTTGCATGCATGCATGCATTTTGCATGCATGCATGCATTTTGCATGCATCCAGTCATCTGCATGCATCCGGTCATCATCATGGTGGTCCTCCCAGCACCTAGAGCTTGTTTCTAGCTCTCCATAGCCTGTCTACAGCCCCCAAGGGGCCTCCCACCTACCTAAAGCGCCTTCCTTCAGTCTTTTGCATGGCAAGTGCGCCTTTCCCACCTACCACAGCCAGTTGGGCACCTTTTCTCACCTACCAGTCAGTTATCTCCCAGTTAGAGCGCCTTAGCTCACCTATCAGCGGTTATCATTCAGTTAGAGTCTTGATTGATCAATTCTTCCACTAATTACTCATCCTACCTACCTACAAATCCTAGTTAGCCAGTTCTGGAGTTCCATTGACCCTTTTGACAACCTCATGTGCCTCCCTTGGAGTCTTCCTTCCCCGATTTATGCCTAGATGGTTCTATTAGACTCAGTTAGACACACTTGACTGACCTTTACCATTTATGTCTGATATTACTGACTAGATGATGACTCCGCTATTATCCAAGCCAGACTCTGAGTTAGGAATTCGAATGCCCTACTTGGCCTATTCGAATCCTATATTATGCATCTTGCAGTTCTATTGTACTCATTCACTCACATTCTTATTCATTGTATGATACTGAGATATTATCTATTATTCTGTGTTTATGAGTGATCATTGAGTGACTCCTTCTCTTCTTCTTTGCAACATACTTGATATTTTGATTGTGAGTTGCTACAGTTTCTAGATCTCTTGCAGATTCTTACTTGGTATCAGAGCAGGAAGCAACTATTCGAATTGCAGCAGTTGCAACATTTCTTTGAGCAACTATCTTTTCACTTGTGCACCAGAAGCCTCTGAGTTTCCACAACAATCTTGGTGCTATTAATTGAATTCATTGGAGAAATCTAGTGAGGTCTAGCCAGGTGTGAAGGACTTAGTCTATGTGCCAAGTGTCCTTAAGGTAGTGTTCAGTTGAAGTGTAGAATTCTCCATCAACACAACTTTTCTTGTTTTGCAGGTTTATTCACCCGTTCGGAATCTTCTTCAACTATTCGACTTTCTATGTTCAGATGGATCTAAAGCTTGCATCTTCCAACTATGTTGAGTGGAAATCCAAAATGACTCTCTTCATGAGATCAAAGAGCTTCACCCGAATACTCAACGGAACGATGGTAGAACCTCTCAGTGCAGTTGAAAAGTCCAAGTACTTGGATCGACTTGATGAAGCAATTGGTCTCCTCCTTCTCTCATTTTCTGAAGATCTACACTTTCATGTCATCGATATTACATCCCCTAAAGAGGTTTGGGACAAGCTCGAATATCTTTTTGGACCGAAATATGATATGCAAGGGCACAAATTGGAGAATGAGCTTATATGTTTGAGTCCTAACAGGTCCGAATCTATTAATGCCTTTCTCACCAAGTTCAAAATATTGATATCCTAGTTGAAAAGATATGAGACAATGAAAGAAGACAAGCAGCTTATACTTGCCATTCTCTCAAAGTTGGGGGAAAACTTCTCAATTTTTGTCTCTACTTTCCAGTCAGCTAGGTTGTCCATTCCAAAATGGAAGTTTCCCTCATTTGATGATTTCACACAATCTCTTACTCAAGAGGAAGAGAAGTTGATTTCGATGGGAATGATCAAACCCAAATTGGATTCAGTCCTTACAGTTGCAGAGAGAGTGAATGGTAAAGGAAAGCAAAATATTTCTGAAAAGAGATCGAATGATACAAGGTCTACAGATAGTTCCCACTAGTCAGTGTTCGGATATCCACATCATCTTTTTCAGGATCTTGCATGCAATTAGGGTTTGCATGCAAATTCTAGGGTTTGCATGCATCCCAGTCACCAGGTTGATGCCTCCAACACCTTAGCCACCTTATTTTAGCACCGGGGAGCCACTTACTTCAGAGTTTTAGCCCTCCTAGTCTGGAAGGCGCCCACTTCTCACCTACTGCCAGAGAAGGGCGCACTTCTTCACCTACCACTGCAGTTCCACTTCAGTTACACTCAGTTAGCTCCGATTCTCCCTGATTTGAGGCTAGTTTCACTCCCGACTGACTATTTCACTTCCGTTGGACCTCCAGATTGACTAGATGACTTGTTCTGACTTCAGTTAGCCTCTCATGCGCCCCCCACTGAGCCTCCTTCCCTTAATCAGTGCTACACACTTCAGTTACACTTTTTACACTCAGTTAGACTCAGATTGACACCTGGATGACTGGTTCTTGTGCATTGATGACCACCACTGATTGATGA
Source organism: Larix kaempferi (assembly GCA_027924585.1). NCBI lineage: Eukaryota > Viridiplantae > Streptophyta > Pinopsida > Pinales > Pinaceae > Larix > Larix kaempferi. The sequence continues at coordinate 22,794,149 of BSBM01000361.1, forward strand.
TGAGGGCTCCTAGTTGGAGTCAAGCTACTCAATTCAGTGATTTCGAATGACCTTCTTAGTCAATTCGAATTTGCTCACTCACATTGTTAGATTGTATTGTAATTATTCACCCTTATTGGGATATTGAGCACTGCTGCATGTTTTGCACAGTTTTACACCATATTTTCTATGTTCATCTGTTGTGATTGATTTACTTGTTCATTAGATCTGCTGTGACTAATTTTACATGGTATCAGAGCCATTGCAGGGACAAGATATCTTTTCTACAGGTGTTTTTACAAGAAGATTTGAGTAAATTGCTCAAAAATTGCAAAAAGTTTTGGCATGAAAGATCTCAAGGGAATTCGCTCCTGTGCATGCAAAGCTTGAAAATACATCCAATACCACTCCAGAAGCTTGAGTTTCCACATAATTCCTGGATCTGATACATTGGACCCATTCAACATTGTTTGATCTCCAATCCCAGGTGTGATGCAACTCTAAAAGGGTGGATTGTTCGACCTCATTGTTCTTGGTTTTATTGTGATTTGCAGGTTATTGTCTCCTTTATTTGCATTCGCTACACTGTGCGTGCAAGCTCCTCTACATCAGTGTGCACTCGCTCCTAGCAATGGAATACTCTTCTTCAAATCCTATCCTCACCCCATTCAATTATTTTGATTGGAAAGATGATATGGAGATCATATTACGTTCAAAAGGTTACTACCGAGTCACTCTTGGTCTTGAATTGGAGCCAAACAATCTGTCAGATAGAACCAAACACTACAACAAGCTTGATGAAGCTTATGGTATTCTTTGTCTCTCCATCTCCAAAGATATTCACTTCCATATCAGCGGATTGAAGACTCCAAAAGCTATATGGGAGCAACTTGAAACACTATTTGGCAAGCAGGATGAGCTTAGGGCTTTTCAATTAGAGAATGAATTGATTGCCCTTAGTCCTGAGAATTTCGAGACCATTAATGAATTCTTCACAAAATTCAAGAACTTGAACTTGCAGTTGAAGAACAGTGGAATTATCAAAGAGGATAAACAATTGATCCTCTCCATTCTCAGCAAGCTTGGGAAATATTATTCGGTATTTGTCTCTACTTTCAATTCCGGTCTGCTAACTACCCCGAATTGGAAGATGCCTACCTTGAATGCCTTCATTGAGTCCGTCACAAAAGAGCATGACAAGTTGATTCAAATGGGGTCCATAAGCTCCAAAGATTCAGCCCTATATGTTCAAGGACCCAAGATCTCGAATGGTAAAGGAAAGAAAAAGAAGGAGAAGCCCAAATTCGAGCCTCACAAGCAAAGAGAGAAAGGCAAACAAACGGATGCACCATCCAGTTCGAAGTTCAAGCAAAAGGGCAAAGAAGGTAACCAAAAATCTAAATGTACTTATTGCAACTATGGCTTTCATCCTGAAAGTTCATGTATGAAGAAGACTATAGATCAAATGGCCCTCCTTTTGGAAAATAACAACATAACTCTTCCTGACGGTGCAAGGAAGAAGGATAGGAATGATGATCATGAAAGAGGACAAGCACTCATGGCAACTGTTTCGAAGCCCACTACTCTCTTGATAGATTCGGGTGCATCGAATCATATGGCTGCAAATATTGATTCTTTTTCTTCATTCGATCCAAACAGATCCATCCCCATCCATTTGGGAGATGACTCAAAAATTTCTTCAAAGGGCAAGGGTACGATTCATGTAGATCATGGAAGCTTTCAGAATGTTCTCTATGTGCATTCCTTGGCTTCAAATCTTCTTTCTGTGTATCAAATGACACACACTGGTGAACCGAAGCAAGTTACATTCAGCCCTAATACAGTTGAAATTTCTGATATCAAAAGTGGAAGACTTGTTGCAGTCGGAAAGGCAAACCACACTGCAAAATGCTATGAGTTTTCACACTTTATTCCGCTTGCAAAGCCCACTGCTCTTCGCACACATGGTAATGAGGTTAGTAGGCTTTAGCATGAAAGATTTGGACATCTTAATTATAAGTATTTTTTGCTACTATCAAACAAATCCATGGTAGATGGTCTTCCACAACTCCGTTCCTCGAAGGGAATATGCACTGGTTGAATCATTGGGAAGCACCCCGAGCACAAATTCGACCGCGACAAAGCTAGCAGAGCTTCTACAGTTTTGGGGTTGATACATTCTGATATCAGTGGTCCGCTGACCCATATGTCATTAAATGGTTCAAGGTATGTTTTGACATTTATTGATGATTTTTCCCGCTTTACATGGGTATTCTTTCTCAAAAACAAGTCAGGAGTGCTTGGAAAATTCAAGGATTTTAAGGCTTCTGTTGAGACCTCCACTGAGAGCAAGATCAAAGATATTAGATCTGATAATGGTGGAGAATATATTAAGTCTGAGTTGCTACAAATTTTTTCCCAAAGAGGAATTCAGATCCAACATACAGTTCCCTACACACCCCAGCAGAACGGTGTAGCGGAAAGGAAAAATCGGTCACTGAAAGAGATGGCTACATGCAAGATTGAATCAAAAGGTTTGGCTGCAAATATTTGGGCTGAAGCAATCAATGTTGCTGCATACATACAGAACCGTGTTCCACATTCATCCGTGAAAGGTATGACTCCTTTCGAAGCTTTCTTTGGTCACAAACCGGATGTGTCAAATTTGAGAGTTTTTGGCTCCACTGCATGGCCTAGAATTCCTTCCAAGAAGAGACGAGCTTTGGATCCACAAAGTATCGAGTGCATACTGATAGGATATGGGGAAGAATCAAAAGCATATAAACTCATGGATATCAGATCTAAAAATATATTCATAGAGCGCAGTGTGCAATTTGAAGAATCGCTTCAAGAATTGCAACTAGTCGAGGAAGAGACTGCCGATTCACCGCCTTCACCAGAAGAAGATCCGTGCAGCGATAATGAAGGTATGAGTTCTGATATTTCTGATATTTCAGCAGAATATGATGATCATGACATATCAGGTTCAGAATCTGACCATTATGATCCTCCTCAGTTACCAAAGTGGGCTCAAAACACTCTCCAATCTGTTGGTTCGAATCTTGGAAATCTTGCTGATCCGAGACGAACAAGAGCAGACTTTCAAAGAGCAGGTATGGCTCTTTCTATTGCTGATCCATTACTTCCTGAGATTTTCTATTTGATGACTGGTTCAGATCCCACATCATACTATTCTTCCCACCGAGATCCAAGATGGCAAAGTGCCATGGATGAAGAGTACAGTTCTCTTCAAAAGAACAACACATGGGAGCTAGTTTCTCTTCCACCTGGAAGAAAATTAATAAAGTGTAAATGGGTCTACCGTACGAAAGTTGTTGCTGATGGATCTATCAGAAAATACAAAGAAAGGTTGGTGGCAAAAGGTTTCTCCCAAGTCCAAGGAGTGGACTACACTGAGACCTTTGCACCGGTTGCAAAGATGGATTCCATCCGCCTTGTTTTGGCTATTTCCGCATCCAAGCACTGGGAAGTGCACCACATGGATGTGAAGAGTGCATTTATACATGGATACCTTGCTGAATAGGTATATATGCAGCAGCCAGAGGGCTACACATCAGATCCATCATTAGTTTGCAGATTGAAGAAATCTTTGTACGGGTTAAAACAGGCCCCTAGAGCTTGGTACGCAAAGATGGACTCCTTCCTTCTTTCTCAGAATTTCCAAAGGTGCAAATCTGATCCGAATGTGTATCTTCAACGAGTTAAAGGTAATTTGTTGGTTATTGTACTTTATGTTGATGATCTTCTCATTACTGGTAGCACTCTTACTTCAATAAACAAGCTAAAAACTGCCTTAAATCTAGCTTTTGACATGAGCGATTTGGGCTTGGAGATAGCTCAAAATTTTGATGGGATCACTATATCTCAGCAAAAATATGCTTCTGACCTGTTATTGAAGTTTAATATGGCTGAATGTAAGGCATCCCCATTCCCATTCCTCTCAGGAATCAATCTTGAGGAGGGAGATTCTACACCGCTTGCAGATTGCAGTATGTATCGACAGTTGATTGGTTCACTACTTTATTTGACACTCTCAAGGCCTGATATTTCATATGCCATGAGTGTCGTGTCAAGATATATGCAGCAGCCACATGAGCTTCATTGGCGAGTAGCCAAGCGGATCTTGCAGTATGTGCAAGGTACGAGACAGTTTGGCATACATTATGCTGCAGATTCTGAGCTTGATTTCATTGGTTTTACTGATTCAGATTGGGCAGGTGATAGCATTGATCGGAAGTCCACTTCCGGTTATGTTTTCATGATTTGTCATGGTGCTATTTTCTGGTCCAGCAAAAAGCAAGCAGCCATTGCACTTTCTTCAGCAGAGGCAGAGTATCGAGGGGCAGTCAATGCCTGCATTCAGGTAGTTTGGTTGCAGGGTATTCTTTCCGAGTTTGGTTTTGGTGGCACTAATTCGACTGTCCTATTTTGTGACAATCAAAGTGCTATCAAGATCTCCACAGATCCAGTTCAGCGGCAGAGGACCAAACACATTGAGATTCATATGCATTACATTCGACAGTTGGTGCATGACCGCACCATCATTCTGCAATATTGCCCTACTGATGAGCAAATTGCAGACATATTCACCAAGAGCTTCACTGAGAAGAAGTTCTCTTACCTCCGTTCACTGTTGGGGGTGAGTTCCATCATGGTGGAGACAAATTGATCCATTATTATGCTTTAGCTTGAGGGGGGGGGGCTTTCTTCCCACTGGGTTTTCCCTTTTTCCTCACTTAGTTTATTTTCAACATTTTTTGGATTATTGTATTGGGGTGACCTTTGGTCTTAGTTACCAGGGCCCCACATTATTTTTTGCACATCATAGTCTAGCTTGAGGGGGGGTGTTCGGATATCCACATCATCTTTTTCAGGATCTTGCATGCAATTAGGGTTTGCATGCAAATTCTAGGGTTTGCATGCATTTTGCATGCATCCCAGTCACCAGGTTGATGCCTCCAGCACCTTAGCCACCTTATTCTAGCACCTGGGAGCCACTTACTTCAGAGTTTTATCCCTCCTAGTCTAGAAGGCACCCACTTCTCACCTACTTCTAGAGAAGGGCGCACTTCTTCACCTACCACTGCAATTCCACTTCAGTTACACTCAGTTAGCTCCGATTCTCCCTGATTTGCGGCTAGTTTCACTCCTGACTGACTATTTCACTTCCATTGGACCTCCAGATTGACTAGATGACTTGTTCTGACTTCATTTAGCCTCCCATGCGCCCCCCACTGAGCCTCCTTCCCTTAATCATTGCCACACACTTCAGTTACACTTGTTACACTCAGTTAGACTCAGATTGACACCTGGATGACTGGTTCTTGTGCATTGATGACCACCACCGATTGATGATGAGGACTCCTAGTTGGAGTCAATCTACTCCATTCAGTGATTTCGAATGACCTTCTTAGTCAATTCGAATTTGCTCACTCACATTGTCAGATTGTATTGTAATTATTCACCCTTATTGGGATATTGAGCACTGCTGCATGTTTTGCATAGTTTTACACCATATTTTCTATGTTCATCTGTTGTGATTTATTTACTTGTTCATTAGATCTGCTGTGACTAATTTTATAGTCAGATGGGGTTTTGAACTCCAGAAAGACCAAGCATTCTGAGAGTGTTTGCATGCAGAAGACTATAGATTTGATGGCTAAATTACTTGAGAAGAACAATCTTCCTGTACCAGCATGTGCGAGGAAGAAAGATCCTGAATATTCCGGATCCGAAAACAAGTAAAGATGTCATTCCTACATGGCAAGTGCATCAACAAATTCTTCTTTCATCATAGATTCAATAGCCTCAAGAAACATGTCTTCTTCCAAGGATCTCTTCTCTAACTTCGAGAGCTCAATTGGCCCACCCATCATGTTGGGAAATGATTCAGAAGTCTCCTCTCAAGGGATTGGAAGAATCAATCTTGACCATGGTTACTTTTTTGATGTGCTTTATGTCTCGTCTCTTACAACAAACTTACTTTCAGTGTATCAAATGACTCATATTGGAGACCCCAAAAGAGTGATCTTTTCTCCAAATGAGGTCGAGATACAAGACATGGTCTCAGGTAAGATCATTGCAAAGGGAGTTGCAAATCACAACTCCAATCTATATGAGTTCTCACACTTTCTGCCTCTCTCGAAGCAATCAACCCTCCATACTCATGCTAATGAAGAAAGAAGATTGTGGCATGAAATATTTGGGCATCTCAACTACAAATACTTACATGACATGCATGCAAAGGATATGGTTGATGGGATGCCCAAAATCAAGTTTTCCAAAGGTAATTGTCATGGTTATTTGATGGGGAAGCATCTTGAGAAGAAATTTGAAAAGGGAAAGGCTAGGAGAGCCTCTCAACCCCTTGATCTCGTCCATAGTGATGTGGCTGGTCTGTTTCCAGATCTGTCTCTAAATAAGGCAAGGTATGTGCTCACTTTTGTTGATGATTATTCTAGATTCACTTGGGTATATTTCCTTAGATTGAAATCAGAAGTATTTGGTTTCTTCAAAATTTTCAAGTCTTCTGTAGAGAAACTTTTAGAAAGGAAGATAAAAGCCATTCGCACTGACAATGGTGGTGAGTACATTAAGGGTGAGTTTCAAGATTTTTGTACTGAAGAGGGCATTTAAATGCAACACATTGTTCCCTATACATCGCAGCAGAATGGTGTAGCTGAAAGGAAGAACATAACATTGAAAGAGATGGCCATTTGCATGCTAAAATCGAAAGGATTGCATCCTAGTATTTGGGCAAAAGCCATTAACTGTGCCACTTATCTTCAGAATAGAGTTCCTCACAAGGGACTCGGTGACACTACTCCTTTTGAAGCATGGATGGGATACAAACCTGATGTATCTCATCTTAAATTATTTGGATCTAGAGCTTGGGAAAGGATTCCAACTGACAAAAGGAGAGCTCTTGATTCTCAAAGCAGAGAATGCATTATGGTGGGCTATGCATTGGATGCAAAAGCTAACAAGTTACTTGATCCTTCTTCCATGACCACATTCTTGGAGAGAAGTGTTCAGTTTGAGGAATGGCCTCTTCATGATACTCCTTCTATTCGTAAAGGTAGCTCACCTAACACTCCTCCTTTGATTGATGAGAGTAATACATCTTCACATGATACTTCAGATTCAAAATCTGAAGATGGAGATGATGATAGAATGCTAGATCCACATCCACAAGAACCTGAAGATCTAGCAACTGATAATGAAGATGAGAGGATGAGAGATCCAAATCCACAAGAACCTGATGTTCCTCCTATCCCTCGATGGGATACCATTACACTCCAATCTGCAGGTGATTTGGTTGGTGATCCACATGATCATAGAAGAACCATATCAGGATTTCAACATGGAAGGGATCATACTCCTCACAATGATGATCCATTTCAGATTGATCGAACCTTCCTTGGAAAAGAAGGTCACTTGCCTCCTTTAAGGTTAAGTCATGATATGCTACTTTAGCACCCTTCAATCTATTTTGAGGGAGGGATTTCTTCCCATTGGGTTTTCCCTCTTTTCTCAGTTAGTTATTTAGATTGATTGTATGGGGTGACCTTGGTCTCAGTCACCAGGGCCCTATCTTGCTGTTTTATAGGGTGACCTTTGGTCTTAGTCACCAGGGACCTATTTTTCAGTTATTTTATCATAGTATAGCTTGAGGGGGGGTGTTGGAATATTCTCCCCATCATTTTTTAGTTTTGCATGCATGCATGCATCCAATCATCTGCATGCATCCAATCAGCATCATGGTGGTCCTCCCAGCACCTAGATCTTGTTTCTAGCTCTCCATAGCCTGTCTACAACCCCCAATGGACCTACCACCTACCTAAAGCTCCTTCCTTCAGTCTTCTGCATGGCAAGTGCGCCTTTCCCACCTACCACAACCAGTTGGGCGCCTTTTCTCACCTATGAGTCAGTTATCTCCCAGTTAGAGCGCCTTAGCTCACCTACCAGTAGTTATCATTCATTTAGAGTCTTGATTGATCATTTCTTCCACTGATTACTCATCCTACCTACCTACAACTCCTAGTTATCTAGTTCTGGAGTTCCACTGACCCTTTTGACAGCCTCATTTGCCTCCCTTGGAGTCTTCCTTCCCTGATTTATGCCTAGATGGTTCTATTAGACTCAATTAGACACACTTGAATGACCTTTACCATTTATGACTGATACTTCTAACTGGATGATGACTCCACTATTATCCAAGCCAGACTCTGAGTTAGGAATTCGAATGCCCTACTTGGCCTATTCGAATCCTATATTATGCATCTTGCAGTTCTATTGTACTCATTCGCTTACATTCTTATTCATTGTATGATATTGAGATATTGTCTATTATTATGTGTTTATGAGTGATCATTGAGTGTCTCCTTTTCTTCTTTGCAACATACTTGATAGTTTGATTGTGAGTTGCTACAGTTGCTAGATCTCTTGCAGATTCTTACAATATTCAGTTGTTTTTGCCTTGCTAAGCTTGTTGATTCCATTAGAATTCAACAAGTATTCAATAACCATAGCTAGTTCTCATGGTTATATATATTAGCCCCAAATTGTCATGATTTTATATAAAATTGGAATCCAATATGCTAGTTTAGATGTTATATTTCTCATACTCTAGATATCGGGTGTGCTTGACAGAATCAAACCTTAATTCTTTTCCAAATTGCGTGCCAACAATTATGGGCATTCCTTTACCAATTATGTGCATTAATGTATGAGATTTATTTGTTTAGATTCAAACTCATTCCCATGGCCGATATACCTCATCACACATATACCTCATCATGATCCATGTGGACCCTTCTTCATACAGTGATGATGAACTTTCAGGCTATATGGAACATTTGTACATTTGAGAGAGAGATGACTGGTTGTACCTTCCCCACCTTGGTTGATTTACTTTTGGTCCTTCACCTTGTTGTTTATTGGTCTTGTGGTACCTTGTCTTTGGCGTGTGGTTAGTAGGGTCATTTCGCCCATATTGAGTTGTGTGTACCACCTTTTAATGTTTTTGGTCCTTTGGGTACTATGGTTGTTTGTCCCCTAAATGACCCTAGTACCCCACTTATGATTTATGTTATTATTTATGACTCCTTTTTATTTTATTTGTTATTTTATTATTTTACTTTTGCTTTTAATTTTTTATATAAATTTTTTTAATTTTTTATATTAAGTAGTTAAGACTTGTCCTGTTAGACAAAATTGTTGGTGATCAGATCTATGTTTTTTTTGTTAAGATTTTACTTGCACTAAGACTTTTTTTGTAAGCATTCTTTGTGCTTTATTTAACTTTTGTTATGAATGTAACTGTCTTTGTCTAACTACTGTTGCATACAACCTTTCTCTCTCTCTCTCTGGTTTGTACTTACCCTTTGGTAGGGTCAGTGGGTTCCTAGTGTTGGTTGACCTCTGAGAGGTACAATTTTGACTGAAAGTAATATTTCTGAGTATAAAACAAGGTTCCAAATTATGGTGTAAGTACCCTAAACCTATCTTCTTTACTCATGTTAATGTTGATTAACTATTGTTAGTAATTACATGTTACTGAATAATACTTTAACATAGTGAGCGAACTGGTAGTGTTAAAGTGCAAAAGTCGAAAGAGATGAAAATTATGTTTTGTTACTGTTGTACTATTTAGTTTCAGTACTTGTTTATTAGATGTAATTTTGTATTAAAGTATATTGATTTTTTTTAATTCCTCTGCATAAAATCCTAACTCTACCAAATATATATCTATATATCTATATATCTATATATATCTATATATATATATATATATATATATACACACACCATATATATATATGGTAAAGTAGATATGTTAATTAACTAGTGGCATGGTTGAGCGTGCCAAGGATACCACTAATGCATAGGGACCTCTTGAATACCTTGGATATTTTTGGGCATAAAACATGCAAATGTGTCACAAACCCATGTTTGTGTAGGTACACTTAAATCTCCTCCAAGAAAATTTGTGCCTTTGTGAAAAATTCTACCACCTTGGAAAATTATGTGTACTGGTAAGGTAACAAAGCAATAAGCTTATATAGGAGGTAAATTACTCCATGGTAGAAAGTCATTTCAACATCCATAAGACCTTACATTATTGTAGATATATGTTTATTGGACTTACATCTTTAAGAATGTCAAAAATATATCAATGTTGATGTTGTTTGTGTTGTTGCTAAATTGGCCAATAAAAGAAAGGAGTTTACATACTGTTGGCACAATATTTTTAAAGTTGATTGAGAGATGGTTAATTGAAAATTTGTTTGGATATCACCTAAATATTTGTGAGAAAAGTGCCCAATCCCGAAGAAAATGTCCCACATGACCGTTGGCCAATTTAAAAGGGTTAATGAAGCAGTTTGAGATATCATATGAGGGAAATAATGGTCTAGATTGACACGGGAAAAGATCAATGGCAGAGGCATAGTTTCGCCGGAGAGAGAAATGAGGGAAATAACGCAAGCAAAAGTCGCCGAAATAGCCATTGGGGAGTTGTTAAACAGGAAATAGGATCAACGATGAAATGATCGGGTGATGAGCAGATCGACTGCTCGTATGGATTTCGCGCTCGTAACATGTGTGTGGGAGTGAAGCGCTTGGCGGTTGTGAAATACCAAACCACCCTCCACACGTCGACACCATGGCATTTCGCAACTTGGGAGGGTGGTAATAGAAACCACTTCCCGATGTTGCGAAACCACCATCGAAGAGTATAAAATTCCAAATGCACGTGAAGGTTGACATTTGTCATCGGAGAATCGAGTGATTGGGAAGCGTGTGTGCAACGGGAAGACGACAAAACATACCTTTCAGTCCGCTAGTTTCCAGGTATGTTTTTCATGACCCGTGCAAACAGTTTAGAAGGTTCTACATAATAGAAAGCTCTGGTGAAGTAGCAGTTCAAAGAGTTGAAATCATAAAATTAAAAGAATTTATGGAGGATAGGGATGGGGATGTTTACGACACTGTTATGACCTGTGTTTCTATTTCAAAGAGTAAAAACATATTGGAGGGATTGTGGAAACATAATTTAGACATACATAATGTTCATGAATCCAATTTTATTTATTTCTTCCTTGAGAAAACCCTAGGATTTCCCGATTTCATTTCCTGTTGTGCTAAAAAATATTCCCAAATTGAAAAGGTGGTCATGAATTCGTGAAGGACAAAAATCCTGTGCCCTGTTAATTCGTCAGTTGTTAAGAAGTCATTAGAAGTTCCTTTTTCTTTTTCCCAGAGCCAAGAATATTTTTTCCGAAGAGAATATCGTCAGTTTGTATAGACAATATCTCCCCAAAACCAAGCAAGATTTTCTGTCAAACTACCTCAAACCAGACATTGCAACTGACAACACGCCTTACCCACTAGATATCACCTTTTTCAATGAAAATTCACACCTTGTTTTATCATTAATTTCTCAGTTTTTAGGGCTTGATAATGACCTAGAGGTCACTAAAGTCTAGTTAAGTTTACTTTTTAGGTTTAGTTCAGATGTATCAGAGATAGAGTCCAGTCAAGTCTCATGTCTTAAGTTTGATGAATACCTAACTGAGAATATTCATTCTCAGTTAGTGAATTTCCACAGTACCAAACATTTCATATTTCAATCCTACTTAATGAAAATGTTCATGTTTTCAAGAGAGGGGAACTTGCATTTCCCATGGGCAGTTTTTTTAGCTACAGTAAAAAATGACATGTTCAACTTTATGAATCTCATACTATCAAAGGTGTATAGGGTAATTTTTTAGGAAAATTTACCATGAGTGTTACCAGAAAATGAAGACCATGATGCAGCTGAGTCCAGAAAAGGAATTTGGTGACTTGTTTTTGCTGAAACAACACACAATGATCAGGCTCTATGGTTTTTTAAAAGAGCCATATATTTTACCAGCTTTCTTGACACTGAGCGTATTTTCCTTGGAGTTCATCATGCAAAAGTTAATTGTTGAAAATGATCATTTTTTGGCATTCAAAAAGGCTTCAGACATGCAATTCCATTTAAAAATAGGCCCTTTCATCATTAAAAACATAAATTCTCTTTCATTTGTAGAAAAACAATTGGAGATAATGAAATTAAAGAAGGCCATTTCTATCAATTATGACCCACGTCATATCATTTCCCAGATGAGGCAACATGACAAAAGCAGGGCATTCAATCATCAATAAGTTGAAGGATTAACTAGAAAGGATAATATATTGTAATATGAGTCTGATGCATAGGTTTCAGAATGTTCACAATCCAATCCTTCTACATTAGAAAAATTTTCAACCGACCTGGTTCCTACACCAAGTAAAGTTGAAATTGCCAGCAAGAGAAGTTTTCATGAAACTACTGACATGGAAGTGGAAGAACAAGGAGGAATTAAAAGGTTAAAATCAGGTCAACAAGATGAATTTTTTATGTTAGATAGTGGAAAAGGAAAAGAAAAATATCAAGGTCTAGAAATTCAAGTGTATGATTATAAGTTTGAAGAGGCTAAGGCCATGGATCCCACAAAGAATACTCTAAATCTGGTTGTATCGTTGGATGAAAGAGTCATAGAAATGAAACTAAATTTATAGAAGATACCAGTTCTAGACAAGATCCATTTGCATAGGCAAACTGGAGAAGTCATTTACACAGATTTAATGAAAGCCACTCTGAAAATTGCAAAATTGCAAAATACAGTGAACAGGTTGGAAATCCAATTAAGACAAGAAATGACAGAAAATAAATCTCATCAACAAAAAATTAATAAGATTGAAGTTGATTTGATGGAAACTAATGATGATCCAAACAAAGGTGAAGCAAGCAAGAAACTTTTAATTGAAAAGGAGAACACTATTCAGTTGCTTAAAAAGAAACTTAAAATTCCAGCTACTCAATTGATTCAAGCATCTGAATTGACTATTTTGGAGAAAGAAAGAGAATCCCTGTCACAAGAATTAGATGACTATAAAGAAAAGTTGATTAAATATGAAGAAAAATAAGTAAGCTGGGAAAAATACAGGTTGAGTCTCCAGACTCAGGTTGAGGATTTGAAGAAAAATTAGCAAGTGTTGTGCAGGAAAGGCAAGGAATAGGTCAAAACAGTGAAGAAACATGTTAAATTTTCAGAATTTACTTCAATCTGATCTAGGATCTTAACTGAGAGAACAACATGTACAGCATATCTACAGCATATCAATCATGGAGACAATAATGCAAGCACACAAGAGACACAAAGATTTACTTGGGGAAAACCATAAAGGTGAAAAACCCCAATAACTTCCTCAGAGATAGATAGAGCAATGATACAACCAACCAAGAGAGATAGCCATAACCTAGCAGCAGATCCTCCTCCTCCATAAGTGCGCCACTCCTCCTTGAGTGCATGTGTGAGAAGTGAGTGAGCAAATAGAGTGCCTCCCGCACTCTATTTATACTTGACTTGACTTGCCTTTTTACCTAACTCATGTAGGCTCGAACTTAACCACATAACATAATGTTGAGTGGGCCAACCCCCAATAGGGTGGTCTAATAACCCTTTGACCCACATGGCCGACCCCCAATAGGGTGGTCTAATAACCCTTCGACCCACATGACTTATACAGGGCCAACCCCAAACAAGGTGGTCTAATAACCCATCAAGTATAAGTTACGACACTTACAATATAAATGACGACACTTCTTTATAGAGGAATAATACCATCTCTATAGGAATACAATATACATATACATGTGAAATACATTCCGAAGTTACATATACATCAACACTCCCTCTTAACTAGGAAGGTATTTCTCATCACAGTTCTTCTAGCACAAGTCATCTTCTCTAGATCATCGTCACTGGATAATCGTCATCGAGTCATCATCATCGTCACTGTTGCTGCTATCTCAATCAATCTCTGAATCTACTCGTCATAGGAAGTTCTACAGAGCCAGTCCTTTTTCATACTGGATGTAGGCCCACCACCTGTAGGTCTTCGTCATCACTGGCCATACTGTGGAATCCTCAGGACTTTTACATGCGTCACAAAACCTCGAAAGAGCATCCCAGGCTGTTACGAGCACACAGCTCTACCTATAGGATCTCCCAGGGCAACGAATTACATGTGACCTCACCACAAAACCTCGCAAGAGCATCCCAGGCTGTGACGAGCACACAGCTCTACCTATAGGATCTCCCAGGGCAACGAATTACATGTGGTCATGGAAAAACCTCGCAAGAGCATCCCAGGACTGATTACGGGCACACAGCCCAACCTATCGGATCTCCCAGGGAAACGAATTACATGCCATAGGACAAAACCTCGCAAGAGCATCTGCCAGATATCCCAGGGCAACGAATTACATGCCATAGGCAAAACCTCGCAAGACTATGTGCAGATCTCCCAGGGCAACGAATTACATGTCCTCCTAGAGCAAAACCTCGAAAGAGCATTTGCCAGATGTCCCAGGGCAACGAATTACATGCCATAGGCAAAACCTCGTAAGACCATCTGCAAATCTCCCAGGGCAACGAATTACATGTCCTCCCAGAGCAAAACCTCGAAAGAGCATTTGCCAGATGTCCCAGGGCAACGAATTACATGCCATAGGCAAAACCTCGCAAGACCATCTGCAAATCTCCCAGGGCAACGAATTACATGCTCATCTGCACAACCTGATCCACGGCCACAGAGTATCAACCTGATACTCACCATACATCATCCTGATGTATCCATGATCATCCTGATCATCATCACTGCAACGTCCTGCTGCATGTCATCTGGAGCAACATCCTGAAGCTCGTCATCTATGATCATCCTGATCATCACTGCAACATCCTGTTGCATGTCATCTGGAGCAACATCCTGAAGCTCGTCATCTATGATCATCCTGATCATCAATGCAACATCCTGCTGCATGTCATCTGGAGCAACATCCTGAAGCTCGTCATCTATGATCGTCCTGATCATCACTGCAACATCCTGCTGCATGTCATCTGGAGCAACATCCTGAAGCTCGTCATCTATGATCATCCTGATCATCAATGCAACATCCTGCTGCATGTCAAGTATCTACCTGATACATATCATCATACATGATCCTCCTGATCATCAATGTATCCACCTGATACAAATACATGATACATATCATCATACATGATCCACCTGATCATACAATGTATCCACCTGATACATATACAGATACATGGTCCAAGTATCCAACATGATGCATATACAAAATACGTACACATGGTCCAACTGATCATATCTAGCATCCAACATGATGCATACATACATAAATGATCCAACTGATCATATCCAGTAGAAACCAGAACATCATCCTGATGCTCATCATCCAACGCTTACATCCACAGCCATGTGAAGGATCCTCCTTCCAACATGCTTGGAATGGCTTCAGCAAATGTGTCCATCACTTCTTCCTCGAAGTGTCCTCGATCTGAAGAACGCCAAGCCTCTCTCTGACGTACTCGAACTTCACCCTGGCTAGTGGCTTCGTCAGCACATCTGCAATCTGCTCGTTCGTCGCAACATACAGGAGCTTCACAGCTCCTCTCTGCACCATATCCCACATATAGTGATATTTGATCTCTATGTGTTTTGACCTGTCATGAAACACTGGGATCTAGAACAGCTTCACACAACTCTGGTTATCACAGAAGATACCAGTAGCCTCCAACGGGAGATCAAATAACTCAGACAGTAGCTTCCATAGCCATACTGCCTCACAACTAGCTGAACGTGCTGCAACATACTCTGCCTCAGCTGTACTCAGTGCTACGCAGGACTGCTTCCTGCTAAACCAAGAGATCACACCTGATCCCATACTGAAGCAGCACCCATATGTGCTCTTCCTATCTGCAGCACTGCCAGCCCAATCTGAATCAACATAATCCTGTAGGTTAAACTTTTGATTCGCCTCATACCTGAGTCCATAATCCACTGTACCCGTCAGGTATCTCAGAATATGCTTTACAGCAACCAAGTGAACACTCCTCGGAACCGTCAGGAACTGGCTCAATGTGTTCATAGCAAAGCAAATGTCTGGTCTCATGTTCGTCAAGTACATCAAGGACCCAATCATCTGACGATACATAGAGATATCAACTGGCTCAGATGAAGCATCACATAGAAGCTTCAGATTCGATGCCATAGGTGTGGCCATGGCCTTGCAATCCATCATCCCGAACCTCTTCAGGATCTCTACTGCATACTTCCCTTGTCCAAGGAAGATTCCTTCTGCACTCTGCCACACCTCCATGCCAAAAACAAATAGTGCATCATCCCCAAGTTCTTCATCTCGAACTCGATAGTAAGCTTCCACTGCGTGTCGGCAATCAATCTATCTTCACCATACCAAGTTCTGCACATATATGATTTCCTATCATGTGTCTCAGAACCAAGTGGCTGCTCCACATACACTTCTTCTTCAACTACACCATTCAAGAAAGCTGTCTTGAATCCATCTGGTGTATCTTCTATTTCATCACTTTTATATTTCTCAATGTTGCCATCTGCAACATGCTTGATCTGATAGTTCCATTTGGAAGTCATAGCAAACTTCCCTTCATGTCTTGGGATTACATCCCAAACATCATTCTTCATGATCGACGGATCATGGCATTTCATTTCTTCATCCCAGATCCTGGGAACTTCAATATCTTCAATATCTTCAATAGATATCTTTATTGTTGAACAAATGTTGTAGTTCTTCTTTTGTAGGAGATGGCATACGATCTTTCCTACACAACAAGTTAAATTGCATGATTAGAAAACATCTCATAGTTTTCAGAACAAATTCTTACACATAAAGAAATATGCCATACAGTCGTGCAATTATCTTATCCAATGCTTCAATACAACATTTATCCATATTTCGTAACTTTCTAGATGCCTTCCAATCTCTACCAGAACATTGTTAAGAGTGTGCACAACTCCCAACATGTCAGCAAAGAGGTTTCATTCTAGATAAGTAGCAATGGAATGTTGTACAGTGCCATAGGCCACTTACCCATGCATATTAGGAGTATACTGTTCATCAATGCAATTATTCTAATATGCATAATACACAACCTAATTCTAGGAACATCAGTATATACATTATTGAACAGTATTATTTAAACAAACAAATATGCAAGAAATGATGATTAAAATACTTATCTTTCTTTGTTCATTGGGTGGACTCCCTCTGAGTCTTTACTTCCTTGCAGAAGCTGCTGGAGTCCTAATCTGAAGTAGCTTCTTCTACACTTTTCTGTTGTGGAATGTAGAAAGATGGTCAACTCCCTCTGAATATCTGCATCCTTGCATAAACCACTGGAATGTACTCCCTCTTGATCTTTGCTTCCTGGATTACCTGTTCTTGAATCTCATATTCATCCTTGGTCCCTATGCATGCTTATTAGTATCATGAATGTGTTATCCTTGTGATCTCATATAAAATCACACATTCATTAGTATACTATTAAAACACAATAATCTCAAGCATGTATAGTCATGATCATTTCAAACAGAAATAATAAGCATTAGCATTCAAGGTTTATGTAGGATTCTTATGGTTAGACAAATCATAAGAAACATAACATGTCTAAACCTATAATTACTCAAAGCTATGACTCTTCGGGTTAGTCATATCATCAATCAAGAGAAGAGATATAATATGCATAAAACCATGACTATTCAAACCTATGGTTTCATGATTCTTCTGGTTAGTCAAATCAATCAATATAAGAGACATATTATTTTACTTATATTCCTATTTGACCATAGGAATTTTCTGGTTAGTCATATCATTAAACAAAGTAAAAAGCATAATATGCCTAAACCCATGATTACTAACTTCAATGAATAATCATAATCAATCATGCCAAGTATACTTATATAAAGGATCTTATCACAAGATGAGATTGTAACTTGATATAGGAAAAACATACCTGGATTAGCATGCTAGCTAGTTATGTCTTAACATACTCACATGATGTCTTCTTGTTCTTAATGACTTGTGCTAGTAACCTGTATATCTCATAGGTTAGCCATTATAAAACCAAGTTATACATACCTTGTAAATGGATCTTCTATGAGATCCATGATAATGGATGAATCTTTGTCCTCATGTTATCATGATCATATGTTCTTCGACCAGAACATGATTTGTCTTTCTTGGTGTACCTTTCATGTTAGTAGACAACATAAATCTCATACAACACCATAAAGCATTAGTACAATCATAAGTGTCAACACCCTAACCAATGAATATCTTCTATCATGCATTCATAATTTTGTGATATGACAAATCTAAAATCAAAATTGTAATAACCATAATAACATGAAGACAAACATACCATAAAATTAATCATGGACAAATATCGAAACATACCTCGATGAGTCATACCTGTTAAGGTCGCTTGTAATCTTCTTATGTAAGGCCTTGGCCTCATCTCCCTCTGAAACAGGAAGTTCTTTACTTATGCAGATGATCAATCCATCTTCTTCTAGGATTAACCCAATCCACTTGATTTGCAAGAACTGGACCTGGAGCTGGATATGGGTTTGTCAGAGAAACCCCAAAAATTCAAACTTTGAATTTCAAACTTTCGAAAGGATAGAAATATGCGCCTTGATGAGCTGATCAAACTGGTATATTCAGAATTTGAAAACTGCAAAGTTTCACTCCTCAATTTTGCCTTTGAAACTTCCGGATTCACTGGACGTGACCCTGAACTGGGGTTTGATGAATCCCACTCTTCTCCCCAATCAAAATGTTTGATCCAAAGCTCTAAGCTTCTATTTTTCTGAGGAGCTTCCAGCCGTGGTCACAGATTTCAAAAAATTCCCATTTTTACAGAAGCCCTAATTTTCCATTTTTCTGATCAAAGTCCCGAACTAGGGTCTAATCAAGCCCGGCCTTTTACCCAACCAAAAATTCTGATCTTCGTCTCTAAATTTCTATTTTGATGAGTAGCATCCAGCCGTGGTCTCCGATTACAAAAATTCCAACTTTCTCCAAAGCCCTAAATTCCGGAAGCCATGAATGAAGGTACCAAAAAATAATTCTGTTTTGACAGAAATATGTACCTGATTGTTTCTGGTGTAACTCCAAAATTTTTTGATCCACAAGGTCTGAAAAAGTTTCCTAAGATAGCCTGACCTGTTATCTTTCCATCCTGACAGGTTTGACCTCAATTGGATTCTCTGAGAGAGAGTTATGCCAAATGTCGTAACGTGACCTGTTTTGGGATAAAACAGGAGAGCGAACTTGTACGGCGTGCCACGTGTCACTGTTTTAACTTCGGCCTCTGAAAAAGTTTTCTGAGATAGCTCGGCCTGTTACCTTTCCATCCTGACAGGTCTGACCTCAATTGGACTCTCTGAGAGAGAGTTATGCCAAATGTCGCAACGTGACCTGTTTATGGGATAATACAGGAGAGCGAACTTGTACGGCGTGCCACGTGTCACTGGTTCAACTTCGGCCTCTGAAAAAGTTTTCTGAGATAGTGCAGACTGTGTACTACCTTTAACTTTTTACGAAATTTCATTTGGAGCTTCCTAGCCCAAGATATGACCTTTTTCCCAAGGTCACCTGATTTTGACTCAGATCTGGAAGAGGCAGAAACCCTATATTGTACAGATCATAAATCACAAAGTATAACGAATTAGAGGTTGTCCTTTGGACACAAGATACCTGGAGATCTTAGCTTCGTCCTGTAACAATTTCAGATCCGAAAACTTCGCCAAAACGGATTTATAGCGAAAGTGCTACGATGACTGGTTTTTGCTATATCAAGCCCTAGCATCGTAAGTGCAACAAGTGTCATACATGCCATATCATGCCTTCTTTCAGGCTAGCTCTGATACCATGTTAAATTTTCAGAATTTACTTCAATCTGATCTAGGATCTTAACTGAGAGAACAACATGTACAGCATATCTACAGCATATCAATCATGGAGACAATAATGCAAGCACACAAGAGACACAAAGATTTACTTGGGGAAAACCATAAAGGTGAAAAACCCCAATAACTTCCTCAGAGATAGATAGAGCAATGATACAACCAACCAAGAGAGATAGCCATAACCTAGCAGCAGATCCTCCTCCTCCATAAGTGCGCCACTCCTCCTTGAGTGCATGTGTGAGAAGTGAGTGAGCAAATAGAGTGCCTCCCGCACTCTATTTATACTTGACTTGACTTTCCTTTTTACCTAACTCATGTAGGCTCGAACTTAACCACATAACATAATGCTGAGTGGGCCGACCCCCAATAGGGTGGTCTAATAACCCTTTGACCCACATGGCCGACCCCCAATAGGGTGGTCTAATAACCCTTCGACCCACATGACTTATACAGGGCCAACCCCAAACAAGGTGGTCTAATAACCCATCAAGTATAAGTTACGACACTTACAATATAAATGACGACACTTCTTTATAGAGGAATAATACCATCTCTATAGGAATACAATATACATATACATGTGAAATACATTCCGAAGTTACATGTACATCAACAAAACAAACACATAAAGTCTAATTCAAGCCATGTATCAAGTGAGCTTGAAATAAGTAGAAATAAAATATTTAAAGGAAGAAAAGCAGACGTTATAAGAAGAGAATCAGAAGAAAGAGGGAGAAAGAAAAGAGCTGGAAAATAAGAATAAGGAGTTGGTTGATAAAAATCAAAAATTGATATCTCAGGTAACATGACAGCTTCCTTTGCAAGGTGCAAAGCATCTTATTTGGGACTCAATAATAACGAAGCTGCAAAATTCAGGCCTTATTTAAATTTTATAAAAACAAAAGAGACAGTAGAAAATGACAACATACAGAGTTGTACAGCAATGAGAGAGACCGTTGGATAAAAGGCCAAAGGAAACAACCCAGAATACCATTAGTTTCCTAAAAACCTTGACAAAGGATGATTTTAAGGCATTATCCATTAAAAACATAATAACAGTAATAACCTGGGCCAGGAGAATCCTTGGAAAACATTCTCATGTTGAGAATATCTAAGCTAAATCAGATCAAATGAAGAAACATGTGGAATCTTTCAAAAGATCATTTGCAAATCTGATTCAGAAAGGGATTCCTTCCTTTTGGGATGAAGATAATAAGTTGATATCCCAGAATGATTATAAGAATTTTTTGTTTGAAATCAGGATGAACCATGAAAAGTTTGAAGATATGACCCATGTCTTGACATGGATAATTGTATTGGAAAAGATTGCAGATGACTTTGAAATTTTAAACCAGTTGGTAATGATAGGTGCAAAGATACCTCCAATATCTATTACAGACCATGTGGAGATGAAGGTTCTAGTCAAAGAAATTACCAACTATGAAATCCCTTCTACAGAGCAGTGGAAAAAAATGGAGAATTATGGAAAAATGAAGTACAATCTGCACACTTGAATATTCCTGTCCAAGCAAGAGATTTTTGCTAGTAGCTACAGCTGATAAAAAACACCAAATGTTATATTTTGGAAAATTATAAATTATGTAAATTTTGACGAAAATAGAATGTAATAATTAGTTCAAAGTTTACTACTTTTAGAAATACAGCAGTTAGGTTTTTCCCCAAGAGGCCTTCAATGTATAAAAGCAAATTTTGACAATGTAATCAGGGTTGGAAACCGTGAAAGGAACACACATTTTGTATCGAGCTTCTCCAAGATTTAATAGAAATTGCCTGCAGAGTTGAACACATTTTCAGAAGCAAATGTTCATGTGTTATTTATTTACAGTTTGTGATTTTCTCCTTCTCATGTGATTTGTTATTCCAGTAATATCTCTTTTCCATTTTGTTCTCTTTCATGCTTAGATGAGAGGTTGATTAAGTCAAAATTCATGTTATCATGCTTTGATTTACTAGATCTAAGTATTCATAATTATTCCTCTAAATTTGATGTTGGATTCATCCACAATTGATGCCCAATGTTGATGGATTGTTTCTCTTTCTTCTATTACCACCTGCAAATAAGAACTTGACTTTGAAGCAAATAGCTATCTTGCCTTTGTAAAAACCAATATTGTTTAAGCTCTGCTTACCCTTAAATTAATTTTGATTTGACTCCATGCCCAATGGTTTCCATGTGTTTCAACCTTTTACAATTTTAAAGCACAATCATTTTGATATATCTATGACCATTGTATTTATTTTTGAGAGATCCCTCTCTGGTAGGAAAAAAAACTAGTTTTCCTCCTAAAGATTGGTTTGAAATAGTTATCTTGGAACTATCCTCCCACAACCAGGGGAGAAATTCCGAGTGCTAACACATACCACCATTCATATCTTAACACCCAAGGGTGTCTACCTCTATGGATTTTCTAATAATATGACGTGAACCATGGCATACTTTTCTCATGCAAGGAAATTAATTCACCTTAGAGCACCATATCATCATCCTCTTTTAGAATTGGGATCACCTTTGAATGTCCTATTTGATTTTTTTTCCCATGGTGCAGGTAGAACCAAACAGGTATTTGTCAGATCTTTCTTCCTCGAGCAAGGGGAGTTTAGTAAGACTAGATGAAAATGAGACATCCAGTAGGTCTACAAGATTTATATCAACTAGATGTAAAAAAATCAGAAGAAAATTCCATAAACGCATGGAATTTTTTCTCGCTAAAGGGGGGTCATGTTCCTATGATGATGAGACAATAGGTGACATCGAGGTTCCCTTGAGGTACAAACATCTAGTGAAACAATGAGTACCCAAGCATATTCCTCAACTAAAAACATATTTTTGTGTGAACGAGAGGATATATCGAATTGCACCATCGTCGTTACATGGTTTGGGGTTGTTTTGCATGGATGGCATAAAGGTCAGTTATGACAAATGTACATAATTGATGAAGTACGTTGGACCCTGTTACAACTACAAATATTGGATGCACCTGGTCCAATATACATGAAGTATGCGCAAATATGGATTGTCAACAAATTATTTACAGTTGAAAGACAAAGATCAAAATAAAGGAGCAACGTTGTACATTGACAAAAGGCCAAAAGCTACAGGGAATATTGTGGGGTTTATAAACAGTACACAACCAGGGTCTACAATTAAGCAACCCAACTTTATATTTGAGGGGAGTGAAGGAAACCGTGTTTTTGTATGTTCCATTGAATCAATAGCTACATTGGAAGAGTTTATTATTAATTACAATTTGAATCGAATAGATACAAACACGGTTTCTATGGGAGTGGCACATCTAACAATTTACCCAACCTTTTATTAATGAATTTAACATATTAAGGATTTTTCGTTAGTCTATTATTATAATTTCATTTAAATTTTCTATATCTACTTCGCAGGGTAGTGATCGAGGCATCTCCCAGCAGTTGTTCATAGGAATACAACATCCTCGAGGCAACATGTATACATCTTTGTAATAGAACAAATATAATATGAAAAAGAGTTTTTTTTGCTGTGTTTTTTCATGAGTATATTCGTTTGATTTATATAATGTTATTTGTATATTTTTTGCTAAGTGTTGATTAGGGAAACCACCCGGTTGTTGATGACACGACAACAACCTCTAGGAAACAGATATACCTGATTGTAATTGTACAATTTAAATACATCAAAATGTTTTCTTATTATGTTGTTCTGTGAGTATTTTGGTTTCATTTAAATAATGTTTTCTATGTTTTTGTTGCAGGGTGCTGTAACGAGCTCCTTCTTATTAGTAGATCAGGGTAGGTCCCCTACCACTGATCATATGAGTAGACGATCCTCGAGGCAACAGGTATAATTCATTGGAATTGTACAAATATAATATGGAGCATAATTTTTTTTTTGTTATGTCTTTTTCGTGTGTATATTGGTTTCATTATGATAATGTTTTAAACATTTTTTTCGTAGAGGGATGATCAGGGCAAGTCCCCAATTGTGGATGAAACGAAACTAACATCGAGGCATCAGGTAAACCTAATTGTAATTTTAGGAATCTATCATGATTGATATGTTTTGTTAATATACTTTTTTCCTCAGTCTATTGTTTTCACATCAGTAATGTTTTATATATTTTTGTTGTAGACCACTGATTCGCTGTATGATCCAACATCAGAGAAATCAATATATTTTGATGTGGATGAGTTGATGTGCGATGCCGACATTGGTTCTTCTCTAGACCCTATTAAGATGATAGAGAAGACCTTGAAACAAATTAATGAGGATATCCTTCGTCTGCTATTCATTCAGCTGCAGACATATGAGATTAGAGAAAAGGTTGATGTATTGGTAAAGAGATCTCAGGACTTGAAAGTAAGTTGTGGAATCTTGAATCATAATATAAATTCATTTAGTATTTTATAATTTTTACTTGTATATGATGGTGAACTAAAATATGTTTGAATTGCCAGGATTTTTTGCACCAACACACTAGTGGTCAAGGTGGGGTTGGCACTAGTGATGCTCGTGGAAAGTCGTCACATGAGAAAATGAATCCACGTGCATCTCATGTGCCATTGCTTTCAACTGAACAGTCGAAAACACGTTTCGCGACACCCCAGAGGCCAGCTGTGAGTGAGCCCACTAGTGACCGATGCACGCCGGATCGTGCAGAAGAAGGGGTAGATGCAGAGACTACTAGTATTGATATTGTTGAAGCAACATTTCCTGGATCTTCCCATGTCACTAGAATGGGTACACTACAGACCACATTTTTGGTGGACGAAGAGCTCGTTCCAATAAAGATAGAGAAGATCCCAGGTATTTGTACATTGTTCAATTTAGTGTTTATAATTTTATTGTAATATATTGATAAAACATTGTTTTTCAACTAATGATGGCATGATCGTTTTGTAGGAAATGATTTTTTTTATAAACATCTTAATGATTTCTCATTGGATATATTTTGGCCCACCATCCGCAAATGATGGGATAAACAAAGTAAAAATTTAAAAGATGAGCTCAATAATCGCTTGGTTGGCCTGTTTGACAACGAGACCTTTAATCGAGCTGAGGTCCTAAAGAAGGTTGGGAAACATATGAAGATTGTTCAAGACCAATATAGGGTTCATATAGAAAGGAACCCTAGGTATGAGCTCCCTCCTATGATTCCAGTATGAGAGTGGAAATCCTTAGTGGAAGATGGAAAGGAGAGGGCTCTGATAAAAGAAGGAAAGCTACCAATGGGCACAAGGAGGTATGCAATACTTTCCGCAATGTAATTCTAAACCTTCTTATTATTAATTTTTGGATCAAATTTGAAACATATAACGTATTTTACCACTTTCATAGGCTGTCAGACACATCAAAGGCCACACAGGAAATACAAGAAAAAATTGGTCAGCACAAGCTTGGGCTTGGTGGTTATTCAAATTTGGAGGCACAAATTGTAAGTATTGAAAAACCAATATTGCATCCAAATAATAAATTGCAAATTATTTCCATTTTATTGCACTGCAACAGGTAAATTCATGACGTTATGCAAATATGCATGCCAACCAATTCAAGGAAGTGCCCACCGAGGAAGACTTGAAGCTTGGCTTCCAACACGACTTTGGAGTCGTTGTTGAATGCCGAAAAAGATTGTCTTCTGGAGATCCACCTTGCTCACAGGTATATAAAATCAATATAGTTTAATGAAGATTGATTACTTGTGCAATATATTCGTTATAAATATTTGCCATAAACTATTGACTCTGTTTTGAGCAGGAAAGCAACAGTCCACTTAATGTCGAGGATGGAGAACAACCAATCGAAGACAATGCTTCAAATCCTGGTAATTAGTTTATTCATATGCTACAGTTTTAAATATTGCATTGCATATGGCGAATATTAATTGTACTTTTCCATGTTTCAACTACAGAGCATGTAGAGGATCACACTGTACAGGATGAGACTAGACAGGAATACGAAGTACATGATGTGGCCACAACAGGTGAAAAAATGCCTTTGTAATGTTTTTTTAAATGAAATACTTGTCATTATAATATCATAATATATCAATGTAACATTTTCACATTATTGCAGCAAATTCGGACCTCTTGCCGCAACATCCATGTCACGAGTACTCTACTAGGAAGACAGCACGACAAGTTGATGAATCCATAAGAACTAAACAACAAGTTCCAGAAGATGAGTTTCTTGCTAATTTTTTCAAGAGAAGAAGATCTAAAAAGAAACGACTGAAGAAACACTATGTGTACTTATTGTTCATAATATAATGTCATGCATAATTTTTTGCCTATTGAATGAATGAATGGTTTAATGAATGCTACCTTTTTTGAATGAATGGTAAATATTTCTTGCATGATGAAATCCGCATGTTTGCACATAAATTTTTTTTTTGAGTACATGCATTGAGTGTTAGGAATTGAGAGTGATGTGAGGGGGGGAGGGGCCATAAGAGATTCCACCTTCACATGGTTGGCCCTGTTCAATAGATAATATTAAATTGTTCTTGAAACAAAGAGGAGCTCAATGAGACCACATAAGTGTCCAACATTAGATATTTCCTATTGTATTATATCATGGATTTTCCTTGGATACATTTGATTGTTTCTTGACTGGTTACATCACCCACGGGCTACTACACTAGTCTTTTTGGACCATCCATTTTTTCAAGGTTTTTCTAGTGTTGATTTATTGCTAATTTTTATTATCGTTGATTCAAGTTTTTTTTAATAGATGTCACCATCAAAATGGTTCCCTAACATCATATCAACCTAGAACTTTGTATACCTTGCATATTTTTTTGCATTTTACAACAAATCCAAAGTTTTTTTGTCTAGTGGCATTGCCTTAAAGGCTCTAGAACTAGGATTTTCATATCTATTTTTTTATTTTTTCAGCAGCATATTCATAATTTTTTTTTTCTATTGGCATAGCCTTAAGGGTGACAGAACTAAGGTTCCCATATCTAATTTTTCACTAGCTGATTTGGAGATTTTTGGTTTGTGGCATTAGAACTAGTGTTTCAACCTAGTAAACCTATCAGTTTAGACTAGTGGGCCTCACCCATGGGGATTTAAACCATGCTCATGATGGCACATTACTAGCCAAATTCCCAACAACATTAGCAGCAACTCGTTGAGCAAACTAGTTGGGATTGCTTATTGGTATTTTTTTATGGTTAGGTATATTTAATTATTTTTCTCAAGTTATGCTCTCATTAAACTATAAAAGCAAGGGCTAATAGCTAAGAAGAGGTAATGAATAGTAGTGAGTGAAATTAAACCTGAAAATGCATAATTGATGTAAACTATGAGATGTTATTAATGCATATATATGAAGAATCATATAGACATGGATCATAAAAATGAGATAGGTCATGCATTATATATATATATATATATGAAGAATCATATAGACATGGATCATAAAAATGAGATAGGTCATGCATTATATATATATATATATATATATATATATATATATATATATATATATATATTTCCTTATGCTTATTTAAATATGGTATGCAGGTTCACAATGTTCGTGTATCTTGTTCACCTATACCATTACCTGCCTTGGAATTTCAACCACCAAGGTCATAATTTTAATATTATGTTTGATAGAAAGTACAATATATTCAATTAATTTAATTTATATAAACTATAGATATAGAAAAGAAAACTTGCAATTAATTGTGCTTCTAATGTAGGACAAAGGTACTTAAGTCTATTGAATCATATTTAAGAGTTGATGCCATATCTAGTGTAGGTTTTCAAATGTCTTGTTCCAGGCTTGTTAACTTGATTAGATATCTACCATTGCACACCTTATGGGAATCAAGGACAGTATACAAAAGGATACCATTTATGTGAGAAAGGTTAAAGAAATTCAATTAGTTGAAATCAAAGTGAGTTTCCTTCAATTTGAATATTGTGTGCGAAATTCAATAACAATTTGTATCCCTAAGAAATTTGTATTCATTGACATTGACATCTAGACATAAAATATATCCATGATTTTGATCCATTTTTCGTATGTGATGAGAATTTCCTTCAACTTGTGAAATGTTTAACTGGATTCTAGTGGATAAGGACTAACAATATTATACATATATGGTATCAAATTCAAGGAGTGGCTTAGTTTGTACTAGTGACTTAGTTACTAGTACATGTAACATCTTGAAACTATAGTTAGATTTCCAATTAAATTACAATGCATCTATTGGGATTTTTTATGCTTTTGTAGCATGTTGGCAAATCCCATATGAGACATTTTATCTCTTTATTTTCGAAGTTAAATTTTTGGTAGTTGATCATAAATAAATGGTTTTAAATGCACCATAAGTATTTACTGATCTATTTTCATTTGTGGATTTGAAATTCCAATAAAAAACTACAGAAAAGTCCATTTGGTTGTGGTCTAGATAGAACTAGGGATATAGAACTAGTGTTTCAAGGTTATTTTTGCATACTTATTTGTGCCATACTTTAACATAATTGACTTGAAGTGGATATTTTCCCAATTACATAACTACTTATACTATTTAGGTTGATTAAATAAAGAAGAAACCTACATGTGTTTTTTGTCATAAGAAGTAGCATGCCTCCAAGTCTTGCATGGCTTGCCTTTAGATTGGTAAATTTTAATTGATGGAAATTTTAGGTTTTCTAAATGCACTTTGATGATGTTTATTCAAGTGAAGGATGTAGTGTAGGCATATTATTGTACTCACCCTTAGGAAACTTGCATCATTTTCTTATTGGTTGAATTTCCCTTGCATGCATATCCAAAATAGAGTACCTCATTCTCCATACTGTTGGTTTCTCTGTGCATTTTGTAATTTGTTGTATAAGCTGTAATAAATTTTGTTTATGATGTATGCTATGCTAAGAATTCTTTCTTTCCATTTACATAGTTGCACCCTGTCACGCCCAAATTCTTCAGGCTTATTTCAACTCTCAAGCACACTACTTGCTACAACCCCCTATTATCATAGTGTTTGGTTCTATGCCCACCATAACTATGGACCATCCAACATTTTTTGGTTTGAATTAAATTTTGAGTGGGATTTGTTTTCTTTTGTTATTGTCTTCTGTGATAATGAATCTTTCTCCAATTATCCCTTGGATATCTCTAGCATTGTAACAACATCTTCCTTTCTATGAAATCAACCCTATTTAGAAAAATCAGTCCCCCCTCACAACATTGAAAATGCCTCAACATGCCAATGTCGGCCCTAAACACTCCATTTCATGTCAACAAGTTAGCAACCATGGGCAGAGAATACCTATCTCTGCTAGATAAAAATGTTTCCTCATGACCTACAACATCACTATTTCAGACTCCAGAGGTTTGTAATCCCACTCCTTCCTCTGGTTATTTCTTGCCAATAAAACCACTGCTAAAGCTTAAAAAAAATGGCATAAGGTGGTGAAGAAAAATTGACTCAACATCCACAAGAATGAAGGATAACAATTGAAGAACTTGAACAACATTCAGAAATAACAACTAAGGTGCATTGAAGAACTTGAACAAAAAATTCTCACCTTTTATATTAGATAATAGAAAAGTACAAATAGAGGCAATCTTTCACAGAAATATGATTATCCAGGAGTATAGATAGAAATATGATCTGTTAGGTATGGATATGCCACACTAGTACTTAAGTCAGGGATCCATTGGGGTCTTTAATTAAGCATGAAATGTCTTGTGATTCCTCACTGATAGGTTTACATGTCAGAAAGTATGAAACTATTCATTAATTTCTCTTATATAAGGATGTTGTATCATGGTTGTATGATAAAATCCATGGTCAAACCATTCATTCAACAATCTATTCACTTCATCTAAATGAGTGAGAATGATAGTAGAAGGAACTTCGGAAACAATTTTTGAGAACAGGTACAACATTGACAATTGTAGGTGAAGTCTGTTTGGAACTAATATATATTTTTTTTAATTCCCCTAAGTCTGTTCATCGGATGACGGTACCATACCTCCGACGGAAAATGTCGTCAGACTTTGTCTTTTATCTGTGGTTACTTCTATCGGAATTGAGACGCCTCTTCGTCGGATATCCGATCCTTTCCTATGTAAGTTCGTTCGGATAAGCGACGGAAAGTCCAATGTTTACTTGGTCAGATATCCGACCCTTCCCTAAATAAGATAGGTCGGATATGCGATGGAAATTACGATGACTACTTAGTGGGATATCCGACCCTTCCCTATGTAAGTTCGGACGGATATGCGACAGAAAGTCCTACGTTTACTTGGTCGGATATCTGACCCTTCCCTAAATAAGTTAGGTTGGATATGCGGCGAAAAGTCCGACGTCTACTTAGTCGGATATCCAACCCTTCCTTATGTAAGTTATGTCGAATATGCGACGGACAGTCCGATGTCTGCTTGGTCGGATATCCAACCCTTCCCTGTGTAAGGTATGTCGGATAAGAGACAGACAATCCGACGTCTGCTTGGTCAGATATCTGACCCTTCCCTATGTAAGGTATGTCAGATATGCGATGGACAGTATGACGTCTTCCGGTGTCGGTTAATCGAAATTTTAGGGTCGGATATCCGATGAGAGATTCTTATTGTCGGATATTCACCGACATTGAACCGACGTTTAAAAAAAGAGAGGTTTGTCGGATTGTCGACAACGTGATGTCGAAAACCAGAAATATATGCCATCGGATTTTGGGTTTAGATTTTCATGTGTAAGAAGGGAAATACCAATCGAGTAGCCAATTTCTTAAGTCGACCTCTAGTTGCAACCTTGACAATAATTCCCAACTCTTGTTTCCATGAGACCTCATGATGGTCCTGACTATATAAAAATGATCCTAATTTAGCTACCACCTATAGAAAACTATGTGCAGAAACACGAGCATGTGACTTTCTCCAGGATGGATTGTTATGCCATCTAGGCCATCTCTATGTTCCTTCAAGCAAGCATGTGAAGCTGATTTGGGAAACTCATTACATTTGGGTGGAAGGGAACTTTGACATATAAAAGAAAATAGAAGTACTGAAAAAAAGTATTTTTAGTGTCTGAAGCTCTAACAAGATGTTAGCAAGTATATCAGGTCATGCACTACTTGATCCATTGCCAAACCTGCCATTAAGAAGAAAGGGTTGTACACACCTCTTCCTATTCCCAATTGGATATGGGAATCCATCTCCATGGATTACATGTTAGGACTACCCTCAAACAAGCATGGTAATGACTATGAATTCGTGGTTGTTGATCGCTTCTTTAAGAGAGATATTATGACAGCTTGCAAGAAGAGTATCATAGTCGAGGCCACTGCTAAGTTATTCTTCAGTAACATATTTGGGTTCATTTTGAGATACCACATACTATAATTTCATTCCGGGAAAACATGTTCTTGAGCACTTTATGGTCCAACCTAAGGTCATCGATGGATACCAATCTCACCAAATCAACCACCTTCCACCCCCAAACCAATGGACATACATAGGTGGTCAATATGATGATTGTGCATATTCTGAGAATGTACAATTCTAAACATCCCCACACATGGGATGAGAGTCTTCCATATATTTGTCATAGCTATAATAGATCCCTTCATAGATATACTAGCTACAACCCTTTTCAAGTGTGCTTGGGGTTCCATCCATTATCCCCAATTGATGTATCTATGCTTATTTCAACCACATAAGAGGAATATTCCCATGATCAAAATAAGATTGACAAGGCCACTATATTTATTTAATGGATTCAGCACATCCACCAACAATTCCATGACATTTTTGAGAAAGACAATACCAAGTACAAGTAGTGATATCACCAACATTGGGTTCCACACAAGTTTCAGGTGGGCGGTAAGGTTTGGTTGTATTTACAAAAAGAGTAGCTCATGGGACCCCACAAGATTTTTCCACTTTGATATGGGACCTAAACCATCATGAAGGTGGAAGGAGAGAATGATTTCAAATTAATCATTCCTCGACATTCCTTGGCCTGCATCCAGTATTTAATGTGGAGCTCCTTTGCTCATATTATCCACCACTATTGGACACCTCATAGGTGGTAGAGTTGTTGGAACCTACATAAATAATCCCTGACTAGTTGGAGTAGGATATCATTGATCAAATCATGGATACATAGGTTGAGGGCACTCGTTGACAGTGCATTCAACTTTATCAGGTCGTTGAATTAGGAAAAATCAGACACAAAGGAAAGTGTCTCACCAGGAGTAAAATCCAATAGAAATTTCCCTATCTGATGAGGGAGCTTGACACAATGGATACCATTATTTCCTAATGGGGGGAGGAATTATCACAATGGAAATCAATTTCAACCCATCTAGTCCATTGGCTCAAAATACAATTTTCCATCTTGGCAACTTTTTTTTTCGGTTTTTTGGGTTCTGATCTTCTACGAAGGTTTTGAGGCCCAAACAACGTTTTTTGGCACGACAACACCTAGAAGATAGCCATATAGATGTATTGGGTGGTTTGGAATATGCACTTCACATCCAGACCTTTCCAATGGGATTCTAAGTGTCCCAAACAAAGATAGTATGCAAAAGTTACACCCCCAGGAAGTTGATGTATCAACTAACCACAATGGGGCCCACAAACCTTTTGGCATTTCATCTTCTGGGGTTATTGTTTTTTATGTTTAGGGTTTTATCATTGATACTTTATGTTAAAAGGTCCTTTTGTCTTAATTGTAAACCAATCTCTTACGAATGAGCATAATTGCCACATCTCTTCTCAAAGATCATATACCACCATTCTAGCTATTTTGTATTCTGCATTTTACAGTCTATTCTCTTCCAGTAATTTATTGAGGTTTAGTTTACTATATCAATGTGTTCTTTGCAATATATATACATGTGTACTCTGTTCTATATGTGTTATTTCATTTCATTCTAGCATATATATGGATCAGTGGTATCAGAGCAGTCTTCTCTTTTGTTATTAATCCATGGATGTCCTCGACGAGGTCAAGATAGAAACAGTTAGGTATTGAACTAGTTGAGCTTGAGAAATACCACTCTCAATGACCCAAACCGCCTCACATGGTGGATAACATATTATACAACTTGATGAGAACCCGACATTGTTCTCGTTTTTTGGGGGGTCAATTTTAGTAGTTGTTTTTACCTCTGTTTCAAAAAGTGTGTATACTGGTAGCACCAATTTTCATTTTGAGCGATTTTTTGTGATTTTGAATCTTCTTGGTCATAAGAAAACTAAAAAAATTATTTACAAACGCGTTTTTTCAAATTTTACAAAAAAATGTACATTTAGTAACTAATTATAATGAAAAATATATACATTTTAAATTTTTTAAAATTTTTGGAAGCTAGTTAAAATGAAATATATATATATATATAGGGATTTTTTTCTTAATTTTTTTTTTTAAATATATATTTTTATGTTCAAATTTGTAAAAAATAGAAAAAAAAAAACATTTCATTTTTTTTTGGTTTTTTGTTTTTATCTTTTTATATACAAACCTAAACTTTTTTAATATTTTAAAAGAAAAAATAAATAAATAAATAAAACTTTAAAAAAAAATGAAAAACACAAACTAAAAAACACAAATTTTAAATTTTAAAAATTAATTTTTTTATTTAAAAATAAAAACAACAAAAGCATTTAAAAACAATAAATAAAAATTTAAATTTTAAAATTAAAAATTTATTAAATAAAATTTAAATTTTAAAATTTAAAATTTATTAAATAAAATTTAAATTTTTAAAAAATTAAAAAAAATAACGAAAAAAACACCACCTCACCCCGTCCCCTTCCCCTCTCTCCCCTCCCCCGTCCGCCACTCCCCTCCCCCCTCCACCCTTCCCTCCCCCTCCACCCTCCCCACGCCCCACTTCCCCCTCCCCCTTCTCCCCTCCCCCCTCCCGACTTCCCCCTCCCCATTCCCACCTCCCCCTCCCCCTCCCCACCCCGTGCCCCCTCACACCGTGACCCTCACCCTCCCCCTCCCTGCCCCGCGACCCTTCCCACCCAACCCCCTCGCAGCAAGGCCGTGATTCTCAGAATCGTGTTGCCGCGGAGGGGTGATGCTTGGGTGGAGAAGTGAGTGGATCCAGTAAGTCTCGCTCTCTGAACCCTTGTAGACAAAATATTATGGCGAAAATGCCAATATGACTCGTTTTGAAGAAACCAGTCCCGAGGAAAGGGCTCTAATACCAAATGTTAAGCAAAAAATTTCCAAAAATAGCATGAAAAGAGCAGAAATAGATCAGAAAGAGTACTCCATGACTTTATTAAAGAAAATATCTGAATAACAAGCCTCTTCGAGGGGGAAACCTCCTTATACAATGTACTAAGTACACAAGACAAGATACTCCAAATGAAAAGGTCTCCTTCCTATATATAGGAGACTAAGGGGTACAATCCCAACTAACTGACCCAAGCCAACGTAACTAATATAACCATACTAATGACAATTATCATTAATGGACCAAATCCGCCATCAAAACTAATGTAATGAACCACAATATAGGGGGAAATGTGCCCATATTTAAGGCTTAACAGAAGGGGGGAAACTATCTTCCTTGCAAAATGATACAACAATGGTCTAAATCTATACAAAATTATCATTGAAAAATAGAATCCCATCCCACTTGATCAACCTGGGCCTATGTAGTAAATTATCCACCTAATACAACATATCACAACTAATGCACTACCCATTAGTGAGATGGTGTGCTATCATGATAGTAAATAGGCTCAAGCACCTAGTGTAATGTACCCGACCTTGAAACCAAGGTCATGGGAACATGTAAACCCAAGGGAAGGCTGACTAAAGTTATAACACAACGGAATAAGGTCAACCAAAGGCTAGCTTAACATACCATCAAGCCAATTAAAACAAACATACAAACTTTAAAATAATTGCGATACTTTCCCTTCCTAGTTTCCAATTCCCCTAGTTACAAAAAAAAAAATTGCGATACTTTAAAAACAATTATAAAACTCCCCAAAATATCATGTAGATGAAACATCGTGCAAGCATGGTATTGCAACCGGATTTACATAATTTTAATAAACTTGGACCCTAGAATTATTAAAAAATTAAAGGTGACCATAATCAACCCAATAATTCTAACCATTCATATTTACGTAATTCTTTGCAAATAATTACAAACTAGATCTTCTCGTCGTAAAACTATGCAATTTATGGCACTCTCGTCAATAAAATTTATGATAAATTTATTAACAGTTTTTCATTACTTATCAGGTCAGATTTGAATCTAACACTTACATACATTCAATAATGAAAAATGAAAAATATATAGCTACCATATACAACCATTAATCCATACAAAATATCAGATCTACTTTTGTTATCAAAATCACTATTGGATCATCTGGTAAGCATCCAAATCTTTGCAAAACCAACTGTGAGTCCCAAATAAAAATCATACCATCTATATGGGGCACTTTACAGCCACAAAGGGAGAAATCGATATTTCATATGCAGCCATACAACATCTGATAATCAGATCTAAAGAGAAATTGTCAGTTCAATCCAATTTCCAAGTAGAAAAACCCATCAACTAGTGATCAAAACTCAATAATTTCAATTGTGGAATCATATAACAGATAATATCAGCCATGGAGGGAACACTTGTAGAGTATGATACAACAAATAATACATGTACAAACACATTTAAATCTTCCATTAATATGGGATCTCAAAACAAGGATAAAACCCCAATTTCCAAGCAAGATTCCTCAACTAGAGTTCCAAAAACTAAGGAATTGAAACTACAAATTTATCTACATGTATGATCATCCATAGAGGGATAATTTGTATATTAAGATACATCATTTAAACACATAAATAACATATTTCAAGCTTCCAATAATATCATATCCCAAAAAAGGAGAAAACTCCAATTTCCAAGCAAGATTTCCTCAACTATAGTTCCAAAAACCAAGCAACTTCAATTGTAAATTTATATATTGATATAATCAGCCATGGATAGATATATTGCATAGTAATATACATCAAATAACACATGAATGAAAATATTTTCAAGTTTCCATCAAGATCGGATATCAAATAGAGGAGAAATCACCAATTTCCAAGCATTTAAACCATCAGATCTACATCCAACCATTGATACAACTACCATGATCATCAATAGAAAATAGTTAATCTAGGTAAACACTGGAAACAAAATATAAACATATTAATTTACATAAAATAAACCACTTATCTTAATAATGTGCAACTGGAATCAAATGGACCACGTTCCACCCAGGCATAGGCATTTCCAAGCCAAATCCTCTTGGATAGGCCACCCTCGAGCCGAGGCCACTAATCCACAAGTAGAGGTGCACTCAAGAATAGCTCAAGTATTTTTTTGATAATCCACAACTCAATTAATCACCACCTACTTTCTCCTCCACCTCACTTCCAAGTGCAATGGTAATCCCTTCACACCCTACGTCCCTTAGGACATCTCCATTGACCATCGAGATTTATGTGCAGATCCAAGATGGAGACAAGCAGTGGACATAGAGGAACTATACCAGAGTTTTCTAGGCTTACCAAAAACACTATACACGATCACAATGCTTCAGGAACAAAGCTCATTCACATAGTAGAGCATACATGCATTCCCAATCTCACAAGCTTACCAAGCTCTCACCATCAATGGAATGAACAACCAAGAATAAATCAACCATAAAAAACCATCCAAAAAGAACCCCCAACCAAGGAGATAAAACATGGATTTATAGACCAAACAAGGTAATTCTAACTCAAGGGGGTCAAATCAAACCAAGGTAAGCCAACCCGAGTCAATCCAAGGGGGGTAACTCAACCAGAAGAGGTTAATTCTAATTCAGCCCAAGTAATTCGAATTTCAAGGAGAGTGAACCCAAGACACTCTACCCAAATCAAATTCATGTGTGGACACATCATCCATGAAGATAAATCAAAATTATTGAGGTGAGGTGTCACACAAGCCAAGGCATCTTCCCAAAATAACACAGGAGGGGTTACACAAGGAGTTACTTAACTTTTGAGGTGTCATGGATAAAAATAGCCAGTGAGGGTGTAATTGTGCAAATGGGGGTTACAAAACCAAGTGTATCCAACAGAAAGGAATTACAAAACCACCAAAGTGTCTCAAGTGACAAGTGGGATCCATCCAAGCATCAAGGAGGGCGCATTCACCAAGGAAGGCCCACTAAACCATGAATTAGGCTCAATAGTA
The DNA here is from genome assembly GCA_027924585.1 of Larix kaempferi. NCBI lineage: Eukaryota > Viridiplantae > Streptophyta > Pinopsida > Pinales > Pinaceae > Larix > Larix kaempferi. The sequence continues at coordinate 22,831,271 of BSBM01000361.1, forward strand.
CCAACATAAGATAAAATAATCAAAAGTTGGGTCCATTGTACAATGTTTAGGTGACCATAAACTAATAAATTCACCAAAGCATAAATACGGATCAAGCTCAACCAAACAAGTTCTAAAGTGCTAGGATTGTCCCCATTCCCCCTCACCCTATGGATCTAGGCCTCCCATACTCTTTTGTGGTCTCTGGTGTGCCAGTTTTTTTTCATTAATTAATTATTTACAAAATAATAATAATGTATCTAGGTCCTTAAAAACCTTTGTTCTGGCACCTTGTGCCACAATAATAATAACAATTATTACATATGTTTGAGGCTTAACATATGGGGCATTACATCTCCCCCCGCCTTAAACAATGTATCGTCCTTGATGCATAATACATACATGCCTTTGAAAAAGGATAACATACATGCTCATACATGTATCATGAATATAACATATTTCTAACCACAATACTTTCATGTCCATCTCCACTACCTATGGGATATGACCTAACTTAAAATTACCATCTCCTGGCTTTCTGTGTGAGAAACCTGGACTAGTAATCTCTTGTCCGTTCTCCACTACCTATGATACATGACCTAACTCATCCATCTCATCTCCTGGATTTCTATGAAATAAACTTGGACTAGTACTCTCCTGCCCATTCTCCACTGCAAGGGTCAATCTGCAATTGTCACGTCCTCGATCCCCTCAGTGTCCTTTAGAGTGATGGGGGAACAACCTAATAAATTTTTTTCCAAAATTATCCGCAAATATTCCCTTTTTACACAACCGCAATGTCTTTTTTCCATAGTTCCGCAATCCGCGATCCATAGGTCGGAAGTCGGAATGGCGGAACGCTCAAATCATAGCGTCAAAGAAAATACGACTCTGACTTCCGCATTCCGCAGTGCGGGAGTCATAAAGTCGAAACGATGAATATACAACTTCAAATATTTACACCTCTGACTTCCACACTCCATATCCACAATGAGGGAGTCGGAAAGTCGGAACACCAACTCACCATTTCGACGATTTACACCTCCAAATTCCGCACTTTGTATCTGCAATGCTGGAGTCAGAAAGTCAGAACACCAAATTCACTATCTCGACGATTTACGCCTCCGTCTTCCGCACTCTGCATCCGCGATGCAGGAGTCATAAATTCATAACACCAAATTAACTACGTTGAGAAAACACGACCCCTACTTCCACATTCCGCAGTATAGGAGTCGGGAGGTCGGAACGCCAAAATACCTGGAGTTTGCAGAAAATGCACCCCCGACTACTGCATTCCGCACTATAGATTCAAAAAGTTGGAAGTTGGCCATACCCCTGTGACCACCAACTTCTCAGGATGATAACTTCTAAATCCTGAGTACATTTTTGGAAAACTCGGTACCATTGGAAAGCTCTCGGCAATCTCTATGCAATGGTGTGATCCCCTGCCACACCTGAGGACTCTGACCTTGCCACTTTTCCAAACAAAAAGATGCCCCATAGTCCATTAATGTCTCTTTACCCCACTGTCAATATCCTTGGGATCACCCTATCAAGGCCCCTCCCTTCATATGACCCACATAGGGGGCATGAACACAACAGGGGGTTTCTAATTCATCCCCCAAGCTCATATGATGAAGTGAAAACCTTCTAAGGATGTGAGCAATGCATAGTAACATACATAGTTAATGCATGTACAACATGCAAGACTAACAACATATTACCACAGGAAAGATGATGAAACAAACAAAAAATGAACAAATGAACCATCCTCATGGTTAGGATTATACATAGGTCTCCTATTGATTAACTCCATGTGACCATTTCTTTCAATTTGAATTGAAATAACAAATCAACACAACATAGAAAATAACATCATTTGAGACCACAAAGAGCACTTATCTTATAATATGAACTGTCTAAGCAACTGGCTATGTGAAAGCAACATTCCACCCAACCATAGGTCTTTGTCCAACCTATATTCTTTCAGCTGAGAGACCACCCACGAGCTGGGATGCGTATCCACTAAGGAGGAACTAAACAGGCTCACTCACATCCATGGCTCCACACAACAGACATGCTAATCCAAAACACAGTTGGATTTATCAATCATTCAAGGAACAATGGAGGAGGATGCTAAGCTAGTGAGCTCAACCTCAAAGCTACATGCCTCTCAATTCTTACTCAGATAGTCTTGGCACCCACAATACCTACCACACCCAACACAGGGAAGGCCCCCTTCTCTGCTGCACAATCCCTTAGGTGCTCCTTCCCTCCAGTGCTCTTCAGGGTGGGAATAGAAAGGTCCAAGCTATTGATTCCTTGAGACTTTTTCCTTCATTGGGTTTATCAAGAAACCCTACCTTCTGTCATATTCTTCTCTGTCATTTCCACTTGGGTTTTCTCAACTTCTATGACCAAAACAACTCTATCCCGCAGCTGGGTTCTCGGCTATCAACACAAGATTTTATCATGGGTTTCTGAGCTTCTCACATACTGCAAATTGGACCTAGGGTTCAGGTCGGCGGATCCCTTGTTGGATTGAGCTTCCCACATGAATTTTTGGGTGGATTCGACACTCTAAATTAGGTTTTTTCACAGAATAGCGATTTCCTTCTTCTCTTCACCGCTCGGCTCTCTGTTCTTCCCCAAAATCTGGTTTCTAGTCCCTAATGGAATGGGGATCAGGGAATACGAATTCCCAAGGGTAGAGTGACTTGTGGATCAAGAAAAACAGATCCCCATACCTTGCCATCTGAAGTTTAAGTTTTTTCCCACACTCCATCGACCTCATGAACAATTTCTTTAACTACCTCCTGCAGCAGAATTAAATGTCAGCAAGGAAGTTCAAAGGGGTTCTCAAGATGGCATTTGGAATTCTATGGTCCAATCCCACAACCCCCTCACCTATCCAATAGTGGATACACATGTCTCTCTCTTATTAGTTGCATCCATAGCCAGTTTTCTTGGTATTTTTTATTGCAATAATAATATTTACATCATTTACAATGTCCCATGGTGTAATAGCACATGGATGATAGAATATCAAACACTTTCATTTTACATAAAAACCTAGCATCCACTAGTGGGGCCTTGGCCTTGAGCTCCACGCTAGGAAAACATACATCACATGTATACAATATTTACATTGAAATCCAAATATTTCCTAAGGGTCAAAATGAGGGTATTACAATTCCCTCCCCCTTAGAACAACACCGTCCTCGGTGTTCTAAAAAATGAACAAAAATGGGAATGCCTCTCTCATGGCATCCTCCAGCTCCCATGTAGCCTCATCGGAACTAAGGTGTTTCCATTGCACCTTCACCTGTCCGATAGCTCAGTTCTGGAGTAATGTGACCTTCTTGTCAAGGATGCACATAGGATCCACTTGTAACTCTCCCTCTAGTTCCACCTGTATCACATTCCAATCAATTATGTGATTAGTATCATGTACATATTTCTTAAGCAAAGAAACATGGAAAACATTATGAGCTCTCATGTTAGCAGGAAATTCAATTCTATATGCAATTGGTCCTATCCTATTAATGACTTCAAATGGCCCACAATATCTTGGTGCCAACTTGGCACAGCTCCCCAAATTTAGGGAAAATTTTCTTGGTTTCACTCTCAAATAAACATGATCCCCAATCTCAAATTACTTATGCACTCTTTTCAAGTATGCATAACTCTTTTTCCTGTCCTGAGTTTCCTTTAAATTCTTCTTGATTTTAAAAATTTCCTATTCCATTTCCTTGATCATATTTGGCCCAAGCATTACCCTATTCACTGGATTATCCCAATTCACTGGAGTCCTACATCCTTTTCCATACAATACCTCAAAAGGACTCATTCCCAATGATTCTTGATGTCCATTATTGTATGCAAATTCTACCAAGTGTAGGTAGTCTTCCCACTTGGATGGTGTGTCCATCACATACATTCTCAGCATGTCTTCAAGAACCTGATTCACCCTCTCAGTTTGGCCATCTATTTGAGGATGATATGATGTACTAAAGTTCACCTGAGTTCCCAATTCCTGAAATAATCCCTTCCAAAAATTGGATGTGAACTTTACATCTCGATATGAAATTATTTCTTTGGGCAATCCATGCAATCTAAATATCTCCTTCATGAAAATATTTGCTATGTCACTTGTATTATGAGTGGACTATCTGGAATAACGTGAGCTACCTTTGATCGCTTGTCCACCACTACCATAATTGAATCATGCTTCCTTACTTTCATTGGAAAACTTGTTATAAAATCCATAGAAATTACTTCCCACTTCCATTCTGGAATGGGAAAAGGCTACAATAATCTTGTTGGATGTTAATGTTCTGCCTTGACTTGTTGGCATTTTTTACATCTATAAATGTATTCTTCTATGTCCTTATTTATCCGATTCCAAAATTATTTCTTTCTTGCTGTTGTTATTGTCTTTTGATATCCTGGATATCCAGAGTATGGTATTTGTTGTATTTCATCCATCACTAGCTTCTTCAAATCCGCACAATATGGAATATACAGTCTAGTACCTTGATAAAAGAGAATATCATCTTCACCAAGATGATATCCTGCACCCTTTTCATCTATATTTTCCTGCTGCAATTTCTCTTTAATTTGAAGGTAAGTTCCATCACTGGTTTGGGCTTCAAGAATTCTTGCCTTCAAATCTGATTTGCACATACTTAATGCTGCAACATGAAACTTTCTGCTGAGAGCATCTGCAACCTTATTCTCTTTCCCTTTTACATGCTTAATTTCAAAATCAAATTCACAGAGAAATTCCATCCACCTAGATTTCTTAGCATTCAAGTTTGGTTGGTCAAACAAATACTTCAAGCTCATGTGGTCTGTCCTAAGCTCGAAACTTCTTCCCAACAAATAATGTCTCCACATCTTAAGAGCATGTACTATGGATGCTAGTTCTAAATAATGCATGGCATAATTATTTTCATGCTCTTTTAATTTCCTTGACTCATAGCAAATCTCAAATCCTTCTTGCATGATCAATCCACCTAGCCCTTCAATTAAAGCATCTGTGCACACTACAAAATCCTTCCTTGGATTTGCAATCTTCAAAACATGAGCACTGGTAAGCAACTTCTTTAACTGCTGAAATATTTTCTCACATTTTTCAGACCATACAAACATAAAATTATTCCTCTGCAATGATGTAATTGGATGAGCTATCTTGGATAATACTTCAATGAACCTTCTATAATATCCTACAGGACCCATAAAATATCTAACATCTGTAACATTCCTTGAAGTAGACCAATCCATTATGGATTCAATATTTTTTTTTTTTGGATCCAATGCAATTCCTTCTTCTAAGATGACATGACCCAAATAATGTACCTTCCTTTTATAGAAATCACACTTGCTCATCTTTGCATACAGTTGGTGTTCTCTAAGAACTTGCAACACCATTCTTAGATGTTCATCATGATATTCTTCATTCCCTGAATAAACAAGAATGTCATCCAAGAACACTATCACAAACCTATCCAAATACTTGTTGAAGACACTATTCATGAGACACATGAATGTAGCAGGTGCATTGGTAAGACCAAATGGCACCACTGTGAACTCATAATGACCATATCTTGTCCTGAAAGTTGTCTTGTGAATGTCTTCTTCTTTTATCCTCACTTGATGATAGTCATACCTTAAGTCAATCTTTGAGAACACCTTACCTTCCTTCATTTGATCAAACAAATCATCAATTCTTGGCAATGGATACTTATTCTTGAATGTCACTTTATTTAGTTTCCTGTAATCAATACACAACCTTAAAGTCCCATCCTTTTTCTTGACAAATAACACCAGTTCTCCCCAAGGAGATACACTAGGCCTGATATAATTCTTGTCCATTAATTCCTGTAGTTGCATATTTAACTCTATCAATTCTGGTGTGCTCATTCCATAAGGAGATTTGGAAATTGGTGCTGCCCCTGGAACAAGATCAATGGTAAAATCAATATCTCTCTTTGTTGGCAGCCCAGGCACTTCATCCGGAAACACATCTTTGAATTCTTGCAATAACTGGAAGTCTTCCATCCTTGGTCCTTTGTCCTCTGATGAATCTGATAGGTGAACTGCATATAATTGGAAACCCTTCTTATAAAACTTTTTCAACTGTAGGGATGAATTTTGTCTTACTGAGACTTGTTTGGGAATTCCCCTTACCAATATGGGTCTACCTTCTTCATCAATGCATTCAAGAACCTTTTCATATCAATCTAACTTGGATCTATGCCTTTCCAACCAAGCCATACCAATTAGATCATCATAAGATCCTAATGGTAGGACATTCAAATTTACTTTTGTGATGAATCCATTCAATTCCATGGGGCACTCCATTACTACTTCACTCACTTTTCTCTTGGTCCCTATGGCTAACTGAAATAGCCAAGACTCATTGTGCTTCATTTTTATGAGAGAACGACCTTCAACCACTTTTGGAGAAACATAAATATGAGTAGATCCTGGGTCAATAAAAAAATAAATGGATTGATTAGCAATATTACCTTCAACTTCCACCACTGTTGACTGATGGTATGCTTGATGATTATCCAATGTTGCTTAAATTCGAGGTGCTGCCCTTTTCATATCCCCCACTATAGATTCTCTTTCTAAGTTGTGCAAACTTCAGGGATTCTCCCTCTGATGTGGACAATCTTTAAGCAGGTGTTTTCCTCCACATCCCCAACACTGAAGTATTCCTCTTGGTACTTTTTTTGCTACCACTATTGGCTTGTTCCCACTTCTTGCTTGCTGACCCTATGAAAAATTTCTTGACTGATTTTTGAATGGTGGCTTGAATCCACTTTTCCTTTTATCAAACCTCCCATTTGGATTTCCCTTCCATGTTGGTTGAACCTATGATTTTCCTTTGCTCTGCTCATAGCAATGCACCGCCATCCTAATGGCTTCATCAAGACTTGGTGGATTGACAAATTCAATCATTTCTCTGAAATTTTGAGGTAAAATTCCAAGGAAACACTGGATCTTAACCCTCTCATCCTTGATATAGTCCACATACCTCAACAATTCCAAACATTTATGGGCATGCTCATCCATATATTTTTGTCCCAACCTGAGCTCATTGAATTCTTTCCTCTTGTTGTCATGATACCTAGATGATAGGTATTTTTACTTGAAATACCTGTTGAATCTCTCCCAACTGATCCCTTTCACTTACATGAGGTGATCCCACCAAATTGAAGCTCTGCCATTTTGATTTTAAATGGAAATTCTGGCCTTTTCATTTCTTGAGTAGTCATGAATCCTGAAATATTTCTTCATCCCAAGAATCCATGCCTCTGCCTCTTGGCCAGTCTTATCTTCTCCATCAAATGTGGGAGGCCTTGCATTCCTAAATTCTCCCTGTGGAATTCCTTTGGATTTATTTATTCCTTCAAACCTGCTAGAAGTATGCCTTGGACTTCTTCGAGGGCCTCTTGAGTCACACGAATGGCTGGAAGACGATATTGAAGAGGGAGTGTTTCACTTTTTTCTCACATAACTCTTTCTTGGGCTTGGATTCCTCTTCCTAGAACGACCTCTAGAGCGACTCTTTGCACCCCTTCCTTCTTTACCTACATTGCTTGGGTTGGACCCAAGGTTTACCCTCTGCTGCATATTAGTGAGACTATGAAAAATAGCAACATTGAGTTGATTCTCTTCTTCCTGATCCTTCATCAAAATTTCATTAAAACTTATCATGGTTTCAACCAAATTTCGAGGAGTTATTTGCTCCCTTCTCCCATTGGATTCAGTCTCCGCATGATCTGCTTGCATATTTTCTCCTAGCACATCTTCATCATGATCGTAAGGATCCTGGGTGTCATCCATGGTCACCATTTTCCTTACCCATTTCCTACTGCTCTCTGCTACACTATTCAAATGCTATCACCTGCAAGCACTGTGCATTATAGAGACGTTTATTAGACATCTTAGGAACATATATAAAACATAAAACATCCATATTTAATATAAATAAACTCATGGAACAATTCATAGATATATTATGCCTTCTACTTTGGTCCAAGCATCCCCAGTGCTGCAACCTTGGGATCTGATACCATTTTGTCACGTCCCCAATCCCCTCAGTGTCCTTTCGAGTGATGGGGGAACAACCTGATAAATGTTTTTACAAACTTATCCGCAACTTTTCCCTTTTTTACACACCCATAATGTATTTGGTCCACAGTTCCGCAATCCGCGAGTCAGAAGTCGGAAGGGCAGAATGCTCAAATCACAACATTGAAGAAAATACGAATACGAATTCCGCATTCCGCAGTGCGAGAACCGGAAAGTCGGAACACCCAATACAACTTCGAATATTTACACCTCTGACTTCCACACTCCGCATTCGGGATGCAGGAGTCGAAAATTCAGAACACCAATTCACCATTTCAATGATTTACGCCTCTGACTTCCACACTCTGCATCTGTGATGCGGGAGTCAGAAATTCGGAACACCGAATTCACCATATTGACGATTTATGCCTCCAACTTCCGCACTCTGCATCCGTGATGCGGGATTCAGAAAGTCGGAACACCAAATTCACTATCTCGGCGATTTACGCCTCCGACTTTCACACTCCGCATCCGTGATGCGGGAGTCGAAAAGTCAGAACACGAAATTCACTTTGTCGAGAAAACACACCCTCGAATTCTGCATTTCATAGTGCAGGAATTGGGAGGTCAGAATGCCAAAATACCCGACGTTTGAAGAAAATGTGCCCCTGACTTCTGCATTCCGCACTGCGGATTCAGAAATTCAGAAGTTGGCCATACCCATGTGACCGCCAACTTCTCACGATGATAACTTCTTTATCTTGAGTCAATTTTTGGAAAACTTGGTACCATTGGAAATCTATCGGTGAGCTCTATGCAACGGTGTGACCCCATGCCACACCTGGGGACTCTAACCTTTCCATTTTTCCAACCAAAAATATTCACCATAGTCCATTAAGGTCTCTTTACCCCCCTGTCAAGAGCCCTGGGATCACCCTGTCAAGGCCCATCCCTTCATCTGACCCAGAGAGGGGGCATGAACACAACAAGGTGTTTCTAATTCATCCCCCAAGCTCATATGATGAAGTGCAAACCTTCTAAGGATGTGAGCAATGCATAGTAACATACATAGTGGAATTAAATCTAGTTAATGCATCTACAACATGCAAGACTAACAACATATTAACACAAGAAAGATGATGAAACAAACAACAAATGAACAAATGAACCATCCTCATGGTTAGGATTATACACAGGTCTCCTATTGATTAACTCCATGTGACCATTTCTTTCAATTTGACTTGAAATAAAAAAAAATCAACACAACATAGGAAATAACATCATTTGAAACCACAAAGAGCACTTATCTTATAATATGAAATTTCCAAGCAACTGGTTATGTGAGAGAAACGTTCCACCCAACCATAGGTCTCTGTCTAGCCTATATTATTTTAGTTGAGATACCACCCATAAGTTTGGTTGTGTATCCACTAAGGAGGAACTAAACAGGCTCACTCACAACCATGGCTCCACACAACATACATGCTAAGCCAACACACAGTTGGGTTTATCAAGCATTCAAGGAACAATGGAGGAGGATTATAAGCCAGTGAGCTCAACCTCAGAGCTACAGTCCTCTCAATTCTTACTCAGACAGTCTTGGCACCCACAATACCTACCACACCCAACACAAGGAAGGCCCCCTTCTCTGTTGCACAGTCCCTCAGGTGCTCCTTCCCTCCAGTGCTCTTCAGGGTGGGAATAGAAAGGTCCAAGCTACTAATTCCTTGAGACTCTTCCCTTCACTAGGTTTATCAACTAACCTACCTTCTGTCCTATTCTTCTCTGTCATTTCCACTTGGGTTTTCTCAACTTCTATGGCCAAAACGACTCTATACTGAAGCTGGGTTATCAACTATAAACATAGGATTTTCTCATGGGTTTCTGAGCTTCTCACATGTTGAAAATTGGCCCTAGGGTTCAGGCCGATGGATCCCTTGCTGGATTGAACTTCCCACACAAAGTTTTGGGTGGATTCGACACACTAAATCAGGGTTTTTCACAGAATCACGATTTCCTTCTTCTCTTCACCGCTCGGCTCTCTATTCTTCCCCAAACTCTGGTTTCTATTTCCTAATGGAATGGGTATCATGGAATACAAATTCCTAGGGGTAGAGCAACTTTTGGATCAAGGAAAACAGAGCTCCATACCTTGCCATCTGAATTTTCAGGTTTTTCCCACACTCCATCGAACTCATGAACAGTTTCTTCAACCACCTCCTGCAGCAGAATTAATTGTCAGCAAGGAAGTTCAAAGGGGTTCTCAATATGAAATTTGGAAGTCTATGGTCCAATCCCAAAACCCCCTCACCTCTCCCTAGTGGATACACATGGCCCTTTCTTATTAGTTTTCTCCATATCCAGTTTTCTTGGTATTTTTTATTGCAATAATAATATTTACATCATTTACAATGTCCCATGGCTTAATAGCACATGGATGGCAGAATATCAAATACTTTCCTTTTACATAAAAAACCTAGCATCCACAAGCGGGGCCTTGGCCTTGAGCTCCACGCTAGGAAAACATACATCGCATGTATACAATATTTACATTGAAAGCCAAATATGTCCTAAGGTTGAAAATGGGGGTATTACAACAATCTCTATCATAGGGTCTTCGAACCTCTTTACAAGGCCCTCAAACCTTCAAAAAAGATACATCCACCTAAAAATCATATTTCAATCACCCATATGATTAACATCACTCATAAAAATATATGATACATGATATTCTTCAACAAGGATACTTTCTTCACATTCCAACAGACACATGGTTAGCGACACACACACACACACGCACACGCACACACACATATAATACACTTTCCAATAAGATACATAAAATACATCTTCAAGAGATAACTTCTAATTAATCACATGAATACTTCAAAGGAACACGAATTAAATTCACAACATGAAATAAATTCCATTTCACTCTTCTTCACCTATGAAATAGATCAAAGCTACATGAAATGCATTAAGATATTTCTTCAACAAAAATAATTGAAATGCCTCTTCCCGAAACTCATTTTAATCAAAGGAAATGCATCGAGTATATATATATATATATATATATATATATATATATATATATATATATATATATTCTTTCAAGGAGAGACATGAAATGCATTTCCTTTTACTAAAATAAGTTTCGAGAAGATGCATTTCAATTATTTAATGCATTTTGGGGAAGCATTAAAATATATATATATATATATATATATATATCAACCAATTTCATGAAGTGTACCAAGTATATACTTTATCAATAGATACATGAAGTGCATCATGCATATGCTCCATCAACAAGATACACGAAATGCATTCTGATCAATCAACCACATGAAATGAATTACCAAGATGCTTTTACATGATTTATCTCCCAAATACTTTTTCTACAAGGATGCATGCACTATCACTATGATACTTTACAAAGATGTCTTTCAACAAAGGTATTTGATATACCACAAGGATACCTTAGCAAGATGCTTTCAGCAAAGATCACAAGGATATTTTTCTAACAAAGATACTTGTATTAGTATTGGACACATAAGGATACATGAAGTACAACTTCAACAAAGGTACCTGAATCATGCTTTAATCAGTCACATGATTAGTACATACTTTTCAACAAGATATACGAAATACCACCAGGATGTTACCAGGATATATTTCACGAGAAATGTCACCAAGATACCACCAAAATACCTTTCAACAAAGATCACAAAGGTAGCTTTCTAACAAAGATCACAAAGATATTTTTCTTGCAAATATTGCAAAGATCACCTGAACATTTGATGCACTTAATGCAATAGGTAAGTGAACTTATATGCAACAATTCCAATCTAACTAAGAAACCAAAAAGGGCCATAAAAACTAGTAGTTAAACATACTACCTTTCATCTCCACACAAAGCATAAGTCTTCTTTAGAGAACATTCAAAAATCCATTCTACACCAACTAATAGAAATTAGTATCAACTAGTAACATCAACAAATATCAATTATACATCAGTCATACAAACGTCGGTCCATAATACACCAATTCATAATACCTCAACCATATATTAATCATATGTTGATCATATCTCAATCATACACCAATATCAACCAATGAAAACCATATATGCATCAATTGACCATACAAACATCAATCGTTGTACATCAAATGGAATGCATCAACCATAATACCTCAACTAGAATACATCAACCAAAACACATCAACCAGAACACATCAATCGGAATACATCAACCAGAAGAAGAATACATCAACCAGAATACATCAACCATAATACATCATTCAGAATACATTAACTAGAATACTTCAATTAGAATATATCAACCAGAATACATCAAATTGGAATACATAAATCAGAATACATCAATCGAAATACATCAATAAAAATACATCAATCAATCAGAATACATCAACCATACATCGATCATCAATATCAACCAATGGCAACCAATGAATCATCAACAGCAACCAAAGATAACTATACTTACATTAATCATACCTCAATCACCCATCAATCACCATGAAAACCATGCATACATCAATTGACAATACAAACATCAATTATAACAATTGAGAGCAACTAGATACAACCAAGTCTAATATTCATCACATTCGATACCATATACATCGAAATAATTCATCATTAAATCACACCATACCATTATCATAATAAATAATAATACATATATACAACCAATAGCATGACACAACACACTACTAATGTTGCACTTATGTAAATACTCGACACGTACACAATCATACATGTATCAACCATTAATCAACCAATTTCAATCAATAATAGCCAATAGTAACCAATAATATCAAACAACATACATCGACCATAACAATCATATCAAATAGTTACTATTTATCATATCATTATATATAAATATTAGCACATGACGATATATATAATATCCATATATACTCTACAGTTACCAATATACCACAAAACACTACTACTATACCATCATATTTATCTATATACTACCTCTATTTACTTTATTTTCACACAAACACACACACACATTATAATTATTACTTTTCATTTCCATTATTATTCTTTCTTATTATATATATACATATATCATTTATTATATATTGCTAATTTACACATTTCCCATAGCCTCTTCTTTTCACCAATGAAGCACTCACACAAATAAAATCACAATAACAATTACTCAATAATAAGAGAATTACAAGAATAACACATAGCCATTCTTGCCTCCCAAGTGACAATTCCACTAACAATCAATTAGATAAGTTAAGATAATGATAATGCCAATTGGATTTTCATGCACATGCATGCACAAATGACCATTAATGTAATAATAAACATACTACATGCATAAAATAAAATAAAAGGGAGAATAGAAAACACCATTTAGACAAGTGTCCCATTTCCTAAAATAGACAAGGAGTTAGTCATTGAGGTAACCGTTATCTTTCAAGTAGCAAAGCATGCCCATACATAAAATTATCTTCTCAAGAGAAGCAATAAAGACTATAAAGAGTATATTGCCCATTAATAACATTCATATTAGTAATAGTAATATTACATATTTACATATGTATCATACTAATACTTCACAATTATACTTGTAATTATTCTATTATACTACATATAATATATTTATCTAAATTACACACCCACACACACGTGTGTGTGTGTGTGTGTGTGTGTCATTGTATATACACATCTTTACACATCTTACGTCATTACATATCATATATACATATACATAATTACACATATCACAACTAATACTACTATATATATATATAGATAGATAGATAGATAATTACACTAATCTTATATACCATACATACACAACTAACTACTCTTAGTACATATACTTACATCTTCAAATTTAAGTATATTATAATACACATATACTACATATATACCAATATATATACTTCATAATACTATACAATATATTCGATACCATATCATATCAATATATATAATAAAATATATATATTATATAGTTACTATTTTACATACGTACACACTCATATAGTGTACACATTCCGTAAACAATTAAAGACAACTTTTCCTAGTTCCTAAATTTTATTTAAAAAAAATATCAATTTCAAAATGCCAGTTTCCAAGTAAGAGTGCAACTTTAAAGGGGGTATACTCACAAAATTTCTGAGACATTTCATAACTTAACTATGCACCCAAATCATACAAAAGGCATGAAATCATGAAAATCAATCCTTCCAAAAACCAATCCAATCATACAATAAACTGATCTTTAATTTCTTGGCTTCTAAAATTAAAAGTAGGATACACCCAACTTGTCTCTCAAGTAGGCATCAGTCGAGGCTTCTAATTCTTCCATTAAAATAAGGGGGGTTGAATTTATTTCACTATGCAGACTTTTATAATCTCCAAATGCATATGAACAGAGTTATAAATCCATAATAATCCCAACAGCCGCATAGTTGGAACCTAAGCTCTGATACCACTTGTAATGTACTTGACCCTGAAACCAAGGTCACGGGAACATGTAAACCCAAGGGAAGGTTGATTAAAGGTATAGAACGTCAGAATAAGGTCAACCAAAGGATAGGATAACATACCATCAAGCCAATTAAAACAAACATGCATCCTTTAAAATAATTGCGATACTTTATAAACAATTATAAAACTCCCCAAAAGCTCATGCAGTTGCAACATCGTGCAAGCTTGATATTGCAACCTGATTTACAAAATTTAATATACTTGGAACCTAGAATTATTAAAAAATTAAAGGTGACCATAATCAATACAGTAATGCTAACTAATCAGATTTATGAAATTCTTTGCAAATAATTACAAACTAGATTTTCCCGCTGTAAAACTATGCAATTTATGGCACTCCCGTCAATCCAATTTATAATAAATTTATTAACAGTTTTGCATTACTTATCAGGTCATATTTGAATATAACACCTACAGCCATTCAATAATTCAAAATTACAAATACGGAGCTACCATATACAACCATTAATTCATACAAAAGATAAGATCTACTTTTGCTATCAAAATCACTACTTGATCATCTGGTAAGCATCCAAATATTTGCAAAATAAAAAGAATACAATCTATATGGGGAACTCTACATACACCAATGGTGAACTTGAGAGTTCATATACATCCATACAACATATGATAATTAGTTCTAAATATAAACTATGAGTTCAATCCAATTTCCAAGTAGAAAAACCCATCAATTAGTGATCAAAACTCAGTAATTTCAATTGTGGAATCATAGAACAGATCCGACCAACCATGGGGGGCACACTTGCATAGTATGATACAGAAAATAATACATGTACAAACATATTTAAATCTTCCATTAAGATAATATCTCAAAACAAGGACAAAACCCCAATATCCAAGCAAGATTCATCATCTAGGATTCAAAAACCAAGCAATTGCAACTACAAATTTATCTACATATTTGATCAGACATAGAGGGATAATTTATAGAGTAAGATACAACATCTAAACACATAAATAACATATTTAAAGCTTCCAATAATATCATATCCCAAAACAAGGAGAAAACTCCAATTTCTAAGCAAGATTTCCTCAACTAGAGTTCCAAAAACCAAACAACTTCAACTGTAAATTTATATATTCATCTAATCAGCCATGGAGGGAGATATTGCAAAGTAATCTATAGAAAATAACACATGAATGAGCATATTTTCAAGTTTCCATCAAGATCATATCTCAAATAGAGGAGAAATCACCAATTTCCAAGCATTTAAACCATCATATCTACATCCAACCATTGACACAACTACCCTGCTCATCAACATAAAATATTTAAGCTATGGAAAACAATGGAAAACAAAATATGAACATATGAATTTCCATAAAATAAACCACTTATATTAATAATGTTCAACTGACATCAACCGGACCACGTTCCACCTAGCCATAGGCACTTCCAAGCCAAATCCTCTTGGGTAGGCCACCCCTGAGCTGAGGCCACCGATCCAAAAACAGAGGTGCACTCAAGAATAGATCAAGTATTTGTTTGAGAAGACACAACTCAATTACTCACCACCTACATTCCTCCTACACCTCACTACTAGGTGCAATGGCATTCCCTTCACCCCTTAGGTCCCTCGGGACATCACCATTGACCATAAGGATTTATGTGCAGCTCCAGGATGGAGAAAAGTAGTGGACATGAGGAAATATACCAGAGTTGTCCAGGCTTACCACAAACACCATAAAATATCACAGTGCTTCAAGCACAAATCTCATTCACATTGTAATGTCCCCATCCAAATAAATCTCATGAATGGAAATTTCCACCAATCTACTAGTTCCCTAGGTTGGGGTGGAAACATTTAGACTTGGAATAAGGGATCTATAAGGCCCCAAATGAAAAATTAGATTGAAAAATATATATTAAAGGGGATAAATAAATAATTATAATAATAAAATAAGGTGGCACTTGGTCATGAGGGCGCATAGGTGGTGTGGGATCTACACAAGGAAAGATTCTCCATGCCACATGGCATCCTATTCTCACCCATTCGAATCGAAGGTGGAGTCTAACATTCTTGGGGGAGTTGGAGAGGAATTATTCATGGCATGAATCTAGGAGGGGTCGAATTAGAGTGGAAGAGTAACTCTCATGGAAGAGAAAGAGGCATCATAGAATAATTGTGACACTTGGAGCTAGATTCCCTAACTTCTATGGAAACAATGATGAATATTCTATGACACTTATGACAAGGTTCAGACCTGATTGCTGACATATGACATATATGACATGTCAGGGGTAAAAATATCCTCAAATAGGGCGCACAACGGGAGTTATGGAAGCCAAGATTCCCCCATTCAAATTGATGGAATAGGAAGGCTAGAAGTGTTGGACAAGTGGCATTCTTGGGAATCTCTCCCTAATTCGAGCTGGGATGAGGCTATTGGAGGGGATTCGAGATATGGAGGCCTTGGGAGGTTAATAAAAGACAATAATAAAGAAGGATACCAGTTTTTTATCATTTCTAATTTGGCACAATCGAGAGCTTAGCTTATCCTTGCACGGTGGATGTTCATCCTCCCTGCCTTAGAACCAATTTCGAGGGTCAAATATTCCCATCCAAGTTGGTTGATGGAGAGGCCATTCATACCTCTCAACAGATATTAATGGATATGTTTTGATTCAAGTTCAAACCCCAACTTATTTCGAGTTCATCTTCTCTCATTCTCTTATATTCTTATTCTACTATCTTTCTCTCAATGTCATGTAAATGTGCAAGGGCGCACTTCTTCTTGCATATAGATAGTGAAGGATTTTTATTTCGACTTATTGGAAATGTTATTTGCTGCATACTCTGTAATAGACATATCATGAGAGCCATAGCTCTAAATACCATGTACTTCAAGTGATATTATCAATCAAAACTAAGATTCGAGCCATTTTCCTCATAGCTATTGCATATTGATTTTGGGATGATGATGTATCTGTTTTATATCAGAGTTTTCTCAGATATTTTTTCATGTTATTATATGTATATGAAGTTAATGTGATGGTCCAAATTATGTTTTCAAACCCCTCAATTTCCACAATAGTTTATGCCCAAATTCGAGACTCCTTGTCCACCATTTCCACCCAAAATTCTAGACTCTAGAAGATGTTGTTCATTGGGATACCTATTCAACCCTAAAACCAGATATAATGTTGCACATATATTTTCATTGATGTCTTATAACATATCCAAGTATCATATCAAGAATTAGTGAAGTCCGTACAGTGTTTGGAAGGGCAATTAGGGGCAGACCTAGGGGGGAATTTCCACGACTCAAATTGACTAGTCTTGTCCTGAAACTTATCTCCTTTCAAATTGTAGACCATGGATGGGTATATCAGGTGTTTTGGTGTATGATAGATGTTTTAATGTTTCCAATGTCCCATAAATACCTTCCTCCCCAAATTTGAAATAATTTGGAGGTATTTGGAACCAGTTGTAAACTACTTCTCTAGAGTCAAAATAAGGAGAACCTAAGCACTTTTACTTGGAGGGATATTATAATGGTATCAGAGCATGGTACTTTCACCTAGTTTACCGTGACCATTGATGAGGTCAAGAATTCATCCCCCACCCCTATAAACTGAAACTGAAAGTACCTTTGGTGAAGAGGAAGAAGCAGGAGAAGAGGTGCACTATGTTAGCACTATGGCTAAGGATGAAAAATAAAACTCAGAGATGGAGGATCAAGATAAGTTTAGGGAATTCATGAAACCATTTTTTTAGGAAATTTCAAGGCAGATAATGAAAGGGTTCGGATTGATGGAAAATCAAATGGAAGCAAATTGGCAATATGAGGTAGTTGTATTTCTCATTTTGAGGAAAAAAAGACAGTTGGTGAAAATATTTTCTCAAAGGACAGGGCCTCACAACTGACCCAATGAATTTCAGAGCTCAACAAGAGAAAACCACACCCAAGTTCCTTGATCCAAAAGAGGATCCTAACACCCAATATGGAATGCATGAAGTTCTAGCAGAATGGCAACAGTTGAGTGAAGATTATAGGAGGACCTTACCATTCGATCAATTATTTACTGTCTCAAACAAGCTCAAAATGAGAGGAGGTAACATAACCCCTTTTCAAAATAAAGAATTGAATTATGCCATAGGTAAAATTTCTCTTCCTACCTTTGATGGCTCATCCCAAATTTCTACAAATACTTGGGTACAAAAGTTAGATGTATATTTTCAGCTGAATCCAATGGTTGAAGAGGATGCTTTAAACATGGCTATTATGCATCTTGAGGGAGAAGCAAATGATTGCTGGTTCCATGGACTTAAAACCTTGGGACATGATCAGATCACATCATATGAAGGGTTTGTTAACGGGTTAGTGGAAATATTTGATAAAAAAGACCTTGAAATTCCTTTCAAGGAACTAGCACAATTGAAGCAAATTGGAACCCCTGAGAAGTACATGATGGGAATTCCAAAAACTGTCAGTTATGGTGGATGATGTATCTATGGTTCGATTGGTATTTCTATTTACTAAAGGATTGGCTGAACCTTTGAAAGGTTTAGTTAAATCTCAAAAACCTACTTCATTAAAGATGCCATGAATTTGGCAAGAGATCTGCAAAATCTGCTACCCAAGCCAAAGTATCCTCCCAATCCCAATTTTCCTCCCAAGTTCATATTTGAAAAGAGACCATGGAAAAAAGATTCATTTGGGAAGGACAAGAAAGAGGGACCAAGCAAGGAAGAAATCAGAAGAAAGAAACTATGTTTCACATGTCATCAACCATGGGTACCAAGGCATACATGTGCTAAGGGGAAAGCACACTTCATTGAAGTATTTTATGATGATGAAGGGGACACGGAGGAAGAAGAACAACTCTCATCCCAATAAGAGGGATATGAAATAGCATAAGAAGATCATCCATCACCTGGAAAAGGGAGCATGGCAGTGCTGTCAGGAGTTCCTCATTTTCACACCATCTGATGCAAGGGAGTGGTACCAGGGCATAAGGTTTCAATATTGGTAGATGGAGGAGAAAATCATAAATTCATTGATGCAAACATTGGTGGAGAGGATAAATTTACCTACTGAAGCATTCGAAGGGTTCACAGTCATCATTCCAGGTAACAATTCTATGGAATGCAACACATGGATTCCAAAGCTACAACTTACCATAGGAGATTACACATTTTTTGACATCTTTTATGTGGTGAATGTTGTTGATACAAATGTGGTGTTATGAGTACAATGGTTGTACTCAATAGGAGAACATACAGTGAACTACCAAATACCTGAAATGAGGTTCAAAGATTTGGAAGGAAAACAAATGTTAGTGAGAGGAATGCACACCTATCCTAACCAAGTGGTGTCTTCCCACAGTATGAGGTCCATATTGAGACATGAGGACATTGAATGGGATGCAGAATGTTTAATCACTTCCCCCAAACCAAGCATAAAGGTTGCAGAACATCCAAGGGAGATAAGTCAGCTACTACACAAGTATAAGAGGGTTTTTGGAGACCTTCCCCCTGGAAGGCCACCTAACAAAGGAGTTGAACATACCATTGTTTTGGAAGTAGGTACTTAACCTATCCAAATAACCCCATATAGACACCCAAAAAGGTTCAAAGATGAGATTGAGTAGGATATTAAAGAACTATTGGAATTGGGGCTCATCAGACCAAGCTCAAGTCCCTATGCTTCTTCAGTTGTCTTGGTGAACAAAAAGGATGGAACCTTAAGGATGTGCATTGATTTAAGAGCCTTAAAGACTAATACAATAAAGAATAGATATCCCATCCCTCGGATAGATGAGCTCATGGATTAGATATTTGGAGCAAAGTTCTTTTCCCAAAATTGATCTTAGATCTGGTTACCATTAGATTCGAATAAAGGAGGAGGATGTGCATAAAACTGCTTTTAGATATCACTATGGTCATTTCGAATTTCTTGTCATGCCTTTTGGTTTGACCAATGCTCCAGGAACTTTCTAATCATGCATGAAAAACATATTTTGCAAGCAACTCCGTAAGTTTTTTTTGGTTTTCTTTGATGATATTTTAATTTACAGTAATACATGGGAGGAACATTTGCA
Source organism: Larix kaempferi (assembly GCA_027924585.1). Taxonomy (NCBI): domain Eukaryota; kingdom Viridiplantae; phylum Streptophyta; class Pinopsida; order Pinales; family Pinaceae; genus Larix; species Larix kaempferi. The sequence continues at coordinate 22,851,955 of BSBM01000361.1, forward strand.
CCATTTAGAAGTTGTATTGAAAATATTGCATGAACTATTGTAAATACCGAATATACTTAGTTCATGGTTCCAACTTAAAGCACAAAATCTTGAAGGAAGCTCATGATTATCCTTTAGCAGGCCATCCTGATTTCTTTAAAACATATAGACAAATAAGACAAAGGTTCTCTTTGAAAGGGTTGAAGGAATATGTTTTAAAGTATGCGAATGAATGCAAGATATGTCAGCAAAACAAAATTGAACACACCCATCCTGCTGATCTCTTACAACCATTTCCCATTCCAGAACAAAAGTGGGAAAGCATCTTCATGGATTTCATCATAGGTTTTCCCAAGGATTTTGGTAAGGATTGTATTTATGTTTTGGTGGATGGAATCACCAAATTTTCTCATTTCTTTTCTATTACATCATCTTTTACTGCAGCATAAGTAGCTAAGCTATTCTTTAGAGATGTTTTCAGATTGCATGGACTTCCCAAAAATATTGTGAGTGATAGGGAAAGAAGATGTATTAGTGATTTTTGGCAAGAACTCTTCAAATTGGTGGGAACTCAATTGAATCCTAGCACAAGCTATCATCCTCAAACTGATGTACAAACAAAAAGGGTGAACCATTGGTTGGAAGGGTACTTGAGAAACTATGTTGGTGAGCAGCAAAAAGCATGGGTTAAATGGCTACATTTGGGTGATTTTTGCTATAATACTACTTTTCACATGTCCATTAGCATGTATCCTTTCAAATCCCTCTATGGTTATGAATCACTCACCTTTTTTATCACATTTTTGGTGATAGTAGAGCCCCAAAAGCTAAATATTGGATTGAGGAAAGTCAAGAGATTTTGAAGCTTTTAAAAGACAATTTGCAGGTTTCTCAAAATCAACAAAAACAATATGTGGGTCAACATATGAAGGAAAGAACCTTTCAGGTGAATGATTTGGTTTATTTGAGGCTGCAACCATATAAGAAAACCACCTTAAAAGGAAAAGGATCAGAAAATCTTAAACCAAGGTTTTGTGGCCCATACAAGATAATTTGAAATGTTGGGGAGGTAACTTATGAGATAGAACTTCTGGAAGGTAGTAAAATCCACAATGTGTTTCATGTTTCATGCCTTAAGAAGGATATTGGTCAGCAAAATTCTATTTCAAAAACTCTTCCTCCATTAGATGATGAAGGACAACTTATACTCATTCCAAAAAAAAATTGAAAACAAGAGAAAGGAAATTGAGGAGCAGAACCATAAGAGAATATTTGGTACAATGGAAAGAGTTTCCAAGTGAGGATGACACATGGGAAGAGGAACAAACTTTGCAGCATCCCAATTTGGAATTTATTGGGGACAATCAATCTTGGGTGGGGAGGACTGTAATTTCCCCATCCAAATAAATCTTGTGAAGGGAAATTTCCACCAATCTACTAGTTCCCTAGGTTGGGGTGGAAACATTTAGACTTGGAATAAGGGAGCTATAAGACCCCAAATGGACATTATATTGACAAATATATATTAAAGGGGATAAACAAATAATTATAATAAGAAAATAAGGTGTCACTTGGTCATGAGGGCGCATAGGTGGTGTGGTACCCACACAAGTCAAGATTCTCCATGCCACATGGCATCCTATTCTCACCCATTCGAATACAAGGTGGAGTCTAACGTTCTTGGTGGATTTGGAGAGGAATTATTCTTGGCATGAATCTATGAGGTTCGAATTAGAGTGGAAGAGTAACTCCCATGGAAGAGAAAGAGGCATCATAGAAGAATTGTGACACTTGGAGCTAGATTCCCTAACTTCTATGACAACAATGATGAAGATTCTATGACACTTATGAAAAGGTTCAAACGTAATTGCTGACATATGAAATATATGACATGCTAGGGATAAAAATAGCCTCCAAGAGGGCACACAAGTGGATTTATGGAATCCAATATTCCCCCATTCGAATTGATGGAAGAGGAAGGCTAGGAAGTGTTGGACAAGTGGCATTCTTGGGAATCTATCCCTAATTCGAGTTGGGATGAGGATATTGGAGGGAATTAGAGATATGGAGGCCTTGGAAGGTTAATAAAATACAAGAAGAAATAAGTATACCATATTTTTATCATTTCTCATTTGGCACAATTGGAGAGCTTAGCTTGTCCTTGCACGGTGGATGTTCATCCTCCATGCCTTTAACCAATTTCGAGGGCGCAAGATTCCCATAAAAGTTGGTTGATGGAGAGGCCATTCAGAAATATCAATAGAGATTCATGGATATTTTTTTGCAGGTTCGGACCCCAACTAAGTTCGATTTCATCTTCTCTCATTCTCCTATATTCTTATTCTATTATCTTTCTCTCAATGTCATGTAAATGTGCAAGGGCGCACTTCTTGTTTCATATAGATAGAGGAGGGTTGTTATTTAGACTTCTTGGACATGTTATTTGATGCATAATATGTAATAGACATATCATGAGAGACATGTCTAGAAATACCATGTACTTCAAGTGATATTCTCAATCAAAACTGAGATTCGAGCCATTTTCCTCATAGCTATTGCATAGTGATTTTGGGATGATGATGTATCTATTGTATATCATAGTTTTTTGAGATATTTGTTCATGTTATGAAATTTATATGAATTTCATTTGATGTCCCAAATTATTTTTTCAAACCCCTCAAGTTCCACTATAGTTTATGACCAAATTCGAGACTCCTTGTCCACCATTTTCACCCCAAATTCTAGACTCTAGAAGTTGTTGTTCATTGGGATACCTATTCGACCCTAAAACCAGATCTAATGCTGAAAATATTTTTTCATTGATGTATTATAACAGATCCAAGTCTCTTATCAATAATTAGTGAATTCTGTATAGTTTTTGGAAGGGAAATTGGGGGCAGACCTAGGGGGGATTTCCACTACTCAAATGAACTATTCTTGTACCGAAACTTCTGTCCTTGCAAATTGCAGACCATGGATGGGTATATAAGGTGTTTGGGTGTCTTATAGATGTGTTAATGTGTCCTATGCCCCATCAATACCTTCCTCCCGAAATTCTAAACCATTTGGAGGTATTTGGAACTAGTTGTAAACTACATCCCTAGCATCGAAATAAGGAGAACCTAAGTAATTTTATTTGGAGGGATATTACACACATAGAAGAGAATACTTGGATTCCCAATATCACAAGCTTACCAAGCTATTACTATCAATGGAATTAACAACCAAGAGTAAATCAACCATCAACAACCATCCAAAAAGAACCCCCAACCAAGGAGATAAAACATGGATTTATAGACCAAAGAAGGTAATTCTAACTCAAGGGGGTCAAATCAAACCAAGGTAATCCAACTTGAGTCAATACAAGGGTGGTAACTCAACCACAAGAGGTTAAATCTAATCCAACCCAAGCAATTTGGATTTCAAGGAGAGTGAGCCCAAGCCACTCTACCCAACTCAAATTCATGTGTGGACATATCGTCCATGAAGAGGAATCAGAATTAGTGAGGTGAGTTGTCAAACAATCCAAGGCATCTTCCCAAAATAACAAAGGAGGGTTTACACAAGGAGTTACTTAACCTTTGAGGTGTCATGGCTAAAAATAGCCAGTGAGGGTGCATTTGTGCAAACGGGGGTTACAAAACCAAGTGTAGCCACCAAACAAGAGTTACAAAACCACCAAAGGGTCTCAAGTGACAAGTGGGATCCATACAAGCATCAAGGAGGGTGCATTCACCAAGGAAGGCCCACTAAACCATGAATTAGGCTCAATAGTACCAACATAGGCTAAAATAATCAAAATTTGGGTCAGTTGTACAATGTTTAGGTGAAAATCAACTAATAAAGTCACCAAAGCATAAATACGTACCAAGCTCAACCAAACAAGTTCCAAAGTGCTAGGAATGTCCCCATTCCCCCTCACCTTATGGATCTATGACTCCCATACTATTTTGTGGTATCTGGTGTGCCAATTGTCTTTCATTAATTAATTATTTACAAAATAATAATAATGTCTTTAGGTCCTTAAAGACCCTTGTTCCGACAGTGTGTGCCACAATAATAATAACAATTATTACATATGTCTGGGGCTTAACATATGGGGCATTACACCTATCCTTTTTTGTCCAAAAATCATGTAGCCTCAAGAGTCACCCCCACTCACTTGGAACTCACTAGGATGAGTAATATCTAAACTGATAAATCAATTTTCATACATCAACTGGGGTTGAGCTACAACACTAGGTGGTATATTGAGAAAATGAGGAAAGTCCCCCCCCCATATATAAACCTATGATGAAATAAAAATCCTTCTCTGTGGGGTGGTACCAAATATGGGTACCAAACCTGAAGGCCTATATGTTATGATCCCAACGATGGATCAAATCTGTTAGTAGCTCAATTTTCCTTCTGAGCGAAGTACCCTCGTAAAAATTTAGGAGGTGAACCTTAAATAAAAATTGTCATGTTGTTGCTGCAATAGGGCGGGGAAATAAATCCCTCTCCCTTTCTCAAGACTATCATACCCGATCAATGTTATACAAGTCGATCATAAGCGATGGTGGTGCATGTCTTTGATTTACATACAAACTTCATCATGAATTATATTAATAAAATAATAAATATATATATAAATATGTACGTGAAATACTTATTAGAATTTGTTTAAATGTTTGTAGTGTTCAAGAAGCATTTTCATCACCAATACATGCAATCCAAATATGGCGCACCACCCACGGTTCTTCCCTGTCCTAACAAACACACCATAAATGGTTTATACAAATTAAAAATAACGCACCGCAAGCAATGCATATGTATTAATACAAAAGCACCATCTATGGTGCATATATATTAAACCTAAAGGACCAACAATGGTGCTCTACATACTGCATCGATCTAAAAAAATAAAAAAAAAAATATTTTAACTATCTATCATATCCAATGTGACCCATCTACTTGAACACATTATTAAAAGGGTGCCAAAAAATGCACCACAAATGGTGCACAAAACATCTAATCAATGGATATCAGGCGGTGCACCTCAAAATACATTCAAGAACTAGTTCCTTTTATAATGAAGGTGCACTACTTTGGTTTTTTTTAAGTTATTCTTTTTTTTTTTTAAAGAATCAATGATATATTGTTTTCAATGATCTAGTGCTTATGTCAAGAATCAAGCACATTGTTGTGATTATAGAAAATAAGTGCACTTAATACAAAACATTGGTAAAAAACCTCTTCCCTCCCACCTTCACTATCCACCTCCACTATAAACGAGTATAGGCAATTTTTTATTGGAGGTTCCATGAAAACATCCGCTATAGGGTATTTTCCTTGTAGTGGTTAAACCCTATTCTCATAGGGTCCATATATGTTGACTAAATAATAAGATTCTTCCATTTCCAATGAGTAAATCTATTCTCCAATACCTAGCTTTAAAAATTGGAATTATATAACCTAAATAAACCATTTCTCCTCCCAATTTTTAGCCATGATCTACTTTCCAATTCAACCAAAAGAAAAAACCCAATCTTTCATAATTTTTTCAGCTCTCCATGAATCTTGATCCCCTCTCCCATGGTTTCCATAATTAGGATTGTGAAATCCAATAACATTTCAAGGGATTATTTTTTGCAAGGATTCCTAGGCCCCTAATATGAAAAGACATGATTACCATGGCTCAATCTTTCCATGAGCTTGGTCTTCTCTAAGGGCCTTATCTAGAGTCTTATGCCATCCTTTCTAGATTTACTTTGTTTGTTTGTTTTGTGAAATCGTAAGATCATAATTCCTATCTTTGGTGTATGAATAAACTTCTCCCCTCCCATCCTTACCTAATCCCCCCTCTTCTCCCTCTTCTAATAGGAGCATAATAGGTTGTTTGGGTAGAAGGGTATATCTAGTTTTCTTGTGAGAGGGAATTTCCTCTCTTTCAATTGTAGAGAGTGGTTCTAGGTTCACTTGTATGTTCTCCTTTTTTTCTTGAATATTTTGAATATGATTTTGGTCATGTAAAAATTCCCCATGTCCCCCATTTGACCTTATCAACATTTGGTTTTCTTTGCAAGGATTTTATAGCTTTATGTTTGGGAAATTTTCTCTTATAACTAAGAATATATAGGAAAACCAATAACACCCACATCCCCTATGACTAAATTCTGAACATAAATTTTAAAATCCATCATTTTTGAAGAGTTTGATAAGAGCTTACCCATTTGGTGTAGTATTATGGATCCATCGAGGAATTTTGGAACATGTCCATAGCATCTAGATTTAAGTCTATAATCAATTTTGATCCTTTGGGTCCTAAGTTATGGGGAACTGTTTCCATCCCTTACTTTCCCTTCCTTTGGTTAGATCTTGTTGACATCGATGTAGTGTCCCTCAAAGACAACTAAATACCTTGGGCCAGAGGTTAGGTCACTAATGCTTCCTTGTCCATGTTTTCTTTGTATATTTGAGCTTACATTCTTTGAATATGTGTCCATAAGATTGATAGTGAGCACATTGGAAGGGTATTCCTATATAGTCCATAATCTAATAGCAACTCTTCCCACCAACTTCCAATGAGATCTATTCGGATAAACCTTCACGCAAATCAACCTCCACTATATTCCATTAATTATGCACATGTGTTTGTTTTTGTAACATAAACCTACCTCCAAAAAATACCCAATTGAGTTCCCTATGACCTTAAATACATCCTCTGATCAAAATTCCAAATTTAACCCCGATAGCTTGATCCATATTGGTTGTATAAAAGATATCTCTAGTCTTGGATCAAATGATCCCCCTTTGGAGAGTTATATTAGCAATGTTCAATCTCCATATGTTGCCAAGAATCCCATTTGAATCCTCATCTAATCAAATAATGAAATCCATCCACCCTCTCAAAAATAGGTTATATTCTAGAGTGTAACCAAGTAAGGGTTGGCCATGAGGATCTCGGATGAGGAGCACCTCGAAAAGGAACTACATCACTTATTAGAGGTCTTAAAAAAGAATGGCTATAATTATAACCAATTCAACAAAATAATCATAAAGGAAAAAATACCACAACAAATAAGACAAGAAGCTACGATAATATATTATAATGAAACTCCCCCATATATTAAAGGAACCACAGAGAAACTAGCTAAAACAATTTGAAAAAAGAACATAAATGTCACATTCACCTTGCCTAACACCATGAGAAGGATCCTTGATTCAGTCAAATATTCAATAAGAGAAGGAGATTACAAAGGGGTCTATCCCATTCCATGTTCATGTGGAAAAGTGTACATTGGAGAAACATGAAGATCCTTAGACGTAAGACTGAAAGAACATTGTGCTGATCTTAGACATGAAAGAAATAAGAAATCATCTCTAACCGAACATGTCCACAACACGAAACGTCAGATATTCCTTGAAAATACAAGAATCATAGATAAAGTTGACCACTACACCAAGAAAAAAGTAAGGGAGAAAGTAGAAATTAAAATCCACACAAATAACATAAATAGAGACGAGATCATGAAGCTTAGTGAAACCTGGAATCCATTGCGACAACTGCTTGCACATCAAAGAACTGCAATGGGACGACACACTCTTGCATGACATGTTAACATATATTTATAAAATGCCAATATTCTTAAACTCCTTGAGCACTGTGATCTCCTGAAGATGGTCCCTAAGAGGGAACGAAACATTGAGAGATGGTTTCATCACAACACAATTTCCTCTTCTTAAAATATGTTCCTATGCGAAATAAATTATTTTCAATCAGATTGATTCCCTCCATGTATGGGATTCTGTCGGGAAAAATATATGTTAAAAATTTGACATTAAATTATCGACTGGGATCCGTAGACTTAGAGGTGCAGGCACTGTATGTGCAGGCTTGAAGTCTAAACTAGCATAGTCTAACTTGACCTAATGCCAAAAAACACACTCAATGAAAACAAATAAATGGGGATATCTCAACACCTAGGAAGAATCCCGTTATGGAGAAGCCATATATTACGATTTAGACCTTTAATATTTCCGTTGGTGTTTTGAATCTATGAGAAACTAAAGTGCAAGAATCCAAAGTACAGGAATTAAAGTAAAGGAAATAAAAGAAAATTTAAAACAGTGGAAAAAAGAACCAAACCAAAAACAAACTATAGTAATCAAAGATAAATAATGTAAAATAAAACCTATCGAAAAAAAAGAAAAAAAAATATTACTTCTATCCATTAATTTAGTGACAAGTGACACAAACAAACATTTAGTGTTTATGATTTTAAGTTAAGTTTATTTTTCACTTCCAACCGATGAATGAATTGATGTGTATGATTAAATAACTATTAATGAAAAATATTAAACCTATATTCAAATGAATTCTTATGGAAACAAAGGAAAATAATGAAATCAAAGTAATGTAAAAAAGAGTGCAACCTATGCACACCGCCTTCAAAATGCAGCAGAATCAACCTGCGTTGGAAAGTTGAAACTCTCGACATTTCGATCCCTACTCTGGGATCATCATCAGGAGACCAATGAATCCTGATGGGAGGTGAGTAAGATGCTCATCAAATATATATATATATATATATATATATATATATATATATATATAAATTCTTATGTGATATAAGTTTTATTGAAAAGAAGGTCGGTTCCTAGGTTTTATAATTTTAGGTATAGTTTTAATTCTTAGTTTTAATTTTATTATTAATTATTAACATGACGATTCATATATTAATGTTTCTCTGGCAAGCTTCGACGTAGTCTCTCTTTATACAAAAATTCCAGTCGATGAATCCATTAAAACCATTAGAGACCTGACCAACGAGAACACTACCAAACTCGTAGAGGTATGTTTAAAATCCACTTTCTTTACATTCCGAAAAGACTTCTACAAACAAGTGGAAGGAGTAGCAATGGGTTCACCCCTCTCCCCGATAGTATCCAATATTTACTTGGAAATGTTTGAGAAATGTGCCCTAGACCTATTCCCGCTCAAACCTAAAAGATGGAAATGCTACGTCGATGACACATATGTGGTATAGCCAAATGGGTGAGACACCCTAAATCAATTCCTCGAACACCTTAATAACCAGAACAATAACATTAAGTTCACCATGGAGATCGAAGAAAAAAATAAATTACCTTTTCTTGATGTCATAGTCTCAAGAAAAGAAAATGGATCGATCTGACATCAAGTGTACAGAAAAAATACCCACACCGACGGGTATCTACATGCCAACTCACGTCATTTCCCACCTCAAAAAGTTGGAGTGATCAATACCTTGGTAACTAGGGCTCTGAGGATCTCAAACAAAGAATACATCAAAGAGGAGATTGATCATTTAGCAGAATTTTTTGAGGAAAACAGATATAGTGGTAGACAATTTAGGAGGATAGTAGCTTCGTCCAATATACCTAGAAAGAAGAAGACAAAGAACAATGATGATAACACCATTACGAACAAAATTTTCCTCCGTTACATAAAAGGCACCACAGACAAATTGGCCAAAACCCTAAAAAGACACAAGATTTAGGTCTTTTTCACCCCTCCCAACACTATTAGGAACATGGTCGACTCCCTGAAAGATCCAATTGAACCTAAAGCATACAAAGGGGTATACTCCATCCCCTGTTCTTGTGGTAAGGTATACATAGGTGAAACTGGTAGATCCATGGAAACAAGATTTAAAGAACACAGTGCCGACCTGAGATACGATAGACACAAGAAGTCATCCCTCACCGAACATGCACACGAAACTAGTCACCACATTTGTTTAGAAAATGAAAAGGTCATTGCTAGAGAGGAAAACCTAAGCAAAAGAAAAATAAGAGAGAAAATTGAGATTAACCTTCACCAGAATTGCCTTAACAGGGATGATGGCACCAAGATCAACGATTCTTGGAAACCACTTCTTCATTCCCTACAAACAAAAGAACATTCAAGGATTAGTAATTAAAATTAATAGTTAATCAAAACCCATAATATCTAAGGACTCTTCATGATTAACTATATAAGCTTAATACTTAATAATTTAATAAAGGAAAGCACCATCAACAAACTCTAAACTTAAAGTTAAGTAAATTTTCTTAATAATTAAAAAAATTTAAATTGTTAAAATTATGATGAAGATCAATATAATTTTATAAAATCAACACGATATAGTATTTCTTAATAAGTTACTATTATAACACCATATCTTACCATTAATAAAAATTTAATAAAGTTTAAGCAATTTAAACTATTTCTTATGAATTATTAAAACTATAAAAAAGAGAAACATAAATATATTAATTGTCATGTTAAAAACTAAAAAATTAATAATAAAATTCATTAATTTAATAATATTTTGTTTAAATTACTTAATTATTCACATTAAGGTGGTGTTATCAATTAGGTATTTTCTCTTATTAGTAATTATTAGATTGTTAGGAAGATTAATATAATTTTGTATAATCAACCAAATATATTGTTTTTCTTAATAAATTACTATTATAACACCATCATTTATATTTAATAAAGTCTTAATAAAGCTTAAGCAATTTTAAACCACCTCTTATGAATTAATAAAATTTATAAAAAAGAGAAACATTAATATATGAATTGTCATGTTAATAATTAATAATAAAATTAAAACTATGCCTAAAATTATAAAACCTAGGAATCGACCTTCTTTTCAATAAAAATTACATCACATAAGAATTTATATATATATATATATATATTTGATGGGCATCTTACTCACCTCCCCTCAGGCTTCATTGGTCTCCTGATGATGATCCCAGAGTAGGGATCGAAATGTCGAGAGTTTCAACTTTCCAACGCAGTTTTTCCTTACCTTCATACTTTCAACTGCTACTCTGTATGAGTACATTCAAACAGAATCAACCTTTCAATTGTGTGCATCAAGCAAGAGGAAAAGCGTGAGAAAATGACTACAACGGAATGTGGAAGAGGAGGTAAATATAGTCTTGAATATAAGTAAGAAATTATAAATACAATTTTAAATTTTACACAGTAAAACCCTATGTAAAACTAAATAGACTGAAGTTGCAAACACACGTTAGAATGTAGATTTTAGTGTAGGATATCAATATGAGAATGCATGGTTCTATAATAAAGAAAATAAATCGATGCCAACCACACACTATTGTTAGGATATTTCTATACTCCATTCCTTTCCTACCTAGCATTATCATTGTTTTGCATTCAGTCATGCATGCATTTTTTCATACAGCCATGCAATTGCATGCAGACATGCAAATGCATGCATCCCAGCCATCAATAGCCCTGTATCCTAGCACCTTGTCCCTAGTCTGCTAGCCCCATGAGCTCTTTCTGTTAAGTTCCATCCCTCCTAGTCAGTGATGCGCCCTCTTTTCACCTACCACATGTGAAAGTGCGCCCTCTCTCACCTACCACCAGCGGCACACTCAGTTAGTTGCTTGTTAACTGACTGATACACTTTGTTAGACATCCAGAGAGACTAGTTTATCTTTTTTGACTACTGACTACTAACAGCTTCAGTTACATCCAGTTAAGACTATTTATATTCTGTTAAACTCAGTTACATCTAGTTGACTCAGTTTGACAGCTACTAATGCATTGATGACACTCCACTACTGATCTGATGATGAGTTCATGCAAGCTAATTCGAATGACCACCTTGGTATTCGAATCATGTCTATTGTAGCATTATTGTTTGATATATAGATTAATGAAACATGTGTAATTATTCTACTCCTATCTTATTTCTATTGCATCTATGTTCTGCTGCTCCATTTTGCACTCTTCTTCTATTTTTTTGCAGTTCTTTCTTGTGAGGTATACATCAGCTCTTAGATCTACTGTGAGGATTTTCACATGGTATCAGATCATGTTGAGAGTATAGTCTATCTCCATTATTGAGATTTTTTTGCAGGTCATTCGAAGTTCCAGCAGTTGCAGCATCCTACTGCAGTTGCAGCATCCTACTACAGTAGCAGCAGTTTCACCTTGTATTCGCTCCAACAGTTGAGATGAGCAATTCGAACACTCCCCTCACTCCTAGAATCCTAACACCTTTCAATTACTTTGATTGGAAGCTTGATATGGAAATTTCATTGAGAAGAAAATCTCTACACGGGATAACAATGGGAAGGGACACCGAACCAACTTCATCTGTGGAAAAAACCAAGCATCTGAATCGATTAGATGAAGCACTTGGCTACATGTGCATTCATATTTCTAGGGATCTATTGTTTCATATCGAAGGGTTGAAGAATCCAAGAGAGTTATGGTTGAATTTAGAGGCCCTCTTCAGCAAACAAGATGAGCTAAGAGGCCATGTTCTGGAGAATGAATTGGTTGCCCTACAACCAAGCAGTTTTGAGACCATTCAAGAATTCTTCTCGAAATTCAAAAATCTGGTAATGCAATGCAAGCAATGTGGCATTGATAAGAAAGATGATAAATTAGTGCATCCATTCTGAGTAAGATAGGATCTGAATTTTCTGTCTTTGTATCTACCTTCCACTTTGGGCAAATGTCAATCCTTGGTTGGAAGATGCCCTCCTTAGAATTTTTTACTGCATCTCTCATCCAAGAACAAGACAAATTGATCCAAATGGGTGCCATCAAGGCCTCCAATGATCAATCTCTTTTAGATGGAGAAGCAAATAGTGTGAATGTGAAAGGGAGGCACAAAGGCAAGGACAAGAAGCCATCTGAACCCAAGCTAAATGCCAAGTCAAGTCCATCAAAAGGAGCCTCCAACTCCAAGAAGGACAAACATAAAAGATCTGATAGATAGAAATGTCCCTACTGCAAGAAAGGAAACCACCCAGAGAGATCTTGAATGCACAAGAAAATAGATCAATTAACCAAGCTTCTTGAACAGAACAACATTGTCATTCCAAAAGGTGCAAGAGTGTCTGATTCTGGAAGTGAATCTGATGGTCATGAGGAATGTCATGCATTGATGGGTGGATTTTCGAAATCAAAGACCCTCCTCATAGATTTAGGAGCCTCCAACCCAATGGTCACCTCTGAAGAATCATTTTCTTCTTTAGATCTCAAAGATGGCCTAAATATTCACATGGGAGACAACTCTCAGATCTCTGCCAAAGGGATGGGTACAGTTCATATGGAGCATGGAAAGTTCAAGAATGTTCTATTTGTTCCCTCTATGATAGCAAATTTTTTGTCTATATATCAAATGAATCACACAGGATCACCAAAGAAGGTGATATTTGGTCTCGACACAGTTGATATTACAGAGATCTCCACTAGGAATACTATAGCGAAAGGGTTTGCAAATCATGCCTCCAAGGCATATGAATTCTCACATTTTTTTCCTTTCTCTCTGCCTAATCCTTTGAAATATGATGAAGATCAGAGTGACTCCTCTTCTAATGAAGATGAAGATGAAGATCTTGATGTTGAGATCAAAGTTCAAGAACATTCAGATTCAAATCCAGAACCAACACATGCTCCCAATCCAGGGCCAAGGCCAATATGGGCTCACAAAGTCCTTGCAGCTGTTGGGAACACATTTGAGGATCCATCTAATCACAGAACCACCAGATCTCAGTATCATGCCAACCTTGCACTATGCCATGTATATCTAGCTCTTCCTGAGAGATGCTGCATGATGGTGGGGGTTCGATCTAAAATCTCTTGGAAAGACTCACCATGGAGGACCATTCGCTCCAGTAGCAGAAAGATTTCCTGAAAGACTTGCTTTGGCCAATACATCTTCTACAAAGTCGGAGGCGCATCAAAATACCAGATCCAGATCTAGCACCTGCATTGGCATCCTACAGAGGATCAGCTTGCCAAGTTTTTTGCAAAAGTTTTCACTGAGGAAATATTTTTCCTTCTCTGCTTAGTATGAAGGTTCTTTGAGTTCCTTGATGTTCCTCTTTTGAGGGGGGGTATTTTTCCCATGAGGTTTTCCCCATTTCCTCGGTTAATGGACAGTTTCTTTTTTTATTATCATTTATTTGATTGTATGGGTGACCTTTGGTTCTAGTTAACAGGGCCGAGGATGCAAAGTATGGATTAAGGGGGGGTGTTAGGATATTTCTATACTCCATTCCTTTCCTACCTAGCATTATCATTGTTTTTCATTCAGTCATGCATGCATTTTTGTATGCATTCATGCAATTGCATGCATCCCATTCATCAGTAGCCCTGTCTCCCCGCACCTTGTCCCTAGTATGCTAGCCCCAAGAGCTTCTTTCTGTTCATTTCCAGCCCTCCTAGACAGTGATGCGCCCTATCTTCACCTACCACATGTGAAAGTGTGCCCTCTCTCACCTACCACCAGTGGAAGTTTCTTTTTAACTGACTGCACTCAGTTAGTTGCTTGTTAATTGACTGATACACTTTGTTAGACATCCAGAGAGACTAGTTTATCTATTCTGAATACTGACAGGTTCTGACTACTGACAGCTTCAGTTACATCCAGTTAAGACTATTTATATTCTGTTAAACTCATTTCCATCTAGTTGACTCAGTTTGACAGCTACTAGTGCATTGATGACACTCCACTACTGATCTCGTGATGAGTTCATGCAGGCTAATTCGAACTACCACCTTGGTATTTGAATCATGTCTATTGTAACATTATTGTTTGATATACAGATTAATGAAACATGTGTAATTATTCTGCTCCTATCTGAGTTCTATTGCATCTATGTTCTATTGCTCCATTCTACACCCTTCTTCTATTTTTCTGCAGTTCTTTCTTGTGAGGTATACATTAGCTCTTAGATCTACTGTGAGGATTTCCACAACTATTGGAAATGATGTGTAGGTGCTACACATATTTACATAGAAAATTATTAAGTGGGATTAACACATTTCAAAATGTAACAAATGTAAGGAACATAAACAAAATTACAGAGTTTAATGGAAATATTTGAAAGATACAAATTATAATTACAATGGAAATAAGATTATGCACATTCTATAGGTTTTTCATAAAATTAAAATAGCAATTGACAGTGTTAAAAAAATGTTTGAAATTGTTGCAGACACATAAGAGCTAAAATGAAAATATTAAACTGAAACACACTACCAGCTAAATAATAAATTAAAATATCAGATCGTTACCTAGATCGAGGGGCCCTTCCCGATTTGGGCAACGTGCCTAGACTAGCTAACTCAGATATGGAGAATGCACAATATCTCAACAATCAACCATCGTCATTAAAAATCAATTCTTCTGTTACAAAAATAAAATATCAGCACGCAGGGCTCTTTCTCACATAATTACAATGTCAAACATCTCATACAACAAGAATGGATCCCTCTTCTCCTCTGCACAACTTGATTTATAAATTAATACCTCTGAGGAGAAGATAGAACTGAATCCCCAAAGTTGTGGGGCGTTCAACAAATTATTAATTTTACAAAACCAGTCGTAACTCTAATTCTGGAAAAATTAGGTCTGTTCAGGCACGTTTTTTTCCATATATGTTAAGACATTCCAAAAAATGTTTGGGAAGTGGGTTTAGAATGATTTCCCCGGATTCATCATGAATTGCTCAGAAATCGATCCTGAATTTTGCTTCCTGGAATAATGACGGGAGTGCCAGATCAAGTGTCAAACAGTTTCAGAAATCAAATAAATTTCCAGAACAATGCAGTTGTTGCTTGCTTGTTGGTTGGATTCCTGAAATTTGTGTTGGATCCAAACTGTTGGTGAAGGGCTCCTTCAATTCATGGAAGCATGCGTGAAGGTATTAAAACTTGCATCATATTAAAAATATGCAGAACCTGCATAACAACAATCCATTAGTTTGAAACCTACGTAACCGTTATGCATATGATTAAAGACTAAATCAAATCAATGTCATATTCTATTTGCAAATTAAGTGGCATGACTTTTGGCATTTAAAAATATTAAACAATTAATTACCATTTTCATGAGTTTTGTGTTTTTAAATTAAATAGCATTGAAACATATGAGTTTGGTATTTAAATAATCACTCACTTTTATTAAAATAATAACAATTTTATTTTTATTTTAAATTTAAAACAAATTTTACCAAAAGGAGTTTTAATATGGATAATCATTTTAATATATTACCTTTTCAACTATTGATTTGCTTCAATTTAAAATAATGTAAATTAGTGTACCAAACTCATCATCAAGTCATGGTTTTAATTTGCATATGCAGGTAAGCCAATGAATCAATTCATCATCAAGCCTAGGGTGGAACTCAGTACCGAAAAAAGTGTGTTTGTGAAATATTACATTTAATACATCAAAAGTAAATAGATTAGGCATCTTTTATGTTTATGAGTTTTGATTAATGAAATAAGGTAAAAGATAGCTCTTTTGAAGATAGATGTACTAAATTACGGGTAAATGGGTTGTGAAATTAGTAAAAATAAAGTCATGAAAAAGGAAAAAATTTGGAGCCCATCATCCCCCAGACCGAAGATTTCTAATGTCCATGGGCCATTAATAAATTGAAACTGACATGTATTCTTTTATGTTAACAAGAGTCAGCATGAAATTTCAGAACATTTTTTTTAGAAAAAGAAATATTAATGCCATGTTATGATAATGATCAAAACACTCATAAATTTTAAGATTGGAAATAACCCATGCATACAATTTCACAAATTAAGAATAGTGCTCATGAATACCATATAAGTTATAATAAGGGATTTTCCTTATATCCCTAGATAGAAATCACGAGGATATAGTCTGTAAATCCCATGGGAAACCAGTCATCCCTGCTTCACTTCTCAAAGGTTTGTTGTCATCCAAGTAATATGGATAAAGTTCACATTGGAGTTAAAACTTCTACAATTATGGGTCCCACTTCTAGGATAGTGACATCCTAGATATAGTATGAATTAGACAATAGGGTCTTAAGATCATCTTATGGACATTCTCAAATGGAATTTAAATGAATGATTGGCTTGACCATGTATATATGCACTTAGGGTCTTTATTTGATTGAACTATGTGCATAACAATGTAATTATGATGTCTCTTTTACCCGGCACAGCTTCGTTGCCAGTGAGCTTGTTCAGTACCTCGATGGGTTTACCTTGGTACCATACAAGCATGGCCCTGTTGGATTTTGTGCAACTTCGGAAGATATTATTCATTATATTTTATTGTACTTGATTGTACCTCCTAAGGGAGATGAACTGGATGTAATTATTTATGTAATAACATGTAAGAGTCAATGTAAACCTTGGGGTGCAAATAAACAAAAGAAAATTATTAAAAATAAATTATTTATTGCCCCCAGGTGAAGTCGGACCCATAAGGGAATTTTCCAGTTTTCCCTTGTATAAATAAGAGGCTCGTGCACCTCATTAGCTCATTCACTCACTTAGGAAGTGCACATCACTTGGAGGAGGAAAATTTTGCATCACTTGAAGGAGGAAGCTTATTTGGGGCATCTACTTATGAAAGATACTTTCACATTCTTTCTCTTTCTTTATTTGTACTATGATCTCGGAATTATCATCTCTCTGCGAAGGTTGCTGGGTTTTCTCCCGTTTGGGTTTCCCAGGTTAAACTCTGTGTTGTTGTTTTGTGCTTTGTCTTTTTTCTAGTGATCTTGGTAATGCATTTATGTTTTATGCTATGAATGTATGAAATTTTAACATGGTATCAGAGCAGTTCTAGAAGAAGCCATTGCCGAAGCATTGTCGGAACCCTACCGGAATTAGTCTTCACCCGTCATTTTGAAGAAAAAGAGCCACGGGAATTTCGTTTTTGGCAAGGCTAATCTATTGGTGAAGACAAAATTCAATTCCGAGAACTTTCAATTTTTGACCTAACTCTGTGGCTGCAGCAGAATTAGGGTTTCAGTTTTAACTCATTTCTATTCACAGATTTGGACCAGCCCACCCTCTATTCAACTCTCCTTGCCAAGGCGAATTTATTTGTGGGTTCAGTGTTTCAAATTATTAAATTTCATTTTTGACCTAGCTCCTGCTAGGGTTTCTGAACCAGATCTGCAATCAAGATGATTAGCATGAAGGTTGAAGATCGTTTAGAAGGAGCTTCCAACTTTATCTCTTGGAAGTCTAGGGTTCTTCTACTCCTAGAATAAAATGATCTCTTGCTATATGTAAATGAGAAAGTCCCTGAACCAGAAGCCAAAGAGGATAAATCCCGATGGAGGAAGAATGATGCTAAAGCAAGAAGGATTCTTGTGGATTCTGTGAGAGACCATTTGGTCCCTCAAATCTCAGGAAAGAAGAATGCTAGGAAAATGTTCAAGACCATTATGAAGCTATTTGAACACACTAGCCTAAATGTATCCATGACTTTGAGAAACCAGCCCTCAAATATGAAGATAGCAAAGTCAGAATCCATTGCCTCATACTTCATGAGGATCATAGAACTCCGAGACAAGCTCAGCACCAGTGGAGATCCTATTGGCGATAAGGAGCTTGTTATCCACACTTTAAATGGTCTTCCACCATCATGGGAGTCCTTTATCCAAAGCATAAGTGGTAGATCCAAACTACCAAAGTTTGATAAGCTTTGGGTAGATTGCACTCAGGAAGAGACCAGGATTGTAGCACGGAAAAGACTCCATGGCCATGGCACTCAACCTAAGGAGAACCAAGCTTTTGTTTCTCATGCCACGAAGGGTAAGGGAAAAGGTAGGAAGTTCCTTAAACAAAAGCACCAATATAGGAGACCAAATCCTCACCCAGATCAAAAGGATAAGAAGGACATATCTCAAGTTCAATGCTATAGGTGCAGAAAATATGGACACTACGCAAATAGCTGTCGAAGTTCAAGTAAAAGGAAGCATGATGCCTCAATTGCTGATCTAGAAGAGGATAATCATCGCAAGAAGCAAAGGGATGATGATCGTTCGGAGTTCCTCTTCTAGAAGACCCAGAATGCAAGAACATATATCTCTTATGGTTCCCATAAGAAGGCAGTGGGAGCCCACACACCAAAACAATAAGAGATAAGTATTTTGTTTTCTTGCTTACATAGATCCGTTTTTGTCTTATATAACTATTATATGCAAATCTAATGTGTTGAGCAGTTGATATATTTTACCCTATTATATTATGCATATGAGCTACACAACATTTCATGAAGTTAGTCTAGATTATATCTTCCTCCTACATGCTTAGGGTAGTGCACACTCTTGATGGCATGTTCTAGTGGAGATAAAAGACATCTAGATACTTCCCATAAGTGTTTGATAGACATGTTCATGATTGTTGTGATAAAGTATTAGCTAAGATGCCTGTGTAAACTATTTGTCTTTTCATTTGATTATAAAATGTGACTGATCATCAGTCGGGATTTGACTTGTAGGGAAAAGACCATGTGATTTGGCCTACAAGAGAAGACTTGTTCCGATGGACATATGAATCCTATTGATGTTCAGCACGAAGCTTCCTGGAATATGACTCTCAGCCTAGAAGGATGACCTCGGAGGAAGCTTTCATAGAAGTGAAACCAAAAGTGAGACACCTTCAGATATTTGGCTATCCAGTCTTTATACATGTGCCCCAGTTGGAACCTTCAGGCAAGAAGGGAACCTTTGTGGGATACAGTGAGTCTTGAGATACTTACAAAATCTACATCCGAGGGTCCAGATAGATTGAAGTCAGTAGGGATGTGACCTTTGAAGAAGAATTAGCTGTCGGGAAAGGAAGATGATCAGACATGGAGATCGATGATTAAATGATAGAACCAAAGGAGATGAGATCATCTCCCCCTCTAGTTCAAGAGGGAGTTAGCATAAAAGGATGAACCTATCGATTCCATTGATCCAGTTGATATTCCCATAAATGTTGCAGTAGGTTGGAAAAGACCTAGATGGGCACAACAGACTTAGCATGGAGCATATGGGAAATACAAGGCCATATTTGTTGCCAGAAGATTCTCTCAGAAAGAGGGAGTTGATTATGATGATACATTTGCTCCTGTGGCTCAAGATACTTCCATCAGATTGATCATTGCTATTGCTTCAGCTATGAGATGGAAGATGCATCAAAATGATGCAGGCCCCAACCTTTGCATCAAGGTTGCAGATGATGAGCCACTGATTTTGGTATTGTATGTTGATGACTTGTTTCTCACAAGAAATGAGAAACTCATTGTATGGTGTAAAAAGAATCTCGCCTCTGAGTTTGAAATGAAAGATCTTGGATTGATGTATTACATCTTGGTTTTAGAAGTATGGCAGAGGCAGAAAGAGATTTTCCTAGGACAAGAAAAATACACCATTGATATATTGAAGAGATTCAGAATGTTGGACTACAAGTCCATGGCTACTTCGATGGATGCGAATTGGAAGAAGTTGAGAGATTCTACTTCAGATTCTGATTTGTTTGATCCCACCATTTATCGCTAGTTGATTGGGTCATTGATGTACCTGACCAACACCAGACAAGATATATGTTTTGCTATGAATGCCCTCAGTTAGTTCATGTGTGAATCGAGGCAGATTCACTTGATTGTTGCAAAACATGTGCTCAAATACTTACGTGGCACTGTGGGATATGGATTGAAGTATGCTTCAAATGGTGACCTGATATTGCAGGGGTTTACAAACTCGGATTGGGCCAGATGTGTTGCAGATCGGAAGAGTAATTCTGGATGTTGCTTCAGTTTGGGTTTTGCAGTTATTTCCTGGTGTAGCAGGAAGAAGAACTCGGTATCACTCAGTACTGCACAGGCCGAGTACATGGCTTCTAGCACAGCAACTAGAGAAGCAGTTTGGCTTCGTAAACTCCTGGCAGGATTGTTCGAACAAATTCCAGAGTCGACCGTCATTCACTGTGATAACCAGAGATGTGTGCAGATGTCAGTGAATCCTATATTTCACGATAGGTCGAAGCATATCGAGCTTCGATATCACTTCATTCGTGATATGGTGCAGAAAGGTGCGATCGAGTTACAGTAGGTGCCGACAGACGACCAGACTGTAGATGTTCTCACCAAGGCCCTTCCTAGGGTGAAGTTCGAATACTTTCGCGGAAGACATGGAGTCGAAGAGGACGTATCCCTCCTTGAGAGGGAAAGATGACATTGAGATGCTTGCCCTGCTTTTCCCTGGTTCCTTCTGCAGTCCAGTTACTCAGCCAGATATGGGAGAAATCCCATAGGCAGATGAGTAGGACAATCAACAGTTGGTCGGGCTCACCATGGTACCTTCTGAATTCCATTTACTCATCCATTTATGGGAGAAATCCCATAGGAAGATGAGTAGGACAGTCAGCAGTTGGTCGGGATCACGCTGGTGCCTCTGCAGTCTGGTTACTCAGCTAGATATGGGAGAAATCCCATAGGAATATGAGTAGGATAGTCAGCAGTTGGCCGTGTGGTTGCACAGGTGCCTCTACAGTCCAGATACTCAGCCAGATATGGGAGAAATCCCATAGGCAGAAGAGTAGGACAGTCAGTAGATGGTCGTGCCCTTTTGCTCGTCTGAGATATCAGCCAAGTATGGGAGGACCCCATTGGCAGATGAGACAGGCAGGTAGCAAATGGTATAGCAAAGATGGCACAGCTGATTATCTTAGATATCCAGGATTGAGTGATTCTCCTGGATCCAGGATCGAGTGATTCTCCCGGACTGACCAAAGGACTGGTGAGGATGTCACAGATATTCAGGATTGAGAGATTCTCCTGAAGTCCAGGATCGAGTGATTCTTCTAGACTCATCGAAGGATTGGTGAAGATGATACACTGAGACTGCGTGTACAACCTTCAGTATGCATAGAGATGATGGAGACAGAGTAGAGTACAATATGTAACCCAGATGATTGTGATGCTGATGAAGACCGAATAATATCTTCCTCGTTGAGAGGGAGTGTTGGATTTTGTGCAACTTCAGAAGATATTATTCATTATATTTTATTGTACTTGATTGTACCTCCTAAGGGAGATGAACTGGATGTAATTATTTATGTAATAACATGTAAGAGTCAATGTAAACCTTGGGGTGCAAATAAGCAAAAGAAAATTATTAAAAATAAATTATTTATTGCCCCCAGGTGAAGTCGGACCCATAAGGGAATTTTCCAGTTTGTACTTGTATAAATAAGAGGCTCATGCACCTCATTAGCTCATTCACTCACTTAGGAAGTGCGCATCACTTGGAGGAGGAAAATTTCTCATCACTTGAAGGAGGAAGCTTATTTGGGGCATCTACTTGTGAAAGATACTTTCACATTCTTTCTCTTTCTTTATTTGTACTCTAATCTCGGAATTATCATCTCTCTGCGAAGGTTGCTAGGTTTTCTCCCATTTGGGTTTCCCAGGATAAACTATGTGTTGTTGTTTTGTGCTTTGTCTTTCTTCTAGTGATCTTGGTAATACATTTATGTTTTATGCTATGAATGTATGAAATTTTAACAGGCCCCGCCGCAGTGAACCTATTCAGTACCCCAGCGGGTTTGCTTGTATTTACCGAACTTCCTTATTTAGGATTTTACTCGGCATGGACCCACTTCCAGCAGGCTTGTTCAGTACCCTGACGGGTTTGCCTTGTAACTATATAATTATTTCAAAAGATATTAAAGTATGTGGAAGTTGGTTGGTACTAGATTATATTAAATATGCTAAGCACATAATTCAACATTTAAATTTAATCCCATGAATAACATTATTTATAATAGCCTTAAATTATAATTCATGTCAAAAGAGAATGACCTAAAGTTGTTCTCTAGTCCCTAAGTCGATCTTCTTCATATAAGTTTTAGTAGTGTTCCTCCACAAGTAGAAATGTCACTTACTCTCCTGCTACTAGTTGATAAAGATACTTAAATAACAAGCTTTGATAATGAATCTAGGATGTATAGGTTACCTATGGGTATTACTATGTAGACCTCAAGGTTTAAGTAAATCCCCATAGTGTTAAGTATTAGTCTTCTTAGCAACTATTTTTATGAATAGTTAGAAATATGTATGTGATAGGAAAAATATCATAAATTGTTTTGGTTAAATCATCAATACTATATTCATCTTAATTCATTTATTCAAAAAGAAAACATAAAGTGATGCTGCATTAAATTGATGACTAAACTAACATGATGCAACTTTTATTCATTATTCTACTCTACCTAAAAAGAAACAAAATTCTTTATTAAAGTGTAAGAACTTTTCCAATGTAACCATGTGCGAAGCAAAGTAAGGAACTTACCCATATCCACATATGAAACAATTACCTTGATAATTACTTGGATATGAGAAACCAATCGACCTGTTCGATTTGGAAGCAAGAAGTGTTGAAGGAGAGAATGGAATTATGGCTTGATTACCTCTTGGAACCAAATTTCAATATAATATCTATGTATATCGTCATCTTCTGAACGATTGATTTATGTAGTACATAAAGGATATGTTGATATGCATGTTGATAATTCCTCCATCTCAGGTTGCTCTCCATCAAATGTAGTTCCTAATTTTTTAGTATCCTCTGCAAATTGGCAAGGAGAATCCTTTTGTTGCTCGTGGAATTTGGATCTCCTATCATGTTAGGAGAGGTAGGTAAGTTCTTGAATGCTGTCAAGATGTGTTCTTCTTGAGAAGAAGAGATCCTAGTTGTAGCTAAAAGTTGAGAGAGTTCTTATAAGCTTATCTTCTTTGAAATAATTTTGTCAGTTGACAAGTCCTGCTTCATACAAGGATTAGTGTCGAGGGTTCTTACAACACTCACCATTTTTTATTGATTAAATATATTTTATATTTTTTAAAATTATTTTTATGAAAAATGAAATCAAAACTATCTAAAACACACTTGAGTAAGTTCGTGCAAACCAAAAGAAAACTAATTGGGAAATTGAAAAACACACCACATCGACATATAATAAAACATACTTGTGGAAAAGAAATCAAACTCACACTTGCAAAAGTAAACACACTAATATAAAGGTAAATAAAATCACAGGAAAGTAAACACACGTGCGTAAAAATAAACTTGAACTCCTCGTGATATTTTAGACCTCGTTGTCACCAAGTTATCTGTTCACATGAGTTAGTTCTTCTAAAAGGAAACATTGCAAGAAATTAAGTTGCGGGAAAGTAAACAACAAGGCTTTGGGGCAACCGACTAAACTAGATGCATCAAGCTATTACCTACGGAAGATCCGTAGTGAGGTCATCTTTGTGTCGTAGTGTTTTCCCCTCCCCCTTGTTGTGTAATGTAAAGGAAACCTATCTACCTACCCTTCAACCCCTTTAGCACCTCCTCGGCAACGACGCCAAAAAATGTCGGGAAAAATATATGTTAAAAATTTGACATTAAATTATTGACTGGGATCCATAGACTTAGGGGTGTAGGCACTGTATGTGCAGGGTTGAAGTCTAAACTAGCCTAGTCTAATTTAAACTAATTCCTGCAAACACACTCAATAAAAACAAATAAATAGAGATATCTCAACACCTAAAAAGAAGCATGTTATAGAGAGGCCATATATTACGAATTAGACCTTTAATCTTTTCATTGGTGTTTTGAAGCTATGAGAAACTAAAGTGCGAGAATCCAAAGTACAGGAATTAAAGTAAAGGAAATAAAAGAAAATTTAAAAAAAGGAAAACATAACCAAACCAAAAAACAAACTATAGTAATCAAAGCGAAATAATGTAAAAGAAAACCTATCGAAAACAAAATAAAATATTGCTTCTATTCATTAATTTAGTGACAAGTGACACAAACAAACATTTAGTGTTTATGATTTTAAGTTAAGTTTATTTTTCACTTCCAACTGATGAATGAATTGATGTGCATGATTAAATAACTATTAATTAAAAACATTAAACCTATATTCAAATGACTTCTTATGAAAACAAAGGAAGATAATGAAATAAAAGTAATGTAAAAATGAGTGAAACCTATGAACACCACCTTCAAAACGTAGAAGAATCAACCTTTCAATTGTGTGCATCAATCAAGAGGAAAAGCATGAGCAAATGAATATAATAGAATGTGGAAGAGGAGGTAAATACGATCTTGAATATAATTAAGAAATTATAAATACAATTTTAAAGTTTACATAGTAAATCCCTATGTAAAATTAAATAGATTGAAGTTGCAAACACGCGTTAGAATGCATATTTAGTGTAGGATATCAATATGAGAATGCATGGTTCTATAATAAATAAAATAAATCGATGCCAACCACACACTATTGGAAATGATGCATAGGTGCTTCAAATATTTACATAGAAAATTATTAAGTGGTATTGATACATTTCAAAATGTAACAGATGTAAGGAACATAAATAAAACTACAGAGTTTAATGGAAAGATTTGGAAGATACAAATTATAATTACAATGGAAATAATATTAGGCACAATTTGAAGGTTTTTCATAAAATTAAAATAACAATTGGCAATGTTAAAAGAATGTTTGAAATCGTTGCAAACACAAAGAGATAAAATGAAAATATTAAACTGAAACACACTGCAAGCTAACTAATAAATTAAAATATCAGACCATTACCTGGATTGAGTGGCCCTTCCCGATCTGGGAAACGTGCCTAGACTAGCTAACTCAGATCTGGAGAATGCACAATATCTCAACAATCAACCATCATCATTAAAAATCAATTCTTCTGTTACAAAAAATATATATCAGCACGCAGGCCTCTTTCTCACATAATTACAATGTCAAACATCTCATACAACAAGAATGGATCCCTCTGCTCCTCTGCACACTTTGATTTATACATTAATACCTCTAAGGAGAAGATAGAACTGAATCCCCAAAGCTCTAGGTCGTTCAACAAATTATTAATTTTACAAAACCAGTAGTAACCCTAATTCTAGAAAAATTACATCTCTTCAACAATGTTTTTCTCCATATCTGTTAAGAAATTCCAAAAAATTTCCCCATAGGAGTAAATGACCATATTTGGGAAGTGGGTTTCTAACGGTTTCTCCATATTCATCATGAAATGATCAGAAATCGATCCTGAATTTTGCTTCCTAGAATGATGGCAGGATTGCCAAATCAAGTGCCGGACGGTTTCAAAAATCAAATAAATTTCCAAAACAATGGAGTTGTTGCTTGCTTGCTGGCTGGATTCTTGGAATTTGTGCTGGATCCAAATTGTTGGTGAATGGCTCTTTCAATTCATGGAAGCATGCGTGAAGGTATCAAAACTTGCATCATATTAAAAATATGTGTAACCTGCATAACAACAATCCATTAGTTTGAGGAAGATATAATGTTTAACGGTAGCATTCCAGAAGTTTGAAGCAAGGAAGAGGTGCAGGAGCTCGGGGTTTGTAGGGTAGGATGGTGATTATACATGGGAGGGGCTCATCCCCTCCTCCTCGGCCTGAACAGGAGATGACGACAAAGACTCTAAACATGCATCGGGAGGAATACGAAATCATAGGAGAGGGTTGCAGCACAAAGGTTGAGCTGATGGCCTCTGGAAAAGGGAAAGCGAGTACGGGGGTGTGCATTCCTAAGTAGACTAGTACTCTTGCAATATCGGTGAATCCAATCAAGGTTAAAGAAAGAATTCAACATATGACAGACCATGCATTAATAGGTAAATTCATGGGTATATGGCCCTCAGAGAAGGCACTAACGTGGTGGATTCACTCAACCTGGAAGTCGAAAGGGCATTTTGATCTCCTGCTGGGATTGAAGGGATTTTTTATTGTGGTTTTTATCAATGTGGAAGACAAGGACATAATATTTGAGGGTGGACCTTATTTCTACTACTCAATTGGGATTTTTTTACGGATGTGGAAGGATCACTTCAACCCAGATAAGGAGGATCTGTCTATAGCCCCAGTGTGGATCAGACTCTACTCACTACCAACTGAATACTGGGATCCTGATATACTAAAGGCAATTGGAGGAGCTCTAGGGCATTTTGTGAAAATCTTGGATCAAACTAAGCAAGGAAGGTATGTATCGTATGCCCGGCTATGTGTCTATATGAATATCTCTAAAACACTTCCTGATGGAATCACCTTAAACTGGGAAGAGTATGAATGGTTTCAAACCCTTGATTATGAACACGTTCCGTTTCGGTGCTAACGGTGTCATACACATGGACATATAGCTCGCGACTGCCATCTAAATCTCCCTGAGGAGATTCTGGGAATTAAATATTAGGATCGGCGCGATGCTGAAGGCTTTACTAAGATCACTAGTCATAAAAGAGCGGGCAGGAGACATAATGGTGTTGATTTGAAGAGGAAAGAACAGAGTACTAATAGCTTCACAGCTTTGGACCCTAATACGGCAGACCCCCTGATTCAAGAAAAAATACTGAAAACCCCTATTACGGAGGTAGATAAGCCTACCGCATTAGCTGAGATCAATCACAAAAATAAAACTGATAGCAAGAACACTCTGGGGACTGAACAGATGGAGCAGGAACTAGAGGAGATGGAGCTAGGAGAATTAGATCTTGATAGTATGGAAGAGGCCTGTAAAAACATTGAGGTACACTCCATTACGGATACTCAATTGAAGATTTTGAAGGATGATATCCTTAAAACAAAACCTACCCCAAGCTTGGGAATCGGTCCTCTCAAGCTAAAGGAGAGTAAGAGAAAATTTAAAGAAGGAGGACTGAACAGAGGAAGAAGATCAAATAGGGAATGCATAGGGGAAATCGGGGCTCGATTGGTTGATTCTGGCCAATATCCGACGATCCAGCAAGCTCTTCTATCTATGAGATACAGTGTTTGATGAAAATTCTTTCATGGAATATTCGAGGGACTAATGGTCCTCGAAAATGTAATGTCCCCATTTTGACCCCCTTTGTATTAAATCGTAAATAATGTAAATATTGTAATTTGATCATGGTGAGGAGCTCAAGGCCAAGGCCCCACCATTGACTTAGCATTTTGTATCGGCAATTAAAAATAGATGCCTATGGTTCTTGTGCGAGATGGGAACAATGTAAATAAGACATCATGTAAATACGAATTTTAATGGAAAAACCCACAACTAGCTATGCAATGCAACAAAACGATGGGGCATGATTCTACAAGGAATAGGGAGGGGAAATAACCAAACCCTTGAGCCACTAGGGTCAGCCCATGTGTCAATAAGAAAACCCATGAACTCTTAACTATCCATTTTGTCTCATGCACCCAATCATTTAATTCTTCCAAAGATTGGTTGGGACAGTTAATGTCCTGGGATTGGAGAAGTATGGCAGTCAGATTTCGTGCATGGGCAAGCCATCAACCTAAAAATCATATTTTTGGCTTGCTGGGCAAGAAAACCCCCACGAAATGCTGCCTAAGGCAATTCTTCATCCATTACATTCTTCCTCTCACGCAGACTGAGCTCACTAGAATTTATCCTCACGTTTTTCACCATAACCCTGCGTTTTTCCATGCCCAGGAACTCGTTTTTGGTATTGTGCAATAGCTGGGGAAGGAGGGACGCGAATTGGGATAGGGGGAGAGGTCGTTTTTGCCCCTGGGGCATTTTTCTGGAATGGGTTTTTCTCTCCCAGTCGAATTTTCCAAGTGCCCATACGTTTTGAGTCTACCCACATTTTTCTGAAGCTCAGGAAACCCCATCTCATGCATCCCACTGTTGAAACGTTTTTCTCATGCTCAGCAAGTGTAGTTTTGCTGTTATGTGCATCCTTGTTTTGATGTGAACCTGTGAGCAAGAAACTGGAGTGGTAGTGGACAGAATTGGCTTGATAAACCTAGTGTAGGGAGTAACCTCTCAAGAAGATCAAGAGGGTTGGCTACTTTTCTATGCACACCCTGAGAGCACTAGAAAGGAAGGTATGGCTTGAGGGACTGTGTGACAGTGAAGAGAATACTTCCTTGTGTTGGGTGTGTAGGCATTGTGAGTGCCAAGTTGAATAGATCTGGGAGAGGTACCCATAGCTCTGTGGTTGAGCTCACTAGCTTAGCAATTCTTCCCTTCCATGTCCTAGCAGCCTGATAAACCAAATTGCAGATTGGCTTGGCTCATCTTGGTGTATGCTTGGCTATGTGTGAGTCTGTTGTTCCCTGGTTCCTTGTAGAAATCCTGCCCAGCTCGGGGGTGGCAGTTGTATCAAGAGATTGATAAGCACAACTGGCCTATGGTTGGGTGGAACGTTGCAGATGCATAGCTGGTTGCTTGGGACTATTTGTTAAGATAAGTGTTCTCTTGTGCTTAACTTTGCAATTGTTATTTCGTGAATATTATAAATGTATGATGGATGTGTTAATGAATTTACTTCCGCTGTGTTTTCAAATTATTATGCATTTCCATATGCTCTTTCAATTACTTGAATACTTAGTTAAAAGCTCCATTTTAAATTGAATGATTGTTTACTAAGTATGGGACTAGATGCCCGGTGTTAGCACCACGTCCTCTCGATCATGCTGGTATGATGGGAGGGGACGTTACAGTTTGGTATCAGAGCTGCTGGTTGCAGCATTGGACCTCTATGGGCCAAATCCAATTGCATTCATCACTGAAAGAAAGAAATATTTCAAATTTTTCCTAAGTGTTTTTGAAATTTTTTGTTTAAGACTGTTTCGGAAAGAATTCTCGAATGTCTTCCGTAACTGCGGAAGCATTCGGCGAATTGCTCCGAAACTGCGGAAGCATTCCGCAAGTTTTTCCGCAACGCGGAAGAATTCGGCGAACTGCTCCGAAACGACAGAAATTTTTTCAAAGTATTCGGCGTCGAAAGGAAAATTTCGGAAGGAATTCTCTTCCGAAATTGCGGAAGAATTCCACGAATCATTCCGCAACGCGGAAGAGTTCGGCGAGTCGTTCAAAAATTGCGGAAGACTTCGGCGAATCGTTCCGAAATTGCGGAAGACTTCGACGAATCGTTCCGCAACTGCGGAAGACTTTGCCGAATCGTTCCGCAACTGCGGAAGACTTTATCGAATCATTTCGCAACTGCAGAAGACTTCGGCGAATCGTTCTGCAATTGTGGAAGACTTCGGCGAATCGTTTCGCAATTGCGGAAGCATTCCGCAAGTCGCCCCGCAATTGCGGAAGCGTTCACCAAACCGCCCCGCAATTGCGGAAGGCTTCAGCAAATCGCCCCGCAATTGCGGAAGCGTTAACCAAACTGCCCCGCAATTGCGGAAGGCTTCAGCAAATCGCCCCGCAATTGCGGAAGCGTTCACCAAACCACCCCGAAACCGCGAAAGCGTTCGGTGAATTGCTCCCCAACTGCGGAAGCATTCGCCGAATTGCTCCGCAACTGTGGAAGCATTCGCCGAATTGCTCCGCAATTGTGGAAGCGATCGGCGAGTCGCCCAAAGCTACGGTGAGATTCCTAAAAAAAAAAAAAAAAAAAAAACGAGGGCGCTGCCCTCGACCCGCCCTGCAGTGGCGGGAAGCCACAAGGGGGCAAGACCCCTTGACCCCCTTTCTTTTTCCCCCTCATATGTCGTTGTTTGTGATTTGACGAATTGTCAGTATGGCATTTTTCCACGTGCATGAAGTAAGTTATGAATTCCTAAGAATGTAATGCAGCTAACAATTGTGTTGATGAACACATTTCACAGAGTCACAGTTACAGCAGGGTAGCACTCTAGATAATACAGTCAGAGAGTTTTGGATCTTGGTTGGGCCAAGAAAATCAACATTATGGATGATGCACAGGATCCCTATGAGCCTGAGACAAATGCCATGGGGGAGAACATACATGTTGAAAATGCTGAAACAAAATCTAATGGGAGAAGAAATCAAGAGACCCCTCCAGGTATTGCAGCCACCATGAGAAGCCTAAGGGTGGAGTTGCAAAGTTGCAGAGAAGATAATGAAAGGATGATTAAAGCTCAGGAAGAACAAAATCAGTTGAATGCAACCATGCTACAGAGTTTGAAAGACATCCAAAGGCAGATAAACTCTGGGCATCGACATCAAATCTAGAAAGGGGTGGGAGTAGTTCTAGAAGGAATTCCCATAAGAGGGCCAGTAACCCAAGAAGAGTTTCTACAGACAGAACATATACTCCAGAAACCTCCTCTAATGAATCATCTGACTCTGAAGAATCCATTGAGGGTTCAAGCTCTTCATCTCACATGAGTAAGAGGAAGAAGCACTACAAGAACAATTCACATGGGGAATTTAAGAAGGCAAAACCTCCTACATTTGATGGAGAGATAAAGTCCGGTCAAGAAGCTGAGGCTTGGCTTCTTGGGATGAGAAAGTATTTCCAAGTCCAAGACTACTCGGGAAATATGAAGGCAAGGGTAGCCATCTTCAACTTGAATGGAAGAGCATCTATATGGTGGAAACACACCGGGCAAGTGAAGAAGATCAATGAGAGGAAGATTGTGTGGAAACAGTTCAAGAAATACTTCAAGCAGAAGTACCTCTCTGATAGGTACTATGATGATAAGATCAAAGAGTTCCATGAACTGAGATTGGGACAATCGACCATGGAAGAATATGCAAACAAGTTCTTGGAGCTGCTGAGGTATGTCAAGTATATTCGAGATGATAAGGTCAAAATTCAGCGTTTCCTAAGTGGATTGCCCCAGTCATATAAAGACAGAATTGAGTTCGATGAACCTCGAACTCTAGAGGAGGCCATAAGAAAGGCCAAGTATTGCTTTGATCAGAACAGAAGCAAACCGGAATTCCATAAGGCATGGAAGGATAGGAAAAACGAAAAGTTTGATCAAAGGAAGAAGGGGTTCAAGCCTCCTCAATTCCAGAATCAACAAAGGCAACCATCACAGGTTGTGACTAAGCCAACTAGGATGATGGGAGACAAGCCAAGGGATCCAAAGGAGCCAAGAGAACCACTTCAATGTTGGGGTTGTGGAGGAGACCACATGCTTAGGAACTGTCCACATAGGAATGGGAATGCAAATCAATTTCACAACATCCAAGGAGCTGGAACTGTGGGTCAAGTGGCAAGGACAATCCCTAGAATCTATGCAGCAGTAGACGACCGCCAAGCAGATCATCAGTCAACTTGGGTTGAAGTTGAAGGTAAGATTGCTAAGCAATCTGTTTCTATTTTGATTGATCCTGGATCTACTCACAGTTATGTCACTCCTAGAATTGTTGAGATTTGTGTTTTCAAGAAATTAAAGCATAGTAAATCATGGTTAGTTCAACTAGCCACTGGAACCAAGAGAAAAGTTAGTGAAATAGTAGAGAAATGTCCATTAGAGATGGATGGGCTATTCACCTATGCAGATCTGAATATTTTGCCACTAGGTTCCTATGATATTCTCATTGGAATGGATTGGTTAGAAGCACACAGGGTTAAACTTGACTGCTACAATAAGACATTTGAATGCATGGACGAAGAAGGAAACCCGAGGGTTGTAAAAGGCATTCCAAAGGTGACTTCTGTTAGACAGGTTTCAGCCATGCAACTGAAGAAGTTCTGTAGGAAGGGATGTCAACTGTATGCAGCCCACATTTTAGAGGCAGCAGGGAATGAAACTCATAAATTGGAGGACTATCATATATTGCAAGAATTCAGGGATGTTTTTCCTGATGAGATTCTGGGGCTCCCTCCAAAGAGAGACATTGACTTTACAATTGAACTTGTGCCAGGAGCGGCACCAGTGTCTAAGACACCCTACAGGATGAGTACACCAGAATTGCTAGAATTGAAGATGCAATTGCAAGAGTTGCTGAAAAAGAAATATATTAGGCCAAGTGTGTCCCCGTGGGGAGCACCTGTTCTATTTGTGAAAAAGAAAGATGGAACACTCAGGTTATGTATTGACTACAGTCAGTTGAACAAAGTCATTGTGAAGAACAAATACCCATTGCCCCGAATTGATGACCTTTTTGACCAAATGAGAGGAGCAAAGGTATTTTCAAAGATTGACTTGAGGTATGGTTACCATCAGGTAAGAATTAAAGAAGAAGATATTCATAAGACTGCCTTTAGAACAAGGTATGGACACTGTGAGTTTGTAGTGGTACCATTCGGTCTCACAAATGCACCAGCTACATTCATGTGTCTCATGAATAATGTTTTTAGCAAGTATTTGGACAAGTTTGTTCTTGTGTTCCTAGACGACATTCTCATCTATTCTAAGAATGAAGAAGAGCATGAAGAACATTTGAGAATGACAATGCAATTATTAAGGGAGCATAAGTTGTATGCCAAGTTGAGCAAATGTGACTTTTATAAGATAGAATTCATTATTTGGGTCACATCATCTCTGACGAAGGAATATCTATAGACCCTGAGAAGATTGAAGCCATCATGAATTGGCCAACTCCAAGGAATGTGACTGATGTGAGATCTTTTATGGGCCTTGCTGGTTACTACAGGAGGTTTATCGAAGGATTCTCCAAGGTTGCAAACCCGATCACTTCTTTGCAAAATAAGGGGATAAAATTTGAATGGTCACCAAGATGTGAGGAAAGTTTTCAGCGGTTGAAGAATCTTCTTACAAGTGCACCTATTCTGAAGATTGCAGACCCGGAAAAAGACTTTGTGGTGTGTACAGATGCATGCAATCAAGGACTTGGAGGAGTTCTTATGCAAGACAACCACGTGATATGCTATGAGTCAAGAAAGTTGAAGGAGCATGAGAAGAACTATGCTACTCATGATATAGAACTTGCAGCCATAGTACATGCATTACTTAATGGGAAGAAAATTTGAGTTAAGGACAGACCATTGTGGTCTGAAATACTTGTTTGATCAGCCAACTTTAAATGCCAGGCAAGCTAGATGGTTGGAATTTTTGTGTGAATTTGATTTCAAAATCAAACACATAAAAGGGAAAGAAAACAAGGTGGCTGATGCACTCAGCAGGAAGATACGTGAAATGTATGTGGCAGTGCTTAGTACTTGCCAACCAGATTTGAAGCAACAAATTGTTAACCATATGGTTGAGGATGAAGTGTACGTGCAGATAAAGGACAAATTGCAGCAGCAAGACCTTGGCAAGAAGTATGAAGGCTATCATTTGGAAGAAAGCGAACTTCTTACTTATAAGAATAGAGTCTATATTCCAAATGCGGCAGATTTGAGGAGGATTGTTATGGATGAAATCCATAAAGCTCCATACTCTGGTCACCCAGGATATCAGAAAACAATTGCTACAGCAAGGAAATATTATTTCTGGCCGGGCATGAAGAAGGATGTCGCTGAATACATTTCTAAGTGCATGGAATGTCAACAGGTGAAGAGTGAACACCAACATCCAGCAGGTTTATTGCTTCCAGTGCCAATTCTAGAATGGAAATGGGAAGTAATATCCATGGATTTTATTACAGGATTGCCAATGACTAAGAGACAACATGATTCCATCATGGTTGAGGTGGACAAGTTAACAAAGGCAGCACATTTCATACCGGTTAAATCCACACATAAAGCCGATGCCATTGCAAATATTTTCATGAAGGAAATGTTCAGATTACATGGGTTGCCTAAGGCAATAATTTCTGACAGGGATACCAAGTTCACTTCCAATTTTTGGAAAGGACTCTTTGCAGATCTGGGTACACAGCTAAGCTTTAGTACCGCATACCATCCTCAAACAGATGGACAAACAGAAAGAGTAAATCGGGTGCTTGAAGACATGCTCCGCATGTATGTAATGGACAAACCATCCAAGTGGGAGGATTATCTACACTTGGTAGAATTTGCATATAACAATGGGCAACAAGCATCATTGGGAATGAGTCCTTATGAGGTTTTGTATGGCAGAAGGTGTAGGACACCAGTGACTTGGGACAATCCAGTGAACAGAATTGTACTTGGGCCAGAATCGCTTAAGGAAATGGAGCAAGAAGTTTCCAAGATCCGACAAAATTTAAAAGTAGCCAGGATAGACAGAAAAGCTATGCAGATAAACATAGAGTGCATAGGGAATTCAATGTTGGGGATCATGTGTATCTTAGAGTGAGATCAAGGAAGAGTTCCTTGAAGCTTGGGAGTTGTGCCAAGCTATCACCTAGATATTGTGGACCATTTGAAGTGCTTGAAAGAATAGGACCAGTTGCATATAGACTTGCATTGCCTGCTAGCACTAAAGCTCATAATGTTTTTCATGTCTCATTGCTTAAGAAATATGTACATGATCCTAACCATGTGATTAATTGGGATGTGATCCAGGTGGAACCCGAGGGAGAATTCCAAACCGATCCATTGTGCATCCTAGACAAGAAGGTAACATTGCTCCGGAACCGAGCCATCGGACAGGTAAAGGTGCAATGGAAGCACTACAGTCTCAATGAGGCTACATGGGAGCTGAAGGATGCCATGAGGGTGGCATATCCATTTTTGTTCAATTTTGATGAGCACTGAGGACAATGCTAATGTAAGGGGAGGGGAATGTAATGTCCCCATTTTGACCCCCTTTGTATTAAATCGTAAATAATGTAAATATTGTAATTTGATCATGGTGAGGAGCTCAAGGCCAAGGCCCCACCATTGACTTATCATTTTGTATCGGAAATTAAAAATAGATGTTCTTGTGCGAGATGGGCACAATGTAAATAAGACATCATGTAAATACGAATTTTAATGGAAAAACCCACAACTAGCTATGCAATGCAACAAAACGATGGGGCATGATTCTACAAGGAATAGGGAGGGAAAATAACCAAACCCTTGAGCCACTAGGGTCATCCCATGTGTCAATAAGAAAGCCCATGAACTCTTAACTATCCATTTTGTCTCATGCACCCAATCATTTAATTCTTCCAAAGATTGGTTGGGACAGTTAATGTCTTGGGATTGGAGAAGTATGGCAGTCAGATTTCGTGCATGGGCAAGCCATCAACCTAAAAATCATATTTTTGGCTTGCTAGGCAAGAAAACCCCCACAAAATGCTGCCTAAGGCAATTCTTCATCCATTACGTTCTTCCTCTCAAGC
Source organism: Larix kaempferi (assembly GCA_027924585.1). Taxonomy (NCBI): domain Eukaryota; kingdom Viridiplantae; phylum Streptophyta; class Pinopsida; order Pinales; family Pinaceae; genus Larix; species Larix kaempferi. Next base: position 22,887,686 of record BSBM01000361.1, read on the forward strand.
AGACTGAGCTCACTGGAATTTATCCTCACGTTTTTCACCATAACCCTGCGTTTTTCCATGCCCAGGAACTCATTTTTGGTATTGTGCAATAGCTGGGGAAGGAGGGACGCGAATTGGGATAGGGGGAGAGGTCGTTTTTGCCCCTAGGGCATTTTTCTGGAATGGGTTTTGCTCTCCCAGTCGAATTTTCCAAGTGCCCATACGTTTTGAGTCTACCCACGTTTTTCTGAAGCTCAGGAAAACCCATCTCATGCATTCCACTGTTGAAACGTTTTTCTCATGCTCAGCAAGTGTAGTTTTGCTATTATGTGCATCCTTGTTTTGATGTGAACCTGTGAGCAAGAAACTGGAGTGGTAGTGGACAGAATTGGCTTGATAAACCTAGTGTAGGGAGTAACCTCTCAAGAAGATCAAGAGGGCTGGCTACTTTTCTATGCACACCCTGAGAGCACTAGAAAGGAAGGTATAGCTTGAGGGACTATGTGGCAGTGAAGAGAATACTTCCTTGTGTTGGGTGTGTAGGCATTGTGAGTGCCAATTTGAATAGATATGGGAGAGGTACCCATAGCTCTGTGGTTGAGCTCACTAGCTTAGCAATTCTTCCCTTCCATGTCCTAGCAGCTTGATAAACCCAATTGCAGATTGGCTTGGCTCATCTTGGTGTATGCTTGGCTATGTGTGAGTCTGTTGTTCCCTGGTTCCTTGTAGAAATCCTGCCTAGCTCGGGGGTGGCAGTTGTATCAAGAGGTTGATAAGCACAACTGGCCTATGGTTGGGTGGAATGTTGCAGATGCATAGCTGGTTGCTTGGGACTATTTGTTAAGATAAGTGTTCTCTTGTGCTTAACTTTGCAATTGTTATTTCATGAATATTATAAATGTATGATGGATGTGTTAATGAATTTACTTCCGCTGTGTTTTCAAATGATTATGCATTTCCATATGCTCTTTCAATTACTTGAATACTTAGTTAAAAGCTCCATTTTAAATTGAATGATTGTTTACTAAGTATGGGACTAGATGCCCGGTGTTAGCACCACGTCCTCTCGATCATGCTGGTATGATGGGAGGGGACGTTACAGAAAATAGAAGACTTTAAAAAGTAAGATTATGAAAGAAAAACCTGTTGTGGTTATGTTACAAGAAACCAAGTGTTCGGGGGCTCACCTGGAACTGAACGCGTGTAGCGTATGGAAGAATTGTAAGTGTATGTCGCTAGATGTTGTTGGGCAGTCGGGAGGTGTGGTGATCCTCTGGGATCCCCGGCTGGTAATACTTACTGACTTTCTATCCACTAAGTTTAGTCTATCTGCTTCTTTCCATCTTTTAGGTACCAACGCCAAGGGGATCATTACGAATGTGTATGGGCCGAGTAGCCACCCTGAGAAGCGTAATTTCATTAATAGTCTCTCTAGGCTTAGGAGTATGTTTGAAGGACAACACTGGATTATGGGGGGATATTTTAACTTGATCAGATCACTGGCCAAGAAGAAAGGGGGCAGGCGAATCCTAACTCCGGAAAACACTTTGTTCGATGAATTCATTGAGACCAGTAAATTGATTGATGTGGTTATGGGAAGTAATGGTTTCACCTGGAATAAAAAACGTGGAGGGGAGAATCGGGGGGCACTCTGTCTTCCAGTCCACTCGCGTCTTCAGGCTCTGATCATTGGCCAATCTCCCTTATTTGGAGTAATATTGGTACTAATATGAATAGGCCTTTCAGATTCGAGAGTTTCGGGCTTACCCATAAAGACTTTCATACTAATATGGAGGAGTGCTGGAGGAGTACAGTTCCTCCTCAAGGGCCTAAGATCTATTGTTTCCAGCAACAGTTGAAACTATTAAAACAAAGCATAAAAAGATGGAATAAAGATGTCTTTGGAGACATTCTAGCTGATATTACTGAGCTTGAGGTTAAGATGGCCCTGGTTCAAGAAAGCATCATGAGGATCGGCTTGACGGTTGAGCTAGCAGGGGAGGAAAAAAACTTATCTAAACAGTTATATCAAAGACAAAACCAGGAGGAACTGTTGTAGAAACAGAAGTCTAGAAACTAATGGTTAAAGGATGGGGATAAGAACACAAAGTTCTTTCATAGAGCAACCATTTAACATAGACACCAGAATCAGATTTGTAATCTTCGTACTAATAAGGGAATTGTTTTGGATTCGCATGAGGATATTGAGAAGGAACTCTTGTCTAATTTTAAGGATGTTACGACGGAACCGCTGATTGATCGTTCTGCAGCCTGTAGGGAGATCAAGGATATAATTCCTTGAATCATTACTAATGAGCAGAATGAGATGCTCACTCATCCTATTAAATTCCAGGAGGTTGAGGATGCTATCAATCAAATGGAGGATGGTAAATGTTCGGATATCCACATCATCTTTTTCAGGATCTTGCATGCAATTAGGGTTTGCATGCATCCCAGTCACCAGGTTGATGCCTCCAGCACCTTAGCCACCTTATTCTAGCACCCGGGAGCTTCTTACATCAGAGTTTCATCCCTCCTAGTCTGGAAGGCGCCCACTTCTCACCTACTACCAGAGAAGGGCGCACTTCTTCACCTACCACTGCAGTTTCACTTCAGTTACACTCAGTTAGCTCTGATTCTCCCTGATTTGAGGCTAGTTTCACTCTCGACTGACTGTTTCACTCCGTTGGACCTCCAGATTGACTAGATGACTTGTTCTGACTTCAGTTAGCCTCCCATGCGCCCTCCACTGAGCCCACTTCCCTATATCAGTGCTACACACTTCAGTTACACATGTTACACTTAGTTAGACTCAGATTGACACCTGGATGACTGGTTCTTGTGCATTGATGACCACCACTGATTGATGATGAGGACTCCTAGTTGGAGTCAAGCTACTCCATTCAGTGATTTGAATGACCTCCTTAGGCAATTCGAATTGCTCAGTCATAGTGACTGTATTCTATTGTAATCATTCACCCTTACTGGGATATTGAGCACTGCTGCATGTTTTGCACAGTTTTACACCATATTTTCTATGTTCATCTATTGTGATTGATTTACTTGTTCATTAGATCTGCTGTGAATAATTTTACAGTAAATCCCCTAGGCCTGATGGTTTTACGGTAAATTTTTTCCATCACTTTTGGGACTTGATCAAAATTGAAGTGTGGCAGGTGGGGGAAGAATCTCGACGAATGAAAGGGGTTATCCCTGCATTAAATTCCACTTTTATTACCCTGATCCCAAAAACTCCAGGGACTGAAAGAGATGAGATGTTCAGACCCATATCGTTGTGCAATATCATTTATAAAATCATGACGAAAGTTCTGGCTAACAGACTTAAACCCCTCCTTCCAACTTTGATTTCTTTGGAACATATGGGCTTTGTTGAAGGAAGATAGATTCTGGATGGTATTATCCTTGCTCAGGAAGTATTACATTCCTTTAAGAGTACTAAAAATGCTGATATTCTTCTAAAGTTAGATCTATCAAAAGACTATGATAAACTTACCTGGAATTATATGAAAGAGATAATGGAATCCTTTGGGTTCAGTGAGACTTGGATCAAATGGATTGCTAATTTGACTTCTTCTGCGTTATTTTTTATTCTGATTAATGGGAACCCTTCCGATGTTTTTAAACCTACTCGGGGAATTCTCCAAGGAGATCCTCTGTCGCCCTTTCTCTTTGTGATTATGACTGAGGGTCTTGGCAGGCTTATTCCTCATTTGGTTGAGTAGGAGAAAATCAAAGGTCTCAAATTTCCACCTTATGAAAAGGCTATCACGGATCAATAGTTTGTTGATGACACTCTCTTGATGGGCCACTCCTCGGTTCAGGAATCCAGACAAATTAAAAAGGCCTTGAACCTCTTCTTAAAAGTGTCGGGGCTTACCTTGAATATGGATAAATCTTTGGTTTTTTTCTTCAATACTCCCCCTGCTACTCAAAGGAACATAGTAAGGATTATAGGTTTCAATAAGAGTTCCCTTCCAACCAAATACTTAGGTGCTCCGCTCTCGGATACAATTCTTAAGAAGGTGTCATGGGAAGACTTGTTAAGTAAAATGCGTGAGAAACTATCTAACTGGACCTTCCGTGCTCTTAACTTTCCGGGTAGAGTGGTACTGATTAAAAGTGTCCTGCAATCTTTTCCTTTGTATCTTTTTTTTCTATTTTATCGGCACTGAAATCGGTTCTTAAGGAGATCAGATATATCCAAATATCCTTTCTTTGGGGAGGCAATATTGAGCATTGGAAATGGCCCCTGGTGGATTGGGAGACTCTGTGCAAAACTAAACAGGAAGGGGGGCTTGGTCTTAGAGATCTGGAGAAGATGAATTTAGTGTGTGGAGCCAATATTTGGTGGCGGTGGCTCAATCATACTAACGACTAGTGGGCTGGTTTTTGGGGGAAGAAGTATGCTTTAGAGGTGGAAAAACAAGATTGGGTCAGGATGGACGGGTCGAAACAGGGGTCTCAGATTTGGAATATGGCAAGGAATGGACGAAATCTGATAAGAAAACACTGTTTTTGGGAAGTCAGGAAAGGAACATCAACCAATTTATGGTCCAATGCTTGGCAGCAAGAGCCAACTCTGTCAACCTTGATAACTGACATTCCTGTATATTCTCCTGCTCTCAACCACAATTGGCAGACAATTGATTATTATTGGCTGGAGGACCCTAATGACAAAGGGTTTCGTGTGTGGAAACCTTTAAATTGGTGGATGGAAAATTATGGAGAGGAGATTGGTAAAAATATTCATGAAACCCTGCAACAGCGTATGATTAAATCTCAGTTAGGATTGGAAATCCTGCGGTGGGGACACCGGCCTAAGGGTATGTTCACCATGAAGAAGGCCTATTATTTTCAAGGTGGGCATGATAATCCTATTAATGACAGAATGTGGAAGCGCCTGTGGGATAACAAGCTATGGCCTAAAATTACCCTCTACCTCTGGCTGGTGCTGAGGAATTTTTTTTTGACTTGGGACAATATTATGAAACGGGACTTTGAGGGACCATCGTACTGCATTCTCTGTGGGAAGCATGGGGAAACGGTTGGTCATCTTCTTGATGAGTGTGGGTTCGCCTCTTAACTATGGGATAAGGGAGCTGTGATCATCCGAATGTCAGAGAGAATTCATGCAGACCCTGTGGGAATGATTAAGGGTTGGAGGAAGGATCCGTTCCAGGGGATAATTACTAACAGAATCTGGGCTCTTTTCGTTGGATTTCTTGTTTGGGAAGTATGGAAAGAGCGGAATAGATGCATTTTTACAGGAAAACTTCAGCAATGCAATGACATATGGAATCTTATTCAACGTGGAATTGTCGAGACTCTACAATTAACTATTTGGAATGAGCAAGATCTTAACTTACAGGTGAATGAAGTCAGTATTCTGAATCTCTGGGGAATTAGGACTTTACCTAATTATATCGGTAGCATTCGGGCTCGGCGACTATCCATAGAAAGTCCGGGGACCTAGTCTCCTCCTCTACCAGGGTGGCTAAAACTCAACTTCAACGGAGCATCGAAGGGTAATCTTGGAAACACTGGATATGGGGGTGTCATACGGGATGACCATGGAATTGTTCAATATAGCTATTATGGACACCTGGGTGTTGAAACCAATAACGTGGTTGAGTGTGAGGCGATGCTACAAGGGCTATGCCTGGCAGTTAGACGTGGCATCAGATGTATACAAGTGGAGGGGGACTCCAAAATACTAATTCAGATCGCCACAAGGATGATGAATGGGAGTCGAGCGGCTAAACTTGCACCAGCATGGAGGTTGGCATGGAGGCTGACGTGCTTGGAAAGTATCATAGCAGCGATGACCTCGATCACCTTCCACCATGTAAGACGTAGTGCCAACTGTCTGGCTGACGTGCTCGCCAACCAGGGTGTCAGCTATGTAGAGGAAGGATGGGACGACGAGAAGCTTGACATGAGGATAAGCACGTGTTGGAATGAATGCATGAGAATTGAGGAGAGTGACATTTATGTGAAGAATGATGTCATTGGCAGGCATCTGGAGTAATGTGATGTGATGGAGGTTAATTGGTGGGGTTTTCATATGTGCAAAAGGAACTGGAGGCCTTATGGTAATCATTTTGGAAATTTAATGGCCTGTCCCTCCATGAGTTATTTGCTTGTGAGAACCATGATGAGCATTGAACCGAAGTGTGGGATGGAGACTGGTTTCAGATCTCCCACGTTTAGAATTGAGGATACGGAGCAGGGGTACGAGATCATGACATCGCCCAAGGACAAGCGGAAGTATGATAGAGCTTATATCATTATGATGAATTTAATGGTGGATAATGGTGCCTGGCCTTTAAATCATCCCTACAAGGTCGGCATTCCTCATCTATATCACCATTCTGCGAAAGTCTGTGTTGTGCTGATTTATTTGGTGTTTTCTTGTTGGTATGAGTGTGTTATTTCTGTTGTTAAGAGTATGCCTCCGAGGGGTCGTCCTACTCGTCGGGGTCGTCATGGCTAGGGGGAACCGAGTAACCGGAACCAAGAGGGTTTAGCTCAGACCGGGTCGAGCATAGATCAATGGAGAGTGGCCATGATTGTTGTTTTCTTTCGACGTCTGTTCCTCGAGCCTTTACAAAATGAGCTTGAGGAATTGGAAGGGAATTTATAGAGAATTGTGGGAGAACAAGAGCTTCCTCCTGAAGTGGTTGCGATGGTTGACTGGGTTCAGGACCCTGGTAACACCAAAGACCGTATGGCTCTCTATAGTCGAGCAGTGGTTATGCTCTGGGTTACTAAAACTATTATAGCCCAGACCCTGGATAATCGGGTGGACATTCTTGAAGGTTCGGAGCAGATGAAGAAATTGGAGGAGCTTTGTAAAGAGCATGCTGAGGAATCCAAATGGATTCATATGAAGCTGGACGCAATTGCTGGTGATCTGGGAATTTCCTACTTAACTAGGCCGAGGAAGGTGGAGAATCCAAAGGTCATTGATCTCCGTGGAAAGGCTACTGTAGAGGTTACGTTGCTGGTTATTAACATTGAGTATGAAGCTGGACTGGCGAGCTGAGGTGTTTTGGTATCTGCGGTTGGGGTCAGCCCTGTCCTGTGTTTTTATGAAGATACTTTCTGTTTTTGGGCCTATGAGGTCCTCTGGTCTGATTCAGGGACTTTGCTGGTGTCTGCTGTGGTTCGTATCTTGCTCTGGCTTTATGATTTCGGGACCTTTTTGGAATGCCTGCTCTCAGCTTACTTTGCTTGTATGGGGACTAGTTATGTTTGTTCTACTGGCTTTGGTATTTTTTTGTATTGTTGTTATGATGACAGGTAAGGCTTGCTTTTTCAGCCTTGTTCTCTCTAGGTTGGGTAGCAGGTTTTGGACTTTTGGTCGTAAGTGGTTTAGCTTAAGTAGATATGTTCTGGATTGTCATAATGTTGATCTTATTTTCTGGTTATGGGAGGAAGACATACAGAATTTTTGTAATCTCAGTGGTGGTTACTTAAGCACTCTGATGGATGGAAAAAGAATGACTGTAATTCTGATCCGACAGTAATAGAATGATGTTTTTTTTGCTAAAAAAAAACAAAAAAACAATCCATTAGTTTGAAACCTACGTAACCGTTATGCATATGATTAAAGACTAAATCAAATCAATGTCATATTCTATTTGCAAATTAAGTGGCATGACTTCTGGCATTTAAAAATATTAAACAATTAATTACCATTTTCACGAGTGTTGTGTTTTTAAATTAAATAGCATTGAAACATATGAGTTTCGTATTTAAATAATCAACTCACTTTTATTTAAATAATAACAATTTTATTTATATTTTAAATTTAAAACAAATTTTACCAAAAGGAGTTTTAATATGGATAATCATTTTAATATATCACCTTTTCAACTACTGATTATAATGTAAATTAATGTACCAAATTCATCATCAAGTCATGATTTTAATTTGCTTATGCAGGTAAGCCAATGAGTCAATTCATCATCAAGCCTAGGGAGGAACTCAGTACCAGAAAAAGTGTGTTTGCGCAAGATAACATTTAATACATCAAAAGTAAATAGATTAGACATATTTTATATTTATGAGTTTTGATTAATGAAATAAGGTACACAAGATAGCTATTTTGAATATAGATGTACTAAATTACGAGTAAATGGGCTGTGAAATTAGTAAAAATAAAGTCATGAAAAAGGAAATTTTTTGGATCCCATCAAATACGCTGAGAAAGGTTCGCTCATTGGAGAATTTACATCTGAAAATAATCCATAGAACATCTAACCTAGCCCTCCCAAAAAACTACAGAGATGCCAAATCATTAAGAAAGAGATAAAAAACGTTAGGAAATCGTTGGAGTACTTACCCCGAAAAGCTTATGATATTCACATAGAACTCGCCAACATTATCCGATTAGATATGTGGGAGATGGTGGATGTCGCTGTAGAAATTAAATGCGAGAAAATTACAAATAAAACTAGGCTAAAACAATCAATGAAACTAAACAATCTAAATAAACCACGGTCTAAAGGAAACAAGCAGATAAAAAGCAAAACAAACGTAGTGAACCTGATGGATTTGGACCTCGATGAAGAAACCCGGAGCATTTTGCAATATGGTTTGAATTTTTTCATAGAACCAATAAAATTTCCAGTAGAAAATCTAATTTGTGACATTGAAGTGGCAATAAAAAACCTTCCCAAAGAGAAAGTAGATGAAATAAGGCTACAATGTGCTTTAACCATAAAGAAAGCTAAACCACCAAAAAGAAACCTAAGTATAGAGGAGTCAACCGCGTTAAAAACCTAAAAGAAAATTCAAACATAAAAATATTGAAAGTCGATAAAGGGAATACTATGGTAATAATGAAGGCATAAGACTATGACCAGAAAATGTATGAGCATCTGAGTTGTGGCAGCTACAAGAAATTAGAAGGAGACCCAAGTAAGAAAGTGGTTAATGAAATTAAGGAAAAAATCACGAAATCGAACCTGGATAGAGAATCGAAGGACAAGCTTATTCCAAAAGATAACATAGCACCTCAAATTTATAGACTCCCAAAAGTGCATAAAGGGGGAATTCCACCTCGACCCATTGTTAGCACGATTGGGTCCCCTTCATACAAATTGGCAAAATACCTAGTGAACAAACTTAAATGTTTAGTTGGTCAAACAACCTCCTATGTAAAAGAATTTACAAGATGGATAAACGAGATCAAAGACGATATGTTCAAATGACATTCTCGTTAGCTTTGATGTAGTCTCACTTTACACGAAGATTCACATTATTGAAGCCATTGGGATTATTAGAAATATAGTGGATGAAGACGCAATCAAATTGATTGGGGTTTTCCTTAAATTGTTGGGCCGAGAGGCCCTTTCTACACCCCAATGTGGATGAGATGTGTCACGGCTGTCACATGTCGCTCCAAATGTAAATTTCAATTTCAATTTCCATTCATGTATCCTCACATTTCAAATATTTTTTTCATAAATAGTTACAAGAATAACTATTTTACTTCATAATCAATGAATGAACGCAATTTTTGCATAGTTGTACGGTTTATCTGTTATTGTTTAGGATCCCAAATTGGAATAGCACATGGATGTATATATTGGATTATGTATTGTTAAGTTAATAATAGAACAATAAGTAAGATATTAGTTTTGTGATAATTGCAAATTAACCAATAATTGGGTAAATTGAAAGCATTTTACTTCACAATTAATCAATGAATGCAACTTTTGTGTATTTGTAGGATCTATATGTTATAATTTACAAAATGAAATAGTTGGCACTTGGACGATTAAATTTGGGTAAATAACTGTTTTACTTCATAACCAATGAACGAATGCAATTTTTGTCTATTTGTAGGATTGATGTGTTATACTTTAGAACATGTAATAGTTGGCACTTAGGCCATTAAATTTGGGTAAATAACTATTTTACTTCATAATTAATTAATTAATTAATTTTTTGTTTATTTGTAGTATTTATGTGTTAGCATTTACAACATGATTCCAAATTGGAATAGTTTGTGGTTAGATATTAGTTTTGGGTGAATATATATTTTACTTCATAATTAATTAATTAATGCAACTTTGGCCTATTTTTCAGATATCCAAATTGGAATAGTTGGTGCTTGAATGATTATAACCTAAAATAGATTAGACTAAATATATTTTTAAGTTAATAATATAACAATGAGTTAAATATTAGTTTTGTAATAATTGCATATTAATAAACCAACATAGATCCATCTTAATGCTCAATCAAGCGCCGAGACCAGTGATAAAATCCCTTGAGGTGCAATCCCCTTTTAGAGTCATAAAATTCCTCAAGAGATTTGATCCCTATCAACCCTTGATAGAGCCAGAGTTAAGATGGATCTATGCTGGTGTATTTCATCTTTAGGGGAGAATAATATGAACAGATTAAGGGAGTGGAAATAGGTTCCCATCTATCCCTTGTAGTTGCAAATCTATACATCGAACCTTTCGATGAACAATCCATAGATTCGTTTACTCTCATGCCTACAAAATGGAAGAGGTTTGTTGAAGATACCAATGTGGTATGGCCACATGGAGAAAAAAACTTAAAACTATTTTTTAACCATCTCAACAATAAGAATGAACATAAAATTCACAATCGAAATGGAATACAAAAGAAGAAAACCTTTCCTTGATGAACTTATATCTAGAAAAAATGATGGTTCAATATCTCATTAAGTCTACAAAAATAAGACACTTACGGATAGGTACCTTCATGCAAAATCACACCACCCTCCCTCTCAGAATAATGGCATGATCAACACATTGGTAACTAGGGCCATGCGGATCTCAGATGAGGAGCACGTCGAAAAATAACTACAACACTTATTGGAGGTCTTAAAAAAGAATGGCTATAATAATAACCAATTCAAAAAAATAATCATAAAAGCAAAGAGACCATGAAAAATAAGACAAGAAGCTATGAATATATATAATGAAACTCTCCCATATATTAAAGGAACCACAGAGAAACTAGCTAAGATAATTTAAAAAAAAAAACATAAATGTCACATTCACCTCGCCTAACACCATGAGAAGAATCCTTGATTCAGTCAAAGACCCAATAAGAGAAGGAGCTTACATATGGGTCATCACATTCCATGTTCATGCGGAAAAGTGTACATTGCAGAAAGATGAAGATCCTTAGACGTGAGACTGAAGGAACATTGTGTTGATCTTAGACATGATAGAAATAAGAAATCACCTCTATCCGAACATTTCCACAAAAAGAAACATCAAATCTTCCCTAAAAATACAAGAATCATAGCCAAAGTTGACCACTATAGCAAGAGAAAAATAAGGGAGAAAGTATAAATTAAAATCCACCAAAATAATGTAAATAGAGATGAGGGAATGAAGCTTAGTGAAACCTGGAATCCCTTGCTACAAATGCTTACACATCAAAGAACTACAATGGGACGACACACTCCTACATGACACTTTAGCATATATTTATAAAAGGCCAAGACACTTAAACTCCTTGAGCACTGTGATCTCCTGAAGATGGTCCCTGAGAGGGATCGAAACATTGAGAGATGGTTTCATCACAACACAGTTTCCTATTCTTAAAATTTGGTCATGTGTAAAAGAAATGCTTTTCAATCAGATTGATTCCCTCCATGGAAGGGATGTGTTGAGAAAGGTTTTCTCACTGGATAACTTGGGTCTGAAAATAAGCCGTAAAACAGTTGACCTAGCCTTCCTAAAAAATTGCAGAGATGCCAATGTAATACACGGGTTTGCTACCATAAAACACCACCTTAACAATGATAGAAATGACCACTTATTCAACTCACTGAGCTCGTGAATCATTAGGGAAGAGATAAAAAATGATAGGAAATCGCTAGAGAACTTATCCCAAAAATCTTATGATCTTAACGTATAACTTGCCAACATAATCTGAGTAGATATGTGGGAGATGGTGGATACTGATATAGGAATTAAATGTGAGAACATTACACAAAAAACTCGATTAAAATAGTGGAAGAAACTGGACAATCTAAAGAAACGACAGTTTGCAGGAAACAAGTAGATAAAAAAAAGCATGGTGAACCTGATGGATTTCGACCTCGATGAAGAAACCCAAAGCATTTTGGAATATGGTCTGAATTTTTCCATAGCACCAAGAAATTTTTTGGTAGAAAATCTAATTTTTGACATTTAAGCAGCAATTAAAAACCTTCCCGAAGAGCAAGCAGATGAAGTAAGGCTAGAATGTGCTTTAACCATCAAGAAATATAAACCACCAAAAAGAAACCTAAGTATAGAGGAGTCAAACACATTAAAAAATGAAGAGACATTTCACACATAAAACTATTGAAATCCCATAAAGGCAATGCTACGATAATAATGAAGGAAGAAGACTACGATCAAAAAGTGCATGAACATTTGAGTTGCGGTAGCTACAAGAAATTAGAAGGAGACCCCAGCAAGAAAGTGGTTAATGAAATTAAGAAATCAATCACGAAATTGAACCTGGATAGAGAATTGAAGGACAACCTTATTCCAAAACAAAACATAGTACTTTGGATTTATAGACTGCCAAAAGTGGGTAAAGAGGGAATTCCACTTCGACCCATTGTTAACATGATTAGGTCCCCTTCATACAAATTGGAAAAATAGTTGGTGAACAAACTTAAATGTTTAGCTAGTCAAACAAGTACAACCTCCTACATAAAAGACTCTACAAGCTAGATAAACAAGATGAAATATGATATGCTCATGAAAAACAAGATTCTCATCAACTTTGATGTAGTCTCACTTTACACGAAGATTCCCATTACAGAATCCATTGGGATTATAGGAAATATAGTAGATAAATACACAACCATATTTTTCGAGGTTTTCCTTAAATCAACATATTTCATCTTTAGGGGAGAATACTATGAACATATTGAGGGAGTGGCAATGGGTTCCCCTCTATCCCCTGTAGTTGCAAATCTATACATGGAACATTTAGAAGACAAGCCATTAATTCGTTTCCTCTTAGACCTACAAAATGGAAGAGGTTTGTTGACATGTTAGGAACCCATGTCTTTCCTTTGTTAGTATATTATTGTTGGACGCATATGCTTTGTAAGTCATCCCGTAGTATTTATTGATCCATAGTTTGTGTTATTGTTGTTTGGCGCATATGCTTTGTAAGTCGCTTGTAGTATTGTTGATCCATAGTTTGTATTGGCCCATGGTTTTGATCCATAGTATTGGCGCCTAGACTTAGTATATAAGTGTGTGTTGAGGCCTATGAAGGTACCATGAAGTTATTTGTATTGAGCTTGCTCAAAGGACGTTGCCCCTTCGAAGTGGCCTGTGATCAATAAAAGTGATTCTGAGTTCTATTATTTATGTTATCTCGTGTATTTTCATTAATTAATTGTTGCAAGTTCATCACATCTGGTATCAGAGCACTTTCTTGGGCTTGTTGAGTGGAATTTCTGCCAAAAAAAAAAAATCGCATCTGTTGCAAGTTCGGATCTGGGAATAATCCCTATCCGCTTAATTGTGGGAAGTACTTGGGAATAAGCCCTAAAACTCATTGTGAGGAGTACCACAGGAACCCCAAAGTAGATGTCCCATTGAGAGGACCTGCCAGCAAAAAGGGCAACGACCCCTACCTGATTGACTAGTTCCCACCCGTGAGGTAAACCAAGAGCTGTCGTTTGTGGCAAAGCGGTTATCAGTTTTACTTGAGCCGTGGAGTGAGGGGTACTACCCCAATACGCAAGCCGTTAGACAGCATTGGTGGTCGAGTGAAACCCCTGAACTGTTAGGAAGCCGCATATACCTGGGGTCCATATCTATTTTCAGCTGAACTATTGCCGATCACTTCCGCGTCGTTTCAGATCCAGCCGTTTCAGATCCATTCTAACAGTCATTTCAGATCTATTCTAAAAGTCATTTCAAATCCAACCATTTTCGATACATTCGGCGTCGTTTCAGATCCCTCTTTTCCGATCACTTCCGCGTCGTTGTAGATCGATCTATTTCTGATCCCTTCCGTGCCATTGCAAATCGATCTATTTCCGATCCCTTCTACGCCATTGCAGATCCATTCCTGAAAAAAAAAATTAAATATATATATAATTCCATTTTTTCTCCATATCTTCCTTGTTTTCACTCTGTTTCCCTTGAAACTTCCTTGACACCCCTGTAATCCCATTTTGCATATTTCATTCATGATGACCCTATCCCAAATTCCACTTCCCAAAGCCCGAAATCCCACATTTGTCTATTTTTAGGGTTTTTCATAACTTCTTCGGATTTCACCCAATCACCTTCAAATTTTACCACAAAGTTCATTTCCTAATTCTGCTTCTTTGTCCCTCTCTGCCAAATTTTCTCATTCTTTCACCCCGCTTCTGAAATCCTCATTTTCTGCTTCCCTGTCCATTCGACAGTGCCCAAAACCTATTCAAACCCAAATTACCCTTCAGATTTTTTCCCAGATCCAGATTTTCCTTTACTGAAATGGTTTTTGTTTTTGTTTTTCTACCCACTCCAAAAAAAAACTCCTGGTTATGGTTGTCACCCGCGCAGGAGCAAAAACCATGGAAGAAGCACTTCCAACCATCCAAGCCAAACTCCAGGATCAGGATGAAAATTTTCTCGGTCTCCATCTTGAGCATTCAGCCGTGAACAACAAACGATAGTATGAGTCTTCATCAGACAATGGGTTCTCTTCTTCCAGCAATTTTCGTGGTCCAAAGCTTGATTTTCCTTGCTTCAATGGTACTGATCCGACTGGATGGATCTATCGTGCAGAACAGTATTTCAGTCTGCATAATACTTTTGATGTCAACAAAGTTCCACTTGCATCCTTTCATTTGGAACATGAAGCTCTTCAAAGGTACCGTTAGTACATCAAGGCTCATGAAGAGCCAAAATGGATAGATTTTTGCTAGCTCCTTTTAGACCGATTTGGTCCTAGTGCTTTTGATGACTTCACAAGATCCCTCACTAAACTTCACCAAATTGGCACCGTGAGAAAGTACCAAACCGAATTTGAGAAACTAGCCAACCACACCGAAGGATTGTCTGATGACTTCTACCGGAGTTGTTTATCAGTGGTCTAAAGGATGCAATCCGCTCTGAGGTCAAAATGTTCTGTCCCAACACAATGATGGAAGCCCTGGGGTTGGCTAAGTTGGCATAAGACAATATTGCAGCCCAACAGCGCTCCAAACCCACTTTTATTCCCTTCTGAAATATGGGTTTTCAACAACCTCCCATCCCGCTAGCTCCTCGACCCACTCCTATCAAGCATTTTTCTGAAACCGAGATGCAAGCACGCATAGAAAAAGGGCTTTGTTATAATTGTGATGAGAAATTCACTCGGGAACATAGATGTGTTCAGCAAAAGCTCTATCTCTTGGATATGGATTCTCTGCCTGCCTCTGAAATTGGTGAAGACGCTCCAGATACAATGGATGCTCAGGTCGACATTCCGGAGCCGCCTATTGACCCTCCGTCTCAGGATGACCAGCCATAGATATCTCTCCATGCTTTAGCTGGAATCACCACCCCCCAAACCATGCGGGTCATGGGTTACTTCAATAAGCTTCCTCTTACAATACTCATTTATTCTGGTAGCACTCATAATTTCATTGACCCTCGGATCGCTAAACAGGCTGATTGTTTTATCCATCCTTGCTCCAAATTTGAAGTCATGGTTGCTAATGGGGGCACCTTACCTTGCAAAGGGAAGTGTCGTAATGTGCGTATCTCTATGGGATATTATAACCTGCGCTCTGACATGTTTTCCTTGACCTTGGGCGGATGTGATGTGGGTTTGGGCGCTCAATGGCTACGCACACTTGGCCCCATCTTATGGGATTTTGCTGAACTTTGGATGCATTTTTCCCCCAATGGACAAAAACACACATTGGCAGGCTTACAACCAGGGTTTCTCAGCATCATCAGTTCACATCGCATGGAAAAAATCCTTAAGAAGAATTCACATGGTGTCAACGCCCAGATCCATTCCATTCAGATGCAACCATCAGCGGTCTCCACTACTCCTTTGGATCTACAAAAAAATTTGGATCGATATACAGGTGTCTTTACTGAACCAGTGGGATTTCCACCTTCAAGGCCAGAGGACCATCGTATTCAGCTCCTTCCTGGGGGATGGGATGTTAGGAACCCATGTCTTTCCTTTGTTAGTATATTGTTGTTGGACGCATATGCTTTGTAAGTCGTCCCGTAGTATTTGTTGATCCATAGTTTGTGTTATTGTTGTTTGGCGCATATGCTTTGTAAGTCGCCCGTAGTATTGTTGATCCATAGTTTGTATTGGCCCATGGTTTTGACCCATAGTATTGGTGCCTAGACTTAGTATATAAGTGTGTGTTGAGGCATATGAAGGCACCGTGAAGTTATTTGTATTGAGCTTGCTCAAAGGAGGTTTCCCCCTCGAAATGGCCTGCGATCAATAAAAGTGATTCTGAGTCCTGTTATTTCTGTTATCTCATGTATTTTCATTAATTAATTGTTGCGGGTTCATCACATGACGATACCAATGTGGTGTGGCCACATGGAGAAAACAACTTAAAACTATTTTCTAACCATCTCAACAATCAGAATGAAAATATAAAATTCAAAATCGAAATGGAAGAAAAAAGAAGCATACCTTTTCTTGAAGTACTTATATCTATAAAAAATGATGGTTCAATTCTCATCGAGTCTAAAGAAAGAAGACACATACGAATAGGTACCTTCATGCGAAATCACACCACCCTCCCTCTTAGAAGAATGGAATAATTAACACATTGGTAACAATGGCCATGAGGATCTCAAATGAGGAGCAAGTCGAAAAATAACTACAACACTTATTGGAGGTATTAAAAAAGAATGACTATAATGATAACCAATGCAACAAAATTATCATAAAAGCAAAAAGACCACGACATATAAGACAAGAAGATACAAATATATATAATGCAACCCTCCCATATATTAAAGAAACCACAGAGAAACTAGTTAAAATATTTCAAAACATAAATGTCACATTCACCCCACCTAACACCATGAGAAGAATCCTTGCTTCAGTCAAATACCCAATAAGAGAAGGAGCTTACAAAGGGTCTATCGCATTCCATGTTCATGTGGAAAAGTGTACATTGGAGAAACAGGAAGATCCTTAGACGTCAAGCTAAAATAACATTGTGATGATCTTAGACGTGATATAAATAAGAAATCATCTCTATCTAAACATGTCCACAACACGAAACATCAAATATTCCTCGAAAATACAAGAATCATAGCCAAAGCTAACCACTACACCAAGAGAAAAGTAAGGGAGAAAGTAGAAATTAAGATCCACCCAAATAACCTAAATAGAGAAATGGGCATGAAGCTTAGTGAAACTTGGAATCCCTTACTACAAATGTTTACACATCAAATAAATGCAATGGGCCAACACACTCCTACATGACACTTTAACATATATTTATAAAATTCCAATACGCTTAAACTCCTTGAGCACCGTGATCTCTTGAAGATGGCCCGTGAGAGGGATCAAAATTTCGAGATATGGTTTCATCACAACAGAGTTTCATCTTCTTAAAATCTGTTCTGTACATAAAATAATTTTTTTTCAATCAGATCGATTCCCTCCAGGGAAGGAATGCATTGAAAATGGTTCATTCACCGGAGAACTTGCATCTGAAAATAATCCACAGAATAGTTGACCTAACCTTCCTTAAAAAATACAAATATGCCAATGTAATACCTGGGTTCGCTACCAATATAAAACACCACTTTAACAGCAGTAGAAATGACCACTTATTCAATGCACTCATCTTGCAAATCATTAGGGAAGAGATTAAAAACGTTAGGAAATCACTGGAGCACTTATCCCTAAAAGCTTATGATATTCACATATAACTCGCCAGCATAATTCGAGTAAATATGTGGGAGATGGTGGAAGCCACTATAGGATTTAAATGTGAGAACATTACACAGAAAACTAGGTTAAAATAGTGGAATAAACTAGATAATCTAAAGAAACAATTGTCATGAAGAAACAAGCAGATAAAAAGGAAAACAAACATAGTGAACCTAATGGATTTGGACCTCGATGAAGCAACCCAAATAATTTTGGAATATGGTATGATTGTTTTTGTAGGACCAAGAAAAATTCCAGTAGAAAATCTAATTTGTGACATTGAAGCAGAAATAAAAAACCTTCCCAAACAGGAAGCAGATGAAGTAAGGATAGAATGTGCTTTAACCATCAAGAAATCTAAGCCACCAAAAAGAAACCTAAGTATAGAGGATTCAACTTCATTAAAAAACCGAAGATACAATTTAGACATAAAATTCTTGAAAGCCAATAAAGGTAATGCTATGGTAATAATGAAGGCAAAAGACTACGATCATAAAATGCATGAACATCTAAGTTGCGATAACTACAAGAAATTAGAAGGAGACCCAAGCAAGAAAGTGGTTAATGAAATTAATAAAGCAATCATGAAATCAAACCTATATAGAGAATCAAAGGACAAGCTTATTCCAAAATATAACATAGTACCTCGGATTTACAGACATCCAAAAGTGCATAAAGAGGGAATTCCACTTCGACACATTGTTAACACGATTGGGTTTCCTTCATACAAATTGGAAAAATAGTTAGCGAACAAAATTAAATGTTTAGTTATTCAAACAACCTCCTAAGTAAAGGAATATACAATCTAGATAAACGAGATCAAAGACAATATGCTTACAAAAAACGACATTCTCCTCAGGTTTGATGTAGTCTCACTTAACACAAATATTCCCATTATAGAGGCCATTGGGATTATCAGAAATATAGTAGACGAAGACACAACCATATTGGTCAAGGTTTGCCTTAAATTGATGTATTTCAACTTTAGGGGAGAATACTATTAACATATTGAGGGAGTGGCAATGGGTTCCCCTTTATCCCCCATAGTTGCAAATCTATACATGGGACATTTCAAAGAACAAGCCATCAATTCATTTCCTCTCATACCTACAAAATGGAAGAGGTTTGTTGATGATACTAATGTGGTATGGTCACAAGTAGAAAACAAATTAAATTTTTTTTTTAACCATCTCAATAATTAGAATGAAAACATAAAATTCGCAATCGAGATGGAAGATAAAAGAATCATACCTTTCCTCAATGTATTTATATCTAGAAAAAACGATG
This sequence comes from Larix kaempferi, assembly GCA_027924585.1. Taxonomy (NCBI): domain Eukaryota; kingdom Viridiplantae; phylum Streptophyta; class Pinopsida; order Pinales; family Pinaceae; genus Larix; species Larix kaempferi. The sequence goes on from BSBM01000361.1 coordinate 22,906,889, forward strand.
GTTCGTGATATCATCAAGTGTACAGAAAGAAGACACATACAAATAGGTACCTTCATGCGAAATCACACCACCCTCCCTCTCAAAATAATGGCATAATCAACACACAGGTAACTAGGTCCATGAGGATCTCAGATGAGGAGCACGCCAAAAAAGAACTACAACACTTATTGGAGGTCTTAAAAATAATGGCTATAATAATAACCAATTCAACAAAATAATCACAAAAGCAAAAAGATCACGACAAATAAGACAAGAAGATATAGATAGATATAATGCAACTCTCCCATATATTAAAGGAACAACAAAGAAACTAGATAAAATACTTCGAAAAAAGAAAATAAATGTCACATTAACCCTACCTAACACCATGAGAAGAATCCTTGATTCAGTCAAAGACCCAATAAGAGAAGGAGATTACAAAGGGGTCTATCATATTCCACGTTCATGCAGAAAAGTGTATAGTGGACAAATAGGAAGATCCTTAGACATCATATTGAAAGAACATTGTGCTAATATTAGACATGATAAAAATAAGAAATCAACTCTAGCCAAACATGTACACAACACAAAACATCAAATATTCCTTGAAAATATAAGAATCATATCCACGGCTAACTACTACACCAAGAGAAAATTAAGGGAGAAAGTATAATTAAAATCCACCCAAATAACATAAATAGAGATGAGTGCATGAAGCTTAGCAAAACTTGGAATCCCTTGCTACAAATTCTTACACATCAAAGAACTGCAATGGTATGACACACTCTTACATGACACTTTAACATATATTTATAAAATTCCAAGACACTTAAACTCCTTAAGCACCGTGATCTCCTGAAGATAGTCTCTAAGAGGGATCAAAATGTTGAGAGATGGTTTCATCACAATGCAGTTTCCTCTTCTTAAAAAAAGTGTTCCCATGATTCCCACATCCATTATTTCATACTGGATTCATATATTCATCACCCAAAGAACCATCCTAATAGGGATATGCTTGCCATGTCATCCACCTTATTCATTCTAATGTCCTCAAAGAATAGTAGATTGATTTTGGGTTTTTTCACACACTTATTGTTCCATGCACCTTTAGTGGATGAGGAGGTAACTTTCCTTTTTGGCCTAGAATCATAAGCACTAGGGTTGAAACTTGAAGTTGTGTGGCTTACATAATCCATTATCACCCAAATCTCCAACTATGGAATCATAACATTGTAGTGTACCTTCCACAAGCATTAGGGTTGAAACTTGAAGTTGTGTGGCTTAGATAATCTATTATCACCCAAATCTCCAACTATGGAATCATAACATTGTAGTGTACCTTCCACAGGACTGTCAAAACAATTAACAAAGTTTATGAATAGGGGGTTTTCTTGAAGTAAACCATTACCCATATTGACAATTATCATGGGATCCAATGGATTATGATGGTTCAAATGAATTTCCATGGTATCATTACCTTTTATTCGCGTTGTGAATCGTGTACCTGAACAACCTTTTCCTTAAAGACGAATCAAATATGTCATGTATGTTCAAACCATATTTATTCTTGGTATATCATCCCAAAAATCATATTCGTGCATATATATGATGTTGGAGTGGGTCCTTTCATATCTCCCCAAAAAATTAATTTTCCTGTGCCCTAAACCTTTATCTCAACAACATGGATAAGGAGGACCTGAGGAAAAAGAGAGCTTTCCCCCATTATGTCTTCAAAATAATCTAATAATTTCTCATTTATTTCCATTATGAGTGAGAACTAAGATTGCAGAAACCCCAGGCATGTGAAAAGCGTAGGTATTCCTCCATTAGGAATCTCCCTCAAATCTTCATTGACTAGTTAACTCATATTTAACCTACTTAGGTTAAAAATAATAGCTAGTTAACCCATATTTTTGCCCTAAATTTGTCTTTCTTGTAAATTTCCAAGATAATTTATTTTAATTATTTAACCCAACCACCTTCTCTCTATATATATATACATCCAAAATCATGTGACAAATTCTAAGCAATAAAAAACATATTTTGGCATCCCTTGATTAAATAGCTTAATTAGATAACACACATGGTAGAATTGGGTATAATGTTATGTTCTCATGTTTGTTATTATCTCTTTCATATACGTAACTACACACACACCTAAGGATATCAATAATGAATAGGAGATACTTTCCAAACACCTTGTTTAATAAGTCCTAAAATGTTTTATTTAACTTTGCAAGAGATACTTTGCAAAAGATGAATGGAATCTACCAAAATTGGTAGTGGCCCGGTGAGTCTTGAACACAATATTCTCTTGGCCTTGAGTTATATGTAACGTCAATATTGGAAAAAAATTGGCACCGTGTACTTTGACATATATCAAAATATCATTGTGAGCCACGAGGAACTTATTTTTTTATAGGGATTTGATTAAGTGTTATGTAATAAATACAAATGCACTGAGAATTATCAATTTTCCTCCCCAAGATAATGGGAGCATCAAAAGGAATCTTACTAGGAGTTATGATCCCATCTTATAAGAGTTCATCCATAAGTATTTCAATCTCAAAATTTTGAAAATAGACATATCTATGGGGACAAATAATCATGGGTCCTTTAGTCATGATCAATCTTAATAGTATGTTCCATACACATGTCAAGTTGAATTTCTATGAGCATCTCTTGGAATACCGCATTTTATTTCTATAGTAGGGTATAGGAAATGATTATAAGTCTCCTAGGAAGGTTTCAGCTCAACATAGTGCAAGTAAGCGATGAATCCAAATTAGTCATTCTTTAGAATTTTGGGCATGTGCTTGGATTTAATAATCTGGACACTTTTAGGTGGAAGGCCTTTGATAGAAATTATGTGACCATCTTGGTTAAAGGAGAGGATATTCTCCTAATGGTTAGTGGAGTAGGTATTTATGGAAATAAGCCATCAAGTACCCAAACAAAACCTAATCATCTAACATTTGTGATATAAAAGTTGTCCTTAAAAGTGTAGTCTTCCACTACAAGTTCCAACTTTTGTGCCACACCTTCATATAATATGTTTATGACCTAGGATGATAATGGGGAAGAATTCATAAGTATTACAATGGAATATTAATCTCTTAACATGTTTCTTATTAAGAACATTGAGAGTACTATTAGGATGAACTGGAACAAACAGTGTTTGTTTTTAATGTTGGCATAAAACTTGAAGGTGTGAAGACTACTCAACCCAGTTGTTGTAGCAATGCATATAGATGGTTTTGTTATTTCTAATGGTAGTGTTGATTGGTATTCTAGATTGTAACCATTATATGGTTGTTCATGAAGAGTATCCTCCTCAAATTTATATTCATATTCAAATTGGTATAGAACTTTATCCATAAAATGTTTTTGAGGTTTGTAAACATGTTCCTTAAACCAAGGCAAATATCATTTATAACATGGGTTTAAGATTGGCGTATTATGATTTTTAGACAAGGGGGAGATTACGGATTTTGATTTATGGCACCAGGGACTCCCCTTTTATTATCCCTCATGTATGATTTATAACTTATTTTACTAGAGCCAAGTATATTTCTCTTTATAGTTTCAACACGATTCTCTAATCGTGTAGCCACTATGGTGACTTTTTCCAAAAACAATAGGTTCAAACATTGTTACCTCAATGTATATTTATCTTCTATATTTGAAATGTAGATGTTGTTGATTTTTAATCTTAATTGCAGAATTACAATAGTACTTGAAAACAACGAATAATCAGAAGCATAAACATCCACAGTCGACACATAAATTTACCTTGGGAAAACCCTCTATAACTTGAGGGAGAAAACCCCAAGAAAATATCCTTGGTATATTGATAGATAATAGAGAATGATTCCTTTGCAATGAGTAGATTACATGAAGAACCCCTATTAACTCTTTTTACTGAATTCTTTCTTGTTAACACTTTTAGCACACTTGATAACTGAAGTCTTTCTTGTTAACACATAGCTAACTCTTTTAGCACACTAATAATTGAATTCAACAAATTCGAGTTCTCTCTTATCTTAACTCATCTTATCTTTATATCTTGTCTTATCTGCATGGTCCACTTGTGCCAACTTAATTATTTATCATATAAAATATACTAAGGATATTTTTCCAATGATGTGATCATCTCATTCTACTCCTGTTCCAAGTATTCATATGCTAAAGTAATTCACTCTAGAGGTGGCTAGTCTATAGAGGAGACTTAATAGCTTATCCATCCCTAAGACCATGGTTAGTAGTACGTCACACATCATCCATGCTTTGACAAGCAAAGCATTACCTCAACACATGAGGCACCACCTCAACACATGAGGATCTTTCTTGACACACAAGACCTTAGTCTTGACAAACAAGACTATACAACACCATCACTTTGACATACAAAGCACTTACCTCAACACACGAGGATTTAATATTTACACATAAGGCTTGGTCATTCTTGAGTCCAACTCAAGATTCTACTCCAAGTTTCCTGAGTCCAACTCAAGATTCTACTCCAAGTTTCCTGAGTCCAACTTAGGCTCCTATACGGAACTACCTCGACACATGAGGCTCAATATTGGCGCACATGATTGACTTGGAGAATGACTCATGATGTTATAACTTTAACACTCCCTCTCAACAAGGGAGGCATTCTTTTCCGTTCCAAGATTGTCTCAGAAGTACCTATACTTCATCAAGGATAAAGGCTTAGTTAACATATCTACTATCTATTCATCAATAGCAATGTACTGAAGTCTCGCGGCACCTCTCTGGACCATGTATCTGATGTAGTGGTATTTCATCTCAATGTATTTTGACTTGTCATGAAACACGAGATTTTCTGAGAGCTTAATGCAATTTTGATTGTCAGAGCGAATGAAAGTAGTCTCAAGCTTCTCACCGGACAACCTATCAAGTATCTTCCTAAGCCACATAGCTTCTTGGTGAGCATTAATAGCTGCAATTTAATCTGCTTTTGTAGTACTATAGGCTATGGAGCCCTACATCCTATTGGACCAAGAGATCATAGTTGATCCCAAGCTAAAACAATATTTGTATGTACTCTTTCGATCCGTAGTAATACCAACCCAGTCAAAGTCAGCATATCCAAGTAGCATCACTCCACCACTGGAAGCATATATGAGTCCATAAGCAATAGTACCTCAAAGCTATCTAAGCACATACTTGGAAGCAACCCAATGTCTATGTCTTGGTTCAGACATGAACTGACTCAAGATACTCACAAAATAACATATGTTTGGTCTAGTATGTATCAAATACATTAAGGAACCAATGAGTTTTCTATACATGGTAGGATACACTAGATCTGATCCGTAATTTGACTCATGTAATTTCTTCATATTAGACATCATTGTTGTAGACATGAACTTACAGTCCATCATACCAAATCTGTGCAACACATCAATTGTGTACGTTCCTTGTGAAATAAAGATCTCATCTTTCATTTTCCAAACTTCTAGACCAAGAAAATAGTGCATAAGACCTGAGTCTTTCATTTCGAAATCAGAAGTGAGATCCCTCTTGCACCGAACTATATGTTTTTCCTCTCCAGTAAGGAACAAGTCATCAACAAAGAGAATCAAGATTAGTGGCTGGTTATTCACAAACTTGAAGTACAGGTTGGGGTCAGCTTCACTTTTGGAGAATTCCAAGCTCTAAATATAGTTGTTAATCCTCGAATAGCAACCCCTCGATACCTACTTAAGCCCATACAAGGATTTATTAAATTTTCATACATGGGACTCCTTCCCATGAAGTACAAACCCCTCATGTTTCTATATGTATACTTCTCCCTCAAATTCACCATTGAGAAAGGCAGTCTTCACATCCATCTGGTGAAGTTTCCACCCCGGAATTGAGGCAAGGGAAATGATGGATCGAATATTGGTGTACCTATCCATAGGAGGGAATTTCTCATCATAGTATATCCCTTCTTTCTGTGAGAAACCATGAACCAAAAATATTTCTCTATATTTTTCAATACTGCCATCAGCTGCATCTTTGATTTTATAAATCCACTCGAAAGTTACTACAGACTTCCCTTCCAGTTTAGAAATCACTTCCCACACATCATTTTGCATGATGGATTTGTATTCTTCCACCATGGAATATTTTCATACTTGCTTCTTAGCAGCTTCCTCATAGGTGGAGGGTTCTGAATCACTGATGTGACTCATCTGAGCAACATTTCTTGAATATATTTCAGGTCTTCTTTGCTCTCTGAATGTTCCCGATGGTGCTACATTTTTTTCTGCCTCTTGCAGAATGTCTCGAAACCAGGTAGATCTCCTCTTAGAAAGAGGTTTATCAAGAGATATTTCTACTAGTTCTAATGGATATTTAGGATCAAGTGGATCTAAGGACTCTTCTGGATTCTCCCTCTCAACATCTGAATGGAGAGAATCAGAAGCTGGATCCTCCATCATGGGAGTCTCATGCTCCTCCATATCTAAATCACACTGAAGTTCTTTATGTTAAAGTTATAGCATCATGAGTCATTCTCCAAGTCAATCGTGTGGGTCAATATTGAACCTTGTGTGTCAAGGTAGTGCCTTTTAGGAGACTTAGTTGGACTCAAGAAACTTGGAGAAGAATCTTGAGTTGGACTCAAGAATGAATAAAACGCATGTGTTGAGATAAGTACTTTGTATTTGAAAGTGATGATGTTGTACAGTATTGCTTGTCAAGGCTAAGGTCTTCTGTGTCAATATAGATCCTCGTGTGTCAAGGCGGTGCCTCGTGTGTTGAGGTAATTCCTTGCATGTCGAAGCATGAATTATGTGTGATGGACTACTAACCATGGTTGAGATATTAAGTCTCCTCTAGAGACTGGCCACCTCTAGAGTAAATTACTTTAGCATATGACCACTTGGAATGATAGTTGAACAAGATTATCACATTATTGGGAAAATCTCCTTAGTATATTTGATATGATAATTAATTAAGCTGGCACATCTGGACCATGTAGACAAGATAAGAGATAAATATAAAATATGATAAGATAAGAGAGAATTCGATTTGATCACTTCAGTGATGATAAATACTTCAGTTAAATAAAGAGAACTTGAATTGTTAAACTTCAGTGATGTTAACAAAAAGACTTAAGTCAATTAAAGGAGAACTCAAATTGATCACTTCAATGATGTTAACAATAAATACTTCAGTTAAAAGATTTAAATAAGTGATAACAAAGAATATCTAGTTAACTAAGTGTTTGCATGACAACACTTGAGTTGCGACACTTGCATGACGACACTTATGTTAGCCACCTAACTAAGTGGTCTAGCATCCAGATGAAGGGCGAGTTCATCCTGAAGTCAGAAGATAAAAATAGAAGCCGAAGCAATGCACTTTTCTTTGTGCAGGATATTATTCTGAGTTTTATTCTTCCACCTTCTCTTTTGCTCTGATATATGCACCAGGGGTGCTTGATGTAATCTTCTTATTGTGAAGAAAGTCATTCTCTGTTATCAATCAATATACTAAGGAATGTTTTGTTTTGTTTTGTTTTTCTCCCTCAAGTTATAGAGGGTTTCCCAAGGGTAAATTTATGTGTCGTATGTGAATGCTTATGTTTATGAGTGTTCATTGATTTCAAGTACTACTGCAATTTCGAATTAAAGATACAAAATTAACATGGTACCAAAGCTCAGGACGTGAAAGAGCTAAGTTTAGCAGTTAAGCTTGAGCCTACATAGATCCTGAGTGAGCATAATACTTGAATAATAATGACTTCAATCTCAGTAAGGAACTTCAAACTTCAATACTTGGAAGGCCGAGATTCTGAATATCTTGGAAGAGCATGAACTTGATGGCTACATATCCAGTGTTGTTGAAGAGCCTACTACTAATGCAGGGAACACTAACTTCAAGAAGAATTAATCCAATGAAAATAGGATCATTTATGATTCGGTGAAAGACAATTTGATTCCAGTGATTACTCCATTGAAGACCAAAAAGGAATGCTTCAACACTTTAACAAATCTTTATGAGAAGGAGGTGCCTAGTTAGAAGAGAGCATTGAAGAATAAGCTTCGTAATTTTAAGATGGAGAAGGATGAAGTTGTTTCTTCCTTCTTCACAAATATCTCTCAAGTAAGAGATAAACTCATGAGCCTTGGTGTGACAGTTGATGATGATGATATCATTCAGACTTCTGTCTATGTCCTTCCATCTTCATGGAGACATTCTTGGCTGCAGTAAATGATCAAGAAGTGCAACCAAACTTTAAAATACCGTGGCATGATTTCCTACAAGAACAAGGGTGAATCCAGAGAAAATATACGTCCTACAAAGAAGAGAACCTTGCTCTTGCGGCATGGATGAAGAGAGGTAAGAAATCCTTTTCTCACAAGAATTTTTCTCATCAAAAGGAAAATTATTACAACAAGAACTTTCATAAGTCTAAATTCAAATGCTTCAACTATAATAAGAAGGGTCACTTTGCAAGAGAATGTCGTGCAAAGCAAAGAGGAAAGTTCAAGGGTAGGTTTCATGCTTATACTGATACAGAATATGAATCTACATGGATCCCTTACCACTAGTGTTGAGACATGGCTGGTGGATAGTGGTGCATCTAAACACATGAATAGATATAGGAGCGTTATCAAAGATCTGAAGGAAAAAAAGTTCTCTTGTCAGGTGGAGCTTGGAGATAATACCACATATTCAATCTAAGGAGTTGGATCCACTTATTTTCAGTTGGATTCAGGAGATGAACTGCATGTTGATGAAATCATGTTTGTTCTCGGATTAAAGAAGAACCTCATGTCTGTTTCAGTTCTAGAAGGTAAAGGATTCCGAGTAATCTTTATGGACAATAAAGTGCTCATGTGGCCTAAGCATGCAGAATTGAACTTTGCATATGTAATTGGAGTTACAGAGGGAGGTCTCTACAAAGTTCCTAGAAATATCATTCAATCCATGATCCATGACATCATCAGTCCTTGTGAACTATGGCATAGGAGGCTTGTCCATCTTCATTTCAAAGCACTACCTAGATTGCAGAAGATGGTAAAAGGTATGATTGTGTTTAAATATGAATATGATAGTGTTTGTAAAGGTTTTTCTCTTGGCAAGAACATCAAGAAGAGTTTTCCAAGCTACACCAAAATATCCAAAGGGATCCTTGAATTAATTCATTCCTATCTATGTGGTCCTATGTCAGCACCATCATTGAGTGGTTATGTGTACTATGTTCTTATCATAGATGACTTCTCTCGCAAGTATTGGATCTATTTTCTAAAGGCAAAGAGTGAAACTTTCAACAAGTTTCAAGAGTTTAAATCACTGGTTGAGAATCATACTGGAAAGCACATTCGTGCTTTGAGATCTGATAATGGAGGAGAGTTCGAGTCTCATGACTTTAATGAATTCTATCGAGATGCAGGAATAAGAAGATAGTTGATTGTACCTTACAAACCCCGGCAGAATGGGGTTCCTGAAAGAAAGAATAGAACAATCTGTGAGGCTGCAAAATCTATGATGTGTGATTAGGATCTACCCACCTCCTTATGGGCAGAAGCCTCCAACACATTTTTTATATACATAACAGAAGTCCTCATGCTATCTTGGGAGAAAAGTCTCTTGAAGAGGTTTTCACTGGTGAAAACCAGAGGTTGGAAACTTGAATATTTTCGGTTATCCTATCTATATTCATATACCAAAAGAGAAGAGGAGAAAGACAAATACATATGGAAAGAAAGCAACATTTTTTGGATATAGTGAATCCTCCAAAGCTTATAGAATCTATGTTCCATGACAAAGGAACATTGAATTCAACATAGATGTAACATTTCATGAAGAGTCTTCCTTTAAGCGCTCCAAAGAAATTCAGTGTGACTCAAATATGGAGGAGCATGATACTCCCATGATGGAGCATCCAGTTTCTGATTCTCCCCTTTCATATGTTGAGAGGGAGAAGTCAGAAGAGCCTATAGATTCGCTTGATCCTGAAGATCCAATAGAATTGATAGAAATATCTCTTGATGAACGTCCTACTAAGAGGAGATCTACATATATTCAAGACATTTTGCAAGAGGCATAAAAGCATGGAACACCATATCGCACATCCAAAGAATGAAATAGACCTAAAATATATGCAAGATGTGTAGCTCATAAGAGTCACATTAGTGATTCAGAATCCACCTCATATGAAGAAGGTGCTAAGCAACAAGTATGGAAAGATTCCATGGTGGAAGAATACAAATCCATCATGAATAATGATGTGTGGGAAGTGGTTCCTAAACCTGAAAGGAAATCAATAGTAACTTCCAAGTGGATTTATAAAATCAAACATACAACTTGTTAGCACTCAAAATGACCCTTGAGGTTGTGGGAAAAGGTCACTTCAAGGCAACCATAAAACCACTTAGACTGTATTTATGACCTAATACAATCAGAGAGGGATCTCTCACTATTTACAAAGCCTTCTAGCTCAAGATGTTCAATCAAAACACTCAGAAGGTCAGCTTCTGATAGGACAATTTGTTTTTAAATTTCTAGTAGGGCAATCATGAGAGAAACCATTGGGTAATGGAGTAAAAAATCAGAGATGAGTTAGGTTGCAAGAGGTAGGGGTTTGAAAGGATCATGGACAGAGGCAAGGTAGACACCATTTCTTCAGTCTTGAGACTTTTGCAGGTTGATTAGGAGATAAGGAAGACAACCCATCAAACAGAGCACCTAGCTTGGGTGAGTTCTGCAAGACTTTAAAAGAAAATGTTTTTGAAATGCTTGAACAATGAATCTAGAGCATGCAAGATGAATTCTAGTCCACAACACTATTGTTCAAACATGAAAAGCAACACAAAATGGAGTCTTAAACTGGGAAAAACATTCACATAGAAGATCACTTACTGAAGAAAATTATGGCACAAGAATCTCAGCCATGGAGACTTTTAAGCATTCCATCTCTGCAATTTATGCATATCTGAAAATGAAAATCATTTACAATGAAGAGCCTCTCTGCTCTTGAAAATGCCTCCCCTGAAAATCGAACCCCTAGCTCTGCCTATTACCTATGAATATATAGGAGAGGATGCCCTCAGCTTTCAAGCTCGAATTATTCTAACCTATCCTAGAGAAACATAAAGTAGTTACAAACATAATGACATCTTGCTAACAGACTTCCTACTTTCCAGGAATTTGTTACAACCGAGTTCTTCATTTCTGGATGTGGACGACTGAAAACTAGGCTTCAAAGCCCCATATGTATATCTCAAATGGTGACAGCTGTGTAAATTATGAGAGAGGTTTTTGTAATTGGGCATGTTCCCAGAAAAACCTATGTCTATATTTTCTCATATTCTCCTCCAGCTCATCGGAATCTGCTTCTGAAGTTGATGACTCAGGTAGTAAACTGAAATTCTGGAAAAATACCCTGTGAAGATCTCTTCGATTCTCCCAAACCATGATACTTGTGTAAAAACTAAGAGAGGTTATTATAGATGGGCCCATTCTGAAGAAATAATCTCTCACTTTCTCAAAATTCATCTTGGTTTGGTGGAAACAACTGCTTGAAAATGATGACTAAAACAGTCATTTTCACAAAATTCGATTTACCCACGGGCATGTAAGCTTCACTGATTTTGGAATTTGGATTCTCCTTGCATGTTGAAATTGTGAAATTTTTTATGGGCCGTAGGTTGCTTTCTTCTCCAAATCTGGGGGTTTATTTTATCCGGAAGTTAACACCATTGCTTCACATCAAAAACTATTTAGACCTAGCCTTTATCTTTGCGAAATTTTGTTTGCTTGCTAACTTGACTTGAATGTTGATATGGCAGGTGTATAATTTTGGCATGTAAAGTTCTTGGTGTTGGTATCGAGCTTAGACCAAAAATGGTGCTAACAACTGGCTCCAATTGGGGATGCTATCCTCCCTGCGAGGTAGCAAAGAACCCTGTAGACCAGTGCCTTATCCATTGGGTTGCTCCCAACTTCGAACTGAAACCTGTAAACTAACTTGTGACATGTGACTTGTAACCCTTTCTAATCCTCTAACTGGACTCAAAATGTAACTGAAACAGTCCATTTTATTAAAAACAAACATGCTCCACTGCTATAATTGATATATGATACTCTGTGAGGATGTGTTTGATGTTGAATCTACCCCGTGCTCTGGCTGAGGTCGCAGAGATATTGAAGTTCTTGCATATTAAATTAGATAGCTAGGTGCTCTTAGACATGATACTTGGATGCTCTGAATTTCTGTATTTACAAACAAGTAGGTTATGGAATTAAGCAATAACATAATATCTGAAATGACCTCTCTAGGGAATGCTTGTTAAACTTGGTATTCTTCTTTTGGGTACAAGATTGAACGCCTAGGGGCTACTAAGCTTAGCTTTAGCACCCAAGTGCTTTCCTTAGCTTTGATAAAAAAGCAATCATTTTGAATGAGAAATGTCTTCAATCCACCCTTTTGGACATCATGTTGTCTTGGTGTAAATATTTGACAGTTTCATCCCTGTATTCCTTGCAATCTTGTTGACAAGTGAGCTCAAAATGGAGACGAACATAAGATGAAACTACTACAATAAGCAGCGTCGAGCACATTTTTGTTGAAAACTCCCACTCTAATGTATAGCCTTCTGCGTTTCTCCTCCAAAAATCATTATGTGTTTAAGATAAGTATCTTGCAAAGATGAATTATAATGCATGTTTTTTGATACCAGCATCCTGCAACGCTTGAGTTTAGCCACTGATCAGCTATAGATTTAGCTTGAAGTTCAAGGGAAAAAGGTATATCCTCCACGGATTTCTTTGAAACCACTTCTCAGCTATCTCCAACCTTCGTATGCATTTGGCTTTCCCCAATGGCAACGTGAAGCAAATGCGCCATACTTGGCACAAACCCAAAACATGAAAACACCTACAACAAAGCGCTCTAAAACGCTCCATCTGATAGATTTGCAAACTGCCCATCAATTTGTGTATTAAATATAGATATAACCCCAATGGAGATTTGAAAGCAGATCCAGTGAAGTTGTCCAATTTAATCCTGGGTAGAAAGATGGAATCGGGGTTTGTTGATGTAATGGAAAGTTGCAAACAACATTGGGTTGAGAAGATAAATCCTGGCGCTCTGCGCGTATGACTTTTGTAAGGAAACTCTATCCCATGTTTACAAAAACTGTGACATTTGACCGTTTGCAGTCTGCCTTAGCGTCTTTACATGGGGCTATCCTCCTTGTGGCACTTGACTGCTAGTATGTTTCCCGTCACACTATGAAGACACCTGTGTGTATTTGGTTCTTATGAACTCGGGCTCAAACTCACCATAAGTATGGTGCATCAATGTTGAGAATAAAACTATAAACCTGTGGGATTCTTCCTTCCTTGAAAACTGTGCATAGAGTCTTCATCGTGACCGTCCAAGAGCGTGGTCTCTAGCTAGCTTCACAGATTTGGAAATTTGGTTTTCTAGTGCATGTTATTTCAGCGAAGTTTATTGCGACCATGGATCTCCTTCACCGGCTGATCTCGACCGTTGAAAAATGTGGAGCCTACCTCAGACTTCGCAGATTTTGAAAGTTTGCTTGTTCGTGCATGTTGAATCAGAGAAATAGCCGATAGCCATAGATCTGAGTTTACCTATTGATCTGGCGGTCAATTTGCTCGCCAGATAACATGGCAATATCACACTCAGTCCCAATTGCAACACATATTCGTTGCTTGAGCTTTACTTGTGTATGACATTCTACAGAATGGGCATTGGTTAGAACTCGGTATCCATCAATAATAAACCCATTGTTGTTTGAGCTAAATTGACGACTGCGCTGCCATGGAAGAGAAAAATTCGGTTCTGCAATGATTGCATTCGTTGTTGCTATTGCATGAACAATGTCTCCTGCAATGCCTTTCGCTCCAAACAGGCTATGCATTTCGATGCCACTAGAAGAATCTCGAATATCAGCAGCTACAGTAACAAATACAACAACTAACTGATCATCTTTGTCAAACTTCTCTTCCACGCAGTTGATTGTCAATACGCCTTGACTCATGACATTCAGTACCGACCACATGAAATCTACTAGCTATAATTAGCTTCCTTTTCTTCTCTTCTGTATAGGTTTTATACTTATAAACCATAGCTTCAAAACACTGTACCACTTTGCAATGACTTCATCTTGGACTCGTCCCTTTTCACACGCATATGACAGGTGGTTTTCTGCCTGAATCTCAGTCAACGATCTCTCAGCCCATATTCTGACATCCGTTTGAACTGCATCCTCTACTCACATTCTCAAATGAAAAAGAACCTTGGGCAAAAATCGTTCATACATACCCTTGGCAGCCTCATAAATTCTTTTGTGTATAAAAACTTCAAAACCCCTAAATTTTGAAGGTTCGAAAAACAAACTTGCTCACCATGAAACTAGTGACTCGGAGCCCAGAACAATGAAGTATCGAAGCCAGGCTTTTTTTTAGCTTTCTAAAACATCACCCATCCTTTGGACATTTGCGCAGTCGTCTTAGCACCTGGCGTGAGATTTAGACTGCGATATAATTTTTTAACTTTTTGGTACTTATCGCACATGGAGGAGGAAAGATTAGCCTTTAGTGTTTAAATATCCCAATGTATACCTTATATGTCAATGAAGTGAGCCGAAGGTTGTCCCTTGGAGGTTCTGCACTTAAGCATTGAGCTTGTATGTTGTTGTGTGGCTGCAGGTCATGGAGCTCCCTTCGGGCCCCAAAAATTTTGGTGAAAATTTAAATGAGATACACAAAACCTCCTGCATAGGGCTGAGAGCCAAATTTGCCTAAAAGTCCAAAAATGATTTTATAAAGCCAAAGTTTTGGCTAAATAAAACCAAAGAGAACTTTTAGACATAAATCCTTTTTTGCCATAAAAAACAAACCCTTTATAATGTTTTTCTTTGAGATCACGTGTAGGTTCCTGGCTCATATCCTCGGTGTAAAATACTTGGAGATTTTTCCCGAAAGCAATCATGGCAAAAATATTGTAAATTTTACTGTGAGATGCACCTTGTGCCGATCCTTACCCAAACTAAAAACTGATCTGTCCCACTGCAAACTGAAAAACTCACTCTGCAAATCAGAACTG
Organism: Larix kaempferi; assembly: GCA_027924585.1. Taxonomy (NCBI): domain Eukaryota; kingdom Viridiplantae; phylum Streptophyta; class Pinopsida; order Pinales; family Pinaceae; genus Larix; species Larix kaempferi. The sequence goes on from BSBM01000361.1 coordinate 22,921,971, forward strand.
AAATCTATATTGAAACCAATCTGAAAATTTGCCGAAAGAAATGCTCGCCATATCGAGCTTATTCACACAATCCTACCTATTCTACTTTACTGAGCACAATCACCCATTCAAGTAAACTCTGACTCCCAATGAAGCCAACCAAGTTACTGATCAAATGATTGAGCTTCATCATCATTCTCAATCAAAATCAAAACACAAGAACATAATGGAAAAATGGTATGATAAGAGTCTTGACCTTTGCTGCAAACACATAACCAACCATTTTGACTAAAAACTCTATCCATGTATTCAGCTACTGGATCATAAAAAGCATGACAACCTTCAAATTTCTCTGTCATTTATTGTCATGATTAGGCTGCTCAAAATGTAACTCCTCTTGCACATTGTCAAACAGATCTTCAAAAGAACCATGTAAGGAATACTCATGATAATTTTCAACCGAGACATCAACAACTTCATTCAAAATTTCAGAATTTAAAACTCGATCCTCTTTATGTAATTCAGCAGAAGTATCATTATTTTCTTCAATAAAATCAAGCGAAACAAATTCTTCTTGACACAAAAATTCTGAATTTCAAAAAGAACCTTGATTTTCTTTTTGGTGCTTCACTTCTTCACTGCAAACTTCTGTTCTTTCAAAATGTTGGGACTGATTGCATGATTGCTCTTCTTTTTCATCATCAATTTCAAAAAGGTTTATGAAATTCTCCATTTCCTCAAATCTCTGTCTTCGATTAAAAACTTTAAGTCTTTGTCTCAGCAATTCAAATGAAGAATAGCAAGAAGGAAAACAATCACTTTCAACATGCTCACTATCCATTCTATTTTCATAATTTTTGTCACGGATTGCAACCAAATTTTCTTCACTAACTGTCCCGGAATTTGCAAAATTTTCTGCTGGTTTTTTATGTACGTTATCCCAATATTCATCCTCGTATTCATCATATATAGGTGTACTGGAATCTTCTTTAAAACCTTCCATAACAGAATTTTCAACATGATGATTGCAATCTACATAAAAAAAATTAGTATTACCCTCTTCTTGTACATCACTAGGCTGATCATCTCTCCGTTCATCATGAAAAGGATTAGAATGCAAAGCAAATTCTTTTTGTTCATATCTCTCTTCAAACTCTAATTCTTCTTCAATTCGGTTATCATCATCTTGGCTTGAAACTTTTCCAGACATCCTAAGATTGTCTTCAACTTCCAATGAATCAATAAACGTATGCTGCAATGTAACTAACTTTCTCTCCAAAAGAAGAAAAGACAATTCAGGATGAAAGGTAGATGCATAATACAATTTAGCAGCATTTTCTAGAGGTTGAATTTCCTTTGGCATGTTATAATAAAACCTTGCGAACCTCCTGTTAAAACTAGACATGGTTTCACCTTCTTGTTTTTTCATGGAATAAAACTCTGAAAGAACTTGGTCCAATGACCTTCTCTTACCCCAAAACTTCAAAAAGACATCAAAAAACTCTTCCCATGTATTAATGGATTCAGGCTGCAAGTGCTTAAACCATTTCTTAACATCTCCTTGGAAATATTGGGCAAAATTCCTCATACAAACATCATCATACTGTATTTCAAAAAGGTCCAAAAAATGCTCAAAACCTTGAAGATGTTTCTCAGATGTAAGACTTTCATCTTCGCCATCAAAAATAGAGAGGTATCTATGGTATTTTGGAGGATATTCGTGAAGAACAAGGGGCGGCTTTAAGGGACTATATCTCTGTTGAGATCTAGTAGGTAAAGGAGTATGTATAGGAGGAATGTCACCAGTCTCAATCTCACGGGGTTTGAAAGATTGATCATGGATCTTACATGATTCAAAAGATGGAATTGGATCAGCTCTAGGAATGAAAGAAGAAGGTATATCTACAAGATCTAATGAAGGATATACAAAGGAATCTCTCTCATGACTTAAGAATTTTCGGTGAAACAGAAATTCCTTGATATATACACATAGAGATAAAAATAAGTCAATGCAAAAGAACAAGATCTCCTTGAAGAAATTGACACTTTGATACCTGGATCTTAATTCTTCCATGTTTTTGTCAACTGGGCTCGTTCTCCAGTGGAGCCTGCAAATTGGATTGAATCATGAGTGGATTCGCCAGGTGAATGATACACAACCTTCTTGATATCTGACTGTTTTCCACCATCAGTAATCAGATCTGAAACCTTTGTCGTTCTGCCCAGGGACAATGCAACTTTCGCTCCCCTACAACAGTGCCAATATGTTAGCACTAAAAATGAACCTTAAGGTTGTGGGAAAAGGTCACTTCAAAGAAACCACAAAACCACTTTAAATTGTATTTCTGACCTAATACAATCAGAGAGGGATCTCTCACTATTTACAAAGCCTTCTAGCTCAAGATGTTCAATCAAAACACTCAGAGGGTCAGCTTCTGATAGGAAAATTTGTTTTTAAAGTTCTGGTAGGACAATCATGAGAGAAACCATTCAGTAATGGAGTCAAAAATCAGAGATGAGTTAGATTGCAAGAGGTAGGGGTTTGAAAGGATCATGGAAAGAGGGAAGGTAGACACCATTTCTTCAATCTTGAGACTTTTGCAGGTTGATTAGGAGACAAGGAATACAACCCATCAAACAGAGCACCTAGCTTGGGTGAGTTCTGCAAGACTTTAGAAGAAAATGTTTTTGAAATGCTTGAACAATGAATCTAGAGCATGCAAGATGAATTCTAGTCCACAACACTACTATTCAAACATGAAAAGCAACACAAAATGGAATGTTAAACTACGAAAAATAGTCACATAGAAGATCACTTACTGAAGAAAATGATGGCACAAGAATATCAGCCATGGATACCTTTCAGCAGTCCATCTCTGCAATTTTATTCATATACTAAAAATAAAAATCATTTACAATGAAGAGCCTCTCTGCTCTTGAAAATCCCTCCCCTGAAAATCGAACCCCTAGCACTGCCTATTACCTATGAATATATAGGAGAGGATGCCCTTAGCTTTCAAGCTCAAATTATTCTAACCTAGCCTATAGAAACAGAAATTAGTTACAAACATAATGACATCTGGCTAACAGACTTCCTGCTTTCAAGGAATTTGTTACAACCAAATTCTTCATTTCCGGATGCGGACGGCTGAAAACTAGGATTCAAAGCCCCAGTTGTATATCTTAAATGGTGACAGTTGTGTAAATTCTGAGAGAGGTTTTTGTAATTGGGTATGTTCCCAGCAAAATCCATGTCTTCTTTTTCTCAAATTCTCCTTCAGCTCATCGGAATCTGCTTCCGAAGTTGATGACTCAGGCAGTAAACTGAAATTCTGGAAAAATACCCTGTGAAGATCTCTTCGATTCTCCCAAAATGTGATACCTATGTAAACACTGAGAGAGGTTATTGTATATGGGCCTATTCTAAATAAAAACCTCTCTCGATTGCTCAAAATTCATCTTTGTTTGGCAGAAACGGTTGCTTGAAAATGATGACTAAAACAGTCGTTTTCACAAAATTCGGTTTACCCACGTGCATGTAAGCTTCGCTGATTTTAGAATTTGGCTTCTCCTTGCATGTTGAAATTGCAAACTTTTTTATGGGTCGTAGATTGCTTTCTTCTCCAGATCTGGTGGTTGATTTTATCCGGAAGTTAACACCATTGCTTCACATCAAAAACCATTTAGACCTAGCCTTTATCTTTGCAAAATTTTGTTTGCTCACTAACTTGACTTGAATGTTGATATGGCAAGTGTATAATTTTGACATGTAAAGTTCTTGGTGTTGGGCTCCACCTCAGCCCAAAAATGGTGCTAACACAATCGATGGAAGTATTGAAAAGTATAAAGCAATATTTGTGGATCGTGGCTTCTCACAAAAAGAAGGAATAGACTATGATGAGACATTTGCTCGTGTGTCTAGGTGCACTACTATTCAAGCCATAATTTCACTTGATTCAATTTTGTGGTGGAAAATTCACCAAATGGATGTGAATACTTCCTTTCTCAATGGTGAAGTTGAGGAAGACGTATACATATAGAAACCTGAGGGGTTTGTAGTTCATGGGAAGGAGTCCCATGTATGCACAAATTAAGAAGGCCTTGAGGGATTGGTATTCAAGGATTGACAACTATCTTCAGAGCTTAGGCTTCTCCAAAAGCGAAGCTGACCTCAACCTGTACTTCGAGGTTGTCAAAAACCAACCACTGATCTTGGTTCTCTATGTTGATGAATTGTTCCTTATTGGAGAGAAACACCAGATAGATCAGTGCAAGATGGAGCTCACTTTTGAGTTTAAAATGAAAGACTTCGGTCTCATGCACTACTTTCTTGGTCTAGAATTTTGGAAAAGGAAAGACGAGATCTTTCTTTCTCAAGGAAAGTACAAAGTTGATGTGTTGCACAAGTTTGGTATGATGGATTGTAAATCCATGTCTACACCAATGGTTTATAATCTGAAGAAACTACATGAGCAATATTCTGGATCGAATCTAGTGGATCCTACCATGTATAGACAGCTCATCGGTTCCTTGATGTATTTGATACATAGTAGACTAGACATATGTTATCTAGTAGGTATCTTGAGTTAGTTCATGTCTGATCCAAGCATAGACATTGGGTTGATGCCAAGCATGTGCTTAGATACCTTCAAGGTAATATTGCTTATGGAATCAGATATGCTTCCAGTGGAGGAGTGATGCTACTTGGTTATACTAACTTTGACTGGGGTGGTATTATTGTGGACCAAAATAGTACATCTAGATTTTGTTTTAGCTTGGGATCATCTATGATCTCTTGGTCCAGCAAGAAGTGGGGCTCTATATCCTAGAGTACCACAAAAGTAGAGTATATTGCAGCTATTATTGCCTATCGAGAACCTGTGTGGCTTAGGAAGCTACTTGATGGGTTGTTCGGTGAGAAGCTTGACACTATTGTCATTTACTCCGACAACCATAGCTGCATCAAGCTCCCGAAAAACCATGTGATTCATGGCATATCCAAACACATTGAGATGAAGTACGGCTACATCAGGGACATGGTCCCGAGAGGTTCCATAAGAATTCAGTGCATTGCTACTAATGAGCAGATGGAAGATATGTTGACTATGATTCTATCCATGAACAAGTATAGGTACTTCGGAGACAATCTTGGTATGGAATAGAATTCCTCCTTCACTGAGAGGGAGTGTTAAGTTACAACATCATGAGTCATTCTCCAAGTCAATCTTGTGTGTCAAGATTGAGCCTCGTGTGTCGAGGTAGTGCCTTATAGGAGCCTGAGTTGGACTTAGGAAACTTGGAGAATAATCTTGAGTTGGACTCAACAATTAATAAACCTCATGTGCTAAGGTAAGTACGTTGTATGTCAAAGTGATGATGTTGTACAGTCTTGCTTATCAAGGCTAAGGTCTTATGTGTCAAGACAGATCCTCATGTGTGGAGGTGGAGCCTCATGTGTGATGTAACGTCCCCCTCTCCCAATCCAACCATTGGGAGGGGACATTGGCAAATCCTGGGCTCTAAAAATTCGCCCCAATGCATAATACGATTTTCAATAATAAACAGTGTGTGTAGAAACTTAATAAACATGCACAGTGGAATTTAAAATATGTCCACACACATCTAGCAAGAAAATGAAAGCATAGACATTACAGACATCAATTAAAATAGTTTAGGTTCAAATACATGAGAGTACTTATCTTTATTCAATGCAGATCCAAGCAACTAGCTGTGTAAGAGCGCTTTTCCACCCAACCATAGGCACTCCATCCAGCATATACTATTCCTGTTGGGAGGCCACCCCCAAGCTGGGCTATGAGTCCACCAGGGTGAAGGAAGCACCTATAGGCTTCTATCTCTCATCCTACAATCCGTTCTGCTCTCTGTCTTCTAATTCAAATTCCTGGGTTTAATACACAGTCTGGTAAAAATGGCCATCAACAACAATGGAATAACTCTCCGTGGAGTAATAGCTTGCATGAGAGAAATGAGAATGGAATAATGATAATCAAAAGAGTGTTTACTCTAAGGATATGTGGTAAGGGTGAAAAGACAACTGACATGACTTCTGACCATAGAAGAAATAGGACTGATGACAGCTAACATAATTGTCACAAAAGTGCAATTAGTCCCATGCTTCAATAATTACATGAGTTGATTTTTCCCACCAACCACACACATGCATTAATGATTGGAAAAATGGTCAAAAAAGGAGATAATTGGCTTATTCCCATCACATGACATAATTTTGGGTGAGTTCTAAGGTTGAAACTTGGCAGCATAGGATTTGGTTTCCCATAACCCCCCTTCCTCTTCCCCTCTGGTGGAATCATAGCCCCTTTGGTGCTCTTTACACAACCATTGTTGGACTATTTTATTATTTATGCAAATAATATTTACATATACTCTAAATCAGCATAAAATCCAACCAAACAGTCCAAATAACATCATACATGCCTATCCATTCACTATTCGGGCCTTGGCCTTGAGCTCCGCACTAGGAATTCACACTAGCATGTTTACATCATTTACATTTTTAATGCATTGGGGGGAAAATCGAGATATTACAATCCCCTCCCACTTGGAATAACACCGTCCTCGGTGTTCCAATACTTACGAATACATACACACTTTACACATGTCCAAAAATTCACAAAATGTGGCAGGTTTGTCCTCCATTTCATATTTTACTTTGACCTTCCAAGACCAAGTCCTTGGTTTCAACAGGCTGCTCCTGCTGAATTTGACCTTCCAGCTGATCCACAAGTCTAGAAACTTCGTGGATACAGTTCTTCTTGATGTCCTTTGTTGGGCAGTTGCGGAGGCAATGATTTCCCCCACATTCCCAACATTTCAGTGGCTGCTTTTTCTTTACTTGCCCCATTTCCTTTGAGTCTTCCCACCTTGAACATTTCTTAATGGGATGATTGGATGAATGCTTCTTCATTGATCCACTTTCCTTTTCCTTACTGATTTACCTCCCTTTGTAGACAAATAGAGTCCTGCAAAACCTTGTGGTTCATCTCATTCTGCTGCTTCTGTAGCTTGAGCATCTCTCCAAGATTTTCTTGGGTCTTGGAAATTGTTTGAAGAATACTTTTATCCAAATCAAGTATCTTTTGGTCTGCTTCCATGGTCAATGTGCACAGCTGACCACACTTGCTTGTATCAGCTGCAACCAATTGCTTCAATTTCTTACCTGTGAAATTCATCATGGAAATTCTTTGTTAGGCCAAGCATAACATAAACATTAAAATCAGTCAATTATTTTCCCAATTGACATGGAGTGCCCATGCTCTATTCATGAGACTTCCACACTTTTCATGCTTTCCCAACATACACATGAACTCATTCATGTTCATCCTTTCACAGGGAATCAACTATTTCAACATTCACAATTTATTTCAAGCAAATAAACACAATCAACTTTCAACCATAACATGCATTCCACAATTTTCTGTTTTCTAAAATGCATCAATCAAAAATGAAAGAGAAGAGTAAGAGTTTCCCCCTCTTAGTCTTGTTCCAATCCAGAGCCACACCACCATTGTGGTTCCATGCTCCTTAGCCTCTTTCACTTCAATGTGAATGCTTGACTTGCCCTTTCTCGGATATGACACTTAGTGTCTAAGGTCTGTCTAAGGTTTTTCAACTAGGGAACCCTTCCCCGTTGTTTCCTACAGAACCTTTGGCTGCTAGGACCTACACAAGTCCACTAGAACCATCTTTATTTACCGCTCATGTTGAGCTTTTTAGGACAGACACATGTCCACATGCATCCTTAGGTTGCCTTCATAGTCCTTGCTTCCAACAATACCTACACTCAAACATTGAATCAATTCACATGTTTATTTTATTTTCATAAGGTTTATCTCTAAACAAGAGTTTAGGAAAATCATGTACACACATATTTCATATTAATTAAGCAAGAAGCTGCAATATAACCAAATACTTATCTGTATTGGGCAGTTCCTCGCTACTCCACAAGTTTCCTTCTCTGCTTTGAAAGCCTTGGATCACCTATGGGGTGTATGTTTGGCCAACACACATGC